>JAIPUX010001232.1:51710753-51736537 GCA_020142125.1 Phrynosoma platyrhinos | reverse complement strand
ATTATATTATATTATGTGGCCCTCCTGAGGGTCACATTGGGTATTGTGCCCCCCCAAGCCATGGCAGCTGGTCACTCCTGAATATATGATCAATGTGGGGATTTATCATACAACCACATAATGGACTGGGAAATGGAACAGACAACTTTAATTCAATGTAATCCTGACTGAACTGCAAGTTCACGGGCAGTCCTGTATTCCACCCATGACCCTCAACAGTATGAATTGGCTCCATATGTTCTCAACTGGGAGGAAAAAAATCAAAATGTCAGCATTCTCCTGAGAAGTATAGCTGAAAAGCAAATAGCAGTGGTGGTATTCCATAATAACAATATCTTACCTCAAAAGTTCACATCTGTTTGGGTCACGCTCATTGTAAAGAGTGAACTTTAATATCCCACTGAGATGAAGAGGTAGCCAACATAAGGCAAAAACAATCACTAAGCAGAAGACTGTTTTGGCCACTTCTCGTCTCTGAAAGCAAGAAGCACAGGGGCAGGGGCGAGAGGGTAAAAATATGTATTTGAGTTACAATCAAAGGAGATGAATTTAAAAATTATCCCTGATTATCTGGATTCACTGTGTTTATTCTACATATTTAAAAATACTCCACACTCCTATTTTAGGATTAATGCTATGAAAAGTGAAGAGGATTAGGCAAAATATCAAAGATGCTGTGAGTGGGTAGCAGTATTGACTTCTGGTCTCACTGATGCTTCAAATGGGAATTCTGTTTGTGTATGTTGTTAGGCATGGTTCTTTGATCTACTTTAAATTGTCTCAACTCAGAAATTAGCAAAAGGATGGAAATGTGAATATAGCATCCACACAGACTTTATGCAATCCAAGAGTGCTTGTATATAGTTAATAAACACCAATCAAATCTTCTGGTTTTACTTTGTTGTATATACATCATTACTATAAAGACTGGCACTAGGAGATTAAGCAAGAGATAATAATTGGTACAGTGTTGGCCTAACAAATTTGAAGCTTGCATTTCTATGGTTTTCTGTATCCCATATGGCACACTATCTCCATGCTTGATCAGCTAGGAAATATATTTTTTCTATTTCCTTCATTTTTTGCATTTATTTTTTAGGGAGTGGCAGTGACGTTCCCACACCGGATGACACCCAGTGAGGGGGGGGACATCTGGGGAGGGGCTTCCAGTGACAGGACTTCTGGTGGAGTTTTTGGGGTGGGGTGTATAGGAGCGCCCATGTGGGCTGGAGGGAGGTTCACATAGCCCCCTGGAGTGACCGCACAGCCCAAAGCAGCACCTGCACAGGCCCCAGGAGCTCTTGCATGGCCTGAAATGGCACCCACATGGCCTGGAGCAGCACCTGCATGGCCCCAGAAGCTTCTGCATAGCCTGGAAAGGTGCCTACATGGCCCCAAAGGGAGCCTGCACAGGCCCAGGAGCTCTCATGCAGGCCCAGAAACTCCTGCGCAGGCCTGAGGGGCACCCATGCAGGCCCCAGGAGCACCCATGCAGGCTGAAGCAGTGACCACAGGTGGTGGGAAACTGACTGGGTGTCACCCCCATTCTGGCGTGTCATCCCCCTTCTGGAGTGTCACCCAGTGCGGCCTGCACTCCTCCCCCAGGGACACTACTGGGGAGTGGGTCCTAAAAATATTGGATAGGAGCAATACAATGTGATGCAAAGGGGTAATGTTATGTCCTGGATGAGGCTTATGGGTATTTAGTCCAAAGCATCTGGAGGAATCTTTCCCATGTAGGTGTTTTAAAGGTTCTGGCTGCAAGCAACTCAACAAGCTAAAGGCCCTTTACTTTGTCCCACTCTGTTAGCCTATTGCAAGTGTGGCTCATAGTAACAGGCGTGATTTGCACTGGAGTGTTGCACTGGGGCTTACTCTTCAATACACATGCACAGACTTAAGCTGTGCTTTGTACCACTGACAGGAATTTGTCTAAATTTGGTAAGAATTACATTTACTCCTATGCTCTTTGATTTGATCCTACCCTACTTCTTTAGCCCTGCCCACTGTTGGAATGCAAGTCCTGAGTTCCTTTCTAAAATCTAAAGTCAACCCCAGGACCAAAACAAAGGTTCCCTATCCCATTTTACAGAATCAATCTGGAAAGGGTGGAGAATAGGACTCTGCAGAAAAAGCTATCTTTATTGTATCTTCCAAACCCCATCAATTCCAGTTAGCATGGTCAATGATGAGAAATTGTGGAAGTTATCATCCAAACCATCTGGAGGGCAAAAGCTTCCTTACTTTTGATGTACTCAGCACTAAGGGTACCAACATTTTGCCCCTTTCAGAAAGCTCAGAGATTTTGTGAATGTCTTTACCTGTTTCAAGTGGTCATTTAAAGCAATCTGCATTCCACTCTTCTTTCTCAACATCTCACAGGTCATCAGTGTATAGAAAAGAGCTGTGACTGCCAGTGGCAAGCAGAAATAAAAACTAAAAAGCCACCAATCTTTAACTTCTTTGTAAAGCTAAGAGAGAAAGAGAAAGGCAAACTAACATTATTTCAGCTTTTTAAATTTTCTTAGTAGCAATCAAGGAAACATGCAGGTCAACCTGATACACAGAGGATTCGGGTGGAAACACAGGAGAGGACCTTCTTAATGGCTGTTCTAAGTATTCCCAGACAGGCTAGACTGGCTCCTTCTCTGCTTTTCTTCAGTCAGCAAGTGAAGACTTTTTTTTAAACCTTTGGGAATTTTTGGTAAGGAAAGAACTTTGATCAATGTGCTACACAGTTTTTTACCCCTTCCTTTTTTAATGACTGTTTTAAAATGGTAAAGGTATTCCCCATTGACAAGGTTGTCAAGTCGTGTCCAAACATAGGGGGCGGTGCTCATTTCTGTTACTCAGCCGAAGAGCCAGTGTTGTCAGAGACTACTCTGTGATCATGGGGCCAGCATGATTACACAGAATGCTGTTTACCTTCCCACCGAAGTGGTACCTATTTATCTACTTGCATTTGCATACTTTTGAACTGCAAGGTTGGCAGAAGCTGGGACTAGTGACAGGAGCTCACCCCATCATGCAGCACCCAGGTCTCGAATTGCCAACCTGTGGATCTTGCAATCAACAGAGTCAGTGTCTTAACCACTTGAGCCACTGCTCTTAATTCTATTCATTGTTTAGATATATTTTAACTTTGTATGTTTTTACTAATATATGTTTTTATCTGCATCTGTTTTAATTTCTGTAAGCTACCTTGAGTCAGAATTCTGAGAAACAACAATGGATGTAGTACAGGTTGAGTCTCTCTTATCCAAAATGCTTGGTATCTGAAGTCTTTTGAGTTCAGATTTTTTTTTTGGATTTTGGAATACCTGCACTTATATATATGTACATAATGAAATATCATGGAGAAGGGACCTAAGTCTCAACACAAAATTCATTAATGTTTCATATATACCTTATACACATAGCCTAAAAGTAAATGTATACAATATTTTTAATAATTTTGTGCATGAATCAAATTTTGTGCACACTGAAGCATCCAAAGATGTAACTATCTCAGCTCCTTTTGAAAAAAGTATGGTTTTGGGAATATTTCAGATTTTGGAATTACTGATAAGGGAGATTCAACTGGCCTGTAATAGGAGATCACATGCCATAGTAATTCACATCACTGCTGTGGCTTTGTTGTTGTTGTTATTTTAAAAGTCCATCTCTGCAAAGTGGACCTGAGACCCCTTCACACTGCACAATTATATCACTATGGTTCTGCTTTAATTGTCATGGTTCCATCCTATGGAATCCTGGGATTTTCAGTTTAGAGACTGGTATTTAGAATTCTCAGCCAGAGAGCTCTAGACTACAAAGGCCAGGATTCCATAGGACATTGCCATGGAAGTTAAAGTAGTACAGTGGGCCCTTGGTATCCACTGGGGTTTGGTTCCTGGAGCCACCGTGGATTCCAAAATCCATGGATGCTCAAGTCTCATTAAATACAATGACACAGTAAAATGGTGTTCCTTATATAAAATGATAAAAACGAGGTTGCTTTTGGAATTTATATATTTTTTGAATATTTTCAAGCTGTGGATGCATGAATCCATGGATAAAAAATCTGTGGATATCAAGGGCCAACTGTATTATAGTGCTATAACTGTGTAGTGTATATGCCCCCTCCCCAGTCCAGCAGTTCTGTCAGAAGAACAGTGGTGCTCGACTGCTTACAGGAGAAAACCTCCCCTCCACATCTCACAGGGTGATAGTGTCCTGGTCACCCTTGCAATGGAACTAGAGGAGCATCAGCACTAAGGTCACTGGGAAATGTTATAGCATTGTGAAGCAATGAGTAAACCATCCATGGGAGAGAGTGATTTCGATGCTCTATAAGGAAGGGAAGGGAGGCATGGAGAGGTCAGAGAGCTTGCTGACAGATAGTTAAAGCTAGTCAAGTAGGAGCTATGGCTTCTCCATCAATCTCTCAAACGATGCAAGACTGTAAGGGGAAGAAAGAGATGCAGGGTCTAACCCCACCCCACCCCCCATCCCCTCATTTGAATCCTTCTAGGATTTTGAGAGAGGGCATATATTTATTAAGAAAATAAATACAGCAAGTATCAAAGAAACAATCCAGGACATCTTACCTGCATGAAATATGTTTCCTGCTGAGGGTTAAGTAGACAAACCCTAAGTTTCTCTCCTTTGTAATTCACAGTAATCATATCAAAGCCTATGGCTTCAGGAATAGCTAAAACAAGGGACATGACCCAGATCAATACAATTTCAACTGCTGTCCACTTTGGCACTCCAATGCCCTTGATCCGGCTCCATGAAGCTACTGCTCGATATCTAAATACAAGAATTGGATACTGATCAGATACTGTGGTGGACTTTCCCAATGTGTGCCCTCTATATGGTTTGAGTTACAACTCCCACCCTCCTTTATCATTGGCCATGCCAGCTGGGAGAGTTGCAGTCAAAAACAGCTGAAGGATACAATATTAGGGAAATATGGAAAAGACTGTGAATGACATGGGTGTGTATTTCTATGATTTCATTGGCTTTCACTGGCTGGCATGATACTTCTTGTATCTATTCAAACAGATTAGATCCACCAAAGAAATATTTGTAGTGTGGAGATTAAAGAGATCGCACTGTTTGGGATAATAATATACAAGATAATAATAGGAGGTCCTCTCCCTCTGAAGCTAAGCAAAAAACCAGGAGCAGCCAAGCTCCACTAGGTTTTGCTTGCCCCCCAACTGTGATACAACACATATTCCATCTGACTGCAGTGAAAAGAAAGATAGGAAGCATACCACTCTATCAGCATGGCTGAGAGACCAGAAAGCAGGAAATGAGCCAATTTTAGCTCCTTTGCTTTGAAGTGAAGCTCACTCCCTGCTTCCTGTACTCTCAGCCATGCTGAGAGAGTGATCGTGCTTCCTACCTTTCCTTCCAGTGCAGTCAGATGGAATTGGTGTTGTATCACAGTTGGAGGGCAAGCAAAACCTGGTGAAGCTGGGCCACTTTTGTTAATGGCTTAGCAGATGTTCATGGTCAGAACTCTAAATAAGAACTAGTGCCTCAGCTTGAGAGTTTTCCATCTTCCCATACCCATTATCTTCCCTTTTTTTTGTTTTGTCTTCTTAGTTTGAAGCTGAGGACAAGGACAGTCTCACTCCTTATCTTTCTAAGCCCTCTTGAAAGCCCTTCACTTTTTGGCTAAGAATGGGGGTGGGTGGAAATGGCCTAAATAAACAAATGAATATCAGCATTGTTGAGTCAAGGCTGTTGCAATATATGCCCTTCTTGCACATCTCCTACTTTTGTGGGTGGAGCCTGTGACCTGGTTCTTTCCCATGTTAACACTGGCATGGGAAGATGTGCTATGGACTCCATTCATGTGACTTCATGCTTCTAGTATTATGTTACCAAAGTGCCACAAGAAGGACTCATACTGAGAAGGTTGTGAAAAATTCCTTTGTGGCCTCCACAGTTTACTGACTCTATCTTCCTTTATCCCGTCTCTTGCAAGATCCTATTCTGCCCCAGGGAGCTTCCCCACTGCTGGAGACCAAGACATATGGGACATATGAAACACTAGAAATATAAAGCATCTGCCTACATCTTGGCACTCTTGTTCATTTCTAGTTCTATTGCTGTTCAGTAACTATGAAAGTGTTGGTAAAAGAACCAAAGCACAGGACATTCATTGAACTGGCTGTGAAGAACGACATTGGAGAGAGAAGGGTCTGTGCCATAGACTAGCACAGGGGTAGGCAACCTTTCCCCTTTAAGGGCCGAAGGACTTCAGCTCCCAGAATCCCAGGAGCTATTGGCCAACATGGGACTATTGGCCAACATGGCTGAGGCTTCTGGGAGCTGAAGTCCCTCGGCCCTTAAAGGGGAAAGGTTGCCTACCCCTGGACTAGCATCTGGAGAACTATATTCACTGTGCTTTCTTTCTGCAGAAGAGCTAGGAGAATGTCTACCTCTGCCCTCTTCCATCATTTCTTTTCTCATGTGGCAAAACATGCATCTCAAGAGGAGAAAGGATGCTTTTCATGTGAATGCTCTCTAAACAGGCAAGAATCCTGGGAAATCAGGGCCCTTGCTCACATGAATAGCTTCCATATGAAGAGGAACATCCATAACTAAAGGGACAGGATTTTATGTTTATGAATCTGTGAATAATGATTCTTTCTCTCTCTTTCTACCCACCAAGCCTATCCTCCTAATGGCATATTTGATGCTCTCCATGAATAATATTTTGAAATGTTGGCCAGCATCTTGTTGGGCAATTGCGAATACATAACCTATGCTATTCATGATTCCTACATAGCCTCTAGTTTAGAGGCTACATAGGGACTGTGAAAATCCCCTAAACCTCACTTACTAGTAAGCAGCCACAGGAATCAATGAGGGTCAGTTCCCTGTCAACTGGGAGGCAACTGTCTGATGTTCCCACCTATCCCTTGTACGAGTGATCTCGGGTGTGAGGGGGATTTGTAACAGGAGTCCTTTTTCTTCCTGTCGTGTTGGAGATCACTCATGGGAGGGGGTGGGAATCTCAGCCAGCTGCTTCTTGATCATCAGTCCCCAGTGTCTACTTACTGGTAAGTGGGGTTTGGAGGAATTCACTATGTAGCAAAGTTGTTACAGTGCTATGCAGTACATGATGGTTGTATAGGATTCTGCTCAGACAATCCTCATTTAGGCTGGGAGCAGCAACAACAATGTTCTGCCACATTTCTGATCTCTTCTGACAGGGCATGGCTGCTCACACTCTACACAAGTTATACTTTATCTACCCATCTCTAGCTAGCATGGCCAAGCTGGTTAGGGATGATGAGAACTACTGCCCAATACATCTGAAGAGAGCTGGATTGGGGAAGACTGGCTTAATAAGAACTTCTTGAATACAACACCAAGGTGTGCGGCTTAGTAAGAACTTCTCAAATATAACACCAAGGTATGCATATCTGCAAGACAGTAGAGGCAAGCTTTTGATCTACATCTCCCACCATTTCTTGCTGCTAACCATGCTGGGTAGGGCTGATGTGAGTTGTGGTCCAGCTTATCTGGAGGGCCAAAGGTACTGGATCTCTGTTTTAAGACTTCCCACAGTCATGTCATTTCCCAGCAGACTTTCCTCAGTCAGTAGAACATGTCCTGCAGTTCTCAAGTAACAATGAAGAGACCTCTGAAAACAAGCATCCAGAAGCCAGGAGTGTATAGTCAGCCCCCCACATTTCTGGATTTAACATCCATGGTTTTGATTATTCACAAGTTTTTCTGGAGGGGGGTGAGTGAGAGGAGGGGATAAAAGAGAGAGAGAGAGAGAGAGAGAGAGAGAGAGAGGGAGAGAGAGAATGCTCTTTCCCTCCACTGGCATCACCTAGTGTATCTCACGCATGGGAGAAAGGCAGGGAAGGTGGATGGATGGAGAAAGTGGTGAGCAAGTTCCACAGGGACCATGGTGGTGGTGGTGCCTGGCAGAGGAGGGAGGAAAGGCACTCTGCTCCTTGTGCATCTCTCATGGCCTCCCTACCACTTGCTCCAGCAGCCCTCTCAGGCTCCTTCCCTACACTGTATGGAAGATAAAAGATAAAAGGGATGATGTGCAAGTGGAAAAAGAGGCAGGGCAGGCGAATGGTCCCTCCTGAAGACCAAGACATCAACATCAGTGCTCAGTCTCCCCTCTCCAGCTCCTTGCTGCCCGCAAGAGGGTCCCACTGAAGAAGGGAGGTAGTGTGCATATTTGTGTTTTTTTCCATTTTCAAAGGGGTTCTGTGCTCCTAAGCCATGCAAATGTGGAGAGTTGACTGTAGTTAATCTGAGTGGAGCTCTTAGAACCCCAGTGAGAAACTGGCAGGACACAAAGATCCTGCAATAATCCAAGCTCTTCTTTACTCTTTCTTCCACTTTACTTTCAAAGGAATTCTTTCTTGCTTTCATTTTCTGCATACCAACCTCCTTCTTTCAATCCCTTCTTTGATATTCCCCAGAGTTTTTTGGATCTCTTCTTTGCCTTACACCCCATCACTTATGCATATTTTTAAAAGAGGAAAGAATAATTAATTTCTCACCTATCAATGCTGAGAGCACATAAGCTTAAGACTGTGATGCCCACCGAAGTTTTTTGAATGAAGGGGAACAATTTGCATATTTCAACTCCAAAAGGCCAGTTTTCTGCATGAAGCTGTGAAGAGTAAACAGCCAATGGTTAACAACTGCATATTGCAATTCCTCATGGGATTTAGATCCTTAGAATACACAGGCTAAGGAAACCAGACTGCATCTTCTACTATATATATCAAATTCCTGACAGCTTAAGCCTGGCAGCTGAAACTCAGGCCACATAAGAATGTTTTGGGAAAAATTGTGAGAAAATGCTTAGGCTTAAATCTAATTGCTGGTCCCAACTACAGAAGACCCATTGACTCAACTGCTGATGAGTCAGTCCATAGTTAAAACAAATCCTAGTGATTCAATGCATCTGCTCTAGTTGACTAACATGTGATTTGGGCCATGGACTCCACTTTAAAACACCAAGTTCTTAAAAAAATGTTGTTGTGTGTTTCAAGTCATATCTGATTTATGGCTACCCTTGTGCCATTTTTTTGGGGGGGGAATTTGTTCAGAGGAGGTTTGTCATTGCCTTCCTTTGAGACTGAAAGAGACTTGCCTAAGGCCACCCAGTGGGATTCCATGGCTGAGTGGGGATTTGAACCCTGGTCTCTGGAACCATAGTCCAATACTCAAACTCTACACCACACTGGCTCCACTCTTTAAAAATTACATTTTTGCATTGTGAAATACATACATTGGGCCTGACCCAGTAAAGGTCAAATCTCACTGAAATCAATGAAATACATGCTACCTGATTGGCTAACATGCATCCCATTGACTGCCTTACAAATTAAATTGGATAGGGATCCCATATATGTGGTGAAAATAAGTGGGTTACAGGAACAACATGCATAAATAATATATGTTTTAGCCCAATTTGCTTACTTTTCTCTCCGTTTTAAAGGGCAGGGATCATGGCACTGAGTCTACATATGTTTAGCTCTACATGTTTAGCACACATCAAATTATACTGTGTATGTAACATGGATGTGCTAATACACCAAGTTCACCAGCATTCATAGAAGTTTCACATCTGAGTAAGTAAACCTACCATGTCCCATTCTGTTAATCTTGATGTGATTTAACTATGGCTGTTGATTTGTTTTCATTATATAAGCTCAGCCTTAGCAAGAAAAGCAAAAGTTTAAAGACCAGATCATTAAACAGAAGACAAAAATATCAACAACTCTCAGTCAGGAGGATGCTCTATGCTTGGTACTTATGAATGGGATGGATAATATAGAGTATAAAAACCACATGCAGCTCCACCCTAGTTTTGCAACCCCTGGTGTCTCACAACATTTCCTGCCAGTGGTATCTGCTGACTTCCATGTCAGTTAGGTAGGGAATCCACTCCAGGTTTTTAAAAGCTCTGTCTATGGCGCTAAACCTATTTTAGAGATATGATTCAGCATTGTCCTTAAAACACTGGACTAAAATATAGGTTGGATCCACTGCTCACTGACATGGAAGTCATGAGCTGCCATTGCCTCCTGTGTGACAAAATTCAGGAGTAAATTACATTAAAACTGCATTTTCTTTGGACTTGCTCAAATGAAGAACTGTGATCCCAAAATGATTTACAGACTGTAATTTTCTTTTATAACACATTCCTTTTTCCTTCACACCCCTCCGTGCATGTGTTGTTTTTGCAAAATCTGAATTTCTTTTTAAAAATAATTTTTATTAAATCATTTTCTTAAATATACAATATAAGACATTTTCTCATTATTATATAACATTTTATATTTAACAAAGAAGTTCCCTATGTACAACTTGTCTCTATTCCTTTACCTTTCTACCTTTCACTCTTCCTTCTTTTCAACCACTCACCATCACCATCTTGTAACCTCTCATTAATCTCTCTACTCTACTTTTTCCTCCTCTCTCATTCATTCTCCTCCATCTCTCTAACTACTCACTAATCTCTCTCCTTCTTCCTTCTCTGTGACTTGCACGCACCCTACCTCCCTACCTTCATACACCTTCTTCACTTACAAATTTCTTCCTCTCCCTTTTAATCCCTGGAACTTCTCCGTTCTGTTCCTACCCTATTTCTGTTCTCTACTGTTACCTATCCTACCTATCTTATCTCTATCGCTATTCTACACCTACAACTTCCACCACCCGATCTTATATACTTAATTGCCTTTCTTACATCTACAAATTTTTGCTACTAATTTACCTATAATAAATTTTAATTTGCACTTAACCACTACTCGTTGATCTCAAATTTCTCTGAGAGTTTTACCCCTATCTTTTACATTTCACAATAATGTTATATCTAGCAAGCACTTTAATTCATTCTAATACTTGTCCTTGGATAAACATAAAAAGCATAAGGCTTACATACTAATTATCTGACTTCCCTCTTTTCATATATTTATGATTGTTACATCACCCCATTGGTCTTTCAGACATTTTAATACTAGATCCCATTTCAAAGTGAAATCATCCATTGGTACATTGTTTATAACACACATTAATTTATCTGCTTCCATCATATCATAAAGATACATCAACCATTCACTTATTTACGGAACTACTTTCAAATTCCATTTTTGTGCAAATACAATTCTGGCTGATGTAACCATATAAAATAAGATTTTCCCATATCTTTTCTACAGTTTATCATCAAACATACCTAACAGTATACATTCTGGTACCATCTCTAATTTAATATTTAAAATTCTGTTAATTTCTTGAGTGATTGTCTTCCAGTAACCTCTTGTCTTCTTAAATGTCCACCAACAGTAAAAGTATGATCCCAGTATCTCCCCACATTTCCAGCATAAATTGTCAGGATTCTTATATATTTTTGCTAATTTGACTGGAGTGATATGCCACCTAAAATACATTTTTAACCAAATCTCTTTTAAATTTTGTCCTGCTGTGTGTTTTAAATTTTTCAACCAGGCTCTCGCCCATTGATCTAATTGAATTGAATGACCCACATCTCTAGCCCATCTGATCATTGCTTCTTTGATCACCTCCTCTTCAGACTCCAAATTAAGCAACATGTCATATATTTTACCAATGGTTCCTTTTTTTACATTTGTCTCCATTTAATATAGACTCCAAATCAGTTTTCCTATCTGAGATACCTCAATTTTTAATATCATTTTTACATCTTTCATACAGTTGCCTATAATCAAACCAGGTTAGAATAACCCTTCTGCATTCAGTTTTTCTTGCAATCTGATTTCATATTTCCTTTTTGCATTGTAATCATATCTTGATACGTGCACCATTTACCTTATATATTTCTTTCCTATATAGGGCCTCTTGTGGTGGTGCCCACTTTGGATACCTCCAATTATTCTATTTTTGGTATTTTTCCCAAATATTTAATAATGATTTCCTGATACAGTGATTTTTAACAGCTTGGTTAGCTTTATCATATAACAAATAGGCAATTTTTATATGATTTAAGCCCTCTCCTGTAACTCTAATAATCTTCTATCTTTTAATCTTATCTAATCTTTGATCCATGCTAAACAATCTGCTTCATAATAAAGTTTTATATTTTGTACGGCTAGCCCCCCTCTTTCCTTCGCATCCTGCATAACTTTCAGCCTAATCCTAGGTTTCTTTCCCTGCCAGATATAATTCATTACATCCCTTTGCCAGATTTTTAAAAATTTATTAGGAATCCAGATTGGGAGCATTTGAAATAAGAATAGAATTCCTACCCGGAAGGTCAGATTTAACTTTTTCCAATTGATTAAATCATTCTTAATCTCTCTCCAAATTTTAACATAATTATTGTCAAATAACTCATTTGTTTTATTTGTGAAGAAAATTCCTAAGTATTTAACTTTTTTCTTACTTCTATTCCTATTTTCTCCCAAAGCTCTAATTCCTCTTTTTTGTTCATACTTTTTGTAGTAATAGCTGAATTAAATTAATTTTGCACCCTGTAGCTTTGCTGAATAGTTCCATCAATTTCATCAGTTTCTCCATCCCTGATAGAGGATCCTCTAAATTTACCACTAAATCATCCGCAAAGGCTTTTATTTTATAGTTGATTTTTAAAATCCTAACCCCCTTTAAATTTTTATCTTCTTTTATTTTCCTGGTCAGTGTGTCTATCACTACTAAGAATAATAGCAGTGAGAGGGAACAGTCCTGCCTCGTTCCTTTCCCTATCTTTAATAAGACAGTCCTCTCTCCATTAATACAAACCTGTGCTTTTTGATCTTCATATATCTCTCTGCAATCTCCCAAATTCATTTTTCCTAAGATCTCTAATAAACACCTGTCATCTCACAGAATTGAAGGCCTTTTCCAAATCAAGAAAAACAAACCTGCTTGTTTTTCATTATGCCTATCACAATATTCAATGATATTCAAAACATGTTGAATATTATCTTTTAATTGATGCTTTAATTGCAAAATCTGAATTACAAAATAATCCTGTCACTGGGGTTGATCATACCTAACAGTATGCAAGTTTGTGAAAGGTTGTGTTGCAAGGTTTTCCAAATAGCAATAAGGAGAATAAATCAAAATTCATGGCATGCAGGGTTGACAACCAGGAAGTAGCTAATAGAAAATTGTGTTCTCCTTAAATACCAAATGAAAGTATTGACTTCAGTAAACTTAGGAACTGTAAAATTGTCCACATTCATAAAGTGCATGATGCACAAATTTCTGTATGTAAGAAGTCCTAACATCTAAAAATATGAGGGTTTTTTTGGCATCTTATTCAGCCTGTATAAAAGGAAAAGTATTTCATCTCTCTAATAGGGGGCATTCCTTATAATAAGGGCCACCTGCCAGTCCTAGAAGGGATAAACTTTCTGGTCCTCAAATAAGGGGCAACCTGGCAACAATGACAGACTGTGTGCTGGCTTTTTTTGGATGCTGACCTTGACAAAGGTGCTGATCCTGTCTAAGTAATTAAACCTCAACAACAATAAAAGGGGGCAATCCCTTGTATACCACCATGAACTAGTTGAAGAAAGGAAGGAATAAAAATGAGATCAACACAGTCTTACACAGATAAAAACTGGCATCTCCAGTGTCCAGCAACCCTCTGCCTGTCTGCTCACTTTCTTCTGATAAACCTGTGAATAATCAGTCATGAGTGTGGAGGGCTGACTGTATTCTCTATAGACCCTGGCTGAGTCAGGAGACTGTAGCCAATCAAACAGGGGAAGATTAAGTCTTGGAAAGGCAGCCTTGAAGGAACTAGATAAGATTCTCAAGCATAAAGACATCTCATTAAATACCAAAGTCAGAACCATGCATGCCATTCTATTTCCAATTTTTATGTATGGTTGTGAAAGCTGAATAATGAAGAAAGCTGACAGAATCCCCCCCCCCCCCCAACTTATTTGAATTGTGGAGCTGGAGGAGACTTCTATGGATATACCCTGGACAGGTCCAAGAGAAAATCACAATTGACCTTTCCCTAGAAACCAAGATGTCTAAAGTGAGACTGTCATACTTTGGCCTTGAAAAGACAATACACTTACAGTAAGGTAGAAGGCAGTAGGAAAAGAGGAAGATCACACTACAGGTGGATTGACTCAATCTGAAGCCACAGCCCTTAGTTTATAAGACCTGAGCATGGCAATTGATAACAGAGGTTCTTGAAGGTCTCTCATTAATAAGGTCATCATAAACCAAAGAAAATTTGATGGCAAACAACACCACACTACATGGATAAAAATGTGCAAATAGATTATTATGAAAACTATGTCTTTGGAAATCTGCCACCTATGGGCATTAAGACAAGGCAGGAGGCGCAAGCATGTGGCTATATTTCTTCCATTTGACTTGGAATGATGAGGACACAACTGCAGAGATGACAGCAACCATGTTGATACAGGAGGATCAACTTCTCACTGTATACAAATGGAAGACATGCAAGTAGGCTTGGCTGATAAAGTTTTTGCTTTTTTTCATCCACCAGAGGATAATACAAGTAGAAGTTGGGTACTGCACTTGTTTTTTTACTGATGTAGATTTTTATGAGAGTACTTTTATTTCAACTGTGTTTTAACATTATCAATTGAACTGTGTTTTCATAGAACACATTTTGATGTTCTTACCAACACACTGTCAGCTAACTTTTTTTTAAAAAAATAATTTTATTAATTAAAAATATAAGACAATACAATACATACGTACAAAAACCAGACAATACATACATACAAAAACAAACAATACAACCCACATATCTAAATAAGCAAATTAATGACATACACACAGAAACCATATAAAACACTAACAAACAACTTCCTTGTCTATCATGTCTTGCCAATCTGACTTTATTTCTCTTACTTCATATATGTGTATATTTACTCTGTCGTCATATTTATTTCACATCTATATCATTTCTATATCATATCATACTTTATCACGCTTATCTATATCCTACCATTATATATTTCAGAAATCCCTATAAAAATCAGTCTAATCCTAATGTGATTTTATTCCCCACTCTCTTCGCCAGTAATCCATCATTGGTTTCCATTCTCTATTAAAAATATCCAATTCTTTTAACCTGTTAACTTATCCATTTATATAAGATCATATATTTTCATATACCAATCTTTAGTGGTCGGGGTTTTTCCCAATTTCCATTTTGCTGCATAATTAATCCTAGCTGCCAATATTAGGTAAAAAATCAATTTCCCATTTTCTTTTTCTATTTTTTCCTCTGTTATTATCCCCAATAAGTACATCTTTGGATTTAATTTGATTCGTACATTCAATATTTTTGACACCTCATTATGTGTTTGTTTCCAATACTTCTTTGCATTTCCACCATAAGTGATAAAAAGTACCTACTTTCTTTCCACATTTCCAACGCTTATTCATCTGATTTTTTTTTCATCTTGGCTAATTTATATGGGGTGAGATACCACCGAAATTGCATTTTATAAAAGTTTTCTTTTATATTGTAGTTTAAGGTATACTTTAATCTTTTCTTCCAGCATTTCTCCCATTGTTCTAACTCTATATTATGTCCAAAATCCTGTGCCCACCTTATCATATGTGGTTTGATAACTTCTTCCTCCATTTCCCTTTTTAATAACATTTTATAGAGTTTAGATATTTTATGTTTGTCTTCTGATATAATTATATCTTCAAATTCTTTATTCATAATTCCTATATTTTTAGTTTTCTTGTCCAATAGAAATCTTTCTTTTGTCTGACGGTAGGTAAACCAATTACAATTATATTCTTCTTGTATTAGTTGTTCCTGTGATTTAATTGTCATATTTGGTCCTTTGTCTAATATTAGTTCTTTATAAGTTGGCCACTTACTTTTACCCATTTTATCAGACCTTAAAAAGGCTTCATTTATTGAGGTCCATTTATTGAGATCCATTTAGGGATATTATCTATTCATTTACTCTTAACTTTTTGCCAGATTCTTAATAAGTCTCATCTCAAATAGTGATCTTTAAAGTCCTTATGCACTCTAGTTTTTCCATATATCAAGTAGCCATGCTACCCGTACACATTATCATATCTTTCTAATTTTAAGTTTCTCTCTTTTTCTAATTTAATCCAATCTAATATCCAATACAGCCCACATGCATAATAGGATATTTTTAAATCTGGTAAGCCCATTCCGCCTCTCACTACGTCATCTTGCATATATTTCATTCTTACTCTGGGCTTCTTTCCTTCCCAAATAAAATTTGATAGGTCTTTTTGCCATCTTTTGAATGGAGAGTCGTTAATCACAATAGGTATATTTTGGAACAAGAAAAGCATTTTCAATAAAATGTTCATTTTTATGGTTGCTATTTTACCCATCCAAGATAAATTTAATTTTTTTCCATCTCTTCAAATCTTTCCTTATTTCACTACATACTTTCTCATAGTTATTCTTAAAGAGGTCTGAGGGTTTTTTTAATATAAAATTTATCCCCAAATATTTTACTGTTTTCTCTTCTTGAAAATTCAATTTCATTTTTAATTTTTTCTTTTCTTCATTTGTTAAATTCATTAATAGAATTGCCGTTTCTCTTTATTTATCTTAAGTTCAGCTACCTCTTCATATTTTAAAAATATTATAAAGAGTTTTTCAATACTTTCCACTGGATTTGTTATAGATACCATCAGATCTTCTGTAAATGCCTGTAATTTGAATTCTGCTCCTTTAATTTTTGTCCCTTTAATCATGTCCTCTTCTTGGATTTTGTTCATTAGGACTTCGCAATTCAATATAAATAATAATGGGGATAGTGGGCATCCCTACCTTACTCCTTTTTGAATTCTGAAACTTCTTGTAGATTCTCCATTTATTAAAAACCTTGCTTCCTGATTTTGATAAATGGATTTTATCCATCTTCTGAAATTTTGTCCCGTATCAATTTTTTCTAAGTGTTTTAACATAACATTCCAATTTAGATTATCAAATGCTTTTTCAATGTCAAAGAATTTGCTAATTTCTTATCTATATTTTTACTGTGGAATTCTATTAAGTTTAACAAATTTCTAGTGTTATCTTTAATCTTTCTACCTGATAAAAATCTTGCTTGATCTTCATGTATCCAAATATCTAAACATGTTTTCAATCTATCTGCCATTATATTTGTAAACATTTTATAATAACAATTTAACAATGAAATAGGCCTATAATTTTTGGGGTCTAATTTATCTTTATTTGCTTTGGGAATCAGCATTATACACGCCTGTTGCCATGATATTGGCATTTTATCTATTAATATCTCATTCATGGTTTCCAGTAGTGGTATAGCTAACTGATAGGTGAAAGTTTTATAGTATTCTGGGATAAAGTCGTCAGGGCCTGGCGATCTACCTCCTTTAATTTTCCTTATTGCCTCGAACACCTCTTGTAATTCATTTTTTTTATTCAATTTTTTTTAATTTTCTGTTACTTTTGATTTTCTGTTTTGAATATATATTGTATATATATATATATTCATTTACTTTTAATATCATTCTCTTCTCTTGTTCCTTTCTTAGTTTATATGCTAATAATTTCCCAGGTTTATTTGAGAATTCAAATACCCGAAACAATAGATGCAAGCTGCAAGAAAAGAGATTCCACCTCAACATTAGGAGGAACTTCCTGACAGTAAGGGCGGTTCGACAGTGGAACACACTCCTCTGGAGAGTAGTGGTGTCTCCTTCCCTGGAGGTCTTTAAGCAGAGGCTGGATGGCCATCTGTCAGGGATGCTTTGATTGGGAGTTCCTGCATGGCAGGGGGTTGGACTGGATGGCCCTTGTGGTCTCTTTCAACTCTATGATTCTATGATTCTATGAAATTTCTTCTGCCTCATGTACTTTATCTTTTTCTGTATCTCCTCCATAGATATTATTGATATTTGCTTTTTTAAGCCTCTTAATTTTTCTTTTATTTTCCTGTTTCGAGGATTAATTTTTAAATGATCCTCTTTTAATTTAACTTCCTGTAGCAATTCTTTTAACTTACTTTCCTTTTTCTTTTTAATTTCTGAGCCCTTCTTCAAAAATAAATAAATAAATAAATAAATAAAAATCCCCTCATAAAGGCTTTTGAGGCATCCCACATCATGTTTATTAGAACCTCCTTTCCTAAGTTTTGTTGAAAAAACAATTGAAGTTGTTTTTGGACATCTTTAACAATATTCTCATTTTTCAGGAGATTAATATTTAGTCGCCATCTAAACTCTTTTTGCTCATTCTTCATAACTATTATAATAGGGTTGTGATCAGGCCAAATTGCTGGAATGACTTCTACTTTTGAGATTCTTTTACATAAATGTGCAGAGATCATGAACATATCGATCCCAGACCAAGAGTTGTGGCGATGTGAAAAGAAAGTATATTCTTTTGCATTATTGTATAAAATTCTCCATATATCTTTTAATGCTAACACATCTCTTAATTAAAAAAAACTTTTTGGTAATTTTCCTTGGTTTAATTTAATCTTCACCGAAGTTCTATCTTTTTGGGGATCAATCACCCCAATCCAATCCCCCATAATAATTATCGACTCATTATTCCAATTTACCAGTTTATTAGCCAATTGTTTGTAAAATTCCCCTTTATTTACCAGAGGGGCATATATCCCTTTTATTAGTATTTTCTCACCCTTCCAATTAATTTCTACTACTACATGCTGACCATTTTGATCAATAAATATTTCTTTAGAGTCAATTCTTTGATTAATATACAACATAACCCCCTTTTTCTTGTTCCTTGTGGCCGATATATATTCCTTTCCTAACTTTAGATTCTTTAAGTATTTTACATCTTTTGCTCTAATATGTGTTTCCTATAAACATGTGATATCTGTTTTTAATTTTTGCAGATAGTGATACACCTTATTCCTTTTTTGTGCCATGTTTAAACCCTTTATGTTCCATGATAATGTTTTTATTTTATCCATTCTCTACCCTACTCCTACTCAATAATAAACAATTCTATGTTCTATCTATATCTTTCTCTTCTAGAGATTCTCCTCCTTTATTCCGTTGGTTGTCTTCAATATTGTCTAGAACTTCCTCCTCTGACTCTATTGATTCCTTTCTATATATCCAATTCTCCACCCCTTCTTCCTCCTGTTTTTCACTCTCTCAGCTTTCCCTCAATTTCTTCTTCTCTTTCCTTTCTGCTATCTCTTTGTCTCATTCCCTCTCTACCACTTCTTTGACTCAGATGTTTCTCATCTTTATTATTTTCTTTATCTCTATTTTTTCTCTGCCTTTCTTCCTGGTCCCAAAATCTCCTTGCCACATTAACAGTCTTAATCACCACCCTTCTCTTTTTATACCAAGATCAGCCCCTCAGGCTGACCCCATCTATACGGTATATCCTCTTGTCTGAGGAAGGTGGTCAATAATGTCTTTTCTTTTTTTCAGCAATCTTGCTGGAATGTCTTTCAGAATTTATATTTGTTTTCCCTCAATCTCTAAGGATGTTTCATTATGTGTTCTCAAGAGCAAATCTCATATTTGTTTACGAACAAAGTAAACAACAATATCCCTCGGTAAGTTCTTTTGTTTAGCCACCAGTGAATTAAGCCTGAAGGCCCTATCGATTTCAAATTGGAATTGTTGACCATCTTTATTAAGAAATTCTGCCAATTTGGGGATTATGTCTTCCAATAAATTTTCATTCCTACTTTCTGGTACTCCTCTAATTTTAACACATTTTTCTCTTAATTTCTGATCCCATACCGCTTTTTCATTTTGGTCTTGTTCCCTTCCTTTGCTAATATCTTTTAATTCTTCCCCAAGTCTGTCACTTCTGTGCTCCAAATTGTCTATCTTATGATTTACTATAGTCAATTCACCTGTTATTTTTTCTATTGTTTCATTTATCCCCTGTAGTTCCATCCTTATTTCCTGTCTTGTTCCAGCCTTAAAATCTTTCATCTCTTGTCTTATTTCCAATCTTAGTTTCCTTACCTCATCCAAAATACTTATGTTAGGGTCTGTCCCTTTAGGTTGTTCTATAGATGGTCTTCTTGGAAGTTGTGTTTGGTTTTGAGTCTTAGCTAGTTGATTTCTCAACATCATTTTCTATTCATTCAATTTCTTTCATTCCCCCCCCCCCAAATTCTTATTTATCTTTAATTGAGGGATATTGTTATTATACTTTCACCAGAAAAAACACACACACCACTTCAAGTATTTCAATCCTACCTATATTCTGCTTAAGGATCTTTATCCCCAGTTTTCCAATCCAGTTCCACTCACTGGCAATTCTATTATTTTCAGTTAAGTATAATACACTCTTAATTGATCTCTTATTTTCCCACTTTACTTCTACTTCCTCTTAATTCTCTTATATTTACCCTTCTACTTCACTTACACAAATTAACTTACACAATTAATAAATTTACCTGTCTGATTCAAGTCTTATTTACAGCAATAAACTTTTCTCCTCTCCAGATTTCCAACCCCTTTTACCTCTTCTTTCTGTAATAAATCCCCCAGTTCTCAGAGTTCAATCTTCAAATTATCCTTTTATTTCCCACCTTTGCCTCCCCTCTATCGCTATGCAAAGTTCTCTTCTTCCTTCTTTTCCACCGCTGATTGTGTTGTTTCTCCGGAAGCTGGTTTTCTGTTTTTAGCTCTATTGTTTCCTGTTTCTATTCTCCTTCTGGATGTTGACTCTATATCCCTTTCCGGGTTCGGTTTTCCTCTGTCTATCTTCTCTATGGTGGTCTAATGTCAATCAATCCAAAGAGAAACACCTCTTCCATCTCTCATAACCCTTCTGCAGTTGTGTCTCCCCAAGCTCCAGTTTCCTCCTCCTCCTTCCCCTATTTGAGCCAAGGTCATGCCACTGCCTCTGCCTCCATATCTCCTTATCTCTCCTGTCGCCCTGGGCAAGCTGTTTACTCACTTTCCAAGTAAGTTAATTCTTTATTCTCCAAGTGGGTGGATTTCGCCCCTCTATAGTTCTGTCTTTCCATTTCTTTTATTTTGCCAAATTAATTTTTAATCCTTCAATAGTATCTGGGGGGTTTCCCAGGTAAAAAGAAAAAATCTTTTCTTTCCTTATAGGTTTTAGATCCCAAAGTTTTTTTATTCTCAAATTATTTTAGTTTAGTCTTAAGTTTTCAAATTAACCCAAGGGAAAAATTCTTTATCTTTATCACTATTGTATCTTTGGGTTCCCCCCCACCTTCCTTCTTTGTTGTCAGCCTTGGAGATTCCGCTGTCTCGCTTATATTTTCACTCCACTTCATCCATTCATACATATATATTACACATGGCGATACTTTCTGAAGTTATTTGCTTGAGATCACGATAAGATATCCAACAAAGTTGTAATCAATTTCATTTATGTATAAAATTAAAAAGCTGGTGGTGTCTCAGTCATCTGAAAAAATTCCATGACAACGTTGTTGCGATTACCTTCCAATCCTCGCTGTCTCTAGCCTTTTGTTTTCTCAAGGATTCGATATCCATCAGGACTTTAAGGTCTAGAAACATCAATCTGGATCCACAGTGAGAATATCTGAAGCCCCAATACCAACGGGGTATCCCCAGATCACTATATTGATCTTTAAAGTGATCCTATATCCTCGTTGCCAGAGTTGTCCCTCAGAGGCATGTAGAGGGACGTCTCAATGAGACACCATAATCAACCGGAAGTCTGGACTTAATTTCAGTTAACTTTCTTATGAGCCCTCTGAGGCTGCATCTGCACTGCAGAAATAATGCAGTTTGACACCAATTTAACTGACATGGCTCAATGCTATGGAATGCTGGTATTAGTAAATTTTGTGAGATATTTCTTCTACTCTGTCAGAGAATTCTGATGCCACAACAAAGTACAAATGTCAAGATTCCATAGCACTGAACCATGACAGTTAACACTTCATCAAACTAGATTATTTCTGCAGTGCAGAGGCAACCTAAGTTCCAGTTTAGGGAGAAGGCACGACACAAATAAAACAAACAAATAATACAGGGATCCAAGCCATCTAACAATACTACAATTGCCTAATCTTATGAAGTCAGATGGTTGATGCAGGCACTTGGTATAATTGACAACATGCAAACTGTCACTGCAACGACAGATAGTGCATACGTTATGCAAACCAAATCATGACAGTACTAATTGCAACGCTTATAGCTCAATCACCACCCTATTAAAAATGTTAATAATTGCAGTCATCAAACCAGTTAGCCTAGAATTGTTGCATGGTGCTGTTCCAAGAGAAAATGGGATGAAGCTTGGATTGCTGGAATGCTGCCCCTCCCCAGGAATAAACATTGCCTTACACAGTTAATTTGACATGCATAATAATAATTCAATCAGAACTTAAAAAAGAAAAACCCAACACTTTTTGATGACAGATCCCAGAAGCCACAACCAGCATAGCCCGGTCTGAGAATTTATATCTTTTTCAGGCTTTGAATCTGGTTAGGGTTCAGGAGGGTTTAAAGAATACTAACCCTATTAGATGGATCCAGATGGAAATGAGAGGCAGACATAAGGAGGGAACTGATCAATCTCTAGTGGGAATGGGAAAGGGAAAAATTTGGTAGCAGAGAAGCAGAAAAGCAGGACAAGTCTAAGGCTGTTGTAAAAGGCCTGTTGTGCTGAAGACATCTGGACTTGGAAGAGAGGGACAGGCCTTGATGAATAGAGTGGAGAAGACAGAGGATGTAGTGGCTAGTGCTGCTGCTGACGGCAAAGGGCAGAAAGCAAGGAGATAGTAGTGGGAGTAGGAGACAGACGGGGACTGATAACAGATAAGCTTGTGTGGAGAGGAGTAAGAGATACAGAAGGATTTATGAGTAAGGATAAGACCTACAAAGCCATTACAAATGCCAAGCATTGCCTACAACCAAATGCTGGTTTTCAGTGTTTGTAAGCATTGTATGGAGCCATAACCAGTCCAAACTCTGTAGGAGT
Source organism: Phrynosoma platyrhinos (assembly GCA_020142125.1). Lineage (NCBI taxonomy): Eukaryota > Metazoa > Chordata > Lepidosauria > Squamata > Phrynosomatidae > Phrynosoma > Phrynosoma platyrhinos. Next base: position 51,713,604 of record JAIPUX010001232.1, on the reverse strand, counting down.
AAACTTCCCTCCCCAGTACAGGGGATCAAAACAGAAATGTCACTCCCCCAGCATTTGCCAGGATTCAACCAACCAGTTTTAAATCATCACCTTTGTGCCAATTTGAAGTGCCTGTGCCTTTACGTCACATGAATTTCCCATGAATCCATGAATTTCATAGGGTTTTCTTAGGCAAGCAATACTCAGAGGTGGTTTTGTCAGTTCCCTCCTCTGAAATATAGCCCATAACACCTAGGATTTCTTGGCAGTCCAATAAGATACTTATATTTTTTCCCCTTGGAGCATATTCCACTCAAATGTGTCCCATCATTACTTTTATCACCCTTTCCTTTTCTACTTTATTACAACATTACATATTGTTTTTATTACTTTTGTGTTAAAACTTTTTCATATTTTAATTGTAAGGTAAGTCAGATCATATCAAGTTCAAGATAGGGAGTAATATTTAAAGGGAGCTTCTCTGTTAAAAGATCCTAGTAATTTAAAGGAAAGGTGAAATTATCAAAGGTAGTCCAAAACTGACAATCTAGTGAGACCAGGAATAGCTAGCCTCTACATTATTCTGAAGTACTGGTGCTCAAAATTTATTATAGTGAGCAAAATGAAGAGAAAGCAAATCTCTTCCAAGATTCCCCAAGGTAACTGATTAAATTAAGAGAGACGTTTCAGATGAGAGCACTCTTGATAATCGCAGACTGTGATGGATCTGTGAATGGGGGTGGTGGAGGAAGACATTAAAAAGAAGCAGTCTCATAAAAGTTCAAGGAAAACAAGGGGTTGTCTCATTCCCTCTAGTGTCATCCCCCAGTGAACAAAGCACTCCCTCCCCTCCCAGAAAGGCCAGTCTGTACATGGAAAACAAAATGCATATAAAATCATAACTATGGAAGGGGAAAATTTTAAAGTGCATGGTATTCCATCCTTTTTACTCCCTGCTCATAGACCTTAAGAAGATTTGGGTCTTGATTTCATAACCATGGGACAGTGGCTTCCTTGTCAGTGGAGTGGTGAATATGTTCCGGGTATTTGTCTGAATGTTAAAGGGGCTAACCAGGATGCTGAAATGGGTTAGATAGTCCCTTTAATGTTCGAACTAAAGTCCTATATTAATTCCCACCCTTGACACGGAAACCACCAGCCTTCACTGTCATGAGTAAAATGCCCCTTCATTGGAAACTGAAAGCTTGTTCTTGACATAAGTAGAAGGCTAATTTTGCCCATCAGTGATTGTTAATCGGAAATTTTTGGTGATGAAATGTCCATGTCACTGGGCAGAAAGTAAATACCCAGTTACCAAGTATATGCCTCTGCATGGGTACTCTGAAATTAAGTCTGGCTACATTCAGTGGGACTCAATCCCTACCTAGAGAAGCTGGTGAAAACCTTTCTGTTCTGGGAGCTTTTAGGAAATGACTGGAAAGAGTTGCCTACACAATAAAAATACTCCTCATTCCAATCAAACAGAATGAGATTTGCTGAGATTTGCAGAATGAGATTCACCACATGTGATTCGCAGGAGTTATTTTTTTGGTGGGGGTTCCCCCTGAAAAAAAAACCTTAAACTCTGCAAAAAGAGGCTTTGCAGTTTTTATCAGAGTATCTGTGGAAATCTGCAGAAATGTGCATCATCACACCTGTGACCATCCATTTCTTTTGCATTTGGATGGCTGAGCATTTTCTGCAGAAGGAAGGTGAACAGATGCAAATTTGCAAAAGAAAATGAAGACGAATGTGCAAAAATCTGCAACAATTTGCATAATATACTTATGTGTATACTAGGCTTTGAGATTTTAATAATGTGCAGCTCTATTTGGTTTCTGTATTTTTTATTTTTAAATGGATTTATGTTAAATAGTTTTAATTTAACTGTATTTTAACAAACACTATTTGCATATTTTAACTTTTTTTCTGCATTTCTTTTATTTTTTGTAAGTTGCCTTTAGTTTTTGGGGAAAATCAGAATAAATGAACAAATGATTACCACCATCATCCTGCCAAGCAAGAAGGAGAATTTCACTATGAATGTTGTTTCTTCAAATTTCTCTGGAAAAGTGATAAATATAAAACCATTGGTGGGACTACCAATGGACATACCATCGCTAAACATGATCATTTGTATTTGTCCCCTGCCAGAGATTGGAGAATAAGGGGAAAGCCAGAGGAAGAGCTGATCACACAGCAGAACAGAATCTCTGAGCTGAAAAGTTACATCAGAGATCATCTGGTCCAACTTTCTTCTGAGGCAGGAAATCTGCTGCTGTACTTTCCCTGACAGATAGCTATTCAGCCTCTGCTTAGAAAATATCTAATGAATGAGACTCCACTATCTTTGGAGATACTGAGGAATCACCCAAGTTGAACCCAGGGTGGCCAGCATTCTATACAGCAGTGAAGGAGAACTCATATACAGGAATAATCGATTATATCAGATCCCTCAATTGGCTGTACCAGATCCCTTAGTCTGGGTTGCAGAGGTTCCCCAATTATCTCTTCCTGAAGCAGCTCACTTCCTGGAAGGAGAAAGACATGGAGGTGGTGGGAAGACAGTGCAAAGTTGGGGACCTCTACAACTGGGAGCTGCTTTGCTACCCTGCAGTGGTATGGCCTACAGAGTGCCACTTCTGTTATATCAATACAGTTAGCAAACAACCCCCTCCCCAAGAGACTGGAATAAAGCACCCAAGGCTTGGAAACATTCCCTCTTTTTTTGGATTATAATTCCCAGAATCCCCAAGCTAGTGGGGTTATTGGCCATGGTGGTGGTGGAGGTTCTGGGAGCTGCAATCCTCAGAGAGTAAATATTCCATGTACTGAAACTACCTGTTCAGTGTCATCTCTCCCCCCCCCCCCC
>JAIPUX010001232.1:51672049-51686727 GCA_020142125.1 Phrynosoma platyrhinos | reverse complement strand
ATAACAAGGTGGTGAGTTAGAGCCAGAGGTGAAGAGCTACAACTCCCCCCCCCAAAACTGCCACTGATGTGTGGCTGAAAATGATTAGGGGCAGCTTGCTTGTACACTACCATTTTACTATGAAGTGACCTTGGAATGGGGAAACATGTGGCTGCTTAAGTCAAATTGGCTGCAATTCGTCTGATTGTCCTTAGTAATAGTGTAGACAAGCCTGAGGTTGCTACAAATCTGTAAAACCCAGGGGCCATTCAGATTTTACTGTAAGTGTAGGCTTGCCCTATGATCAGCAGAATAATCAGCCATAAAAGTTGCAAAAGTTGTTACCACCTTTGGGGTAATATCAGAGGTTTGTAATCCTGGAGATTGGATTATATGTCTGTTGTTCCCACTTGAAGCCAGTTCCGATCCTACTGCATTCAGTTTCAGTCATGATAAAGCAAGGTAAATGCAAAAAACTCGGTCTTTCCTGACACTATTTTTTTGGCAGCTGTTTTGAAAAGAATTGATTCTGAAGCATGTTCAGCAAGTGGGAACAACATTTGAATCTGAATTTCATCTTACTGGAGGGGAGGGATAATGGCAGAGGGGTTTGCTGAGGGGTGTCACCCATCAAGCCTGAGGTTGCTTGAAATCCACCATTTTTGTTTGAGCGCTGCCTTTTGTCTACCTATGTGCTTGTGGTGGCTTTAATTTTCGCTTTTACACCGATAGATTCCTGTGAATCTGTTCAAGATAATTTCTCCAATGTGTGTCAAGAAGTAAGACGATGGTATGGTTTTTTTTAGGAGGGGATCTGTGTGTTTTTTTATAAAAAAAATTATGATAGAATATGTGATTTCTCATTGTTCTCTAGAACCTCTACAGCGAACAAGGGCTCTCCTAATGGGGATTCCATGTCACTGGAATGATGCATGACTGAATCACTGATGATGTGGAGATGCAAATCGGATAATTGACATTTTTTAAAAAAACTGGGATGAATTGATCACAATCGATTGTGAGCCTGCATCATCTAGTGGTGCAAATACCAGTGGGAACTACAGTGGGGTCAAAAAAGAAGCAAACCCATGAAATAATGAAAAGATCTGCTTTCATAGTGGGAATGACACCAAGTCGAATCAGTTCACTGACTTGGAGTGAAAGCAAATCACAAACCGGTTTTAAATGTCAGTGGAAATGAGCCCCTGGTTTAGGTCATGTGCTACCATATCAGGTCCTTCTCCCCCTCCAACCCGTTTGCTTTGGGAAGGAGCATCTGAGCTGTTGGTGACTCTGCACTGTCTGAGTAGGTCATAGTCTGCTTGTTCAATTTCTTCCATTCCACCCATCTGCCTCCAGTCCCCTTCTGAACCCACAGAGCTGTTGCCAACCCACATCTACACCACCCTGTCTCCCCAGTGTGTCCATATGCATGTTAGTGATAAGGATGTGGTTTTAATAGTGGTGAGAAGAGGAGAATTATTAGTATTTTTATCAAATAAAAAATAAAATAAATAAAAAGCAGGAGGAAATACTAAGAACTGAATGTACTTGAAGGGCCACATGTCATGGCCAAGAGGAAATGGTTTCAGGAAGAAGTAAAAAGCCAGTTTTAACAACATTGGGAGCTGCAGGAGTTATTTTAAAACCCCAGCAGCTGGGAAGACTGACTGAAGGCAGCAATCCTAAACACACTTTCTGGATTCAACCAACTGGGACTCAAACTGAGTAAATATGCATTTATGTTATTTCCTGTGGAGGTGGACAAAGCACCACTGTACCTGGAAATCTGCACTATATACTATGTGGGACTAGAGACATAAAATTTCCAGAAATTTTTAAGCTATGGGGAAAACTTTTCTCTTTTTTTGGAAAAACAATTGAAATTTTCAGAAAAATTGAAAAATGCAATATTTGTTTCCTTTACAAATTAACGTCAATTTGTAACTTTAGGAATATAAAATGTATGTGTCTAATTTGTTTTGGCACAAAATAGGTTTGGAATATTAAAAGTATAATTTATTCAGAAAATAATTACAAATGAATTTTGCTTTTAACATTTTTTTGTTTTGTTACAAGTACTAAACAATAAAGAACACCTGAACTGCAAGGAACCTCTTTGATTTAGATAATTTATGAAGAGCAGGCAAAATCCAATGAAAACCATCTGCAAAACAAAGAAAATTATTGCCTCTTCTAGTCCTTCATGGGGCCAAGCAAATGTAAGAAGCTAATTTCTGAGAAAAAGAAACCAGGACCAGGAATTGCAAGGATTTGATCCTGTACATAGTCTTACATAAAAGTATTCATTTTACACAGTGTTTAGAAATTTCTATGAACATGGTACATTAAACATTTCATTTGTTATTATAAAAGAAATGTTCCATAATTCATTTTTTCCAATTCTTTCAGGAAAAAAAAGTTTTTTTGGGGGGAAAAAATAGGGAAAGCCCCCCCCCCCAATTTTCTGTTGTTTTTAATTCTCAATGCAGGGCCAGAGTTTTAAACAAACCTTTGGAAGATTGAACCATAGTAATTTGTCAACAGTACTAAAGATTACTAATGTGAGGCAGAAAGATTACTAATGTGAAGCAGAAATGATCTGAAGGTCCACGTCTGCTGTCAGACTAAGCAAACAATTGTTTCTTTCCCACTCTCTTTTCTGCACCCCCCCTTTTTCTTGTGGCTTTCTTATGAGGAGGAAGCAGCATGGAGGCAAAGCCAGGAGGGACAGGCTCGCCTCTCCTTCACATCCTTATCTGCTGCCTAGGCTTCCTCCTCAGGGAGAGAACCATGGCAGTGAAGGAAAGGGCTTCTGGGGTGTCACCGATGTGGTCTCACCCTCGGCACCCCCTAGTAATAATAATAATAATAATAATAATAATAATAATAATAATAATAATTTTTATTTATATCCCACCCCTCTGCAGAGCAATCGGGGCGGCTTACAACATTACAATTTCCATTAAACAAAACCCGAATCCCACCCATCCTTTAAGAAGTAAGGGTTCTTCTTATTCTAGGCTGGGTGGTGCTGGGCTTAGTGTCTCTCCCTCAGATGACATCGGATGGTAATGGAGGGAGGGCTCTTCTTCTTATTTTAGGCCTGATGCCATGGTCTATTTGGATTGCAGCATTGCCTCATAGTGGCAGTGGATGTGTTGTGTTCCAGGCATGGCCGTGTTTGGATGGGTTCTGAAAGTAAAGGAGGCTCGAAGGGGAGTAGGACTCATATTCAAATCTGATGTCCAGAGATAGTCCACAATTGAACACAGGAGATCCCAGTAAATTAGTGGGTAGAAAGTCCAGAAGAATAATAGAATCATAGAGTTGGAAGGACCACAGGACCATATAGTCCAACCTTCTGCCATGCAGGAACACACAGGTAAAGCACTCCTGAAAGATGTCCGTCCAATCTCTGTTTAAAGACTTCCAAAGAAACAGAGTTCACCACCCCTTAGGCAATCTTCTTCCTAATGTTTAGATGTAATCTTTTTACATCTAAAAAGATGTAATGATTACTTACTCTTCAACTATTCCAATTTAGTAGGGATAATCCCAATTAGTCATTTTATCATCCTGATTTTTCAGGTGCTTTTAAAATGCCTAAATTTTTTACCTCTCCTTTCATGTTCTCCTTTGTCCTCACCTTATTTTAGTTGCTGCAAACTTAGGGCCTTTACAGACTGCCAGAAATAATGCAGATTGAGGCCACTTTAACTGTCCTGGCTCAGTGCTAAGAAATCATGGGAAAAGTGTAGTTTATTGTGGCACCAGAGCTCTCTGATAGAGAAGGCTCAATGTCCCAGGAAAAAAAAAATACAATTTCCATGATTCCCTAGCACAGAGCCAGGACAGTTAAAGTAGACTCAAGCTGCATTATTTCTGGCAGTCTGTAAAGGCCCTTAGTTCAAAGTGCAAAAGTACTTTGCACACGGTTAACTCAGAGGGAGAAGAAAGGAGGGGTAAAATCTTGCCCTTCCTAGTAGGCACTGGCAAAACCAAACTACTGCAGACTCTCCTAGCTTGTGTGTTCTTCCCCATTAACACCTTTTGCCTCCTTTGCTACACTCCTTTGTTGCTTGGTCACCCATTTTCCAGTTTTTGTCTCTGAAAGGCTGTGTGTTATGTTATTGTAAATAAATGTAAATCCATAGTGGGAAGATTTTGAAATTTCACATTGTCTGGAACATATTTTAACAAAATGATAGACAAAAAAGGAGATGGAGAAGGGCTAGAGGGTAAGAAGTCCCCCATCCCTCTTTCTCTTCCTCTGCAGCAACATATACTTAGAACAGTGAGTGAGAAATTATACTGAGTGAATGTTCGTCAACAGTCTGGAGTTTTGCCATAGAGCTATTAACAGAGCACCTAAGATTTTCTCAGGAAAGCAATGGGAAATAACCTTGTACCTTTGAACTTGTGTACTTGTTTCCAAACACGTTTTGCTTGCCTGTTTATATTTGCCCCAAAATTAATTTGAGTGACAATCTAGAGGGAAAAGCCATTGCTTGGCACAACTCCTAAAGATAACTTAGCTGGACTGAGAGAATTCCTAAAGATAGCCTGGCTGTTCCTGGCCCTTATTTTGTCTGAGCAAATATCTCTGTTTACCTTGAGTCCTCCCATGTTCCTGTAATGTTCTCAACCACTGACTTGCAGGAGCAACAAAGACCTGCCCGAATTTGTAGATATTAATGCTATGTACTCTGACAATTCAATTGGAGTCAATTAACATAAAAAACTAAAACAGTCAGTCATCAGAAAAAAAAGGGCAAGTTTTAGGTGGATCTGAAAAGATCAGGATGGCATCGATGACCCATTTGTTTGCCTAAGAACTGTTTCTTTCTCTATCTTTATATGATCCAAGTAGGCAATTTTTGAGAACCCAGCATGGCATAGTGATTTGAGCATTAGACTATGGAGTTTATCACATGGGGGAAATCCTGTGCAGAAACAGGGCTTTAGATTTAAAAAAAAAAACCACACAAAAGCAGTTAGATTTTCAGATGACATCGCTGTTAAAATGGGGTTAACCCGAATGGAAACTAGTCAGAAACTGCTTCTTTTTACTTTCAGAAAATCTGCTTGCTTTTTGCAGGTTTCCCCCACCTTTTAAATTCTGTTTCTGCATGGGATTTCCCCTATGTGATAAACTCCTATGACTCTGGAGAACTGGTTTTGAATCCCCGCTCAGCCATGGAAACCCACTGGGTGATCTTGAGTAAGTTACAGTCTCTTAGCCTCAGAAGATGGCAATGGTAAATCCTCTCTGAAGAAATTTGCCAGGAAAGCCCCATGATAGGTTTCCCCTAGGACCTTATCACACGGGGGTCTAAAGTGCTCGCATCCCCATGCGATCGCGCTTCCTTACCCCGGCTGATCAAACAACGTCGCTGGGAAACCCCGCCCACCCCCGTCGCATCCCGGTCGCATCCCTGTGCAATCGCGCTTCCTGTCGCCGGCTGATCAAACGACGTCACAGGTAAACCGCTCGCATCCCCGTCCCAATGCAGCATGATGCTGCATCATCCAGGCATCATCCCCGTTCTTTTGAATGCCTGGTCGAAACGGGAATTGCATTTCCCGCGACCAGAATGATGCTGGGATGCTGCTGCTTTCTGGCCAAGGAAGCGCGATGGGATGGGGATGCGAGTGCTTCAGTCCCCATGTGATAAGGTCCCTAGAGTCGCCATAAGTTGGAAATGACTTGAACACAACAACAACAACAACAGGCAATTTTCTCTCAATTTGGCAACCTCCAGGCCTACAACTCCTCCTCAACTAGAGACATAAAAGCCTGGAGAAAAAAACTGGAAAAATGAGGAAAAACAATTTCCCCTCATTTGCCCCCAAAGTATTTTTTCCTGGAAAAATTGAAAATGGGGGAAAATGGCAAAGGTATATATTTATACTCCTAAAATTATTTCTAAAAACTCTGTAAGAGGAAGGTTTTTTTTTTTTTTGGTAAGGCAATGTTCACTTTGTGGTCATTGCATTTTCTGGTCTTGGTATCCTTTTTTAATTTCTATTTTTGGGAATGGATGCTTTAAATCTACTTGACACTATGAAAGACTAGAGGAAGCAATAATACGGTATTCTCTAATTTGCTGCTTTGTTCTGTTTTTCTTGTTTTTTGCGGGCTCCTAATAAAGTGGCAAATTCAAAAAGTTACAGTTTTAGCAGCTTGTAATTTAACATTTAACAAAAATTTAAACATTTTAAAACATTTGTAACTATTGTTGTCTGTATAAACTGTGCATGGAATTTATTGCCACAGTTAACAGATGAGTTTTTCATCCATAACAGATTTGTATCCACTGTCCCTATGTATTCATGGTCATGCCACTATTGCCACAATTGTAAAAGTCCATCAGTCCTGTTCCATTAGCAGCAACTGCTGCAGGTAACAATGATCTGTTCTCCTATTGATTGGTGCATAGCACACTGACATTTCCACTCCCCTCCTGTCAGGGATCTCCTGTGCAAGGAAGAATTGCAACAGGAATCCTGGTTCTCATTGTCACACTGAAGATTGCTGGAAGGAGGGTGGTAGAAATATCAATATGTTACTCCCTGATTGACAGGAGAACGACCTCTGTCACTCACAGCAGCAGATGCTGGATAAAGAAGGATTGGGGGGTGGGGGTGGATTGGCCAGGAAATGCTGCTTAGGCTGCATCCACACTGCAGGAATAATACAGTTTGACCTCATTTTAACTGCCATGGCTCAGTGCTATGGAATTCTGGGAATTATAGTTTTGAGAAACATTTAGTCCTCTCTGTCAGAGAGCTCTGGTGCCACAACAAACTACATTTCCCAGAATTCCATAGCATTGAACCATGGCAGTTAAAGCAGGGTCAAGCTGGATTATTTCTGCAGTGTGTGACAGCAGCCTTTGACATGTGGCAACCCTAAGAGTTTGCCGGGGCTAAGAGTGTGTGATTTGCCCAAGGTAACACCCAGTGGGCATCGAAACCTGATTGCCAGCATTGTAGTCCAACATGCAAACCACTCTGGCTCTCTATTGGCTGGTTAGTAATCTTCTACATGAGGTGAGAAGCCCTAGGTCTTGAAGTGGAATCTGGGCCTTTTGGGATTCCCATTTGGACCTCTCAGATGGCTCACCTACAATACCATCAGAGATTTTGTATAAGTTCATCTCATACTGAAATGCCTCTCTTGCCCTGGCTGCATCCTATGGAGTCTTGTGGTCTGCAGTTTGGTGAGTCATGACTGGAGGAACTCCCTGGCTGAGCATTCTGAATATCCCTGGGTATCCCAGGATTCCCTGCATAGCCCGGGATTTCCAGGATAGAAACATGGCAGTTAGTGGAATTATAGTACTATAATTTGTATTCAGATTAGGGCCTGGAAATCCAATTGAAAGAACTCAAGACACAATTAATTTTTTACGTCTATGAACAAGATCAGTTCATGTAATATTGCTTCACTGATTCAACCTGTAAAGTATTGGCTGGTTGTTGTTGTCTGCCTTCAAGTTGTTTGCAGCTGACTCTACACTGCAGAATCCAATTAAACCCAGTTTCATTCTATCATGTGAATGGGCCTCTAGTCTCTTTTTGAGGCAAAAAGAGTGGAGAGGGGAGAGGGGAAACTAAACTATCACTCTACTACAATGTGCTGGTCTATGACTGCAATACAATATTTACTTAGGGCCTCTGCAGACAGCGCAAAGCGCCATCTTGGAGGCAGGGAAGGGGAGGGACAGCTGCATGCTGGCCGTCTCAACCCTCCCCGAGGACGTCATCAGGGCTCGCGCTGTTACGCACAGTGCACGCCCTGAATTCGTCCCCCCCAGCACAGTGTTCACACTCTTCCAGCACCCTTTTTGCCACTTGAGAAAGGAGCGGCATTTTGGCACTCCTTTCCCAGGCACCAAAAGGGTGGATTGGCCCCGATCGTCCATTTCCTGGGGTGGCCCAAGGCTGCCCGTCTGCAAAGCCCCTTACTTACATTGTTCTACAAGGGCAGGCAATCTGAAGTCTTAGGGCCACATGTATCCTTTGAACAAAATTCATGTATCTCTCAGCAAAGTTTACAAAGCCCACTATAAATAACAACTTGAGATCTCTGTGAGAGCAATCTCTTCTCTAGTAGCCTGCTAGGCACGGTGGAAGAAAAAGAAGGGGAAAAGGGAATAGGAGAGAAAGGAGAAATGGGAGTGGGTGTCCTTATGTGTTTGGTCTTGTGGAGCGCATGCTATGATGCATGCAGAAGTGCCCAGGTTTAACTCTGGAATGTCTCCAGTGAAACGGTCAGATAATGCATGATGTGAAAGACTCATTGCCTGGTACCCTGTCAGAGTAGACCATACTGGACTATAGACAAATACTCTGACTTTGTAAAAGCAGAGCTTGGAAAAGGTATTTTTTGGACTAATGCTTTCACAATTCCCCAGTCAGCATGTCCATTCTCCAGGTTGATAGAAGGATTTGTAGAGCTGTAGTCAAAAACTCTTTGGAGATCACACTGGAACACACAAACACAATCTTACAACATCATATGCTGCCTTCCTTATTTTAAAAAATCATGATCTCCTGCACAGGACCATGATCTGGGAAAGTATCAACCTTTCCCAAAAAGTTGGTAGCCTCTTAGATCTTGATCCCTTGCAGGATAGCAGCATTTTTAAAATAAGCAAGGTAGCATATGGTGTTGCAACTTTTTCTCTTGTCAGCTGCTTTCCCCCCTAGATAGACAAGAGGGGTAAAATAGGGAAGCTAATATCTTGGCAATCATGAGCTGTCATCATGTTGAATGATCAGGGAAGTGTAGGAAAACAATGCCATTTATCAACTTATAGTAAGGACTTCATATTAAATCCATCTTCCGGTGCAAAAGCGATCTTGTTCTCACTACCCTTCTGCCAGCTATTTTGCTTGCCTGCCCTGATCTATTACCAACGTCACCCTTGCAAAAATAAAGGTCTGTAATTTCAGGGCTTGTGAATGACTCCAAAGATGATAACCTCGGGCTTCTTTCACTGATTTCAAGTGGCCAAGTGATACAGTTACAGTCCCAAAGTACAATGGCAGGAATTAAGTTAGTAAAGAACAGAGCTTTTATTTCCCTAGAGATATACAGAGAAATATCATGGGAAGTGCAATGACGTCCTTTGAGCTGTATTTATAACTGCTGTGTGAGTCGCACCCTTATCTGCATTGTTTCAAGTGCTGTTACTCTTTCCCTGTTTTTTTTTTTAAAATTGCCCTAAGTAAAGCCAATGTAGCTTATTGGTGACAATATTGTTTGGTTTGAATGACCAAAGTGTGACCATGCAAATGAGTGCCATTCTCATGTATGCAAGCTTCCTTAAGTCAACTTTTCCCCAATGTGGTGCCTTCAAGCCAGTTGTGCTGGATGGGAATGATATGTATTGTAGTCTTGCACATCTGAAAAGCACCAGGATGGATAAGGCTGCTCTAGACTGATCCATTTAAACTTTTTAGCAATCTTTACCAGTGTTATATGCAAGGTATGATTTTGCATGTTTTGCATGGCTAATTAAATCTGTTTTTGCCTTTTTAACATCTGAGAAAATAAGCCAAAAGTTGTGACATAATCTTTAAACCAATGGCAACAGTGGGGTTGTTAGTTCAGCACCTTTCTGTTCTTTGGGATTTCAGGGCAAAAACCTGAGACTTGTGATACAGCAGGGAAAGGCCTTCTGCAACATTTACAAAAGCATGGCCTAAACCCTACTGTTATAGGCAAGATTTATTGAGAGATTTACTGTTGCCTTCTTTAAGGCTAAGAGGGTGTGACTTGGCCAAGGTTACCCAGTGTGTTGCCATGGCAGAGAGATTTGAACCCTGGTCTCCTGGCATCTTGGTCCAAAATTCAAACCGCTACATTACACTGGCTGAATAAACCAGTAATCCCTGCTCTCCTCCAAATGGTACAGTGGGCCCGAATACCTGTATCCTCTGACTCATTCTGCAGTTTCCTCCCATATACTTGCTCCTGGACTTTTGGCCATCTGGCCAACATATTCACATGGAGCCAACAATCCATTGGACGTTATCACACGGGGGCAAATCTGCTGGTTAATCCACACAAAATCCAGACCAAAACTGGATTACTGCCCCGTGTTTTCACATGACGTTGCACAGAAACTGGACAGAAAGTTGACAGAAAGTGGACAGAAACGCGATCTTTTGTAATTCACTTGTCTGGAGGAAATGCAAATACGTAATTACGGTAATTACGCATTTACCGTAATGTGATCGCCAAAAGCGCATTGGGGAGCATTTCCCTGCTGTTGCCATGGTTTCAGCGAGCATTCCTCTATCTGCACATGTGCAAGAGGCTCATTTCTACTACATTTACGGGTTTTTTTCTCTTGTGTGTGGACGTTCAATGCACTTACTGTAAATTTGCAATTAAGGTAATGACGTTTGTGGAAACAAGGTTTATTTCCCGTTTATTTTCAGGATGCCTCATTTCCACTTTATTTTCAGTTTCTGTCAATGCAGTGTGGGGAGGAGAAGGGTGAAATTTGCCTTCCTCCTAAGAAACCCAGAAAAACACAGCAATTTCCTGAGACTTCAGCCAAGCCCAGAGACATGGCAACTCTAGAATACTCTAACATATCATATTGAATGTGACCCTACTTAAGTGTGTAATTCCTATGAATTACAGCCTGTAGGACTATCCTTACATGAATATTGTAATGTGGGGTCTTTGCTGTGTGTGGATCTTTCCTGTGCTGCAAGATCAAAGCTTGAAAAATTACTTTTTGGACTACAGCTTACTGAATCTCCCTGACAGTATGCAAAGGAAGTTGGGAGTTCTAGTCCAAAAGATAACTTGTAAAAGCTCTGTGTAAGATGCCCAAATCATAGGGGAGGAGGTCAGAGTGGCTCTTTTCCATGTTAGCTTAAGATTTTGAAGATACTGGGACAACAATGGCATTGGGAAAAACTGAATGGGGAGCTGAGAGCTGCTGATGTTACACTGCAGTCACAGTTAAGTAGATTTCCTGATGTGAGAAAGAACCTATTGATTTGGATAACCTGGACCAGAGTGCTCAGTTGTTTTCCACTTTCATCTCAACGTTGTGTGAAAACCATTCACGCAATTGCATGCAAGTGCAGGTTAATCATGGATTCTGCATGGGATAACAGTGCTTTGTGTGCTGACATCATGTGAAAACCATTCGTGCAATTGCGGGTTAGTCATGGGTTAATCACCATTTATACTTCCAATTTCCCCCATATGATAAACTCCTTAGTTAATCTTGTGCCTCTTTCTTTTTGTTCTCCAGTTAATTGGTATTGTGAGGTTTATTGCCTTTGACAATGGAGGTTAGACATAGCCATTACAACTGGTAGTCACTGATAGCCTCATCTTTCATGGACCCCCATTTCAATTAATCTAAGTTAGTGATCATCAGTGTATCTTGTGGTAGCAAATTCCATTGCTTATCTTGTGGTATGCAAAGAAGTTCTTCCCCTTGAACTGAATCCTACCATTCTGCTTCATTGGATGATTCTGGGTTATAGTATTATGCATGGAAGACCTTCTTTCTATCCATTTTATCCTTATCATCTATAATTTTGCATTTCTCTTCAGTGTGGATAATTTCTGGGCCCACAGCAACTTAAATTCCCACCATGTGCTCATTTTAATGACAGTTGAGGGCAATTAATACCTCCACAATCCAGCTTTGGGCCATCAGCAACAGTCACAGACCACACAAGATTGCCTAGTTTTATGAGTTTTATTTGGCAAACTGTGTTGCCAGATATGAAGCTTTGTATATCCTGTGAGCCAAGCTGCTGCTGCTGCTGCTGCTGATTATTTTGTTTGTGGGCTGGGCTGGGCGGGATTATAGTTCTTATGTGTTTAGATACAGTTGTGGCTACCAAGCAGTCAAAATGTGCTTGTCTCTCAGAAGTGAAATACTGAGGTGAAGAGGGAGAGTGAATTCCTTCCTGCCAGTTGAATGAGAGCCAAACCACAGAGTCTTGTTTTAAACATGTTCTTTAGTCTAGGATGCATCTATTTGGAATTATTCAGTGGTTGGTTGAATGAGACATCACCCTTCCTCTTCTGCAGAAAAAAAGAGGAATTGTTTGGTTGCACCGGCACAAAAGGACACCGTACTCATCATTATGGTTGATAAACATGGCCACAACTTTATTTATTTTGTACAGGGTCATAAACAACTTCATTAACAATTCAATTTAACCACAGTTTAATTGTTCTTGACACATATGACCCTGTACATAATGAAACTTGCTGACAGGGTAAACCACTCCCTTTATAACATGTGTCAAGAACTTCATGTTCCGATTAAACACTCAGCCAAATAGTCTGCATCTCCCTGACAGTATGCAAACTCCCCCCAACTGGAAATGACATCATAATCTAACTCATGACATAACATGTCTATGATGACATCAACTGGGTTGATGATGGCATAGCAAACATTATGTTAACCAATTGACGTATACTCTTTGTCTCAATCAACATAATGCAATTTAGTAATTCCAATTAACTGAATTATCCCCCGGTGGAGGGTCCCTGCCCACCAGAAGGGTATAACACTCTTGCTTGAACATAACCTAACCCAGACCCTGACACCCAGTTGTGACAAATTAAACTTAAATTGACTCTAAAATAAAATAATTATGAGCAAATTGCAACTGACTATAGCTATAACATACAAGTTATAAAATACAAGCAGACCCTGTAATATTCTCAGGGAGGGCAAAAACCCAGGTCACAATAACTCAGGGAAAATTCCCTCCCGGCCCCATAAGGCAACCAGCCACAGCCTGAGAATAATTACTTAAACAGCTATTAAAAAAGGGCAGGTGGGATGGGTCGATTGTCTGCTAGATAACAATGGAAGCTGCCTCGTGGCAGGCAGAGGGCTTTATAGCCCCCAAATCTCGCTGGTGATCTTGCGATACTCAAGACCACCAGCGAGTAGGGATCCTAGAGGATTCCTTCCCTGATTGGCTGGGCGACAGGGGAAGAGGTGGGACTTCCCCCCAGCCCAGCCAATCACGAGTTTGGTGTCCTTCAATTTGGCTGGCGCAACATCGAGCCCCTCCCGATGCATTGGGGGGGGGTGTCTTTGCACCGGCACAAAAGGACACCGTACTCATCATTATGGTTGATAATAACATGTGTCAAGAACTTCACGTTCTGATTAAACACTCAGCCAAATAAATCAAACTGGAAATCATGCCATAATCTAATTCATGGCATGGGAGGGGGTTGGACTGGACAGCCCTTGTGGTCTCTTCCAACTCTATGATTCTATGATTCTATGATTCATGATGTAACATGTCTATGATGACATCAACTGGGTTGATGACAGCATAGCAAACATTTTGTTAACCAATTGACGTATACTCTTTGTCCCAATCAACATAATGCAATTTAGTAATTCCAATTAACTGAATTATCCCCCGGGGGAGGGTCCCTGCCCGCCAGAAGGGCATAACACTCTTGCCTGAAATAACCTAACCCAGACCCTGACACCCAGTTGTGACAAATTAAACTTAACTTGACTCTAAAATAAAATAATTATGAGCAAATTACAATTGACTATAGCTATAACATACAAGTTATAAAATACAAGCAGACCCTGTAATATTCTCAGGGAGGGCGAAAAACCCAGGTCACAATAACTCTGGGAAAATTCCCTCCCGGCCCCATAAGGCGACCAGCCGCAGCCTGAGAATAATTACTTAAACAGCTATTAACAAAGGGCAGGTGGGATGGGTCGATTGTCTGCTAGATAACAATGGCAGCTGCCTCGTGGCAGGCAAAGGGCTTTATAGCCCCCAGATCTCACTGGTGATCTCACGATACGCGAGACCACCAGCGAGTAGGGATCCTAGAGGATTCCTTCCCCGATTGGCTGGGCGACAGGGGAAGAGGTGGGACTTCCCCCCAGCCCAGCCAATCACGAGTTTGGTGTCCTTCAATTTGGCTGGCGCAACGTCGAGCCCCTCCCGAAGCGTTGGGGGGGTGTCTTTGCACTGGCACAAAAGGACACCGTACTCATCATTATGGTTGATAATAACATGTGGCAAGAACTTCACGTTCCGATTAAACACTCAGCCAAATAAATCAACTCCCCCCCACCGGAAATGATGTCATAATCTAACTCATGATGTAACATGTCTATGATGTCATCAACTGGGTTGATGACGGCATAGCAAACATTTTGTTAACCAATTGACGTATACTCTTTGTCCCAATCAACGTAATGCAATTTAGTAATTCCAATTAACTGAATTATCCTGGGGGGGGGGGTCCCTGCCTGCCACAGGAGGGGGCCAGCCTAGCTTGGCATCCCCTCCCCCTCCCAGAAAGCTTGTTCAATGTGACGAATGATAGACTCCAAGTATACATCACAACCCTCAGGGGAGAGATGAACCCCATCACCCCTGTACAAATGTGGCATACCAATCTGAATACCCTCGTGATCTACAACTCTAATCCCCACCCCCCCAAACTTCTTAACCATGGATCTATTCAGCCAACAATGGGCCGCATTGATCTAAGAGTCCTTCCTTGCTCCCACCCAAATGTGTCATGGTAAAAACTTAGTCCACATCAACACCGTGTGCGGGAATCTCCTCTTAATGTCTTGCATGTCACATAAGATCCTCTTGGCCAACTTGAAGCAAGGAACTTGAACTAAGTCATT
>JAIPUX010001232.1:51638726-51657083 GCA_020142125.1 Phrynosoma platyrhinos | reverse complement strand
AACGGATGCAAGCTACAGGAAAAGAGATTCCACCTCAACATTAGGAGCCACTTTCTGACAGTGAGAGCTGTTAGACAGTGGAACACACATACAAGTGTGGTGGAGTCTCCTTCTTTGGAGCTCTTTAAACAGAGGCTGGATGGCCATCTGTTGGGGATGGTTTGATTTTGAGTTCCAGCATGGCAGGGGGTTGGACTGGATGGCCTTTGTAGTCTCTTCCACCTCTATGATTCTATGAGTCTATACTAACATTAAGGCAGCCCTTTGCTGAATGCGGAATTCGCCTGATGTTGCAAAACTGCCCAATTCTATTTCTCATAGACATAAATCCACTAATGCAGATGTAATTCCCATATTAAAATCCATCCAACATCTTTAGCATTTCCATTTGTGAACTTGGTGGACTTTATCATTTGTTATGGATTCCTGTATGGATTTTGTGCATTTTTCAACATACAAAGGAGTAATTTCCTTCTTAAAACACAGTCCTACACAAACCTATTTGGAAGCAAGTCCAATGGTTCAATAGGGCTTACTTTCAAGTAAATCTATGTAGAAATACCATCTCCCTAAAAAGCCCAGTGGGGTGATGGAGTGCATAGAAGTTTGCATATTATGACTCATTGAAGCAATTTTGGAACATGTTCTGCAGCATAGCAGATACATACTGGGCATTTATCCATTCATAAAGTTTGTTTCAGATTTTGCACCAAAGCAGATGAAAATGTTTGGTCCTAAATGCTTTAAAGGCACCAGATCCCTTCTGATCTTGGAAGGTAAGAAGGGTCAGTTCTGGTTAGTACTTGGATGGAAGACCACCAACAAATACCAGGTGTTGTGGGCTATATTTCAGAGGAAGGAACTGACAAAACCACCTCTGAGTATTCCTTGCCTAGGAAAATCCTGTGAGATTCATGGGGTCATCATAAGGGTTAGATGAAAATAGATGAAAATGAGCTCCTATTATACTCGTTATATAATACTATGGAAACATGCATGGGTTCTTAAAGCTTGACAATATATTCTGTAGAATGCTAGCTCTGAAATCTTTTCAAGAAATACCTTAAATGCACTAGCACATACCATAAAACCCTCCCAAAAGTGTAAAAATAAATACAATACAATTGGCCCTCCATATCTATGGATTCTTTATCCATGGATTTAAGCATCTACAGCTTGAAAATATGTTTAAAATATATACATTTCAAAAAGCAAACCTTGATTTTTTTGCCATTTTATATAAGGGACACTATTTTACTATGTCATTGTATTTAATGGGATTTAAGTATCCACAGATTTTGGTATCCATGAAGGGTCCTAGAACCAAACCCGAGCAGATACCAAGGGCCCACTGTACTTAAGAAGACTATGTCCATGGTTTTGCTATCAGTGATACGAATGGGAAGGATTTTGAGGATTATGGGCTAAATCCAGATTACATTACTTGAGCTCCATACAACTCAGGTCCAAATGAAACCATTTGTTCATAACAGAATTTTCATTCATTTTAATGGGAATTGTATTCATTTAATTGGTTTCAGATCTAGTTCTATGTACTTCTAAACCTTTGTAGTCTCTGTACTATTTTGCTCCAATAATGTATCTGGAGAAACTTGCTCATTATTTTTGTGACATTTTGATTGCTTACCTGTGGATTCTGGAGTCCTCCACGCAGTTGATCAGTGTGGCTACCATTGGTCTTGATCTGCCAAATGATGTGCTAAATCAAAATATCTTCTGTTAAAATCAATGGAATGGACTGTGCATTTCTTTTGAAGGATAAAATTCTAGTAAATTTGTTTGCAAACTATTAACCATAATGCATTAGAAAAATACATATTTTTGATGGGATCTTTTCTGATCCCAGAGAGAATTCCAATGTATTGTAAACAATAAAATGCTCCCTGTACAAAGGAGTGTTTATATTTTGTGTTCAATCCCTGAGCCAGGAAGTACAAGGTGGAATAAAAATAAAATAAGAGAAAATAAAATAAAATGTACACTTATTTTATTGTCTAGTGTGTTCTGACCTCAGTGAATTCTAATGTTCAACTAATGGAAAAAAATCCCATTATGTTGGCCTGTATCTTTCAAGCAGGGGGTTTGCCTACTGATAATCAGAGTACTGCTGTGCTGCATCATTATTCATGGAAATGGTTTATTACTATGTTGTTGTCAATGTTGCACAATGACCCACATTGTAAGCTGTCTCAGTGTACATTCTGTAAGGCAAAAACACATTTGGGGGACTTAAATGTGCCATTGCAGTACATGCGGTTTAAATGGTCATTGCTATGTCTCCTTTTTAAATCTGAAGGCCTGAGCTGAAAGCTTCTTCACATAAGGTTGCTTTTGATGATTATGAATGGGGTAGTTGTTCCATAGTGAATGGCTTGTCTTGGAAACCCAGTTCTATTTATTTAGATCTTCATGGTGTATTCTGCAATCTGTCACAGAATTAACCTTAATTCCAATGCAGATTTAGCATCAAGGGAGAGAAAGTATCTATTTATTTATATTTCTGTAAATATTTTTGTATTATAAAATACAACTATATCCCAGTTAATAAAGATGATGTGTTCCCAAGCATTACTTCTTTAAAAGAAAATTTGATAGCAGAGACAGAAATAAGAGAGAAAGGATATGGATAGGTTTGTGCACCACATAAGAAGAGATGTTTCAGTAAACATTTTATTCAAAACTAACAATGTACACATTTGAAATGAAACAACCAGGTCAGGTAAGCCTTGGATAAGGAAACAAAAACATTTGAACCTTCTAGAGACCACTTGAAAGCTCATCTCAGAATGTATACAGGGATGATTTTTTTCTTTCATGCTCTGCTTATTATTTCCATTCTGATGGTCAAACTCACACAGCTGTGCTTCTTCAGTCTGAAGGAAGGATAGCTTCTGAGGCAGGCTTGTTTTTCCCTTTCCCTGTTTTGCAGTTTGCACATGCTCAAGAAGGGATTCTGGAGGCAGCTGCTGTTTACTTTGCCAGCTGTAGAAAGGCACACTTATCTAAAGGAAGATAAGCTAGAGAAAAATCCCATCCTTTCCCAGTTCAAGGTTTTATTGCATTGTTTACTGTGGATTTGCTGCTGCAGCCTGACACTGAAAGTCTGCATTTCTCCAGCTATCCATTGCCATCTTCCAAATACTGATGCTGCTAAAAAAACAACAACTTCTAGCTAGACATAGGACAAGGAAGAGAAGGGTCCTGCGGCAGCATAAAAATACACTGTAAACAGGAGCTTCCTTATCAGAGCTTTTAGTAATTGAGTAAATTTGGTAATTTTAGTAAGTGAGGTGCATCTGTGGAGTCCAGTCTTTAACACCTAGAACTCTTTTATTTGCTGTGTTCACATTCCGTTGGTCTTTTTCTTTTATGCCCCTTTTGTTTGGATGCAGTATTTCTAAATACTGTTAGAAACAGCATTTCTAAATGCTCAACTGAAATTATGAATTACTGTTATGCTAGAATATTGGAGACTGAAGAAAAATCTCATGGGGGGGGGGTAGGATTCTTATTTGTGTGGCAACCTCCCCATTTGGTCCCCTTCACCCCTGGTAGCCATATCCTTGCATAATGGGATGGAAACCATATGAAGATGCTGAAAAATGTCCCTTTGAGGAACAGTTCTGTGAATACTCCACAAAGCTTGTTCCCTTATTCTAAATTACTGGTTGTTTTTGAACAAAATAAGAATGATGTGATCACTTGCTGAAGTGTGCTCAGTATTTTGGACAATGCACATTACATTATAAGCCTTTTCTCTTTATTCCATTTCTAGTTCAGTGCTATTTTCAGTTATATTAATAAAAAAAGAAGTCGTCTTATGACTCCTTGACATCCCGGATCCTATCCTCCCCCTACACCCCAACCTAGGACTGGGATGTTTAATTGCACACTGTTCTCTGAACAAAGTCCAGTTTTACTCCCTGTGCAGCATCAGCACAAGAAGCCTGGCTGTTTGGAAATTGGAGGTCATGAGACAGAGTACAAGCTATTGATCCACAGATTCACAGGGCCCAAGTTCATCATTTATGAGGTCAAAAGTCTGACAAGAACCTAGACTGGATGCAGCTGCTGATCTGTCCATTGAAAGATGAGTCTTGCCATGCTGGTGAAAGTGCTGATTGTCTTCTTTTCTTGATTCTAGGTCTCACCCACAGAAATAGCATGATAAACTGGGGGACAAGGGGGTGACTGCAGAGGTTGGTTCCCAACATCCTTCAGTCACCGTGTCCATGATTGCAAAAGTATTTGTAAGAAAAATGTATGATTTTTATTCATTTTAAACAATTGATTACTGGTCTTCCTTTGAGTAAATTCCAGGGTGGTTCAAAATCACATCAAACTATAAAAGGAAAGAAGACAAACAATTAAAAAGCAGATCCTGATGGTTTTTATGCATAAAAAAGAAGATTTCCTTTGAGTAAATTCCAGGGTGGTTCAAAATCATATCAAACTATAAAAGGAAAGAAGACAAACAATAAAAAAGCAGACCCTGATGGTTTTTATGTGTAAAAAGAAGATTCTGCTGCTTAAACATGGCCAGACCAAAGCTTTTCCTCATTTGATGCAAAGGGGAAACTGGTACCCACTCTTGGCTGAAGTTGAAGTTTACTCCAATGTGAGAAATACTTTCATTTCCACTTGAGACATCTGAGGTCTAGGACAAGGTTTGGGGCAGTTGTGTAGTACAAGAGGCTACTGCCACTGTTCCCCACATCTGAAGCCCGAGGCAACCTCTTCACTCTGCCTAAGGGTAAGGCCATGTGTTGAAGCCAACTGTCAGTTACAAAGACGTGCATCATGTACCAAGCAAAGTAACTACAGCCTAGCCAACTTGGTTTTTGGTTTTTTTGCTGGACATCAGCAGGAGTGTCATTAGGAGGGTATGGGGATGCGGGCCACACCGGGTGACACTTTAGTGGGGGACAAATACCAGGTGAGGTGGCTTGCTCTCATTGTTCTAAGACCTTCCCACCCCCCTCCATCAGCCAGGGTGTCTCTGCCCTCTACCTGCTGTAACCGCTGGTAGGGGTGGGGTTCTACTGCCACCTGGGTAAGAGAGGTGCTGCTGCTAGTGACAGCAGTGCACACAGACTTCTCCCTTTCCAGCCACATGACCTCCCTTTTTGTCAAGCCAGCAGCCATGCCAAACTTGGAAGTAGGGAAAATGAGGCAATGGCAGCAGGGGAAGGGGAAGAGTCTACAGCTGCTCCACCAACTATTCCAATTTGGTAGGGACAGTCCTGATTAATCCTCTGCTGACCCACTCCATTAACTTTACAATCAGGAGAGGACATGAGAGGAGAGGAGGGAGCAGAATTATGCCCTTCCTAGTAGGTTCAGAGAAAAGCAAACTTATGCAGACTCCCCTATCTTATGTGTTCCTACTTTTTAACAACTTTGATCATACTGACCACACTGTCATGTTGTGTGACCACATGTATCCCAGTTTTAATCTGTGAAATGTTGGAGGGTATGTGGATCCCTGTATGGACCATATGGTCTGCAGGTCGCATGAACTCCCCATTCAGTTTTGCAGGATCCAGGCCCTTCCCACTTGCCATTTTTAAATTTATTTTCTCCTCAGCTTTCTGTGCAATTCTGAAGCTCTGCAGCTCTGAAGTTTTTTAAAAAATCTTTTAAAAAGGTTAATTGGGGCTGTAGAGCTCCAAAATGGTGCAAAAAAAAAAAGTTGAATGTGAAATTTAAAAAACTTACAGGCTGCCAAGTACGGCATCAGGGAGGGTGGAGTTAAAGGAGAGAACAGGAAGGAGAGGATGGAGTTAAAGGAGAGAACACAATGGGGGCAACAGCCCCAGTTACATGGATGAAAAAGAATGCAATGATGTGGTATGTTGCAATTTTCTTAATGATGTGACTGCAGTGAGAAATAGACTGGTGTGATAATGCCCTTTGTCATTCTTTCAACTGTTGCAAGCATTGTTAGATCTTCTATCCATTGCATCACAGGTGGAAAAATAAATTTCCAGTAGCACAGTATTAATTTCCAACAGTCAAAAGAGTGCAAACAATCTACTTCTATTGGTCATTTGTTAATGTCCAAGAAACAGGTAACTAATTCCAAAGAACATGCACATTCCTGAATATTAAGGAACTTTCCAAAACAAAATGTATTTGTGTGATTACCTCCTCCCAAAATGTAGCTACTATGGGACAACTCCCAAATATATGTGTTAAAGAAGCATTTAGCAGTATTATATTTCTAAAAATTTGTTGATTTAGAAAGCCCTTGTTTGAATTGATGTTGTGGTGACCAATATACTAGAAAGAGCAATTTATGCTGTATAAGATGTAGTTGAGATCAGTAGCCCATACTAGTCCTAGGCTGCATCTGCACTGAGGAAATAATGCAGTTCGACTCCACTTTAACTGACATGGCTCCATCCTATGGAATTCTGGGATTTGTAGTTTGTTGTGGAACCAGAGCTCTCTGACAGAGAAGGCTAAATATCTCACAAAACTGCAAATCCCAGCATTCTATAGCATTGAGCCATGGCACTTAAAGTGATGTCAAAGTGCATTAATTCTGCAGTACAGATGCAGTCATAGATGTTAAAACTGATGGCCAGTGATTAGTTAGAACTGGATATTCCAGTTCTCTATTCCATTTTTGCTGTATATACATTTGGCCCTTTGGATCCATAGGCTTTGGATTTGCAAATTCAATCATTTGCGGATTGTCATACCTCATATCATTAAATGGCAGTGACATGAAAGTCGACATGCTGAAGCATGTACTTCCATGTTGCCACCATTTACTAATATGGGCCACAATTATTCATGATTTTTTCACAACTGTTGGGGTCCCGCAACTGAACTTTTGTGGATCTGAAGGGCCAAATGTATATAAATTGTTGGTTTGGTATTTGGTTGGCCTCAATTAATGTATCTAATATTAAGTGAACCTTGGATGTACTTAAAGCTGCAGAGCCAAATTCACTGGAAATATTACCATTTAGCTGACTGAGTGACCTGCAAAACTGAAAAAGGCAAAAACTCATAATCAACACCAATTATATGATTTAAGGTAACAACCCAGTTATTGGCCCACACCTTCCATAAAAATGATTCCTTGCCCATTTTTAAATCTGGAGTCCCCCATAAAGTCAATTTGGCAGGAATGTATGCAATTGACAAAACAACATTTGCCACACTTTTCTAACTGCTGAAATTGTTGACAAAACACTGCCCTTTTTAAAAATTGAGAATGAAGTACTGTCCATTTGAATATATTTTTCCTAATTACTCTCATGTGTTATTTTTCCAGCATGGTCATTCTCCCCCCCCCCCCCACTTTTAAACAACAACAGCAACAGCATTGAAAAAATTGCAGTACTGTATCAACTGGTAGATAATTGTCTTCCAGTTCACATGTTCTTTCAAGAAGACTGATGCATGTTTGTTGATACAAAAATGTGAACCTAGTGATTATATGAATTGGTAATGAATGCAGATTAATGAGTCTTAACCAAAAAATGAAGGCTAAGATGTTGCATAAAAATGTAGGATGGCATCCTATTGGTTACCTCCAACTAGAGTTGACCTATTCAAATAATTGTTAAATGATGAGGAAGCATGTAAATAAATCCCACTGACTGAACTGATCTACTCTACAAAGGACTAATAGCATGATTTAGGCCATAAATATTTTTTTGGGGGGGGAAGGTTGCTGCTGAGACAAAAAATATGGCCTACTACTTATTAGTGGAGAGTGTGTGTATGCATACATGCATTTCACATTCAGTTAACTGAGAATGGACCACACTGGCTGATTTCCATTTACTTATTCATTCCAAACTGGCCATCTGCTCTGAAGCATGTCATCTCTCAGACTCCTTCAAGTCTAGACAGTCACAGTGCTTCAACTTGGGTTCTGTGTGGAGAGCTTATGGGGTGAACTCTTGAAAGCTGAGGCTGCCAATAACTGCACATATATATCTCCTAAACTTTTGTCCTCTCTGTGTCTAGATGCATGTGGATTCCCATTGCTATTGAGCTCCATTTTCTATATTGGTGTCTGCAATATTTCTTAAATTTTACAGAATGTGGGAACCACTTTTATAATGTGTCCCTTAGATTAGATGGGTATAAATTATTGCAAGGTTTTGTAGGAGAGGGGAAGAAGGGAAAATAGGAATTGAGATTCAGACTTGCAAAGCTGTATCAGACTTTTAAGTAGTTAAAGTAGAGATGATGATGATGATGATGATTATTAGTAGTAGTTGATTGAACACTTGAGGATAAATGATAGGGCAATATTAGCATTTTTGGCAGGCGATGCACCTCAAGGACATAGTTTTTAAAATATCTATGGAGTTTATCACATGGGGGAAATCCCATGTGGAAATGGGGCTTTAAATTTGAAAGAAAAACAACCCACAAAAGTGGTTAGATTTTCAGATGACATCGCTGTTAAAATGGAGTTAAAATGAGGTTAATCCAAATGGAAACTCATCAAAAACTGCTTCTTTTTACTCCCGATAACTCCCTTGTTAAAAAAACCTTCATTGACTACTGGTTCATTTCCGGGAACAATTCAAAGTGATGGTCATGACCTATAAAACCCTATATGGCTAAAGTCCAGAGTATCTGAAATATACTTTGCATGTGAACCTCCCAGAGTCTTAAGATCTACAGGGGAAGGCTTTTTCCTATAAGGATCTGTTGTTGTCAATGTGGTATTACATACATTGGTGGAGAAGGATTATGTTCCCATTCTCCAACTGTCCCCCCCCCCTTTTGTGCTTTTTTTCAACTGTAGGTATTATTTATTAGACTTGTAGGAATTAAATGGTTGTAGAGATTTCCAAAAATATAGCCTGAGAGTGATGAAGTATAACTTGAAAGAAGTTAGTCTTTAAAGACCCATTATTTCTTTAAAGACAAATTATTATTATTATTATTTTAAAAAAAAATTGCCTTCCTGTTTCCTCAGGAATTCTGTAGACTCCACAGGTCAGTAGTAGCTTATGGCTTCCATTTCAGTGAGCTGTTGAATTTGCTCTGGATTGTATGCCAAACTTTAAAGGAGGCATTGAAACCAAGGTGTTGAACCCTATTCCCAAAATAGGTTAAACTTGGATAGTTTCTTTCAGGTTGAGAATAAAATCCAAAGTAGATGGACAACCCTACTGAAATAGAAGACACCAGCGGCCGCAGCACCAGGTTGCATCTACAATTTCCCTTTTTTCATAGACCCACTATGAACCTTTGGAGAAGATTTGAAGGGAACATGCAGGGGGCTACATGGAAGGAGGGGATGGTAAATTCCTGTTACCCAAGCAGACCTAACCCATTACTTAGAAGGATTGTGAATTGTTTAGGGATAGTCATTTTTAGTATTTTAATGTTATGTTGTTTTTTAAACTGGAACTGAGTGAACTATACATTTAATTGATGAAATACTAGTGCTTCCAAGCATTGTATATTTTTAATACTCTTCTGCACAATATTTTTAATACTCTTCTGCACAAACCCTGCTCTCGCAGCAGTCACACTACTAAAAATGAAATGGGAGCATACTACTTTCAAGGCAGCCATCACCATTCCTCCTCTCAATTGCATGACCAGTGCTGCTGCCCCCATCACACTCTGATCCTGGTTTTTAATTTTTTCCACCTCCTTTTCCATGCAATTATGGAGGTCTGCTGCCAGGATTGAAATCAAAAAGAAAGAAAGAAAAGAAATATAAAAATAAAATAAAATAAAGGTGATAAATATAATCAGGAATAGCAAGGGGGAAGGGGGACAAGGGGGGATGAGGAGACACTGCCACCATGTGTTGCCCAAGGAGCAACATTTCACACCTGGCACTTGCACAGTTGCCAGGTCATTGACAGGGTCCCCCCATCAATGATAATGGATGGGTGGGAGACAGCACAGCTATGGGTCTGAGGCATCATTATGTGATGAGTATGGGCAATGCTCCTTCTTTCCTGGTGTTAATGGCAGTTTAAAAGCTGTGTGTAATAATGTCCTTAGTTAATGTATAACTTTTCTTTAACTGATCATTCCATTAATGAAATTTAATAATTTTACATATTAACAAAAACTCTATATAAGTGCTTTTTGTAGACACTATATAAAGACTGAGATTAAATGAACAAAATAAGATTGTTACATGACATATCTCTGTAATATTCTTACATTCCTTATTTCTGTAATGAGAGAGCCAGCATGGTGTAGTGTTTGAATGTTAGACTAGAACATTGGGAGATCAAGGTTCAAATCTCTGTATGACCATGGAAACCCACTAGGTAATTTTGGACAAATGACACTTTCACTCCCAGAATGCAAATCCCTTCTGGAAAAAAACCCCATGATTTTTGGGATCTGCATAATTCCCATACAACAACATTGCTGTAATGCCACAGAATCAAAGTAGCCTTTTTTAAAAAAAAGTAAGTGTGCCCCAGCACATAACCCTCAGATTAAAATTTGCACTCTCCAGGAAAGAAAGCAATAGGCCAGCCCTGTGCATGATGTCTTCAGAAGAAAAAAAAAGGTTCAATTTGGCTCACTGTTACTTAATTCCCACAGAACACTCTCATGCACTCTCATGTGACACATAACACTCTCATGCCAAAAAGTGTATCTAGGATTACTGCTGAATATCCTATCAACACCTGAGAGGAACCCCTCTTTAACTGCAAACTGGGTCAGCCAGAAAAATCAGCAATAGAAGAATACCTTATAAACCATCCTGGGCATAAAATGCTATTTGAAAACACTGAAATTCTGGACCATGCCAACAATTATCGGGTCAGAATGCACAGGGAAGCCATTGAAATCCACAAACATCTAGACAATTTCAACAGGAAAGAAGAAACCCTTAAAATAAAAAAAGTCTGGCTGCCAGTCCTGAAAAACACCAAAATCAAGACCCAGCATGTGCAAATGAAAACCACTCAGGGTCATGGTTTTTCCCAGCAGACAGTGGATCACAAAAATTAATATGCCTAGTTTCATAGCCTCCCTCCCTGAGGCCTTGCCATTCAACAACAGAACAACACACAGATTAACATGTAAATCACCTTCTCTCAACCAAGGGTCACACAGTGTATATCATATGCATAGTGCAGATGGGGTCTAGGATTTTTTTCTCCTGCCTGCACTGAAATCTAGAATACAGCTGTTTTCACATTTTCCTCCCATGTCATATGTTGCCTGTTGAATCCCAATGTGACTAACGGCAATGATATTGTAAACTCATTCTTTTCTTCCTTCCTTCCTTCTTTCCTTCCTTCTTAGACTAGTGAGAGTGTTTGAGATTATGAAATGAAGTGCCAAGAAAATACAGCATGACAACCTTTTGCTTATTGGGGACAACATTTGTGTTCCTATTGTAGTGATTTCTCAGAAAATCTGGAATGTTTAAATTTTTTTTAAAAAAAATATGCTGTTGAAGACTTTGTGCCCCAGTCTGAATTGTAAAGAATACTGACTAGAAGCATAAAGGAAAGGGCTTGAATGCCCTTTGGCTATGTTGACTAGGACTGCATCTGCACAGTACAAATAACACAGGTTGGCACCACTTCAACTGTCTTGGCTCAATGCTACGGAATTCTGCATTATTTCTGCAGGGCAGATACAGCCTAGCCTAAATAAGGCTGTGATCTGAGCTATGTTAGCTAAGCCTGATGACAGTTGCAATATAGTAATTTTTGGAGTACAACATGTTTTCCACCTTTGCTATATTATAGTACAAGGCAGATATGCATACAACAATATTTATGCCTACTTCAGCCCAAAACACACTGCAGAAATAATTCAGTTTGAGACTGCTTTAACTGCCCTGGCTCAGTGCTAGGAAATCCTGGGAACAGTAGTTTATTGTGGCACTAGAGCTCTCTGACAGAGAAGACTAAATGTCTCACAAACTACACTTCCCAGAATTCCCTAGCATTGAGCCAGGGCAGTCAAAGCGGTCTCAAACTAGATTATTTTTGCAGTGTGTTTTGGACCTAAGACAAGTACATTAAGGATATAATTCTGATATTAGGATATGATCTATGTCCAAGGATATAATGTGTACAGACCTCAAATGAGCAATGCACTGTATCCATGTAAATGCATCAACAGTTATTCAAATAATGTTAAAATTTTATAACTTTCCCTTTTCAGAGTCAAATATTTCTTTTTTTAAAAAAAGTTATCTAATTGGTTGTGTCACTTTATAGCAGGGGTAGGCAACCTTTCCCCTTTAAGGGCCGAGGAACTTCAGCTCCCATAATCCCAGGAGCTATTGGCCAACAAGGGACTATTGGCCAACATGGCTGAGGCTTCTGGGAGCTGAAGTCCTTCGGCCCTTAAAGGGGAAAGGTTGCCTACCCCTGCTTTATAGAAAATATCTGATCAGTTTACAATAAAGCATTAAGATTAAAAATAATCAGTAGTATCTGTAGGGTATAATAAAACTGTACAATAAAAGTAAATATACAGTACTCAAATAAAGAAGATGAATAACAATTCTCTCGACTTAGAATCTAACTTAAGTGACCATATTTTCGGCTAAAATACTTTGGGGTTAAATACTTCAGGATATCACCTGTCTCCAAAAAGCAAAACAAGAGAGTGATTGATATCACTTTTAGTAAGAGACTATTAAAACTGAGGACCTCAACTGAATGGCAAACCATAGTATCTCCTATGGCAGGGGTGCTTGCTCTCTTCAGAAAATGTAAATATACAAACCCTTCAAACAGTCAAGTATCAATGCCACTCCCATTGTTGCTGTGTGCTTTCAAGTCATTTCTGGTTTATGGTGATCTTATCACAGGGTTTACATGCCAAGCAGATACTAAAACATCTATGATAGCCATTGAAGAGGGATGAGGGATGGAGTTTGAAATGTTTGGGGTGTAAAAATGGAAACATTTAGTAATGATATAAGTTGTATGATATTATTGAGCATAAAATCAATCAAGGGGGAGAAAAGTTAGCAGTGCAAAATGTATATAGAGCTTCTATGGCTGGCTCCATATTTGAGGAGCCCCTCAGTAACATGTCTTCATATGATGGTGCCATCAGCTTACTTAGCAGCAGGGGAAGACTGTCACACTGCGAACGAGACGTGAATGTGATGTTCAGTATCTCAGCCAACCCTTGAGATACCTTGAAGAAATCAGGAAATGGAACTGGACTGCTCACGGTGAAGATATTTATTTACAGGTGATAAGGCAATGCTATTTACAGAAGCAGGAACAGAGTAAAGTTCCAGGATGGAAGGGCACACTCTCTTCCTCCTAAGTAGCTCACAACCACACAGAGCTAAACTAGAACACTCTGATATTCACTGACAAACTGCAACTGCACTCTCCACAGTTCTAACCACTCTTCTCAATAATCACTCTTCAATAACCCACAAAAGTTTACATTAGTCAGAGCCTTGTATACACTTGGCTGATGCAACTCTCCAGTACATGGCATAATGCATTACATCATATTGCTGAGTCATACATAGTCACAGGTGCAGTGGTCAATACACATTTATGTGTCTGGCTACCTCCAGGACATTTATCACCAGATGTCCTGTCACACATACCACACACACATTATGACTGTGCAGTTCTACAGATCTTAATTTTACATTACAATATGCTGACAAAGACAGCTTTGAACTTGACAATATCTCGAGAGCAGTGGTATGTCAAGTCATCTGTGGCACTGTAGGAAACTGAAAATGGAGGTTCATAGCCACCTGCTGCAAGACATATACAGCAGATCTCAGTGTTGGTCAGTCACGTTGAGCCAAGGGACTTAGTTGCTTCCCATGTATGCTGGGTGCTGATACCAACCTTGAGAATATCATAAAATATTTGGTCATGTCTGTCATATGTATAAATATTAATGGACATGAGCCAATGTGAAGCACTTTTAGATTCCACTGATTTCAATGGAACAGTGAAATCAATGGGATCCCAAATTGCTCCAATTTGTTTGGATCAATTCTATTTTCCAGAACTCTTATTAGACATGTCAGTCCTTGATCTCATCCTCAAAACTAAATCCTTCAAGTTTTTTGTGAAGCCATTGCCTTACTTCCTTATTCTTTCCTAGAAATGAAATAAAATACAGGTTGAGTCTCCCTTATCCATAATGCTTGGGACTAGAGATGTTTCAGATTTTGGATTTTTTTTTTAATTTTGCAATACCCCTATGTGCATATACACATGCATAATAAGTAATTTTGTAGATGAGACCCAAGTCTAAGCACAAAATTCATTTATGTTTCATATATTTACCTTTATACACATAATTTTAAGGCAATTTTAGAAAATATTTAATTTGTGTATGAAAAAAAGTTTGTGTACTGAACCATCAAAAAACAAAACCGTCATTATCTCAGAAACCCATGAAAAAACTTCCATTTTTTGTAATATTTCGGATTTCAGAATTCTGGATAGAGGAGACTCAACCTGTATGACAAGCTGATCTGCATTATGATCTTTTCTACTATTTCTGACTTTCCTCCCCTTCTGTTGAAATTTAGATTGCAAACTCATCAGGGCAGAGATCTGTTGTTTTGTGGTTGTTTTTATAGTTTTTTCTTTAAAACATGCCATTTGTTAGTGCTGCTTTTTTAAAATTGTTAATTGAGTAGCTTTAATTGCTTTTGTTTTAATAAACAATTATAGGGACTCTAAGCATTTTCCACGCAATTTCACTGAAGGCACCATCAAGGCAGGATTTAGGGATATAGGTCCAGTGCATTGATTAGAGTAAGTAGGAAGTAGGCAGCAGAGTAAGTAGGAAGATCCCCAAATACCATAGAGCTGGTTTACTACATTTTGAAGTAATACACACTTCCAGCTGAAGAGGGGAAGGTATTACATGAGCATTAAGCATTAATCCCAGAGTTTAAAATTATTTAATGGAGCCACTTTATTTCACATCATTCTTTCCAATGACAGGAATATTTGCTACATTTATAGGCACATTCTAACAGATTGTCTGTGTTGATGGCATTCCACAAAACAGTTGCTAACTGAAGTGAAGTGAAATGCAGTGAAATGGAAGCTGCACTGATAGTGCGCAATAATATTTACGAGAACCAGAAAAAAGTATCTTCCATAGCTTAGTGTTAATATAATTGGATATGGGAGAGAGGAATTCTTTGTCAAGAGACAGCGAGGCTGTAAATCATGTGATGAGAAACTTTCCCCTTGAGCAATCAACTAATCATTTCATAGAGGAGAGTCTCTGTCTCTTTGTGAGGAGATTATCTAGCAGCACACAGTGCTGTAATCCACTTTAGTCAATGTAGGGTCAGCTGTGTCAACGTCTGTTCATTGTATTCAGTTTTTCTTTAAAATGAGTGGGTTTATACTGTCGTTTTGTGATCCTCCATGTTGTTGTTGTTGTTGTTGTTGTTGTGTGCCTTCAAGTCATTTCTGACTTACGGTGACCATAAGATAAACTTATCACAGGGTTTTCTGGGGCTAAGAGTGTATGACTTGCCCAAAGTCACCCAGTGGGTTTCCATGATTGAGCAGGGGATCAAACACTGAGCTACAGAGTTGTAGTCCAATGCTCAAACTATTACACCATGCTGGCTCTCAGATTCAGTTCAGCCATAGGGACATATATTCAGTTTTATTAAAATAGAAATCTAGACGAGCAATTGCTAAGAGCCAGCAATTACTGCCTTGAGCCCCGTCCTGTTGTTCACCTGGAAAACCTAAGTGGAACTTAAGAATAGCTTCTTGGTGGTTGTTTCCAGACTGTGAAATTTCTTGTGGATGGAATAATGGCATCCTACCTGTTGTCTTTCTGTAAGCAGAAAAATATCACTTTACTCAGATGGGGTTTTGGCAGTTGCCTGGCTGTTAAAAAGAACCTTTACATAGGTGGGTGGTGTAATTTTTATTGTTTTGTATTTTAGATAGCATTTAATTCAGTTGAGTTTTATTATAATGATTTATTAAATTCAGTGTTTAACATTATAAAGCTTTTGTGCTTTTATCTATATCTGTCTTTACTCCTGTTATGAGCCACCTTGAGTCCCAGTTTGGGAAGAGAGGAGATACATAAAACAGACAAACAAACAATATTCCTTCAAGCATTGGGTTGGTCAATTACTATTGACTTTTCCCAGGAATAAGAAGAGACAGAAGTGAAATGAAGCCAGTCACAAAGGAAATGTTTTGCATTTGTGGTAGCTCATTTCCTCTGTCAAGCGTAAATGTGAAGAATGAAAAATCTGTGGTAGAAAAAAGTGCTGTTTCCCATATTGACTAAATACATGGGATTAAGGCACTTTGTCAGAAGAGAGGGACAACATTACCTTATTATCTAAGTTTGCACAGCTGCTTCCTTTAAAATCTCTTCCTTGGCTCATGTGGAGAAGAGGTAAACAAGTTTTCAGCAGCCCCTTTTTCTTTTAATGTTCTGGTATACTTAGAACAAACCTAGCAGAAATGTGAGTGCAGGTAGCAGCTATCAGCATCCTGAGAAAAGGTAGGGATGGCCTGAAAGCAACATTCCTAAGGAACTTCTCTTAGTATTATTATTAGTGTGTGCCTTCAGGTTGCTTCCGACTTATGCCAACCCTAAGGCAAACCTATCATGGGGTTTTCTTGGCAAGATTTATTCAGAGGAGGTTTGCCTTGCCTTCCCCTGAGGCTGAGAGTATGTGACTTGCCCAAGGTCTCCCAGTGGGTTTCATGGCTGAGCTGGGAATCAAACCCTGGTCTCCAAAGTCATAGTCCAACATTCAAATCACTACACTATGTAAGTATAGCCGACAATGATTCCCCCTCACTTCCTTCTTCCCCTCTATATCTGTCTATAGATATAGACAGGGTCAATTACTAATTTTGTTGTCCGACGGTCAAGTTTGTGCACTGTCTTTGGGTTCTTGCATTATTTGCAGATTGCTTCTGCTCCTTCTCCTTGCCCCATAATGCCATTGTCTTCCCTACTTACCTCTTCCCTCCCTTCTGTTCTTTTTCTCCTTGCCACACCAGGGTTCAGTTGGAGGAGCAAACCTTAAGAGAGTCATTGGCCTGTGGTCTCCAGGTATCCTTTTCATTTGATGGTTTAGGGGTTTGACAGCTTGCTCCAGAGACATCTGCAAAAATTCTTTGGTAGTGGACTCTCATAGTTAAATGGAAAAAGGACTTGGATGAAGAGGGAATAGCACATGGCTGTTGCTTAACCCTTCTTCATTTTGCTGCCCACAGACACATGAGAATAGTCCAGTCTCTGACATGCTCTGGGTCTTAGCAAGTGAACAGCCATGCAGATATATTTGATGCTGGCCTGTTGTATGTGAATATTATTTTGTATGCCTAGTTACATGGACAGAGAGACACAGAGCTAGACATCCCCTTCTGCAATTAGTATTTCCTAAATTGTGTGTGCCAGCCTACATTACTGTGCTTGAAGACAACCACTAGTTTAGAACTCCCCAACCTGTTGCCCTCCAGTTGTTTTGGATTAAAGCTCTCCTCAGCACCACCCTACATGACCAACATTCAGGACTGATGGGAAGTATAGTCGAACAACAGCTTCAGGATACCAGGTACTCATAAGGGCTCAGTTATATGTGAGGATGTGTGCTGCATTTTACATGATTTCTTGGTCTGTCTTTGCCTCTTTCCAGTCAGCCTTTCTGACAGCAAATGCAAAGGATTAAGGCTTCTCTTCTCACCAGAGTTCCAGTCTGGGTCAAGCTCCTAGAACCCTCAGTTTACTCT
Organism: Phrynosoma platyrhinos; assembly: GCA_020142125.1. Classification (NCBI taxonomy): domain Eukaryota; kingdom Metazoa; phylum Chordata; class Lepidosauria; order Squamata; family Phrynosomatidae; genus Phrynosoma; species Phrynosoma platyrhinos. Next base: position 51,639,342 of record JAIPUX010001232.1, on the reverse strand, counting down.
TGGAAAACCATTCATAGAATCACTTATTCAGTGGATAGTGTAACAGCTCATTTGGCCCTTAGTGTTGTACAAATGACTCCCTTATTATTTCCCACTGTTTCTTCTACCCATCTCTCTTTTTAACATGCAGCACAAATCGTGTGTGGTGTGATGTCTTTGGGCTGAACATTTCCCTGTCCTCATCTTCTAACAGCAGATAATGTGAGGCAGGGATAGGCATACAATGGTGTCACATTATTTGTGTGGAATAAGGAATCAGAGATCTGTGGTCCTGAGCGGGAAGATTGAGCAGTGATTAGGCATTTTCATTTCAAGTATCACATTCTGTCTGATTCACTTGTGTTTGGAACTCTTCCAGGGACTTTGGAGGGGGGAAGGAAATTATTTGGATTCCTAGTCTTATTACCACTTGGGAACTTATTGCATGGCTAAAAAATGTGACTTACCTTGTCAGGTTTAAATCCTCTTGCAGCATGCAGCTGGGTATTATCACTCACATTTTGCTGCTGATGACACCTCCCACCTAAAACCCACCTAGAAGATGCACTCTAGCGCAAATTAGCCAGTTGAGTATGGCTTCTAGCCAGATTTTAGGCAGAATGCAGCCAGGAGGCAT
>JAIPUX010001232.1:51616843-51628412 GCA_020142125.1 Phrynosoma platyrhinos | reverse complement strand
AGTAGTCTCTGTCTGAGATCATTCCCGTTCAGGGAATCCCAACACAGATGTATATAATGTTAGTTCAGTGGCTTCTTTCCATTTTAAGATGCCTTTGGGAGGAGATGTTTTGCAGGGAGATTGCAACCCTTCCCTTCAAAGCTTTCAGTGGAGCTTGCAGAGCTTGCATCATATATTTTGTGCCTTTTTGTTGGTCCCATAAAGGTGTCACTGTTTTGTAGATTTTGGATGTTACTGAACTTTTCCCCTCTGCAGACCAGGGCGTTTGGGACGCCCTGGTCCGGAGCGCCGCGGGGCTATGGCAGCCCCACCGCGGCGCTCCTAGAGCGACCCTGAAAGGAGCGCCAAAAAGGCACTCCTTTCATAAGTCAGAGAAAGGGCGCCCTAAAAGCGGCGGGCGCCCTTTCTCTGACTTATCCCCCGCAGCGCATCCGGACGCTGCGGGAGGAGGTCGCCCTGAACGCGCCGGACGTCCGGTGGCCCGGAAGCGTTCAGGGCGACCTCAGGAAGAGGAAGGGCCGCCGCGCGTGCGGTGGCCCCTCCTCTTCCTGGCCTCGGAGACGGCTCAATTAAGCCGTCTGCCGAGGCCCTTTGTTATATGGCCAACTGGCTACCCCTGAATATGTTTACTGGATGTGAAGAGACCACATTTTAACTTCTACAGAGGAATCCTAAAGAAGAAGGCAATGGATTGGTACTTTACTATTTGAGGTTTCTACCTCCAATAAAAGTAAAACATTTTGTTTTTTAAAAAATTGACACTATATTTGTCAAGTTTTACTAAAACAGCACCTAAAATTTTCTTAATGAAAATGAAGAGATTCAGTGTTCTCTGCTGAACAAAGGGGGTTGCGACCTCAAAAGGGATGAAGACATCCTGGATCTCAGAGGAAGTACCTTTTTGTATTGCTTATCCATTCAAATTTTATCTCCTGGATTCTGAAATGTTTTGTTTCCAGTGCTCCATGGCCAGAAGGAGGAGGGGCTTGCTTGCATAGATATCCCTCCACACCATCTCAACACAGAACATCACAACATCAACATCTTGACAAAATGCAGGCCTGTGACTAATGTTGGTATTAAAAAAAATCTTCTGTATGATTTTTAACACCTTTGCCTGATGAAGAAGCCAGTGGAGCTTGCATCATGTATTTTGTGCCTTTTGGCTGGTCAAATAAAGTTACCACTGTTTGTGGATTTTGGAAGTTATTGTACTTTGCTATATGGCTGACATGGCTACACCTGAATGTATAACCTTCCCTTAATGGTAACTGTCCATCTAACTTTCCCTCTGGAAGACTTATATTCAGACTTCTAATGTAACAGTTGTGGAAATATTCACAATGAATGGATTCTTCAGGACTATGTGGTGTTTTAGGGAGAAAGTATTCTTGACAAGGACAAGTAGATTTAAGTAAACAAAGATAAGCCTTGTGTAATTCTTTTACAAGACTTAGTAAACAGATGATTGGAGGGCAGTCTGGTCTCAGCTCTTTGTTTTGCAATTCCTCTTCCACTTTATTGCCTCCCTAGAGAAGACTGCATGGAGAACTTTTAAGTGCCTATACATGGCCACTATTTCTAAGTTACTGGGAAACTTTGACATTCCTGCTTTCCGGTCATGGACCATCTGTATATGGCCAACTGCCTGTTTTTTAAATTATTATCTCTTATGCATATCCTATTTCAGACTATGGACATTTGCAGGTAAAAGGAGTAAACTTCTTCATTATGCTACTTACCCAAGTATGTGAACAATATTTGCAATTCCTCTGTAGAAATGACTTTAAAAAGTTTTTTAAAGCACATTCCAGCTTTAGCTGAGTAACAATGCCATTTATTCTTCATAGCTTGTGAGCTGACAAAATTAATTTCTCAAATGCTTGTCATCCCTCTTCTGGGGTGTCACCTGGTGCATTCCACACCCCTGCAACTCCTAATGATGCCACTGACATAGCCAAAGTACAGATGGTTATATTGATCTTGCAAGAAATCTGAACAAATTCTTTGCAAAGGGCCTTTTCAATAAGGCTATGAGTTGCATGTGGCACTAGAGCTCCAGGTTACTTTAATAAAGGCTTTAACACCACCACCCAGCCACCTTTGCATGTTTTGAAATCTGTTAGATATGTTTCTGGTTCATGCCATTTTAAAATTCAAAATGGTTTGGGGTATTAATCCCTGTAGTGTTCCATTCCATGAAATGAAATAAAATAGATATCTAACATTGAAGCTGTTGGTCTGTCCTGAAACCAGTCTACCTGTGCATTTCATTTCTAAGTCCTCATGATCTGCTGTATTTATGTAACAAAAGCAGATGCTTGTAAAGGTCACTGAGATTAGAATGTAAGATATAAATTCCAGATTGGTTTATTATGCATTAGCCTTAGAAGGATTTTATGCACTACTACATTGCCAGCACAACGGTTGTTTATTTCAAGTAGTGACAAACATTCACGTATTTTGCAATATTCTGACTTCATCTTTTGAGCCGCTGGAAACTGTGACTGAACATCTGCCCGAAAAGCAGTTCCCAGAATTGAATTGCCAAAACTAGCCAGATAAATCAAAATAACTTTTCAGTTTTTACTTTGAGAGTGTGATTGGCATTTGTCTCAATTAAAATGTATTTCATAACAAAGTTGTGGACCTGGCTGGAATAGCCTGTTGATCTGAAGAAGACTCCATTGGTGGAGTCTGGTGACTTTAGCTCTTTCAGCATTGCCTAATAACATCAAATGCTTCTGCTTCATGGTCTCTTGTTAAACTTATATGAAAAAAGTATGAATTTACAAGTGTGACTACTGGTGATATCTACTGAGGAAGGCCGAGCACTCTTGAAAGCCTTCTTTACCAAGGAATTGTATCTTTGTATTTCACTTCTTGAACAGAGCTTGGGAAAATTACTTTTTTGTACTCCAGTTCCCATAATATACCACTAGCAGTACCAGTTTCTTTCCATGTGGGACCAAGGGCACTGCAGTTCTCTAAATTAACCTTCTTTGACTTGGCATTTTCTGGATGTGTTGAGCAACCGTCCCCATTATCTCAAGACAACAGGGCTATTGGATTTGTTGCCTGGGGCTGGTGGAGCCATCATCCAATATATCTGGGTGAGGCTTTGATAGACAGAATAGACATATCCTTGTGTTTGGTCCTAATTCATTGGCCCATCCTTTGTTTGGTTAATGATATCTGTGTGATATTACTAGGCTAGAAATCTAATTGTGTACCAGGACAATTGGGATGTTACTATGGTTGTTTGTGTCATGTGTTCTGCTGACTCACTGCAAACCAGAAAGCAAAAGCAAGATGTCAGTGAGTGACTTTTCTTAATGTATTGCATTTTTGCCCGCATTTTTTTCAGGGGGAGACATTTAAATAGGTGACTAAGGAGTTTATCGCACTCACTTTTCTTAATGATCCGGGCACTGGCTGGGGACATGCATGAATGAAGGAAAATGGATTTTATCACACTCAAAACAGTCAGCAAGCTGTCCGTTGCCCCCACTGGGCCACTCAACCACAACCCAACCCCAAGCCATGCTGAGCCGGCCGATTTTGCTCAGCCAGAAAGCGTCCGTCCTTGCAAAATTGGCTGGCTCAGCGCAGCTCGGGGATGGCTTGTGGTAGAGCCATGGCATGGGGACAGCTTGCTGACTGTTTCAAGTGCAATAAAATCCATTTTCAGTCATTCATGCATACCTCCAAGCAGTTCCCAGACTATTAACAAAAGTGAGTGCAATAAACTCCTAGGTCTCCTTGGTGGGAATCAAGTTGGCTTTGAGTTTTCTGATAAGCTCATATTATTTCAAAAATAAACTGCATAAAAGATGAAGATTGTAGCTTCAGAGGAGCCATGTTTAATGTGTTGATTGACTGACTGGTTGGTGATGGGAAATGTGCAATCCTCCAGTTGTTGTTGACTTGTGACTCCTGTAGTCAGCACAGTTATTGATAAGGAATGCTGGGAGTGACAATCCAACAACATCAAGAGGGAATGCAGGATTCCCATTTCTGTTTTAAAGAATTTTATTATGCTTTTCACCTGAAAATGCTCTGAAGAGTACCTTTCAGATTAATTACAAAAAACCCCAAGACAGCCCCTGCCCTCTATTTAAAAAAATATGGTACAATAAATAAATAAATAAAGGCTGAAGGAAGTGAGGGGAGGGAAAGCACCCATTCTTAAAGTTCTGTTTTTTTTTTTTTTTTTTTTTTTTGCAATAACCAGCTGGGATAGAAACAGTTCATTTGCATGCCCTGCTATCCTTCTCTTTCTTTGCTGAGGTATAAGGAAAGAGAAGCTTTCTTTCTTTCTTGCAAGAAAGGAAGAATTTAAATAGTTTGCTGTTAGGAGGACATTGTTTTTACATTGTGTGAGAGCCTGACACTGCCTGCAGAGATTCAGGGTGAGAGGCCCTGTGAACAATACTAGTCCCATATTATGCTTCCGTTGCCCCCACTGGGCCACTTCTCTTCTACTTTGCCCCAGCCATCAAGTAGTTCAAAACATCAGCATTTCTGCCTGAACCCCTTCCAAATGCTGTGATATCAGCCAACTGTATTTTCTAAACCCCTTGGACATTTTATTGAAATACCTCTCTATAAAAAGCCTTCTGTACACTCTATGACTGTGCTAAGTAAATGGGAGGGGGGAAGAGGTCACGTAATTTATTGAAGGCTCCTTGTGAATGCCTTGTGCTTGAAAGGATGTTATCTTTTTCCCAAGGAAGTTGGGGAGGGGGGAAATGTGTGACTCTGGAATTTAAGATTAAAAATTCAGCTCATTTCTGTTCCCAGTCATTCTCTTCATATCTTGTATTGCCTGCTTTTGGACATGAATTTTCAGTATATGTGAGATCTGAACCCCTCTGTGGTCCCATAGATGAGCCCTTAAAATGTTATCCAAATTTTATCACTGTTCTTAAAAAAAAGCCTTTGTTTCCTGTATGGGGGCATCTGGATGTGTATCCATAATACATTCTGCATCTGCATCTAAGTGCCTTTGAATAGGCTGGTTGAACAATCTGATGGAAATGCTGCTCATCTATATCCAATATCATCTATATCCACAGGCACCAAGTATTTCATGCAGAAGTGGACATTTTCTTTTATTGTAATGTCCAGATTCACCTTTGCCAGCTGAAGAATTCTGTGACAGATTGTTGCCCTCTTGGCTTTTATGTCCAGAAAGGATGCCCAGACACTGCTTGCTTTAGCTGAATGTTTAGACTTAGCTCAAGTAGAGAGATGTATTATGACTGGGTAAGTCGGTCTTAAGGGACCTATCCCAGCTTTTACAGGGTCCAAAAGTACACAGAACTCCAGAGACATGTTTTTCCAATGAGAATGAGTTTTATTAAAAAGGGAAATAAACACACCACTCAAGCAAACAACCACGCACACACACAAGGGCTATAGAAATCAATGGTATGAGGCTGGAATAGATGTAAGGCTTCACTAATGGTGATAATTACCTATGCAGGTCTTGATTCCAATTGAAGTGGTTCCTGGAGAAGATAGAGGACTCAATCACTCCTGTGGCAAGTGGGAATGGTGAGCAATAGAGGTGCTAGCCAAGCAAACTGACAGAATTTCTGCCTGTTACTAGACTTAGCTGGGGACTTGCTGAAAAGTCCCAATATTTATACCAAAATTATTCCTTGGGGGGAGGAGATTCCAAGGGGCTGAAAAGACCAAATGGTTTTGAAGTTACTTTGAAATGCCTTTGAAGATCTTTGAAATGGGTTTGGAGTCACTTTGAAATGGTTTTCCAAGATGGCAACACTGAGGTGTGGATGGATGGCAATAGATATGCATTTTCAGGCAGAGATGATTAGAGCGCAGGATCACGTAGTGCTTTGTTTATCTATATCTGCTGCCTACTGGATCCTATAGCCCTGGGCAGGGGTAGGCAACCTTTTTGAGCTGGGGGCCGGGTTGCTGTCCCTCAGACAATTGGGGGACCAAAGCACCATAAATAAATAAATAAATAAATAAATAAATAAATTTAAAAAAATAAAAATAAAAATAAAAAATATGCATGCACACTCTCTCAGCCCCAGAAAAGCCATGGCAAACCCCCTGTGGAGATTTTGCCAAGAAAACCCCAAGAACAAGTAATAACAACAATAATCAATATCATCATGGCAGGCAGCGGCAGCGGTGACGGTGGCGGCCCCAGGCCAGTCCAAAAGCCTCGGGGGGGGGACGCATCTGGCCCCCAGGCCTTAGGTTGCCTATCCCTGGCCTTGGGTCTCCTCACCTCTTCCAGAATGTCTGGAATTAATCAATTAAACCTGAGCCCCATGCAACTCTTTCCTTGCTAGCCTATGTATGAGAGCTATTCTCTGGTCATGGTATCTGCATCGGGGTTATAGAAGGGTCACCCAGCCTGTGTTTTATTGCATTTCTGATATCAAAAGAGGAGGAGTGTCTAATAATAATAATAATAATAATAATAATAATAATACATTTTATTTATAGCCCGCCCCTCTGCAGCACAATCGGGGCGGGTTACAACATATTAAAACTGTCAAGTTAAAACATCTCCCATCTAGAGATATCCATGGGCCCTAATAAGATACTCCAGAAATAATTTGTCTAGCTCTGTATGCAAAGGGATCCCCATGCTTCTAAGGAAGTAGGCTCAACTCTACAAAAGCTCATGCTATCACCTTCTTTCTTTCAGTTATGAGATTATCACATGGACTTCCGCCTGGCCCCAGAGTGGACTGAAAATTATCACACACCTCCATCCTGAGACCAGAGGCACTGCAACCTGATCTTACCTAGATCTATCCTCAATCTGTTCTAATCCCATCCTTTGCAAAGGATGGGTAACTCTCATTCTTTGTGAAAGAAGGGATTAGGACAGATCAGGGATGGATCTGGTAAGATTGGGTTGTGATGCCTCTGGTCTGAGGATGGAGGTGTGCGATAACACCCAATCTGAAAAAAAAAATTCCCAAATTTTCAGTCTGCTCTGGGGCCAGGTGGAAGCCCGTGTGATAATCTCCTTAGTTTCAAAGGTGCTACAAGATCCTTTTGCATACTGATTTTCCAGACTAATACGGCTTTGTTTTCATTTTCTAGCTCTGAATCTTATGTGATTCAGATGCTTTATGTGGTGGAATAGAGGCAAATTTTCACCCCAAACCTCCTGGTAGTCACTGTACTAGCCAAAAATGTGACCCGGAAATGAGCAGAAGTCACTTCCACTACTCTCTTCCTGCGTTTTCACCATTTCCCCCCATTTTCCACTAGGACATGGATATAAGCAATGATGAACTTACTGAAGCTACTGTCTGGCACTTTCAATTGAAAATGGACTTGGGTGGTAGACAAATGTCCAACAGCTTTTGTAGGGGAACTTATATATGCATGAAGTACTAACAGGAAACCAATCATCCTCAAGTCCATTTAGGGGCAAACTAAAAAACATACAAAGGAGCTGCCATAAGGCATGAATGATTAGGTTCTTTGCCTAATCACCTTCTTTTCTTCATTGTCTCTCTAACTGTATTGCAAGATGAAACCCCAGAATACCCATGTTTTGTTTTATTGAGAATTAATATCAATAGCAATAGCAAGTACATTTCTATACCACTTATCCATGAGTTGGCACTTCCTAAGTGGTTTACAATGTTTAAGCCAATTAACCTCAACAATCTGGGTACTCATTTTATCAACCTATGAAAGGGTGGAGGGCTGAGTGGACCCTGGAGCCCTGCAGGATCAAACTCACAACCTTGTGGCAGTGAGTGGCTGCAGTACCAGCATCTAACCACTGTGCCACTAGGACTCCTTTTTAATACACCTCTGATACATGTATGCAGAAGGAGGAAGAGTAGCCTTTTTTGAACTACAACTTTTAGAAGTTGCCTGGGACATTCTGGGAGTTGTAATTTCCCCACTCCACAAAAACTTTGACAAGGTCTTCATGCATTGCACAATGTCCAGCCCAAACATACTGAGGACTCCATCCCATATTAACCATGTAGATATCCATATCAGATTCTGTTGTGAGCATATGATAATCTAACAGAAAGGAGTCACCAAGCTTTGTTCATATTTCTTACGCAAGGACTTCACCAAGAGCATAGGAAATTGACTCTTTGGACACACCACAAGTAAATTAAAACTGTATGGCTTTGAGATTGGTAAAGGATGAGTGAGACTAGTGCATTCCATTTCTTTGGAGTCCATATGCTGAATAAAGGAAATTTAGAGTGGAATTAGAGGAAGGAGATGTAAGGAGCCAGATTTGCATAGTCCTTTATATCGTTTTAAGTGATGCCAACTTAAACATCAGATAAGGAAATCAACTGCACTCTCTGTGCCTGCATATTTCAGGAAATTATTACAGCTTAATGCTGAATAATAGAGTTCAGTATGCTCTGTATATAAATTAGCCATATGCATTAGATTGCACATAAGAGGACTTGCCAAAAATTACAAAGAACAGAACTGTGAACTTAGATGAACTTACCTTGTTTAGAGATAACTTCAGAAAGCAAGGATAAACAATTTAAGCTAATGCCCATTTACACATTATCCATGGACGTCACTGCTTAGGCTCTCTTTCCGTTGGCCAAAGTAACCAATGTTATTCTGATTTGCAGAGTAGCATAAGTGTAAACAGTGTTGTTGATTGTAATTAAACTCTCAGTACTGCTAGCTACTTCATGCATGGGAAATTTGATAATGAGTGGAAACAGGTCACATAGTGGATAAAGCAGGGCCATCCTTCCCTTTAGTTCAGTGGAGTGATTGGCAAAATGGATTCAGTTTGTTTCTTAGCAAGGCTGGTACAATGCAAGGGTAGACAATCTTTCTGCAGAGCTCAGTAGATCTGGCTGGTGCATTTCCCAAGCACTCTGTGTGGAAGATGCTATTTTAGCAGCTGTGGAGGCTGCTGATAGCCAGATGTAAAAAATGGCTAGACTGCAGAGCTGGAAAATGTTACTTTTTGAACCACTATTTCCTAGCCAGTTCTGGGAGTTGTTATCCAAAAATATTTTTTCCCCAAGTTGAGGGATATGGGCAAAGCTATCTTGTGATATTTCATTGTCCAAAGCAAGAGAACAGGACAACAGTTTCCATGTAGAAAAACTGAATGGACTGAAAGTTGAATCTTACTTCAGCAATGGGAATGGGAGAACATCCTCTTGTACACCTGAAGGCAGCAGGCAAGCTTATGGGGTTCAGGAAACACAGCTCTTTTGTACAACATCTGGCTGTGACTTCCTACTATCACTTGCCTGAGGTGAATGTTTCACTCTGTACAATGGTATGGCCAGCCAGGATATGGGTAGAGGACAGAGCTGAGATTTGAAACTCAGACTAGGACTGCAGTTCCTCCATTTATTGGGCAGCCTTCCCCAACTTGCTGCCTTCCAAATATTTGAACAATAGCTCCCATCACCTATCTAATAATAGGAGCTATTGGGAATTATAGTCCAAAACATCTGGCAGGTATAAAATTGGGAGAAACTATATAGGGATGAGCCAGGGAACTGACTAGGTGGCAGTTGAAGAATGCTATTTAGGAGACAGAGGTAGGCTTATGTGGAAAGCTTAGAAAAGTACCCAAGCAGTTTAGACTGAAGGAAATGCAACAGGCCTTGTTATATGTGATAGGAAATAGCATGAGATGGCCTCTCTGATTACTTACAACAGGAGGATTCCATCCCACAGAGTTTGTATCTTGTTATTTCTTGTGGCAATAAATACAATTTTTCAAATTTTGTAGACATTTTCTGAGGGGCTTTGTCACACATGGACTTGATTTTTTTCTCTCAGAGTCAAGCTTTGATGACTTGCACCTGGTTGTGTGGACAGCCCAAACTGGAAAGCAGTCTCTGATGCCCGTAGACAATTCTTTCTCTGATACATTCTATTATGTCTCTTTCACACATGCTAGGCAGCATTTTGCCCTAATAATCAAGTAAAACATGCATATTATGAATTATTGAACATAAGAAGTGCCATACTGGATTACAGCAGAGGCCCATCTCTATCTAGTCCAGTATTCTGTTGTTCAATGGCCAACTTCATGCCTCTGGGAACCCCCCAGGTAGGACATGAATGCTGCTAGATGTATAGTCCAAATGCTTCTGGTTACTGGTCATTTCCAACTTATGATGAGCCTAAGGTGAATCTATCATGGGTTTTCTTGGAAAGATTTGTTCAGGGTTTTCTTTGCCCTTGCCATCCTCTGAGGCTGTGAGAGTGTAACTTGCCCAAGGTCACCCAGTGGATTTCCATAGTTGAATGGGGATTTGAACTGTGGTCTCCATAGTCATAGTCCAATGCTCAAACCATTATACCATGGTGGCTCTCACATGCTCCTGGTACTTAAGGTATTACATTCATTACCTTTGATAGCCCCATTCTGAATGAATTTGTCCCACATCCTTCTAAACCTAATGGGTGGTGGTGGTGGGAAATAACCAGAAATGTTACATTCATGGTGAAGTAATGAGATCTTCTGCCGATGTATCTATAATGTCCGTGCCAGAGATAATGACTCTTATTTTGATTATTTTTCCTGAGGTTTACTTTCTGAAAAAATCCTCTCTGATCCATTAGTCAATGTATTGCTTTCTGGACTTTAGAAGTCAGGAGGGATTTTTTTGAGATCTGTCATAGAGCCATGAACCACACAAGATGTCCCTCAGAATGCTATCTATCATACAAGCTGGGACAGAATTAAAACATGACCTTTCAGAGTTCAAAATCTGCTAATTCCTATGACAGGGTAGCCTTAAAAATAACATCCTCTTGTTTTCTAAGGCAGCTTTATCATCTTAAAATGTTTCTGGGGAACTACATGATCTATGTAGCCTTAATTAGTTTACAGGAGGGATGAGGAACATGTGACCTCCAGATACTGTTGGGAGTTCCACTCCCATCATCCCTCACCACTGACCATGCTAGCTAGTTCTGAACAGAATTTACAGTCCAATAAGATTCCAAGAACCATCCCTGTTTTACAGGATAGTTGCTTGACATTTGTTCATGTTTGAATCTGTGTGACTTGTCCTGATTTATATGTATCTTTGTATTTCTAGCTTTGCAGGAAAACTTGTTAATATGTGCAACCAAGAACATTAAAATGAAAAGTAGGGAAGTAATTGGGCACAATGCAGCATATTAAAATCTTCTTGGCTTTGATGGAAGAATTAGGATTAGCTTCCAGTTCCCTCCATTTAATCCAATTTAATTGAACATTCCTCTTCTTAAAAGTGGGATATGTAACAAAATTTTGTAGAGCAGCATGTTAGTGTTCAGGATTTCAGTCACTGTAAACTCTTCCCTCTTCTATTTGTTCCAACAGTCTTCCAATAACAGTCTATTGCCACAGAGTACAATTGGTCTCCACTGCATACTCTCTCCTCCAACCTTAGTTCATCCCCCATCTTCAGAATGGCATAGTGATTTGGGTGGACTAGGGCTCTGAAGACCAGGTTTCAAATCCACACTTGGCCATGGAGACCCACTGGGTGACTTTGGGCAAGTTACTTTCTCAGCCTCAGAGGAAGGCAGTGGCACCCCCCCCCCC
>JAIPUX010001232.1:51574442-51587118 GCA_020142125.1 Phrynosoma platyrhinos | reverse complement strand
TCTCTCCCTTGGTCCCTTTAAATTGCTTTTACTTACAGAAGATCGGCACCCATTTGAGCTTTCCTTTTCTCTCTCTTCTCTGAGTGGGAATTAATGACTATTAGTCCTAATTCCCCTGTTTTTGGCGGTCTCAGGGACGAACTCCCATCCCCCGTGACTGATCACCTTGCCACTGCCACTGGAAGTCTATTCTCACACTATTCTTTTTTTTGGGGGGGTGGGGGGGTGGGGAAGGAGGGAGAAGTATTTTTCTTCAAGTAATTGCTCCTCTCCTCTGACTGCCTACAAGGCAAGTAGCAGTTATTTCCTTATAAACTTGAACTTGTCCAGATGAGTAATTTCTTAAGGTATACTTGCATCACCAAGCTTTCTTCCAGAAGATGAAGAGGAGCCAATAAAGTTTGTGCCTACTGAGCCTGAACTGTGCAATACCACCCAGGATTTCTGGATAGACCACCTCACAGGTACTATACTTAAGGATCTGCCCCACAGAGGATCTACCCTTAAAGATTCATCTTATATTGGTGTTGTCATTGTTGTTGTTGCCGCATGCCTTCAAGTTGTCTTACTATCCTACCAATATCTCACCATGGATACATACTGCCAACCCTGGCCTAAATATGCTAAATACACCAGATCTCATCTGATTTTGAAAGTGAAGCAGTGTCAGTGATGATTAGCACTTGGAATGAAGACCACCAATTAATACCAGGCTATGTTTCAGAGGAAATAACTGGCAAAACCACCTTGGAGTATTCTTTGTGTTTTAAAAACCCTATAAAATTCATAGGGGTCACCATAGGTTGACCTGTAACTTGAAGGCACATACACACACAAGCCTTTCCTGTAGGGTTGTCATTTCATGATCATCCCAGGCTCTCATGTTTCTGGAACAAAACCTGAATACCCTGGGATAGATTTTGCTGATGTCATTAAGTGTTTATACATTCAGTATTAACCACAGTTGTTCACATTTTGTCATTCAAAAACACACACACACAATTTTCTTGTTTGGAAGTTTAAGACAGAAATCTTAGCTAAAGGGGCTGTTTCCAAATCAAGGTGAAATGAGGGTGTTATTCCTTCTCACTTAGGTAGGGCAATGGAATGAGGCATATTTAATGTGGCCTACTTCTAAGTGAGAGCCAGAACAGTGTAGGCGGGGTTTGAGCATTACACTATGACTCAGGAGACCAGGGTTCAATTCCCCACTTGGCCATTGAAACCCAATGGATGACCTTGGGTGAGTTACATTCTCTCTCCTTTAGAAACCCCAGTGATAGGTTCACCTTAGGGTCTCCATAAGTTAGAAGCAACTTTAAGGCACACAACAACAATAACGTACTTCTAGGCATAAGATGGATGCAAAGCATCGTGGAAAATGAGCCTTACTACTACAGCACTTGGGAAGGAAAGAGGAAGCTTAACTTTGTAAATACATAGACACCCCGGAGAATCCTTCTAAGTTGCAGTAATAAATCACTTAAGCCTTGTGAATTGTGCTGAGCCTGCAGATTTGAATACAGTTCTTGCCTAGAGCTGAACCCAGCAAAACTATAATTTGCACCCTTATTTCCTGCCTTGTGATGAGCCATGAAAACTGGAGACTGAGGCTGCATCTACACTACAGAACTAATCGAGTTTTTGTGCCACTTTAACTGCCATGGCTCAATATTATGGAATTCTGGTGCCACAACAAACTACCAATCCCAGGATTCCCTAGGATGGAACCTTGACAGTTAAAGCAGTCCCAGACTGCATTAATTCTGCAGTGGGCAGCAGCCTGAGACATCTGGCAATCCTACTTATTTGCCATGCAGGTGTTTCAGCATTCTTGTTATTTTCCAGTGTAGGAGAGGCACTATCTTAGAATTTACAAATCAGTCTATGAATGAATTATTTCTGATTAAAGAAGTTGTGGAAGATAGTTAAACCCAGAAATTCTGTTTAATTACCAAGAGTAAAAAACAAGAACTAACATGGGATAATGTGTGAACTAGGAGTATGACAGTTACAAATTTCCCACTCAGCTACAAAATTTATTGAGTGATGTTGGGCCAGTCACTCACTCTCAGCTGAACTTACCTTAGAGGATTGTTATAAGGATGAAATGGAGATGAGGAGAATCTATGGACTGACTTGGAAGCTTATCGCATTACAAAATAAACTTACCTACCCCTGCCAATTTCAAGACAATTACGGGATGCAGCCAGGTACTATTACTCATAAAATGCCACTGCTGCCTGGCTGCATCCTGCCTAAAACCCACCTACAAGCTGCACTCAGATGGCCGATTTTTGCTAATTGGCCAGCTGAGCATGGGTTTTAGATGCGATGCAGCTGGGTGACGGTGGCAGCAGCAGCATTTTGCATGTGATAGGACCTGGCTGCAGCCCATAATTGCCTTGAAACTGGCAGGGGTAAGTACATCTATATTGTAATGTGATAAGCTCCTTGAACTCCTTGGAGAATGAGCGATGTATAAATGTTACTGATAAACATAAATAAGTAAATCTTATCAAAACGAATATTGAAACAAGACAGTAAAGACTATGGCTTCTCACAAACTGTATGTGCCTACAAGCATATATAAAATAAACCTTTTCGATTTTGTCAAAGCTTCTTTGGATGGCTGAGAATATGAAGTTTGATGGGCTAGCCCTTCCAGATTCTGCATAATTATACATTGCTCATTAACCAGAGCACACTGAGACAGTTACGAAAATGCATTTTGATGGGAAACAAAATACATATCTGTAATGGAAGAACTTGGATTTGAGCTTTATCTGATTTCTGCTCAGTGCAAATAATTTCCTTTTTTATATTTAATCAGCTTCAGGCACAGTAGGGAAGAAGAAAAAAGGTGTCATATTGGCTTGTCTGCTGAAGGGAAGGGGGCAGCCATAACAAGGGTCTTCCTTCAAAGAGATTTTCAGTCTGGAAGGATTCTTTTCCTGAGGGTTTTGCACTGGAGGGTCTTTTGAAGATTTTTGGATTTTGACTTAACAGGTGGTCTTAATTCTTACTAGTTTCTCCACTGAGCTGGAGCGATGCAACTCCCCAGGAAGCCTTGTGCTTCGATTCCTGGAGGAGACAAAACCACAGGGAATCTCTACTTTTTGCCTGCTGATTTCATAGGCGATGAAGAGCGACTGCAATTCCACACTGCATCCATTCAGCAAATTCAGGTGGAGCTCAGATGCCAGTAGTTCCAAACAGTGAGTGAACATATCACAAATACATTTTGGGGGCAATCATTAAGACATAACTAATGTAATTAGATGAGAAATATTTTAAGTTTTTGTGGTAGAATTTTATTGCTCTTTACTCTTATAATTACAGGGATGTATGACCTGCCTCTTCTCTTCCCTACCCAAGGTGGTTTACTAAAATGTGTTTTCTACCAGCTTATACATTCAGAAATTTCTTTTAAAGAGTAACTAAATATCTATTTCATCGACTTTTGAGAAATGAAAAGGCAAAGAGTTACCTTAAAAAGAAAGGATATAATACTATTGAGCTACTTTGCTGAGCTTTTGAACTGTATTGTAAATATTGTTGGCCCTTTGGATCTGTGGGTTTTCAGTTCCAGGACACTCCACAGATGTGAAAAAAAAAACCCCATGAATAATTACGCCCTGTATTATTAAACAGTAGCAATGTGGACACATATGCTTCAGTGTATCTGCCTTTACATCACCACCATTTAAAAATATGGAGCATGACAATCTTCAGACTGAATTTGCAAATCTGAAGCCCATGGATCTGAAGGGCCAACTATAATTACTATACTTTTAAAAAGATACTTTAGAAGTTCTGTTCATGAAAAATAAAACTATTGCTTTCAGAAGTCACCTAACTATTTGAGTGGAATCCACTTGTGTGCAGTTCCAGTTGTACGTGATCTCAGATTAAATATACCTCTTTCTGTAAAACCACAGAATTTCTGTAAATCTAAACAGAAGGTGGGAAAAGGTCAGCTTGCTGCCACCCCTTTGCTTGATGGTGATCAGTGCCACAGCAGTGGCACACTACGGCCCCAATCTGGCATTTTTCTGCCCCCTAAAAGAGCACCCTTGCCCCAGCAATGGTGGTTGTTCTCCATTTCTGCTGCACAGCGTGTCTAAACACTGCATGAGAGAAATGTTCCAACACCACTCGTTGTCTAGTCAGGCTGTTGGTGTGACAGCAGTGTTGGGGCAGAGTTGGGGTGACCAGCGTGTGATTGTCATGCCCCCACTCCCCCCCCCCCCAAAGCTGGCTCTTTAAGCCTGCCTGCAGAGACCCCAAGAAGCTATCAAAACAAACCTTTGGGTGGGTCTACTCTGGCCAGAATACTCTGGGAGCAACAACAGTATTCTGCCCAAGAAGCTATCAAAACAAACCTTTGGGTGGGTCTACTCTGGCCAGAATACTCTGGGAGCAACAACAGTATTTTGCCCCTGAAGCTGCCTTGAATTTCTTCCAATACTGGTGCCTTCAGGAGTGATGCTGGGCACCTGTTTATGCTGTGTTCCACTGTGCCATCTGCTGCCACCACCACCAGTGCAAGTCACTTCCTCCAAGATCAGAAATGAGGTGCCCAGCACTGATTACATGGCTGGGTGTCTTTGTGACCTCAGCTGGAATGACCCATGGCAGTGGTGGCAACAGCTGTGGGCAGCACAGTGGGACACTGTGTAAACAGCTACCTGTCTTGACAAAGGCAAGGAGGTTCTTTTCTTGGATTCAGAAGCAATTCAAAACACCTATTGTTGTTGCAAAGCCTTCTGATTTATTATACACCCAGTAAGTTATACAAAGTAATATGCATAAATCTTACCAAACACCTCTATTCAGCTGCTGGGAGTCCTAGTGACGTAGCAGTAGAATGGCCTCTTCTGTAGCCACCAAGACACCTCAGACCTGAAAGTCTATGTTGAGGCTCCAACCTTGTACCACTATCTTAGGTGTTTTTATAGATTTTTGGTTGTCTGTCTCATAATGACTTAGAAATTATCTGCACCTGGAGTGGACCATGTGACTAGGATCACACCACTCCTAGATCATACCTCTCTAAGGTCATCAATCAGGTGCTTATCCTCACAGGTGCTAGCCATGAGTTTAATACCACTTCAAGGTTAGCAATCCAGTTGCTATCTCTATAGACATTATCACACGTGGGCCAGAAAGCGAAAATAAAGTGGAAATGAGGCATTCTGAAAATAAATGGAAAATAAACCTTGATTCCGCAAATGGCTTTCACACGTAATTACCTTACTTGCAAAATTAAAGTAAGCGCATTTAACGTTCACACGCAAGCGAGAAAAGCCCGTAAATGTACTAGAAATGATCTTCTTGCACATGTGCAGATAGAAGAATGCTTGCTGGAACCATGGGAACAGCAGGGAAATGCTCCCAAATGTGCATTTGCTTTTCACATTACGGTAAATGCGAAATTACCTTAATTTCGCATTTGTATTTCCTCCAAACAACCAAATTTCAAAAGATCTCGGTTAACACAAGTTTCTGTCCACTTTCTGTCCAGCTTCTGTGTGATGTCGTGTGAAAACGTGAGGCACAAATCCAGTTTCTGTTTGGGATCTGTGTGGATTAACCAGCAGATTTGCCCCCGTGTGATAACATCCTATATTTAGGTTGCTCCCTAGGCTGTTTTAGCTACATGTTATATTTTAAAGACTTTTAGATTGGCAAATATGCAAGATACATGATTTAGCAGAATCAAAGCAAGGTTTTGCTCAAAGAAGTAAAGAAGGCCCATTTTGATGGCATGGAGGATAACAGTGACAGGCCACTATACCTCCTCAATACAATGTGTCTTCCAGGGGTTGTCCATATACTACTGGGTATTGCTCTGGAGTGCTCAGGATTTTCTGGGAAGATCCAGAGGAAAATGTAGTTTTTTTAAAAAATGATTTAATGCAGGAAAGATCCAGATTCACTATGGAACTGCTCTCATACCATGAAGACAGTCCACAGTGATTTGGGCCTTTGGTTCTGCATCATTAAGACAGGGTGACATGAGTGTGGTGGGAAATTGGGTCATTTGGCCCATGTAGACATGCCCTTGGATAAAATTGTGCAGAAGTACAAATCAGGGCTAGGCTATATTTCAAACTATGAACACATGAATATAGCTAGGCTATATCCCAAACCATGGACATCCCTCAAATCATTATAAGGCCCCAACACTAAGTGACAGAGTAAGGAGGTAATTGGTTAGAGAAACTACCAATATGACAATAGTAATACTGAAGGAGAAAGAAAGAACTATAACTGGAATGGGGGACACTATTGATGGGACAGCTATCACCTACATGTTCCACAAAACTGGGCTTTATAAAAGACTGACACAAGGATAACCATTGGTGAAGTAAACCCATATCAAAATTCATTTGGAGTTTGCAAAAAATGTGTGAAAGACACAGAAAGCATGTAGAAAAAGAATCTCTGACTTGCTGAGACCAAAATTGGGCTTTACTGCAAGATTCCATGTGGTGCAAAACCAACAGTGTCTATTGCCTAATGAACATAAAGCCGGGCAGTGGTAGCCTCATGTTGTATGGATTATTTTTTTCAGTAGAGATTGGGAAACTGGGCAGGATTGAAGACAAGCTGATCAAAGCCACATATGAGATATAAAAACAGTCTGAAACAGTTTCAGTTTGCAAGGGGTAGAGGTTCACTTTCAAACAGAAGCATGACCCTAAACACACATGCAAAGTTAACACTGGAGTGGTTTCAAAACAATGATGTAGTGAAAGGGCATACATCAACCTTGTAGAAAGCCTCTGGTAAGACCTGAAAGCTGCTGTTTACCAGTGGTCCCCATGCGACCTGATAATAGGTGTAGCAGTTTTGACAAGAAGAATGGGCAAATATTGTGGCATCCAGATGTGCAAAGATGGGAAAGAGTTACAAAAGAAAACTCCCACCTGTAATTGTTTCCAATTATTGTGTCAGGGGTCCTGCTGATGAATTCTTATTTGTGTGAATACTTAAGTGTATGAATTTGTTTTTGTGGATTTAACTTTTGTGTCACAATAAAAAATATTTTGCACATTCACTGTGGTTACAATGCCAGTTAAAGCCAGTTTCCAGGCTAAAACAGCAAAATGTGCAAGAGTCGGGGTGTTGGTGCATATTTCCGCAAGATACTGTGTAGACTTAGGGGCTGAACAGACTGGCAATTTGAGCTGGTGTCCCAGTGGCTTGAGGGTATGGTGACCGACCGCTGACTGCCCTGAGTCCACCCCCAAGCCACCATCATGCCACCTGCCTGACCAGATGTGAGGCAGCGTAGGGATGCTCCTGCAGCGCAGCAAGTACACACTGCAAGTGGTGAAGAGCTGCTGTGGCAGTGAAAGGGGCACCTTTTTTCTGGTGCAAAAAGGAGTGGCATTTTGCCACTTCTTTTTGTGCTGGAAAAACACCAGATTGGAGGTGTGGCATGTGGTTGCCGTGGCTCCGATTTGACACTCAAAGGGGTGGTGTTAGCCCCATAGTGGGCTGGGTATGTTTATCCTGGAAACGAGAAGGTTAATAAGTGATATGATAGCCCTGTTTAAGTATTTGAAGAGGTATTATATTGAGGATAGAGCACCAGAGCAATGAATTCAAACTACGGGGAAAGCGATTCTACCTCACTATGAGGAAGAACGTCTCGAGAGTAACAGCTGTTTGACAGTGGAACTTGCTGCCTCTGAGTGGTGGTGTAGTCTCCTTCCTTAGAGATTTTTAAAAAGGCTTTGATTGTGTGTTCCTGCATGGCAGGGGATTAGACTAGATGGCTTGTGATCACTTCCAACTCTATGATTCTATAAGTGGTGACCTGATCCTGAAGCAGAGGTGCTTCTCTATTGTGGTTTGATCATTGTAAAGTAAAGTTAAAGTTGATGCTATTGTTTTTCTGTCATCTAAGCAGAACTCTTTAAAAATTGATCTTAATCACTAGATGGCAGAATGAACCAAGGAATGCTTTAGACATATACAGTTGTCTGCAGAAAAACAGATACATTTTGACAACAGCATAACAAATAAATAGTAGGCACAGGAAGGCATCCCCACATCTTACCTGCCTGTGGGTGTCCTAAAGTGGGTATTTTAATATGTGTGTGTACGTGTGTGCTGTACTTTGATTCTTACAGTGTTTTTTTTAAATGCTTCCATACTATTTTTAATTAGTGGTGTTTTTGATAGGATAGCATCTTTGTTTTGCAAAATTTTTTATTAGTAGGTTTTCAGCTGAATTTTGTTTAATCTTTGCCATCTTTGATCCCATGTCAGGAGGAAGGCAGGATATAAATTCAAAGCAAGTGAGTCCTACCAGCCACTGTTTGCATCTCGTCTTCACAGGGAATATGCTTGGGATTAAAAATATCAGGGCTTCAATTAGCAGGTAAATCTTGGCCATCCCGAAATGACGGGTGGTTAAAAGTTGGATAGTGTAGCCCTAATGTGGTCACTTGCCCATAATATCAACTTTGAGGACATGTGTCAGATACTTCACATCTGAAATGCATTAAATAGCAGTGTCTTTAATGGAGGCTAAAACAAAGTTAGGGAGCATTTGTCCTGTAGATGTTTTGCATTACAATTCACATAACATCTTACTCTTAGGCATGCTAATTTGGGGCTTCTGGGACTTGAAGTCTAGCATAGGAAGTCCAGAATGTCTGGAGGGACCACAGATTCTCCACTCTTGGCTAAAAATAACACAAGATTGCCTATCCAGACATTTTGACAATCACATTACACCCTTGTTAAAATTAAAATAATGTGATGTTTCATCCTACATAAAAAAGGCATCATTAATCATGAGGAAACATAAGCTATGTTGTGTAGAGACCCACAGAGCTCTCTGAACAAGGGAAAAACTGAGGTTGCTCTTCCCGAAAGGTCCTTATTTACAATTACTGGCAACTGATTTATCACTATTTTTGTATAATAATTTAAAAATGAAATTATAGATAATGCTGTGTAGCTCCAATAACCCACAAGCGGTCTTCTTAGGTTATCTGAAAGTTCTTGGTGGTTTTTTGTTTTTTAAAACCAGAACGTAGAGCTTGCTGAAAATATCTTAACAGGCTGTTTAGGTAAAAGCAAAAATTGGAATGAGCAAGACCTAATGCAAAGGACTGAAGGATGAGATTTTGCAAATTGTGCCAATGAATAAAGTAACATTTTTGATGCTTCTAGGATATGAGCATAAAGTTGCTGGTACTATGTAATTTCTCTATATTGGTATATTATTATTATTATTATTATTATTATTATTATTATTATTATTATTATTAAGAATTTTTATTTACTTATACCCCGCCCCTCTGTCAAACAGTTGGGGTGGCTCATAGCAGTTAAATCTCCATACAATATTAAAATAGACGGATCTCTTCCGACAGGCTTACCCAGAATAAACTATTTATTTGATCTTCCCTTGTCAGACATTTCTTATTTTTGCCTTGCCCCAGAGTACCTATTGTTTTTAATTTTATATATTGTTAATTTTTAATTTTTAACTGAGATTGAATTTAATGTATTTTTAATGGGGGGGTAAATTGTGTGAGTTTATATTGTTGGAAGGGTAATTTTATGTATCTGATTTTGATTTTAGATGTAAGCCGTCTTGATGGCCAAGGCTAAATGTGGGGTATAAATAAATTATTGTTGTTGTTGTTATTATTATTATTATTATTATTAAATACAATCCAAGATCCCACAACCTTCCCACCCCTTAAAAGAAAATTAAACTAATAATAATATTAAAACATGATGATTAAAACATTAAATTAAAATAAAAAGTCCTGGGACAGGCAAACGAATAATAGGCAGGGCAACAATTGCAGCCAAGATAGAAAAGGGATAAGGGGATTTAAAGTGGAAATCTGTTATTATGTATTGGAATTGAATTTTTAAAAATTCAAGAAAACGTATGCTCAAACTGTGAAATATATAGACTGGAGAAGATAATAAAAAATGGCCACTAGTTGTACTATATTTTGTGAATTTACATCACATATGTATGTGAACTCAGAATCAAGCTCCACTGTTTTCATTGGAGTGTACTCCCATGTAACTGGGTACAGGATTTCACTCTTTCTGATTCTTAATGTATGTGTTCTTAATAAATTCTTAATGAACATCCAGTTCATCCACATCTATGTCCAGGCTGCCTAAGCCATTCTGGGCAAGAAGATAAAGGGAGAGCCAAGCTGCATTAATTGTTTCATGCTTGACCATACTCTTTAGACTGAGTTGATTCCCCTCTCAATTTTTAAAATCTTTCCCCCTTATATTCCATGGGTTGTTTGGGAGCGAATTATTAAAAATCACTTTCTTGCACTATTTGAACTTCTGCCAATTTTTGTTCTGTATTTTACAGAAATACAACATATTTTGCACAAAATATAATATTTTCATTTTTTGCAAACTAGTCCCAACACACGCACAATTCTTCATACATGTCAAGATGTGTTGAGGCACTATTTATCATCAGAGACAAGACAAAACTGGAAATATCACTTATACCCCTAGTCTGCATGCTACAACACCACACAATCATTGGTTAACACATGAGCAATGGAAACACCAGGGAGAAAGTGTTTCCCATCATTCCCATTCATTTTAGGTTTTAAATAGGGTTCTTTTAAAATTTCTAGTTTGGTGTTATTTGTTCTAGATAAAAACCAGCATAATTGGATTCTTCCAGCAAGGCAACATTACCAGGCATCATCTCCACTTTGTGTTGTTATGTGCTGTCATGTTGACTCCAACCTATGGCAACTCTATCCTAGGGTTTTCTTGGTAAGATTTATTCAGAGGATTTTTGGCATCACTTTCTCCTAAGACTGAAAGTGTGTGACTTGGCCAAGGTCACCCAGTGGGCTTTCAAGGCTGAATGGGGATTTGAACTCCAGGATCCTCCCAGAGTTGTTGTGTGCCTTCAAGTCATTTCTGACTTACGATGATCCTAATGTGAACTTATCACAGGGTTTTCTTGGCAAGATTTGTTAGGAAGGGGGTTGCCTTTGTCTTCCTCTGTGGCTGAGAGAGCGTGACTTGCTGAAGTTCACTTAGTGGGTTTCCATGGTCAAGCAGGGGATTCGAACCCATATTCTAATGCTCAAACTACAATACCGTGTTGGTTCTCATCTGAAATCCTAGTTCAACACTGAGTGAGAACACTACACATGCTGGCTCCTGTTAGCACTATTAATTACAGGGCAGAGGTGTAGTCAAAGGTGTCCTTTATGGTAGGGCTGGTTCAGGTCTTGGCTTTGCCATTAGGCTGTAATAGAAAGTGGAACAGAACAGGGGGGATAGGAGTCACTTCAGAAGAATTTTGAAACATGTTTAGCTTTTTCAGTGGACAGAGTGTCCAAAGGCAGCAGGGAAAATAGAGAAGGGGCACAAAGGCAAGGGGCAAATGAACTACTGCCCTAGTTGTAAATTAATTAGCATCTGTTGTGTTGTGACTGTTCAGCCACAGCAAGCCCAGGGAGCCTTTGCATAACAAGAAATCATTTCTTGCTGTATCACAGCATTTGTGGTGTAGGCCTTGATGGGATGCACACTTCTTCTTGATCGGAAACGATGATGAATGAGCAAGCTGAGACTCTCAGGATTGCCTCTTTTATTACAATATGTTCATGGCTGTCATTCAGCATAGAACAAACATAGCAAAAGCAGTTGCAAAGCAAAACACAGGTAATTAAGTCCACCTGTAGAACCTGAGTGCAAACATATTGGTGTCCTGATACCTGTCGCCAGCCAGCCAGCAGCTTCTCTGGCTCATTTTCAAAGACTCTTTTATCTCCGATCTGGAATGCTTCCATTCTGAGGCTGTTTTCCAGTCATAACTATCTCTGGCTGCTTAGGAGAAAAGTGTAGCTAGACCTTTGTATGTTAGATAAACTCATTCTCTCTGGTGTTTCTATAGCTCATGTGTTAACAAATGATTGCAAGGTGCTGAAGAATGCATGCAGAATATTATATTTCCAATTTTGTCTCAGCTTTGACAAGAAAGGATGTCTTGATACAACTTGACACATTCCAAGAATTTTTGAACTTTTTTTGATGATTTTTTGGAAACTTTTCTGCACAAAATTGTGCAAAATAAAGTTTCTATTTGTGCAAAATATATATTCTCTAAAATACAATTGTTTTTGTTCAAAATATAACTGTGCAAAATAATGTTTTTGTGTGCAAACATTTTTGCCAAAAAGACCCAAAGTGCTAAAATAATTGGGAAAAAATATGAAAAGTTTCATAATGTCCCCCAGTGGGGATAACATTTTTGGCTGAGGCTCGACTCAGGCCTGCATCCTTCCGAGGTCACTAAAACGAGTACTCGGATTGTTGGGGGGCAATCAGCTCACAGTTGTAAACTGCTTAGACACCCCATAGCATGGTATGAAGCAGTATATAAGTGGAGCTGCTTTATTATCTTTGATGAAAGTGCAAGAACTGAAGGCTATGCTACTAGTTCAGACAGTGCATGCACTATTTATTTATTTAAACTATTTCTTTATACCACTTTATATTAAGAAATATATACTCATATATTTCTACTGTTAACTATGGTCTAATCTGCACTGCACTAACAATGTAGTTTGATACTGCTTTAACAGTCATGGCTTCATCCTATGGAATCCTGGAATTTGTAGTTTGTTGTGGC
>JAIPUX010001232.1:51552121-51568907 GCA_020142125.1 Phrynosoma platyrhinos | reverse complement strand
TGCATCTCTCCCTCAGATGACGTCGGATGGAGTGGAGGGAGGGCTTTATCACCTCTTAACATCCTTCTCTTCTCCAAGCTAAACATTCCCAGCTCCCTAAGTCGTTCCTCATAGGGCTTGGTTTCCAGACCCTTCACCATTTTAGTTGCCCTCCTTTGGACATGCTCCAGTTTCTCCACATCCTTTTTGAACTGGACACAGTATTCCAGGTGAGGCCTGACCAAAGCAGAATAGAGTGGCACTATTACTTCTCTTGATCTCCAGGGGTCCCCACACTTTTTATCCAGGGGCTGGTTTGCTGTCCCCCAGATCTTCGGAGGGCCAAAAAAAAAAAATCATGCCAGAGGTGCGCATGCGCTCATGCGCACTACTTGGGCATCATTTTTGTGTTCCAAAATGGTGCCTGGAGTCATGTGCATGCACCTGGCATTGCGCATGCATGTGCATGACTCTGGGCGCTATTTTGGAATACAAAATGGAACCTGAGTAGTGCGCATGCGCGTGCAATGCGGGTGCCATTTTGTGTTCCAAAATGGCACCCGGAGTCATGCGCATATGTGTGCGATGCCGGGCACATGCAGCGGTGGCAATGGCTGCAGCGGCAGAACCAGCCGCAGGCCGGTTGAAAGGCCTTGACAGGCTGGGTTCGGCCCGTAGGCCGTAGTTTGGGGAACCCTGATCTAGACACTATACTTCTATTTATGCAGCCTAAAATTGCATTGGCCTTTTTAGCTGCTGCATCACACTGTTGACTCATGTTCAACTTATGGTCTACCTGGACTCCTAGATCCCTTTCACATGTAGTCTCATTCAGCCAGGTGTCTCCCATCGTATATATGTGCTTTTCGTTTTTCTGCCCTAAGTGCAGTACCTTACATTTCTCCGTGTTGAATTTCATTTTGTTGGCTTTGGCCCAGCTTTCCAGTCTGTTCAAATAATTTTGAATTATGATCTTGTCTTCTGGAGTAGATGGCACACATAAGACTTGTTAAAGATAGTTGTTGGTTAAAGCTCACTTTGGCCTATGTCCAGTTGTTAGTCTTAAGCAGAGTGGATCTGCTGAATGAATGTGACCTGTTAAACCAACAGTTAGGTAAGTTCTATGGATTAGTTGACTACTCTTTTTGGGAGGAACAGTAGGATTTAGTTCCTAATAAGCTTCATAGCTGAGTGGGGACATGGATCCAGATTCCCATTCTTGTGGATATTTCAGAATCTATGACACCACATTAATCTTGCAAACCGTGTAGTGTGTGCACTGGATGCACATGTGCAGTAATTTGCATCTTGTTTGATTGGGCAATTAAATTATATTACCAAGTACAAGAAAGCATGAAAATCACATTGTCTCTGAAATGATTGAGATAGGGAGGGAAACCTGAATTCCATTCTTTCTGGATTTTACTTTAAAGGTAATTAATCCAGTTTTACGGGAACAATAAGGACTGCATTTATGCTCCATTGAGATTGATAAAGGCCATGCAATGCTCCATCAGGGATGGATGGAACATTATGGATTCATGACAACATAAGAAAAGCCCTGCTGGTTCAGACCAAAGGACTATCTGGTGTGGTGTCTTGTTTCTCACAGTGGTTATCAAGATGCATCTGAGAAATGGGACAATAGTTATAATTTATTGTTGTGCCCTAGCAACTGTCATCCTGTGACACTGGCATTGTTTCCTTCAAAAACTCAGAGCTTGGCAAAGATATTTTTGGACTCCCAGAATCTTACAGCCAGCATGGTCATTGGATCTGTTGGCTGGGGTTTCTGGGAGGTGTAGTCCCCTAAAAAGCATTTTTCCCAAGCTCTGTTAAAAGAACACATTGGAAATATTTTCCAAAGTTGCTGCAGTATATTTCTCCTGATGCCATCTACACCCCCATCTGCTTTATCTTAATCCAATAACCTTAGGCATGACAGCAAAGAACATGTCTCTTTCTTCTGTACTTTATATTTAATTTCCCACAACTTTAAATCTCTTGGAAATGACAAAAGTAACTGACGCTTCTATAAAACAGGACATCAATCAGGTTCTCTGTGCCTTTTGAATTACAATAATATAGTGAGCATTTTTATTCCAAACAGAGAGCTGTCTCTTTTATTTATAGATTTTTCGGTTGGAAATGAGATGGTAGTAAAATCTTCTATATCTTTTTCACTGTATGAAAACAGGGTTACAGATCAATTGATTTACCATCACAATCGATTAGGTGACTTTCCTACTATCTCTCTTGTGGCAATAGACAGGCGCTTGTATAGATCTTTCATTACAGAAGTCATTGAAAAGCTAAGGTTCATTGGAAGCCTAAATGGCTTGTAGCTGACTCATTAGGCCATTAACCAGCCATTAATATTGTTTAGCCCTCAAAGTATTGCAGATAAAAATAGATTCTTATGTTATGGGTTCCAACATTTTAAAATAAAAATAAACCTTTGAAATGGCAAGTATGCTTATGAGCTCTTATGAACATTGATTGCAACAAATGGCACGCCATATATTTATGAAGCCCCAGTGTGGCGTACAGCAGAAGAAACCTGGGTTCAATGCCTTCCTCAGTCATTAAGCTCATTTGAGTCAATCATTCCCAGCCTGAGCTAGTTTACTAGCTTATTGTAAGGCTAAAATGGGTTGTCCCTGCACCTGACAGCTTTGCTCAACCAGTTCTCTTGTTTGTGGTGACCATATGATAGTAACATGACAATCTGACATCTGACATGCTGATGATACGATGTTCATAGTTAAAATTATGTGGGTTGTTACTGCTGCTTGTATGAGGTTAGATTTTGGCAACTTTGCAGTACTAATGAGGTTACATTGAATCTAACCCAACCCACCAGGGCCCACACCACTGCCACTAAAAGGTGGTGGCTGAAGTTCTTGTGGCAGCAGTGTTATTTCTCTGTGGTGCCTGAAAGTGTCAGGATGAGCTCCCACATCATATAGCCCATGAGAATGTCGGGATAAAGTATCTCTATGCTTTCTGGAATGAAATGGAAGTAGGAAAACTATTTTTGCGGGTGCTCTTAGACTTGATTTTGGTGCCATCATGTGAAAATGACTGGGAGGTGACATGCACCCCATAGGCCAGATGTTACTTATTGAAACATGAGCAAAAAGAGACAGTGAAAGCAAAGCAAGAGAAGGAAACCAGTGTCTCTAGAAGTTGTAGCAGCATGCTACAAGAATAGTATTGAAAAAACACTCATGCTTAGTGATCTAAATGTCTCTTTCAGGAACATGCCTGTGTTGATTATGCCATTTACAAAGAACCAGAGAAAACAAGTGTGATCTGCAACCAAAAGCTGCCCTATGAAGTGCTCCAGATAGTCATGCCCTGTTCCAGAATATTCTATTGTAATCTTCATCATCCTTTCATTAGTTCTGCTGCCAATGCTGTCCTGAAAATAAAGGGTGTATCTCAGGGGTTATTCAGATGGTATAAATAATCCCAGTAGAATGTGGGTTGAATCTGTATTGTTCACAGGAATTTTGAATACACCCAATTATGTTTTTATGGGGGGGGGGTGCAACCCTCCATAAAACCCAGGATAATCGATCTCAATTGTTGTTTTTTAAAAGTTTTCCTGAAAGATTCAAATTGTTGGCTGTGTGAATAGCCAATGCAGATAAGACTCAGGATAAAACTCTGCATGTCTTGAACATGTTTGGAATACATCCGCATCATCAACTCCATCTGTATTCAGAGTGCTGGCACATAGATGCGGTTCTGATAAAAAAGTAAATAGTGTGAATAACAAATTGGGAATGTGTGAGTGAGATTATTTGCATAGTGAAGTTGAAAAACAAAACATGTAGATAACCTCACCAGAGAACCTAAGGAATTCCCAGTATACACTCTGCCCTAGCAAAATCATGGCTTCATGGATTCAAAACTCCAAAAAGAGTTCTTGATGCCTCCATCATTAAAACTACTAGATATTTTCTCTTGAGTGATCCCTCAGTCGATCCAAAAGTGGGTGGGAACCTGGGGTGATGGGGGAGATACCCTAACAAATAATCAGAGTTGAATGGGGGCAGGCAGTTTTTCTATTTTCTGTTGCTTTATTGCAGACCTGCACAACTTGGCAGTAAGTAGGGGCCAAAATTAAAATATTCTAAAGTTCTTTGGGCCGCATATAGGTTTTAATTAAATATTCTTCAAATATTAAATATGTCCTTCTCTTCCTCTACCTGGATTTCTCCTCAGGAGAAGCCTTGAGGGGCAAGCGTTTGCTCCTCTTCCCCATCTGCCACCCGGCCTTCTCAAGAGAAAGCCGAGCAGCGGAGGAGCCTTGCAGGATAAGTGTTTGCCTGTCCTCCTCCACTGCTGCCACTGCCCATCCTTCTCTTTAGGAGAAAACCAGGTAGCAGAGGAGCCTTGCAGGGCAAGCGTTTGGTCTTCTTCCTCCTCCTCATGCCCTCTCCTCAGGAGGAGGCCTAGTGGCAGAGGAGCCTTGGAATCATTTCACATCCTTGCAGGCCACCCAAAATCCTTTGTTGGGCCACATGCGGCCCCCAGGCCGTATGTTGTGCAGGCCTGCTTTATTGAGAGACACTGAATGAATAATGAGAAAAGGGGAGGCAGGAACAGAGTACCAGGAGGCAAAGAGCAGTTCAAAGTTTTTTTTCCAAGCCTGCCTGTGTCTTAAGATAACTGGGGTGGAAGTGTTTCTTCATTCATACGAATATGAGGGCTGAGGGAGAGTGTGTGCATTTGTGTGAGAAAGGAGAGGAAGTATATCTTTCAGAGGGGAACAGTGTATGTGTGTGAGAGTGAGAAAGGCTGCTGCCACACTGCAGAAATAAAGTGGTTTGGCACCACTTTAACTTCTATGGCTCAATGCTATGGGATTCTGGGATTTGTAGTTTTGTAAAATATTTAACCTTCCCAGTCAGACAGCTCTGGTGGCGCATCAAACAATAAATCTTGGAATTCCTTGGCATTGAGCGATGACAGTTAAAGTGGTGTCAAACTGCTTTATTTCTGCAGTGTGGCAGCAACAGAAACAAAAGATATTAGGTTGCAAACAGAAATAATGGTGTTTGATACCACTTGAACTGCCATGACTCAACACTATGCAATTCTGGGAACTGTAGTTTTGTGAGACATTTAACTTTCTCTGTCAGAGAACACTGGCACCACCATGAATTACAAATCCCAGAATACCATACCATTGAACCATGGGAGTTAAAGTGGTGTCAAACTGGAACATTTCCAGTGCAGATGCAGCCTTAGAGCCTTCCTTCACAGAGCAGTTGTTCATTTAGGTAGTAGTACATATATCTACTCGGACGTAAGCTCCATTGAGCTCAGTAGGATTTATTCAGAATGAAATGTCTACCAAATTGTAACCCATGTAACATATTAACAAGTAATGGGAATGCATCAATTCTTTATTATAACTATGTATTTCTAAGTGTGTGTGTGTATATATATATATATATATATATATATATATATATATATATTCACTAATTCTGTTTTGTTTTCCTTTTGGAGTTGACAGTGTTGTATATGTTTTTCCCACACATCCTTTTTTAATCCTAACACATGAGTTGTGCAGATAGGGTGGATGTGAACAAAGAGCACATGCAGTGACTGTTAGTCTGAGAAAAAGCAATCATTCAAGCAGGTCTGGTTGATTTTACATTAATGTATAGTATGCTTATAATCACAAACACAAACACACACAGAATTATATTTATTGATCAAGGTCCCCCTGCAATTCACTAGATAAATCCAGAGTTTTCACTACTTAAAATATTACATTTTTGTATGTGCTTCCTCATTAATCAGTTTTGCACTCAACCACATCATTTTGATCACATTCTCTTGTTGCTGTCTTGGACAGCAGACTGAACAGCATGCATATAGATGTCACCTGGCCATGGTATCCCTAGTGATGATGAACTATTTCTGTTTAGATTAAGGTCATTATATCTCCCTTTGAATCTATACCCATAAAGTAATGCATGCCAATTTTATTCAAAGCCAGACCTTCTTTTAGGTATTCCATATTTTTTTTCCTGTGCAATGGATAAGTGGCCATCCAACTTTGGAAGCATACTTGCTTAAGCTAAGCAGATCTAGGTTCAGTCAGTGGATGGGGCAAAGAGAGAACAAGCTTCTGTACACTGCTGCATACTCCTAGGACAGAAAGATGAGATTGAAATGACACCAATAGATAAATGTTAGTGAATAGTTGCCACTCATTTCCAAGTTGTTATTGTTGTTAACTGCCCAGAGTCATCCCTGATTCAAGGTGACCCTGTGAATGAGATATATCCAAGACCCACTGTCCTCCGATGTTCTGCTTAGTTCCTCTAAATTCAGGCCTGTGACCTCCCTGGCTAAGTCTATCCATCTGGCATGCAGTCTTCTTCTCTTTCTGCTACCTTCTACCTTTCCTAGCATTATTTTTTGTCTGATGAGAAGTCATGCCTTCTCATAATGTGGCCAAAGTATGACAGCCTCAATTTGATCATCTTCCATGAAGATTTCTGGCTTTATCTGCTCAAGGACACATTTGTTTGTCTTTCTGGCTGTCCAAGGTATCTTCAGCATTATTCTCTAGCACCACATCTCAAATGAGTTGATTTTCCTCTTATCTGCCTTCTGCACTGTGCTTAAGGAGGAAAACCATAGCCTGGAGAGGAGGCAGCAGTTATAAGCTAAGGACATTTCCCCCCCTTTCATCTCTGGCACAGGTTGTTTTGGATCTTCCTATTACAGTTCCAAGAAAGAGAAGGAAAGGATATACAAAATAAGCCCTACATCTCCAGTGGCTCTTGCAGCATGGAAGACTTCCCTTTCCATCCACCACTCATCATCATGATGAGCATTTTGCCAGTAATAATTAGAAATGGCAATTAACTGGGAAGACATTTGAAACTTTCCATGCAAAGGAATTTTGGAAAATGAGCATATGTTGTGAGAAATAAAATAAACTTCAATGAGTGCATTGACACAGAGCCCTGAAATCTTGGTTACTATCAAGAATATAAAGAAAATATGTCTCTCAGTTTATGCGGCACATAAGATAATATAAGCAGCAAAGTTGCATTGCTTACTGCATTGCTAATCTCCCAGCAGGTCAGCTATAATGAATGCACCAGTTCTCACACATAATTTTTAATAAGATAACTTGCTTTAAAGTGAGGCAGTCAATAGGCCCGTTTGCCGGCAGATTTCTCCACAGGAGAAACAGCCATAACACAACATCAACTGTTTTCTTCTGGCTGAACAAAATAAAGCATAGACAAAGGCAGGTGGCAATGCAAACTGTAAATTTAGTGGCAGATGCAAATAAATGAATGGGAGCAAAAAGAGATGTAGAGAAAGAACAGATACAGAAAGGATATTTTGAACTTACTCAAAATATTCGTATAACCACAAAAATTTGAAGTCTTGAACAAATGCAAACTTCTGAATACTATTGTTTGTTTTAATTAGAGTAAACCCATTAAATAAATGGTATTTACTTATGTGTTGACTGTACACAATGGAGTCAGTGGGTCTACTCTACTTGGAACAACCAAACAGGATTGAAACCAAAGTATGTTTAAGACAAGTACACATGAGGAAAAAAAAGAAAGGCACTGGATTCATAGTTACAGAATGAAAGTGTTAGGCTTTAAATCAGTTAGGTCTGGATGTGTCTTCTTGCAATTCATGGGGAATTCTCACTTGATCTTCATGGAGGAGGGGGAAGATATATATCATCATAAGGAATTTGCTAGGTTCTTAGTGCCCCAGGAAGATATACCACGATGACAGCTCTGATCTTGCCTTAAAAACTGTTTTCCAGGGACTGGGTTCTCTAATCAACTTTTAATGCTGAGTTCTGCCATTATAATTTCCCTCAAAATTTTCTTAATAGCAGCTGTGTGGGGCATTGTGAGATCTTAAGATCATGGCTATCATCTATCAGTCAATACACCTTCATATGGGACAATTATAGCTGGTTAATTGCCATTTCTAATTATTACTGGAAAAATGCTCATGATGATGATGAATGCTGGATGGAAAGGGAAGTCTTCATGCTATGGTATTTGTTGCTGTAGTTCTCAGGTTTTCCCCCTAATACCCAAACAACATTTCAGTTGTCCTGACTAATTTCTGGTAATTCCTCGCATGAGCATTCACATCTGATACCCATGCTAAGGTGGGTCTTTTGAATTCTGAGACATATCAGAACAGCTTATTCCCTTCCCTTCATCTCATTTTTTAAAAAAGTGATATAACTGTATGTGAAATGACACTACAGCTTTATTATCTCTTCAGAGAGGGGAAAATTTGCCTTTCACATTTTGCTGACCACCTCAGCAAACCATGCCTACTTTTTAAAAAGAAAAACCACTTGAAGAGTCCTAGTGCAGATTCAAGAATTCCAAAAGAATGAAACGAGTGGATATGGAGGCAATAGCAGCCAGCAAAACATGGGAAAATCCAGAGAGGTATACAGTCAGCCCTCTGTATCCACAGTTTCTTTATCCACAGATTCAACCATCCAGGCTTGAAAATATTTCACACACACACACATTCCAAAAAGTAAATCTTGATTTTTGTTAATTTATATAAGGACATCATGTTATTGGGACTTGAGCATCCATGTTTTTTGGAAACAAACTCCCATTGATAGCAAAACCCACTGTATCTTAGTATTTATGCCTCTTTAGACTCATTTGGAAGAACCTGGAGCATATTGCAATTGCCACCACTAAAGCCTACTTAGAACCCCTTCAAACATGGAGCTGATCTGAAGCAGGAGAATAAAGAGGAAGAGGAAGAGTGGTATAGAATGGGATATGTCACGCCAGAATATTGTTTTTTGGCTGGGAATTTTTGAGTGTTTTGCAGCTTAAAAACGTTAAAATTCCTAAAACTCTATGGGGAGGAAATGTTTTAGCACAACCCTTTTCCTGAAGGGAAACTTTCATTTTTTAAATAAATTATTTTTCTTTTAAAAGATGGAACATTCAAAAGTGTGATTTCATAAATTCAAATCGTGGTTATGCAGCCAATTCTACTACTTCCTAACTCTACCATCAGCTCATTCTTTCAGATGTTGAAAAGAAAGATGATTTTATTATTGAATAAAGCCAAATGTGTGTTGTCCTGGAGATATTTTATGTCTTTCTTCAGGGGTTGAGTAAGAACCTGCTGGGCAAAACACCTTTTCTGGAAACTGTAATTCTTGTGAACTCAAAGTCTTCCTTGAAAGATTAATTATTGTTGACTGAGTTGGAGGAGCCCTGCCATGTGTAAATCTCTTGCTGGTGCTTCAGTTCCTGCCCATCAAAGTCATTTTCCCCTCAAACTGATGGACAATAGTAGTTCTATGTGCATTGGAATTCTAGCCATGAATGAACCACAAATAATGCATATTTATGCTTGGACAAATCCCAGGGAAAGAGAATTCTAGTTTTGCTGTGGGGCTTCTTAGAAATATTTGATTGGTTTGTTGTTGTTGTGTGCCTTCAAGTCTTTTCTGACTTATAGTACCCCTAAAGTGAACCTGTCATGGGGCTTTCTGGGGCTGAGAGTGTGTTACTTGCCTAAGGTCACCGTTTGGGTTTTCATGGCTGAGTGGGGGATTGAACCCTGATCTCCAGACTTATAGTTCAATACTCAAACCACTACACTTCACTGGCTTTATTATATTGGACAAAATGGACTTCAGTCTGATCTAGGAAGAAAGATGTAACTTTGCATATATGAAGTGCTGCCTTTTCCAATATAAGACTGTGGGGAAATTGAGATCTTCAGCAGAAGCATTGGGAGGTTAGGCTGGTGAACAGATGAGATAGGGCTTGCTTTCTAGTAGCACCTTTGCAGTGAAACTTTCTTCCCTTTTGAGCTTCCACTTGGCAGTTGAGACTGCACATGTTCTTTTTAATGGTCTTAGGTTCTCAAGACCAGAATTAGCCATTGGAAATGTCTGAACTGCATGTGCCTTTTAAAACAGGTTAAAAATGGTTTTCTTTCTTTTAAAAATCTCTGTACCTTGAGAGGCCTGGCAGTTTAGAAACTAACAAAGCATCCCATTTGCATTTACCATATTTTCCGGCGTATAAGACGACCCCCCATTTTTCCAGTCAAAATATAGAGTTTTAGCACCTCTATCCTCCTTATCCTTTAACCACAGATTTTGCAGGTTAAAGAGTAGTCTTATACGCAGGAAAATAAGGTAATATTTTCAGTGCTGATTTCCTCCCTAGATAATGGATTTTGTTTTGTTTTGGTGCTATCCAAGGTGAAAAGTCCACTATGAAATTGAGTACCACTGTCTCTCAAAGGCATAGAGATGTGTAGATTTGGGGGTAGGGGTGGGCAGAAGTATATATGAGAAAGAGGATCATATCAAGAGTACAATGATCTGTTCCAATCTGTAGCCTTCTGTAATGTGTGCCTTACTCCACAGGCAATGTCTCAGCAAGAGAAAAACTACCTACCATTTTTCCATCAAGGGCAGCACACTTGGAAACCCAACAAAAGCAACACAGGGAGCCAGGCTTCATGCATGCATCAATAAAGGTTGCCATGCAACCTATTGTGAGAATTTTATCAGCAACAGATGGACTTTTAATACCTCCCTAATCCATATTTTAAATAGCGCCTTAATACTTTGCCTGATAAATATGATTAAGTGAAATCAAATGACAGTATTGGTGGCAAAACTATAGCTATAGTTACAATATGAAGAGATGGGAAATCTGCTTTAAAAGTTTCACATTTTGGTCTAGCCTGAGAATAAAGTTTCCTGGTGCATTTTCATAAAAAAACAAAAACAAATTCATCATTCTTTTGTTACTTTATTCCAATTTCTTATAGAATGATCCAATAGAATTTATTCTCCTTTGTCCAACAGCACAGTGTATACAACCCCAGTTTTATACACATCATCTTTCCCTTAAAATATTCTGTTATAAATAGTGGCCAGCAAGATGTCTTTGGGAGTTTAGATAAAAATGGAGCCCATCTCCAGCAGCGGCAACTGTGGCTGTGCAGGTGTTAAGCTATTCAAACAAGTAGCTGTGAAAACTTTATAGAAGCATAGAATTGAAGGGACCTTGCAAGCCTGGTTCTTGCTCCATGCAGAAAATACAGATCTAGGTAATCCTATCTAGACTCTGCTTGAAGACCTCCTATGAGAGGCTGATTGATTGACTTCATTGTTAAGTTTTTCTTAGCATCAATAAGGATTCTTCTTATACGTTCAACAAAAATCTATACTATTTTCACTTAAACCAAGACTTTCTTTACTTTGTCTCAAAAACTTTTGGGCTGTCTTGAAAGTTGACAATCAACATTTGAACCTCTGTCTTTTCTCCCTGAACAGTAAAATGTATTCTATATATAAATTTCTGAATACTTCAGAAAATCTCAGCAACATTCCCAACAAACCTTTAAAGTAGATGCAATTGATTATTTCTTGTGAAGGTATGTATGAACTAATCAGTTTGAAAATAATGATTATACAGCATTATTTTTGTAGTCTGTAATACCAATAGAAAAGTAAAGATTATGGGGGCCAATGATCTGATCCCAATTTATTGTATACATGTATTGACTGCAGTAATAATCCACTTTCGCATGAAATTGTAATCCTATACTAGTTTCAATATGGTGAAAGTCTCCTGTCAATATAATTGCTAGTTATGGAACTCATGTCTCCTGGAGTAGGACCTTATGAACATTCTGCTGTGTGGAGGCATTAAAAAGTCCAGGCTAAGATGGGTCTGTGCGAAATTTAATAGCAAGAAATAAGATATTGGCATCAGACATGTCAATGTATATTGACCCATTTTGATTTTGTTTTTTGCAGATCAGCATCTGATAATGGTACATTCCTTAAAATTTAGAAATTTTATTTTGGAAGGGGATTGGTCTTTGGAAAGGCATTTTGAGACTGAAAAATAAGTATAATTGAAGATACCTTGGATCCTATTGCAAACTCTACCACCTGAAATGACTGGAATTTAAAAAAATGGTGTGTTTTTTCTTGTGAAACACATCCTGTTTGTTTGTTTGTTACTTCTGTAATTATTTTGTTGGTTGTTATTAATGAATTACTTAAATAAAAGAAAAAAAGTAAAACAAACTAGCAGTGACTGAACCAAGGACACCTGTGAATTTTGTTATCAGTGAAATTATTCAAATACAGAGTCCCCAGTCCCCTTGCATTAAAGTGACTGACCAAAGAACACCCTATGTACACTGGAGGGATGAAATGCAAGAACTATTTAGGGAGGAAACTGCAAGAGGGCCACTCTCCCTCCAATACATTCAATGAACATGCATAGTGGCTGGTTTGTGGGGGGTGGGTGGGTTGTAGGAGAGGCAGAATACAGAAAACTGGGTGAAAGTGGTGAAAAATGTATTGGAATAGTGCATTGTGGAGAAAGGCAGGCCTAGGTGGCTGGAACCCTGAACAGGAGGCCTATACTGAAGTATTTTGCTGCAGACTCCACTTTGTCTTCTCTACGATTCAAGCAATAAATAAGCAGCTCTTCAATATTTTGATGAATATATATATACCACCACATTCTCATACCATTTTTTTAAAAAAGCCCACACCCTAAGAATTGCTTGTTTTCATTACTATGCGAAGACATGGTACATCGTGTCAAAGATTCACTGATTAACTCCATATTATGCAATGACACTATGAATTTGAATAAAACTTGGCAGGATGTATCATGTCAAATGAAAGGCTCAATATTATGCCTTGACAGAATACATCATTACAGCTACGAAGGATGGATCATGTCAGTGTGGAGTATAAAGCCATTAGCACTAAGATTCTTGACATGATCCAGCTTGATAGTTTTATATCCATATTGAAATGACACATTTTATATTATGTTAAAAGAGCCATGTATTAGCAGTTCCGATCTCTCTCTTTTTAAAACAATTTATTCCACGGAGCAATGAACGTGGGAAAGTGATGTATTGAACACACCTCTTCAGTTGTCTTTTGAATGCTGCTTGCTAGCTAGACAGGTGGGGTAGGGAGGTATATGAAAAACAGAGATAGCCTTCATGCATGTATATTTGTGAGACATAAAAATATAGCACCCAAATCTCTTTTTGATCCATGTATTTGTATGAAGGAACATCAGCATATTTTGGTTCATATATGGGACTTCTGTTATGGTTTAAGTATGGAGAGCTACCATTTTCAACTATAGAGTAAAACATTTCCAAGCACTGACTGTATTTCATTTTAAAGGTTTTGCGTACTTAAGTCTAGGCAATGTACATGGGTCATCTGTCCTTGAAAAATCCATCTTTGCTTTTAGGGAAGTAGGTAGGCATGTCAATTTAACATTAAGTGCTGATTGGAAATAGTTCCTGATAATTTTATTTTCACAGTTCTAAAAATTGCAATTTTGGGAGAATGCAGAAAAAGTGGAAGAAACGTGTTTTGTTGGCAAATAGGCAAGATTTATGAAAACAGAAGGGTATCTTTCAGTTTTTTAAAATGTGAAAGATACATTTTATTGGCAATTCATTGTTCAAAGGAGAAGAAAGCAAAACAACAGCAAACAGAAGAAATACATGAGAATAAATACATACATATACACAAAAGAAAACAAAAATGTAAATATATTAAAGAAAAAATGAACTCCACATCTACTCCACTCCCACCCAACTACTACCCATCTATTCCCTACCCATTCCACCCCCCTCAACCCTTGTTGATGGAAAGATATTAAACATGATGCTACTGCATCATTTTTAGATGTAATGGTGTGGAATTATCTGTTAGGAAGCAAACACATAGTCTCCTGCTCCTATGAAAAGAATGTGCATGGTATTGTGTCTCACCTCTTTCCTGTCCACCAATTTCCATTCTTCTTCTTTGATCCTCCCTCACAACTAGACTGCCTACATATGCTGGGGAAAGCAACTGGGTAGAAGGGCTGGCAACTGTTGTGGGTCAGGTGAGGTACCTCATCTTTCTCCTCCTACTTCTGCTTTTCAAATGCTGCTTTTTAGCAATATGGCCCAT
The DNA here is from genome assembly GCA_020142125.1 of Phrynosoma platyrhinos. NCBI lineage: Eukaryota > Metazoa > Chordata > Lepidosauria > Squamata > Phrynosomatidae > Phrynosoma > Phrynosoma platyrhinos. Next base: position 51,554,884 of record JAIPUX010001232.1, on the reverse strand, counting down.
CATTCATGTAGCACAGGGGTAGGCAGACTTTTTGAGCCGGGGGCCGGTCCTCCGAAGTCCTCCCCTCCGCTGGGCCAAGGGGGGGAATGGCGGCGTGCGCGCAACCCCCCGCGCGTGCACCCCCGCCGTTGCCTCTGCTGCTGCCTCCGCGCATGCTGCGGCTGCCATTTTGATTTCCAAAATGGCAGCCACGACGTGTTTGTGCATGTACAGGAGTACTGCGCATGTGCAAACGAGTCGCTGCCGCCATTTTGGAAATCAAAATGGCGGTCGCAGCGTGTGCGGCTATGTGGTGGCGGCAGCAGCAGGGTTCCATCTGGGTCAGTAAGTGTGGGGACCTGGGCTGGAACCGGCCCGGGGGCCGTAGGTTGCTGGCCCCTGATTTAGCATTTTGAACAACTGGCTTAAACATTTTTGCCTACATGTGTTTCCTAACAGAGTGTGAAGCAAGCTAGTGAGCAACAATTTTGAAATGGTAAAGAAGCTTTGATAAAATATGTTTGCATTATAAGTAGGCAACAAAAAGACCACAAGAGGCAAGATTTATTGTGTTTATTGTTGTTCCACCAGTGTGCACATGAATGCTTGATGCCATATGATGAACTATGTCCAGAAGAGAACACTTGTTAATGTTTAGAATATATGAATGAAGATCTCTGTCTGTGTACTTTAAAAGAATAAAAGGAAAAGGAATTTCTGAGGAAATAACTGGATTGAATTACTAAAGTGTGTTTGATTACAAAGAGGTGCTTCCAGATAGAGGGCTCCAAGTACTTCCAGTCAAAACACATTGCACATCTATTCCATCTTTTCCTCCTTGATGGCTTTTTTTATGGAAAAAATTAAAGATGGAAGAAATTATAAACAAACATAGCAGAGCTACAAATGGAAGACATTGTCCAAATTTCTTGAAGGAGTTCAAATGAAAGAGTGACCAGTGATTTCACAGTAAAAACCTCATCAGGACAGACCTTAAAATAACATGTACATATATTGATCAATAAAACTATTATTATTATTATTAGTAGTAGTATATTTACTTATATCCCACCTGTCTCCTAGTACAAAGACTCAAGGTGGCCATAAAACAAAGCAAAACAAAATTTCTTAATACACATGTGTATATTTCGGTTATTTTATACTATTAAGTATGGCCATTTCACTTTCCACAGAGTTAAATGATACCTAAAGGCGAATGATTAACAATTAAACTGTTTTAATCCCACAAAAGGATTTCCTCAGAAATGCTTGCCTCAGAAATCAGACTTACAGATAAAGTTTGTGTTTACCCTTCCCATGACTAATTCAAAACAAACCATACTAAATGCAAAATATGTAAGTGACAAAAATCATATGCTATGACCAATATCTTTCACCACTTAGGGGAGCACCTCTTCAAAAGGGGGACTAAATATGTCAGCTAGTCTGAGCCACACTAAAATAATCTATTCTAAGGTGATCACACTGACTTCTCTTAGGCTGCACCAATCTAAGAAATTAATGAATGACCCCCCCCAAAATAAATATGCTTTATTTCCTTAAAATACAAACACATACACACAGAGAGGACTGCACAGATGGTGTATTTATATCCAAAGAATGAAGATTTCCTAACTTCAGAAAAGTGTTATCTGAACCAGTGACTTGACAGCTTTTATCTCAATTCCTTGACTGCTGCTTAAGAGGATTAGTGACACCGGGTAGCTTCACGAGAGTAGCTAACGGTAAAAGGATCAATTGCAACTCATAGCTAAAAATCAATGAAATGTGTCTTACTAAATCGGACTTATCCTCAGGTCACCATAGAGAATGCATTACCATGCCCTTATTTAGTTACACGATTAGAGCCCAGAAATGATCATAAATGAGACTCCTTCAAGTCCTTTGAAATAGATAGTCTTCACATTTTTGTTGCAATTAGAGGTTAAAGAAGCTTCAGAGTGTGAGCCAGCAAGATGCCCTCTTGCCAGAATGGATCCTGCTGCTTTAGTGATTATTTCAAGTCCTCTGCTGCAGGAGGTAGAGGAGAGATCACATCTTTTTCAGTGTGTATGTGAGGAAGTGAATGAATAACGAGGACTGAAGGAAAATTTCTATACAAAGGTGCAGTGCTAACTTAGCAACAAAACACAAAGTTGTATTTTTATCCAAGGAGAATGTGCCCATGCTCCATGTGAAAGTGCACAAATGGTGAAGAGGCGAGGTGTGAAGAAATGGGCAGAGGGAGTGCCACTGAAATGAAGGGGGAAGAAGGGATTTGTTGTTGTTCACTGCCCTTGAATCGGTTTCAACTCATGGCGACCCTGTCGATGAGACATCTCCTAGAAGCCCTATCTTCCACTGTCTTGCCCCGATCCTGCAAGCCCTTGCCCATAAACCCCCTGCTTGAGGAGCTTATCACACAGATAATTAAATCACCTTACCTGATACACTTTAAATTTTAAATTGGGTGGTATCCGGACCCTATTGCAAGGGTTTTGCCAGTGAAATCACTGCCTGGGTCCATCCCTGCTCCCAGGGCCACTCTGGCAGCCATTTTCTCAAGCTGGAAAACTCCCGGCTTCGAAAAAAGCTGTGCTGAGCAGCCCTGGGAGTGGGGATGGACCCGGGTGGCAATTTTGGCAGCTAAATCCTTGTGACAGGCTCCAGATGCAGCCCAATTTAAAATTTAAGCCAGATCAGGTAAGGCGAATTAATTAACGGTGTGATAAGCTTCTGAGTCTATCCATCTGGTTTGTGGTCTTCCTCTCTTTCTTCTACCCT
>JAIPUX010001232.1:51523331-51538704 GCA_020142125.1 Phrynosoma platyrhinos | reverse complement strand
TATTTGCATGGGCCAGCCAGGCTGGCCTGTCCCTGTCCCCGGAGCTGCCACTACTGCTTCCATACTTGCAGGACCTCCATGGACAGTCCACCCAGCACACTGCTGCTTCTCCTAAGGTTGGGCTCATCCATGTGACCTACAAGAAGAGAGGCTGAAGGGGCACCCTGATCACATGGCTGAGACCTATGGAAGCCCCAATCCAGGGACAGCCATCCCCTTTCCCTGCACTACTTGGTGTGCATAAGGAGGATGGTGTGATGCCTGGTATGTGAAAAATTGGCTCTGCCCAATTTGGGCCTAATCCAGCTGTTTGCACGCAAACACAAAAACTCCTTGATCTCCACAGGGTTTTGGGGAGACACCAGGGTTTTCCCCAACTTTCTAACTCCAGGTCAAAGTCAGGTTAATGGGGAAAGCCTGTAGTATTTCCTGGAAGCTGCTGTGCATTACATGAACAGGCAGCACCAGCACCAGTGAGGATGGGTTGTTCTTTTTTGCCCATGCAGCAGCCTTTCTGTAGGACCTGAAACTAGTTAGTCTTGATGTAAATCTGAAGAATTTCTTTGACAGTTTTACTTTAGTGGCAAATGGGTTGCATAATACCTTTATTGGACTACTAAAATATAATTAGTCATAAAGAAGTCCTTCAGAAATTTTAATCAGACTGGCATTACCAAATGTGGAATGGGTGTGGATGGGAGAACAGAGACAGAATCCAAGTGGAAAAAATACCTTGGGCAGATGTTAAACTCTTATGAATGGTAGTTAGATTGGCTTCCCAAAATACATTATTCAAGTCTACAGTACCTGTCTTAAGCTTCAGATGTAGCAGGAATATGTTTCACCTGCCTTTCTCCATTTTTTATAGACAAAGTGCTGCCAGTTACTCCATGAACTATCCATTACCATTAGTTGAAGCATATGGACTTTAAGTTAACTTGGGGATGAATTACCAAATATCATATGGATCTCCATATCAGCAAAGCTGATGATTAAATATTTAGGTTAATAAGGTTAAAAAAATCAATTGAAGAGAAATTATGAATATTTGGTATTACATTCATTGGCATGTTGGTTTGGAGTGGAAGGTCCTTCCAAGGAGGTCTTAAGGATATACAGTCGCTCCTCCATTTTCATGAGGGATCTGTTCCAGAACCCCCTGCAAAAACAGAAAATAAGAAATATTCAAGCCCCATTGGCTTGAATGGCAGCTTGCACCCATGGGCATGCACCCCATTTTGTACCCCTATGTTTGCTGCCCGTGAACAGGGAATGGACGCAGAATTGACTTAACTGAAAAGTGTTGCGACTAAAAGAATATGGGATGACATGAAAGGAATAGTACTAGCACCTTTGAGACTAACTGAAAGAAAGCAGTTAGTAGCATGAGCTTTGATAGACTTGAATCTGCTTCCTCAGATGCATGTGGGAAGTAGGCTCAAGTCTACAAAAGTTCATGACACCAACTTCTTTATTTCAGTTAGTCTCAAAGGTGCTGCAAGATCCAGATTTTCCAGACTAACACAATTATGTCTTTGCATTTTACTATTGATGAAAGGAGTAGGTTCAACTAACTCTGTAATGGGCCAGTCACACATGCAACTTGTTTCTTGGTCTTGCAGTCACCAGGGGATGCTTGTGCATATGTCAGCAAGCCCAAAGGAGATTCTGAAAATTTACTATAATGGATATGGGACTGACAATAGGTTTCTCTATATGTTGACTGCAGTCTAGTTAGTCTAGGCAAGTCACTAACTTTACAAACCTGAGTACTTGGATAAGAGTCACACAACATTGCTGCACATGGGGGAAATAGCATATTGTGTTTATTATTATCAGTGATGTTAATGTCGCAATTCAGTGAGAAAATATAGGTGCAAAATATACATATAGAATTCAAAAATATAACCATGTTACTTTGTAAAATCAGTATGTAGAGAGCTCTTGTAGCACCTTTGAGACTAACTGAAAGAAAGAAGCTGGCAGCTTGAGCTTTCATAGACTTATGTCTACTTCCTCAGATACATTTGGACTATTAAAATATAGGTGGTAAGTCTTTTATTTTCAGATGGCTTGCATTTCTAAATTAAAAGCTAAATCATGGCTATATGTTTTATTAGCTGAACCTTCCCAGTGAAAAGTAAGCATCAATAAGTTCAGTACAGCTTATGTTGTATGTAGCAATGCATGGGATTACTGTCATGCTGATCCTAGTAAAGGTAAAGGTATTCCCCATTGACAAGGTTGTCAAGTCGTATTTGACCATAGTGTGTGTATGTGTGTGTTCATCTCTGTTCCTAAGTCGAAGAGCCAGCATTGTCAGACTACTCTGTGATCATGTGGCCAGCAATCGCACAGCATGCTGTTAACCTTCCCACCAAAGTACCTATTTATCTACTTGCATTTGCATGCTTTCGAATTGCTAGGTTGGCATAAGCTGGGACTAGTGACAGGAGCTCACCCCATCAAGCAGCACTCTGCTGATCTTGCAATCAACAGAGTCAGCATCTTAACCACTTGAGCCACTGCATCCTACATATTCTGTGGCTCTTTGGTTGGTGGACCCTGTCATAATGAGCTTCTCCAATTCAAAATTTACCACCACAGCACTGTCAGGTGCACCCTTATAAATGGCAATATTTGAAGTGGAGCTTGACCTTTACTCAAGAATATTAACAATGCTACCCCACCTCCAAAATAAATAAATAAATAAATAAACCCAACCCCAGATATTGCAATTTCCTGGTTAGGTGGAGATGATATATCATGTTTAGCACTGCTGTTAGAAATGCTCTTCTATCATGCGCTTTCTTCTGAACATATACATTAAATTATAAATGAAGTTCTTTGGATTATTTGTAGACAATTTTGTTATGGGGCAAATGCACATCTGGTTTGGACAGAAAACTGAATGAATTGAAAAATATACATGTGAAGCAAGTATTGACACTCCTATTAAGACATAGGTTCAAAACCCCATAGTGATTTTAATTGCCTATCCATTACTTTTTCTTCCCAGGCCTGTGTTAATTTATGAGTCATTATTACATTTTTATCCCACCTTTCCACTAAAAAAAAGTAGCATTTAAGACAGCTGACAAACATCAGTAAAACTACTGAGAACAGTAAGACTATTAAAATTATTATACGAATTGAAACAATTTTAAAGGCCAAATTGAAAAAGATGCAGCTTCATCATACCTTTTCTAAAATAAAAGGAAAACAAACAGAGGGAGTATATTCCACAAGAAAAAGTCCTTACCTGCATGACCATTAGTTGGGATTCCTTAGGTCAGGGGTCGGCAACCTGCGGCCCGCGGGCCGGATGTGGCCCGCAGAGGCCTTGGGACCAGTTTGTGGCTGGTCCCTCCGCTGCTACCACCACCGCCCCGTGCACCGCACATGAGTCTGGGTGCCTTTTGGCGTGCAAAATTGTGCCCGCACTTGTGCGCATGTGCGCACGAGTGCAGGCGCCATTTTGGAAGGACACAGCACACATGCGCCAGGAGAATTTGCCCGGAGCAGGTGTGCTGAGGCCTTGCCAGGGCCCAGGGAAGGCCGCAGCATGCTTGCGCCAGGCGAATTTGCCTGGAGTAGGCACGCTGGGCCCTTCCCTGGGCCTTGGCAAGGCACCAGCGTGCATGCACTGGGTGAATTCACCCGAAGCAGGCACGCTGGGGCCTTCCCTGGGCCCTGGCAAGGCCCCAGCATGCCTGCTCCGGCTGAATTCACCTGGCGCATGCATGCTGCAACCTTCCAAAATGGCACCTGCGCTTGTGCGCATGCGTGCGCAAGCGCGGGCACCATTTTGGAAGGCTGCAGCACACATGCGCAGGCGCATGGTGCCATTGGGCCTTCCAAAATGGCACCCCCCACACTCTTCTCCAACACCACATTTCAAATGAGTTGACATTCTTCCTGTCAGCTTTCTTCACTCTCCAACTTTTGCAACCATGCATATAAATAGAAATACATACATATAAATGACATGGATGATTTGGACTTTGGTATTTAATGGCAAATCATTACAGTTGAGGATCTCATATAGTTCCTGAGACTCATTTTTATGTTGCTTTAAAAGCTTGGATAAATATAGCAACAAGGAGTCTAAAGTGTGACCTAAAAAAAAAATAAAAAAAAATCCCAGTTCAACTCTCACCCAATGGCAATAAGCAAGCTTTTCACCCCACAGATATTTACATCAGAGCTGGGCAACTAGGCAGGGGCAAGGGAGCATGAAGTTTGGGGAGCTCTGAAAGGTCAGTGGAAACAAATCTTTGTGGTTTGGACATATTTTGGGCAGTTTATGTTGGTTTCCGGGCCCAGTACAAGGTGTTGGTTATTACCTTTAAAGCCCTAAATGGTTTGGGTCCAAGCTATATCAGGGACCGCCTTCTCCCATATAATCCTCCCCGCGCTCTCCAGTCCTCTGGGAGGAACTTGCTGCAGCCTCAAAAATCTAGGCTTGCGGGGACCTCCCAGAGGGCCTTTTCTGTTGTCGCTCCCAGGCTCTGGAACGGCCTGCCAGATGAGATCCGTCAATTAACATCTCTTGACAGCTTTAAAAGGGCTGTCAAGATGGATCTCTTCCGGCAGGCTTTTCCAGACTAAAATACCTGGCCTCGAGACCTTGAGACCTTGAGACTTTGTGGTCTCTTTTAATGAACATTCTATAACTCCCCTTAGCAGGGGTTGTTGGTTTGTATCTGTAATTTTATACTATCATTGTTTAATATAATTGTTTTTAATTGAATCTAATTTAATACTTTTTTAAGGGGGGAGGAAGGAATCATATTGTTTTAGATTGTATGTATTTTATTCTTGTTCACCGCCCGGATTGGTTCGCCATAGGGCGGTATACAAATAAAAATTATTATTATTATTATTATTATTATTATTATTATTATTATTATTATTATTATTATTATTTAGGGGCAAAAAAATTGCCTGAAAATCAGCCTGATTTTTACAAAATTACTCTGGGGGCTTCGGAGGGTTTCTGGGGAAATTCAGGGGATAGACTTGGGGGGCTGTATACAGCTTGTGTAGCACTTTGTCCACCCCAATTTACATTACGGGGTTAATAATGGAGGCCAACTTTACAGGGCTGTTGTGAAGATGGTTAATATCTTGATGTATTTATGGCTTTGTAGAATTTTCTTGGCCTCTCTGGCTTAAAATCATATTTGCATTTTTGGGTTGGGTGAAAATAGTACAGCAGTTTGCAGCTACCTCACTCCCTCAGCTTTTGGCACAAGTGAAAGTACATCATAGTAAAACTACAGAGCAGAAAATGCAGGTATTAACTGGGAAAGAAAAATCAAAGCTAAAGTGGGGTTCTGGGAAAACTGTATCTCCTTCTGTGACAGCTTTGGTTTTTAAATGGAAGTGACAACACAGCCCAAGTCATTATCCCTGTCATCTCAAAGCAAAGAGCTCCTGGTCTTCCTTAGAGTCAGATTGTTCTTCCTTCACGCATACACACACACAGACAGAGCACACATACTGTTTACAGTTCCTACTAATTTTCTGTTTGTTGTATTGCCAGCAACTCAAATGCTCAACAATTAGCTGATCCCTGTTAAAATGTGGGTTTTGGGAGGGGGAAGGTTGAGAGAAGGGATGGTGCACAAAAGGAGAGGCTATGTACAGGTGAGGACTAAGCAGAAAATGTTGTAGCAATTTGCTGAACATGGAGGCTTATTGAGGATGTGGTCCTGAATAATACACACTAGCTTTGCTCTTCCTTCCTTTAGTCTGTGCAGAAGAGAAGTTATGAATCATTCATGGTCTCCCAGCTGAGAAGGGCTTCAAAGGGGATGATTCTGATTGGGCGTCCTGTGTGAATTGCCAGGCTGCAGAATCCCCTATACCCCTAGCACTGGAGGGTTGAGGAAGCACTTTCATCTGGGCCTCCAAAGTGTTTAGGGTCACAGTTCACCAGGAGATAACGATGCAGATGTACATTCGGAATTAGCTGCCGAGATACCTGTGTAGTGCGGTGTGGAAAAAGTGAGCCAGTGAGATCCCAAGTGGCTGCTGAGAATCAATTACTGTATTCTGAATACAAGGTTGGCTGCAGGGGATAAACAGATGTCAGAGAATTTTTTCCCTAATAAGACCCCAGTAATAGAAGAGCAGTGTCAGCTTCATTTTGCATTAAAAAAAACCCCAAAACCAAAACAACCCCACCTCGTTTCTAATTTACATGACCAATTTTTATTAGGCCCCTAAACAAAGCTGTTTTATAAAACTCCTGCGTCTAATTATAATGAACATTGCAATCTTCATCACAACAATAAAATCATTTAGTGTATATGTGTGTATGTGTATATATATATATATATATATATATATGCGCACATATGTGTAGGAATGGATATTTAGGTTTTGCAATAAGAGACATTTGACAGAAATCATACAATTATAATGCTAAAATTCCTGTTTTAATAAGATATTTGCAGCTGTGTACGAAAAGAAAATTTGGAAATCTCTTTTCCTCCCATAGTACTGTGTATCACATCAATGACATCTGAAGTCATTGCAAACTTTTCTTCACAAGAATAATAAAAGGAAGCTTTAACTTACTTTTACTTTATATTTTTTCTCTCCATGGTGCCATTTTCCATGAGACTTTATTCAGTTCTACAGTTCGCAAGATACTTCCAAACATATGGTCCTCCTGGTCATCTCAACTAGAGAAGAAACATGGAATTAATGGGATTTTCATTTGTATTGACTCACATTCAACAATTGATTTAATGTGTTATATATGTTCCATGCAATATTATTATAGGGGTGAGCTCCCATCACTAGTCCCACCTTCTGCCAACCTAGCAGTTCGAAAGCATGCAAATGCAAGTAGATAAATAGGTACCACTTCTCAGTGGGAAGGTAAACAGCGTTCTGTGCAATCACGCTGGCCACATGACCACAGAGTAATCTCTAACAATGCTGGCTCTTCAGCTTAGTAACGGAGGTGAGCACTGCCCCCTACGGTCAGACATGACTTGAAAAGCTCGTCAATGGGGAATACCTTTACCTTTACTATATAACTCACATTTAACAGTAGCTTCACACTTGTAGAGCTTTTCCCCAATACTTCAGCTACTCCTTTGACTTCGGAGTGAGCAGGGGAGATTTGTAAGAGGAAAACTGATGGCTTTTCTTCATTCCTTGTCCTTCAGTGGTTATAATGGTTTGTTGGCTATTATTGAAATTTATTTGGAGGCATTTTCTAAGTACATACCAACACAGTTGTGTGACTGTGAATAACCACATCATCTTTTTGATTTAATGCCTGTGATCCTTCATTGCTGCACAAGTACACTTAAACAACAATAACAACCACAACCAGAAACAACAGCACCATGTCTTATTTTACTCCAAATGGAACAGTATGCATAATGTGCTTGCATTGTAAATATAAGTGACAGAGGATGTGACATTTCAAAATTCCTTCTACTTCCCCCATAATTACCTATTTTATTTTTTTATTTCTTTTATTTATTTCAAGGATTTATATCTTGCCTTTCTCCCACAATGGGATTTCTGAAATAAATAAATAAAAATTATGCATTGTTATGTGTCAATTTATTACATTATAAGCACAACAGGGGCCTTTTCAGACTGCAGAATTATAACACTCTGATTCTGCTTTACCTACGATGACTGCATCCTATAGAATAGTGGGATTTGTAATTTGGGAAGGCTCTCTGGCTAAGAATTCTGAATGTGCTTCCCGAAACTCCAAATTTCAGGATTCTGTAAGATGGAACCATGGCTTTTCAAGTGGAATATAGACTCTACCTTTTAGTCAGTTTTAGAGATATTCACGGAATTTAGTTTTTGAGGTGATAATTGACCTCACCACCCAGTCTGACGTTTGGATCAGAATTTGCCAATTCATCAAATTTCATAGGTGTCCCAATGTTGTGACACAATTTGCAGCTCCAGAAATGCGTTTCTATGAACATGTTCATATAAAGAACTCCTGTGACTGAGATCTTGTTTGCATGGTGTTAAAAGGTCTGCCACCTCACCCCCATTCTGGGGTTGACCTGTTCAGATGACACACATCCCCTACCCTGGTTCTAATGCAAACAGTCCAGATGACATCCAGCACACACACCAAGACTGGTCTATTAGAGCCTTACAATATACCTGTTACTCCAGGTTACACCTGGGAAGACCTGGAGTCCTCCATTCCCACACCAAGGTAGCTGTCTGCATGGGCATCACACTGAGTCACCAGGTATCATCTGTTGTCATGGCAAGTTGCTCATTCTGAGGTTAGGCTCTGAGTGACCCATGGTGGCAGGAGACACATTAAGTGGTACAGTGGGATGCCCATGCAGATAGCCACAGTAGTACTGGAATGGAGGGCCCCAGGTAATGGGGGGAGATTGGGGCAACTGCGGTGCCAGGATACTCCAGGCTGTCCCCGGAGTGCAGACATGGTCTGAAACGGCACCAACCCCTGGGCAGCTGTGTCAAGTGTTTCACTAACAGGGGTTTTCTGAATTCCAGACTGTGATCTATGATGGAGACAGCTCCACTCCTTGGCTGTATCAATACTGACCCCCTTTGTGAAAGAGGGAGCACAGAGAAATTGCTCATCAATGGATCTAAGAGAATCAGAGACAGCTATGTATTGGGGCAGGGTGGAATGAAAACATAAACCTCTTAAAACTTTCTTTCTTTTTTGCTAATTTGATAAGGTTTGTATATAGTTTTTAATAATTTTTAATATTTTAATGCAGGGGTAGGCAACCTTTCCCCTTTAAGGGCCGAGGGACTTCAGCTCCCAGAATCCCAGGAGCTATTGGCCAACATGGGACTAAACATGGCTGAGGCTTCTGGGAGCTGAAATCCCTCAGCCCTTAAAGGGGAAAGGTTGCCTACCCCTGCTTTAATGTATAATGTGTTTAACTTTATGAACTGTTTGTTTTTTAAACTTTATGTTCATACTTTTGTAATGTTTTCACATTATTTTTCATTTGTACTGTTTTTAATTTGTTGCTAGCTGCCTTGAGCCCTATCATTCTCATCATCATCCCACATGTCTCCCAATAAAAAATATTGGGAGAAAGGACAGGATGATACTACTACTATTACTACTAATCTCCTGGTGCTTGGAAAAATTACTTTGTTTACTACAAGTGGCCATGCAGCTGGAAGGAGGATTTTGGGAGTTGTTGGACTTTACGACACCAGTCTACTGTCCCATCACAATTGTGCCAGTTCAAGAATGGAAGTATACTGGTTTGGCATCAGCTGCCTGTGAGAATGTACTGCTCCTGCCCCTTCTGAATGTGGGGCTTCTTTTCTAAGAGCCCCAGTGAGCTTCCACAGGCACAAATATAAAACCAATACATCTGCTGCTCCCTCCCAGAGGAACACCACACTGAAGACTCTCCCCTGCACAGCAGTGCTCAAAAGTACGATACAAAGCAACACAGCTAAGTAAAACCTGTGGAATAAAGAAAAGGGGTATGCTGTGCTTGTACAAAGCAATGCTGTTTGTCCCCAATTCAGCAAGATACTAAAGGCCTTTGCAGACTGCCAGAAATAGTGCACATTAAATTGAGGCACTGCCCTGGCTCAGTGCTAGGGAATCATGGGAACTGTAATTTATTGTGGCACCTGAGCTTTCTGACAGAGAAGGCTCAATGTCTCAGAAAAAAATACAATTCCCATGACTCCCTAGCACTGAGCCAGGGCAGTGCCTCAATTTAATGTGCACTATTTCTGGCAGTCTGCAAAGGCCCTAAGTCCCCTCCTGCCCCAGGAACACCAGTTGAGAAGATCCTTGTTTCACCACTCTCACTGGTAAAATGATCATGTTGCTTGTCCAAAGTCATCCCAGCACTCAAATGATGTTGGCTTATCAGGAAACAACCACGAGACTTTTATCAATAGCAGGCAATTTTGGGAAGCTGTTGGTAGATTAAGATGCTGCTCCACCTCCCTCATGGAGCATGGGCCTGATGCATGCACATTCACACCACAGCTCCATGCTTCAGGAAGAAGTGGAGAGAATAAGTCATCTTGGCTACCAACTATGTCCTGAAGCTGGCTGCTATGTCAGCAGCTGGCTTTGGGAAGCTGTTGGTTGCCATGATTATTGCAAGGAGGGGGGAGAAGAAGAGCAGAATCATGCCCACTCATTCTGGTCTGAGAAGTGGAACTTCTGTGGAAGGGACCTACCACACCAAGGCAGTCATGAGGTAGCAGCAAGATTGAGAGCCCATTGATGGATTTTGTCCATCAATGAAAAGGTGCACAACAGTAACAAATGGAATGCAGGACAACAACAGGACAGAGATAATGTTATGTGATAAATACTAGCCAGATTTTATCCTGTTAAAATTCTGGTTTTTAGCCTTATGTGTTAAAGTCCATAGTTTAAAATGCTCCCACACTCTAATAATTTACAAATATATGATCCAGGCCAAGGGTGACCAGCCATTTTATGGCCAGTAAGTGGGAGCTTGAGTCACCCCTTCTATCCAGAAAGCACATTTATCTCCAGCTACCAGTTTTCCCAGGACTGCAGTACTGAAGGGACACATACTTTGTCATAAGGGCTGCTGACTTGTATGTGCATATGTGAGAACCTAGGTATATTTTTGTATGCTATTATTCATTATTTGTAATAATCTTTTGATTGAAAGGGGGATACATTGGTGGAAATTATGTGGTCATCCAGATGTTGATAGCAAGCATAGCCAATGGCCTGGAAGTTGAAGTCAAACAACATTTGGCAGGTTGCATGATTCTAACTTCCTACCTGTCACAAAATTATATTAACAAAAGTGTGTGTGTTTATGTTTCTACCATAACTCCAAAAATGTAAGACCTCAATATCTCAAACTTGGTATAGATTTAAAGGGGACTTTAGGGATGTGCACTTAATTAATTTTATTAAATTTATTAATAAAAGTTTAATAATTTTAATAAACACATTAATTAATTTAATAATTTTAAATTTTTATGTAGCCTGCAATACCAGCTACAGTCACTAGGTGGAAGACCTAATTAGCAGTGAGGAAGATGCTGTTAGGCCTGGTATATCACTTTTTCCAGGGGGCCTCTGGGCAGCTCTACTTGAGCCAAAGGCATGATTAGGCAAACAGCATGCTGTGTGCAATGGCTGCTTTCCTCTGCAGGGTACCTGAACTCTTCAAAACTTGAGAAAAATAGACGAGTATCTGATCCTGTAAGGTGATGGGGCAATTTTGAGTGAATGGATGAGAAAAGGGAAAAGATGAACAAGCACTGTGCTGGAATGAGAGTATAACTAGCAAAAAAGAAAATGAGTGGAATGTGGAGGAGAAAAGAGAAAACAAAAATGGGAAAAAATAACTGGGGTGGCAGGGAGAAGGATTAGCCTACAAAAATAGAAACTCCATGTCAGAATCTTATTGGGGGATTACTCCTGCATAACCCCTGGTTCCACTTCTGGTAGTATTTGTTAGATGCTGTGTAAGGAGGTATCCAATACCTGTTCACACAAGTAGCTCATTTGTTTGTATCAGAACAGTTCTGCCTCTCATAGTCTGGAACCACCACCAGAATGTTGTTGCTGCTATTCCACTAGCATTGAACAGGATCTTGGCCTTGTCTTGAATAGACTGCCAGAAATAATCCAGCTTGAGACCACTTTAACTGCCCTGGCTCAATGCTAGGGAATCATGGGAACTGTAGTTTATTGTGGCACCAGAGAATTCTGAATGTCTCAGAAAAAAACAACAACAACTACAATTCCCTTGATTTCCTAGCATTGAACCATGACAGTTAAAAAGTGGTCTCAAAATGGATTATTTCTGGCAGACTGTTCAGACCCAACTGTATGTGTCTGGAAAAAATGTGAATAGATAATAGTTCTGGGCAAGTGATACAATTAGATAACTCTATGAGTACATATTTCTGGGGATGACATAAGAGTAGGTGTGAAAATACAAATCAAACTCTTTCCTCTTTCACAAATACCAGTAGAACATAGGAATAATAATGTCAGTTCATACCAAGTCAGTAACACACTGTTTGCTTCCATAGAAGAAAGGCTTAATAGAAATTTGGAAATTTTTAACACAATCAAGAAAATGCCTCATGTTCATTTTTAGTAACAGAGTTTTAATGCATGCCAGAGGGAGTAAAATGTGTTAAATTATCAAGAACAGGCCTAAGGACCCATTTGTATTAAATTAAGATTAGGATAAAATCAAATAAATATAGACACAAGGCCATGGTAACTAGTTAAAATAAACCTCTCTTGGGTAGCAGCACTTCTTTTACTTGCATATTTTATTATAAAAATAAGGTATAGGCATTCTATTTTTTTTTAAAATGCATATTTTATTTATATAATTTACTCTTGTCTGTAGAGTACCTGTCTACGGTGTGGTATGTATACTTATTGGAAATAAATCACATTGGATCCTGAGTACACATTGAGGATCAGGATCCACAATTGAAATCCTAAATATTAGAACAAGTTTTCAGTTTGCTCAATCAGGAAAATGAATCAGATCTAAGACCAGAGTGAAAAGGCTCATTCTGCCTTCATAATTATAGGTGTAGTAGTATGACACAATTTTGTATACCTTTGTGTTAAGATCTACACAATAGTCATAAAGGGTCTTGTTAACTCATGGCCTTTGCAGACTGCCAGAAATAGTGCACATTAAATTGAAGCACTGCCCTGGCTCAGTGCTAGAGAATCATGGGAACTGCAGTTTATTGTGGCACCAGATTTCTCTGACAGAGAAGGCTCAATGTCTCAGAAAAAAATACAATTCCCATGACTCCCTAGCACTGAGCCAGGGCAGTGCCTCAGTTTAACGTGCACTATTTCTGGCAGTCTGCAAAGGCCCTCAGTATGTTGTTGTTAACTCTGAAACTGTAAACTGCCTTGGGAAGAGTGCAGTCTTGAAAGATAGCTAAATGCCTTTGGTGCGGGGTGGGGGAACCTATAGATCTCCAGAAGTTGTTGAACTTCAGTTCCCATCAGCTTTAGCCCACATAGCCAGCCAATGCTAGGGAATAACTGGATCTGCAGTCCAACAATATCTAAAGAGCTACACATTCCTCACTCCTTACATTAGATAAATATATAGATGCACAACTGAGTCCCTGAAGTATAATAGCTCAAAGTATGAGCCCAAGATTGGGATGAGAACTTCTCCTCTACCTTCCTGACACTTTCTTCTAAGAACTCACATGTGTGTGTCTGTTGTGTGCCTTCAAGTCATTTTTGACTTTTGGTGACCCTATTACATAGGTTTCTTGACACGTTTCTTTAGAGGGTGTGACTTGCCAAAGGTCACCCAGCGGGTTTTCATGGCTTATCAGAGATTTGAACCCTGATCTCCAGCATCTTAGTCCAGCACTCAAACTACTACACCACGTTGGCTCTAAGAACTCACATTTCCTCTTCAAACCAGATTGCTTCTCTTTTAAAAGAATAAAAATCCTTTATCATGTAGTCCGTGATATGAACTAATTAAAATAATTTGAGTTAGCAATTTTCTAACAAAAGGCTTAACTTTATTAAATTTATTTTAACTCAATTAATTGACTTAACTTGGACATTCAGCATTAGCTTAATCCAGAGTTAAATTATTAATGGCATTATTAATTGATTAAATGAGAGACAAACATTTGCAGTTAAATGCTAATTCTTTCATAAATGCAAATAAATAGGAATCTTTTTTTCTTATGATTTATAGTACAACAGTATAGTTAAATGCAGGGTTAAAAGATTTGAAAAGAATAAGGTTACATTAAACAGGATTGATCTTTTACATACTGGTACTTCTATATTCTATGCCAGGTATCACAGAGATTCTTCCTCTGTTTTAGCAACTAAATTTTGAAGCACTTATCCTTGGGACCTTTGCTAGGATCATTGTGAAAATCAATAAGCTACAGAAAGGGGATGTTTAAAAGATGAGATTATAAGGAGAAAAGAAAAGGAAGAGCATAGGTTTTGGTGGGATGGATAAGAAATAGGGTTTTCAAAAGTGCATGCAGCTTTTCTCAAGCTCAAGAATGGAAGAAATTAAATGTTTGTGTGATGGGGAGTTCAACAATAGCATTTTTCAGCTTTATTCTGATAAGAGTTCTGGTACAGGCTTTACCCTAAACACAGATAACAGTTAAACATAAACATAATAGTTAAATTTCTCCCAGTTCTGATGGTAATGTAGTTGAATAGGATTTTTGGCTTATAAATGATTGATTAAACACATTAATCTCCTCTACAAGGTTTCTGCTTGTAGTGATCATTTTGAATTGTGCTTCTGCCTCCCTCCTTTTCTAGAAGGTCACAAAATATATCTCGGAGTCCTTTGGTGATGGCTATCACACTTTAATAAACATTTAAGTGTACATTTAAGGACATAATAAGGAGCCTCTTGGAGCAGACCAAAGGCAAAACTAGTCACACAACCTGCTTCTTCTTTTTGGTCAACACATGTCTTTTTGGATGCTCAGACAGATTCACAAGGGTGCCTTTGACACATGCTGGACTGCAGTAACTGGTAACTGGTACTCAGAGCAGTGAAGGCTGGTTTCTCTTGTGTCAGTGACTGATGAATCTGCTTTAAATCCCACGACTAACTTTTAAGGACTGGGCATTATCTCCCAAACAGATGCAGCATCATGGATAGCTCCTTTCAACTTCAGACTTGAAATCAAAGTGAATTCACCTGATCATGGACATGCAACACCATAGCTGCCTAAAGCTCTTGACTTCCCATCTCTCTTTTTCAGGTCTTTAGATGTTAAGGATCAAATCCTAAAAGGATTTTTAAAGAGAGTGAGAGCCGATGAACTACAATTGTGCAAATAGGTATTGCAGTAGGCCCCTGGTATCTGCTGGGGTTTGGTTCCAAGGCCCCTCCCCTCATGGATATCAAAATCATTTGATGTTCAAGTCCTGTTATATACAATGGCATAGTAAAATGATGTCCCTTGTATAAAATGGCAAAGTTAAAGTTTGCTTTTTAGAATTCTGGGGGTTTTTTTGGAGGGAGGGGTGTATTTTTAAGCTCTGGATGGTTGAATCTGTGGATACAGAATCCGTGGATATGGAGGACCAACTGTACAAGGTTAGGAAGTAGGGTGAAGTTGTTTCCATGCATGTACTACACAAGCCTTTACAGCTCCAGCCTTGATAGGTTGACATAGAGTAATAAGTCCGCAGAGTTTAATGTATGTATAACCTGATGCTGCACATGTAAATCACCTGTCAAGAAAGTCAGTGGTGCTAATCTAGTTCCAGCTATTATGCAACACAGATTTGAACAAAAGTTCAAAATATGGCAGCCAGGCTTGTATCTGGAACATCTAGGAGGAACCACATCAC
>JAIPUX010001232.1:51441150-51455782 GCA_020142125.1 Phrynosoma platyrhinos | reverse complement strand
GCATGTGGCTGCCCCTCCCCTTCCCTGCCCTGAGGACGACTTTTTAAGCCGTATGCCAAGGCCCGGAGTAACTTCATCAAGTCACATTCTCTCAACTCAGAGAAAGGCAATGGCAAGATCCCTCTGAACAAATCTTACCAAGAAAACTCTGTAATAAGTTTGCCTAGGTTCATCATAAATTGAAACAACTTGGAAGGCATACAACTGGAACAAGTAAAAACAAAACAAAACAACCAGAATTAGGCAGTGGCAGTATCTGGAGCATCAAAATATATGTGACTTTTTGAGTTCTCTAGACGTCTTAATCAGAATAGGTATTTTATGGATGGTACATAAATGTAGTGGGTAGGGAAGAACACAAAATGTGGTTGAATGTTATAGACATAAAATTTGCAGTTAGACTAACTTGCAAGATGGAGATGGAAAAGTGACTGAAGAAAGGTTAGATAACATGTATTAATGTGCCCTCGGAATTTTGAGGATCTATATTTAGAACAGCTGTTCCCCTCTGGAAGGTAGTTTTCAGCTCTTATGGCTAAAAAGACTTGAAAAACACAACAATTCTTGGTGAAATGACCAAATCTTGGGAATTTTTTTTTAAAGGAATACAAATCAAATCAAATTTTATTATGGCACATTTCACAGAATTCTTCAGCCCACTTGGTCAGTATCCATGCTAGGTAATAGCTTATGGGAATTCAATTCAGAGAAAATGAACTCTTCCAAATCTATGAAGCCTGAGCGGGCAGGATGGTAGGCTTTCACAGACATTTTTTTTCAGTAAGAGAAAGATGTATAAGCAAATTTACATCATATGAACACATACCTCAGGGATAGGGAATGTGTGATATTCCAGATGTTGTTGGACTGCTGCTTCCATGACCTCTCATCACAGGCTATACAGACTGGGTGAAGATAGGAAATGTAGACCAAAAAGAGCTGAAGATTATATGTTCCCAGCTCTGAAGTGTATAGGCCAGAAGCTTTGACATTTTTTCATGAACAAAGGGCCTTTATAGACTGACAGAAACAATGCAGCTTGAGTCCACTTTAACTGCCCTGTCTCAGTGCTAGGGAATCATGGAAACTGTAGTTTATTGTGTCACCAGAGCTCTCTGACATAAAAGGCTCAATGTCTCAGAAAAAAAAAAACTACATTTCCCATGATTCCCTAGCAATGAGCCAGGGCAGTTAAAGTGGACTCAAGCTGTATTATTTCTGGAAGACTGTAAAGGCCCAAAGTCATTCTGAAGACTTTCCTTCCTGGATTGGGGCCGTGGCAGCTGCATGTTGCAGCCCCAATCCAGTGCTTTGCTGCTCTAAAAAGAGCTGGCAAATGCTTCTCCTTTTTAGAGTGGCAAAAAGCCACCCTTGCCACTATGGCAGTGGCTTTTCAGCACTTCTTTGGTAAGGGAGTGCCCTGATTCCCCCTGCTGTGCAGTGGGGTGTGGGACATGAGGACGATGTGGGGAGAGTTAGGGCAGCCAGTGTGCAGTTGCCACATCCCTACTTTGCCCCCAAGCTGGCCTAAAGTGCCAGTCTGTTCAGCCCCTGAGTTTTATTTTACCACTTTGCAGTGATAGCAGGCAGTGGAGATAGATGTTTCCTTCCATTTTCACCTTGTTGCCAAGTGCTGGGTTATATGGAGGACTGAGAAAAGCACTGATGCAGCTGTCCTGATGGTTTGAACCATGCTCATGAGTGGGTAGGAATAAAGAGCTCTGTGCAGGTTCAGAGGATCAGCTGTCCTCACAACCTTTTCATTCTCCCAAATAAGGATGCCCAGAGCTCAGTGGAAGACCATGTGTTGCACATGGGAGGTAGGTAATTGAATTTTCAGCTAGCCTACCATAAGAAACCCCCCTCCCTGAGTTGGTAGTAGAGTAGACAATGCTGAACTGGAGGAAAACAATGCTATCCTGACTCTATATAGGGCATCTTCATACATTTCATACTCTCAGTCCTTTGTATCTGCACAATTCAAGGCCGAGTAATGTGTCAGACTGAACATTTGATAAATCTAATTTTGTTGCTGGAATTCAGCTTTTAAAAATTGACAAGTGCAGCCTCCCCCAGTGTGGTTTTGGACTACAATTGGACTACAAATCCCCTCACATTTAATCAGCTTAGCCAATAATCAGGGATCATGTGTGCAGTAGTACTAAACATCTACAGGGCATCAAGTCAGGGGAGTATTTCAACCCATGGCCAGTGCGACTGATGGAAGCAGTGGATCACAAGAATGAATAAGATAGAACAAGATCACAAGAGTGACGTTGTTCCATCTTCTCTTGCCTACACAAATAAACATAGAATAAAAATGTAAAATCATTCAGCTTGTATGATTGTTTTTGTTCCTAATGGAAGTTGGCCATCAAAAATTCAGACACAAGTATAGTTTTTTTAAAAAAAAAATCAGTTTCCTGGTATGTTTCCATTTTAAGCACACATGATCAAAACAGAAGGTATGTTACTGCAGATTCTTTAAATATCTTCAGACAAAGAAAGAAAGGATAGACTAATCATTCAGTGTACTGTTCAGACAGATATACATTTCCTTAAGAGCATTATCATATTTCCTTCTTCTATTTTGGTAACAAAGTAGGATCATAAATATTGAATTATGAAAAGTGGTGGTGAGAATCTAGGAAATCAGATGCTTAAGGTGGTGCTTATGATCACTCGCTCTTTTGTATCTTGTGTTAACCGCAGCTGTCAGTAGTTCATAAAGAGATGTTTTAACATTCTAAGAGGTAGGGTTTCTTTTTTATTTGCAGGATTTAATAATTTTATTTATTTATTAATGCCTAATAAGTAAATTTGAAGGTTTGTTGGTTGCACTCAGCATTTTTATAGCCAGGTGGCTAAAATATGTCTTGGCCAAATAGCATTTTTTTTTAAAAAAAAAATACTTTTGAATAATTCCCTTATGTTTATTGATATATTTTCTGTTGTTGGATTGTTATTACAATCTACAGAGATCTGCTCCCAAACAACCCTCCTTGGAATAAGGATGTGCAAAACTGTCCCCATTTATTTTTATAGACATAGCTGCTTCTCAAACATTTGAATTGCATATTTAGGGCATTTATTTGCAAAAATAGATCTGTGTTTTTTCATACCAGTTGAATTTTCATGGTTTTTGAATAGCTATTTCACATGGTGTTATGCAGCACTCATGCAATGGTGCAGAGTTCTTGAGATACATAGAAGGGCTATTGTATTTGGTGGTCTCCCTTCAAAATGATAGGCTGGGCTTTTACTTACTATCCTCATTATTTCCCAGTTCTCATTCATAAGCACAGATCTAAGCAGTCCAAAATAACTGCATTAATTTCATACTTGGTCATAACTGGAGTAGAACTATTGGTTTAAATCCAACTAGTTCCCCCCCCCCCCCGGTGGAATTTACATAAGTATTTAGGTATCAGTCTGCCATTGATTTAGTGAGTCTGCTGTAGCTGGGAGTGGCAATTGGGTTTAGGCAACTAAAATTACTGGGATTTAAATTAGGCATGCTACTATTAGAACAGAATATGGAGAAACAGAATGGTTCCCAATTGGCAAAAGGGTCAGACAATGCTGCATTTTATCTCCCTACGTATTCAAGTTGTACCCGGAAAATATAATATGAAGGGCAAGTTTAGATTCAGAAGAAGGAGGATTGAAGATAGGATGAAGAAACATCAACAATCTAAGATACGCATATACCATATCATGAGCGGAAAACATAATAGACTTTTACTAATTACTAACAATTACTAAGGAAGGTCAAAGAAGAAAGTGCAAAGGCTTACTGCCTGAACATAAAGAAAATAAAAATAATGACTATGGAGGATAGTCAAATTCAACCAAAATAATGAGGAAATTCAAATAGTTAAAGATTCCCCATACTTTTGATCAAACATTGATCAGAATGGAAACTACAGTTAATAATAATAATAATAATAATAATAATAATAATAATAATAATAAAATTTATTTATACCCCGCCCAATGGAGACCCAATCAGGGCGGCTTACAAGTTAAAACAACCAGATAAAACACATAGTACAGAACAGAACCCCCCCCCTTAAAACAGTATTAAATCAAGCAAATTTAAAACCAACATAGATTAAAAAATATAAAAAAACCTACACAGAAACTAATGCTCGACTAAATGATCCCCTCCATCTACCGATGGGGCCACGTAGGGCATCATTAGCGGCAGTTAAGAAATAAGAAGAAGACTAGGAATGGGAGTGGCACCCATGAAAGAACTAGACAAGGTCCTAAAGAGTACAGTTATACAACTAAGCACTAAAGTTACAACCATCCAAGCCATTGTATTCTCCATTACTTTGTATGGATGTGAGAGCAAGACAATGAAGAAATGGATAGGAAGAAAATAAACTCATCTGAGAGATGGAGAAGAGTGCTGAGGATACCACAGATGGCCAATAAGACAAACAAATGGCTCACAGAACAGATCAAGCCTGACCTCTCCTTGGAAGCCAAGATGATGAAACAGAGGCTTTTGTATTTTGGCCACATCATGAGAAGGTATGACTCATTAGAGAAGACAATAATACTAGGGAAAGTAGAAGATAGTACAAAAAGAGGAAAACCACATGCCAGATGCCTAGATTCAATCAAGAAGGATGTGAATCTGCAGGACCTAAGCAGAGCTGTGGAGAATAGCAGGGACTGGAGATGTTTCATCCACAGGATCACCATGAGTCGGAGTTGACTTGAGGGCAATTAACAAGAACAATGCTTAGAATAAACATATTGAACTGGAATGGGTCATCTGCAAGCATGATTAATTTTTTATCCTGACCATTGTCCCATACATCATATACTTTTCGCAGAATCATAGCCTTTGACTGGATCCCAAGTGTCATTTAATTCAACTCTCTAGCAATGCTGGAACATCCCAGAGAGGTGGCCATCCAGCCTTCAAGAAAGGAGAATCTACTGCCATTCAAGATAATCAGTTCCAATGTTGAATAGCTTTTTCTTTCAAGACATTCATTTTAATGATTATTTGGAATCTTCTTTCTTGTAATTTCAATTCATTGCTTTAAATCCTATCCTCTGGAACAGCAAAACAAAACAAGAAATCAACAACCTTGCCCCATCTTCTACAGGATAATTATCAGGTATTTTGATATATGGTTTGGATCCAGATGATATGAAATACCATGTCTCACCATATGAGCATATTTCCCTATATGAATTTAGATATCCTTGGGGGAGGATTTTGTCTTGGTTCTACTGCTGTCATAGGTGGATGTGCGAGAGTCCCTTCTTGATAAATGCCTCCAGGTGAAGGAACACCCACCCAAAGGAAGCTATGTCGCCCCCCCCTCCTTTACATGGCAGGCTTTGGACTAGTAAGATCAACATGGTATAATGGTTTGAGTGTTCAACCCTGAGAAAGCAGAGTTTAAATCCCTGCTTGACCATGGAAACCCACCAGGTGACCTTTCATGCATCACACCTCAAAGCAAGATAATGGAAAAACCCCTCTGAGGAACTGTTGCCAAGCAAACCCTGCAATAGGTTCACCTTAGGGTCACCATGAGTTAGAAACAACTTGAAGGCACACATCCTTCTCCTCCTCAACAACAACATTGGCTATTAATTTTTTGCTGTGGAAATGACTTTTAATGGAGATGCTGCACTTCTCACTATTTTATTTTAAATGCTTTTAAAACCATTTTAAATTATGCTGGGTTTTTTTTTTTTAATAAGGAAGCTTACTTGTTTTTAAATTGTTGCTGTTCTAGCTGTATTTTCTTTTAATTTATATTGTAAGCTGCTTTGGGTTCTATGTTGGGGAAAAGGCAGGATATTGATTAATTATTAATTAATTAAGAATATTTTAAGATGGCTGTCCTACCCTTCTCAGTGTTTGCTTCTTCAGGTCAAACAGACCCAACTTGCTAAGACCTGGGACTTTATCACATGGGAGGAAATCAGGGGTGAAATCGAGGGTTTAAAGAGTCGTTATCCTGTGAAAGTCATGTGATTGCGGGAAGATTTTCACACATATCATGATTAAAGAGGGCTTATCCCAGGAATAACCAGGGAATAACCAGCAACAAATCATTCAGGGAATTTCCCCATGAATGATTTGTTGCTGATTATTTCCTGGTTATCCCCAGGACAAGCCCTCTCTAATTGTGATATCATATGAAAATCTTTACTGCGATCATGCGACTTTTATGGGATAATGACTCTTTAACCCACCCATCCCGATTTTCCCTGATTTTCCCCATGTGATAAAGTCTTTGGTTTCCAAGCCGCTTAAGCATCTTTATTGCCACTGTTTGGACACATTCCAGCTTGCTAATACAGTGGATCCTTGGTATCCGATGGGGTTTGGTTCCAGGACCAGAATACCAAAATCTGTGAATGCTCATGTTCTATTATATACAATAGAGTAGTATAGTGGTGTCCCTTATATACAATGGCAAAATTAAGGTTTGCCTTATTTGGGGGGGGGGGGAAGAAGAATATATTTCAAGCCGAGGAATGTTGAATCGTGGATGCAGAATCTGTGGATACTGAGGGCTGACTGTATTCTTCTTAAATATTGATTATATTTATTTATTATTTATTGATCCAGCCACTGAATCCCCCCCCCCCCCCCCCCATTCACCGATACAGAGCTTGTTTTACATTGCTCACAATTCAGTTGTTAGTTTGGAATGCTTATCCGCATATATGAATATCTTATCACTTGGAGCCAAACAGGATTGGCACAAGGGGGCTGGCTTAGTCTGGATTCTGCATATAGATGGTCAGGGACCACAGTGTTTTTCCAAAGGCACGACAGTGTCTCATTTAGCAGGCAACAATCTCTCTCTGTGCCTCCGTTTTCCTCTGTCTGCCAATTTCACCACTGATCTTGTGCAGTAAAGTGTGCTTGTCAACGAAAAATGTCAACCAAGTTTTAAAAGATAGTCTGACTTAAAACACACACACACACACACACCAACCCCCCTTAAAAAGTAAATTATTTAAGTAGAGTTGTAGTTGCAACTTGAAAGAATTCTGTTTGGTGGTTTTCTTTACATCATCTTGCCAATGGAAGGAGAGCTCTTGAATGTCTAACTAGCGAGGCTCTGTCATAACTAGGGCTGACAGTTCACATTGAAAATTCTGTTTTCTTCTTTCCCAGGAAAGCAAGTCAAAGTTAAACTAACAAACTATTGTTGGCAAGTGCCTTTACCTTTGTTTTCAGCTCTTTTTATAAATTAGCCATTTGGGACTTTTCTAGGTTACCTTGACAATATGTTTCTCAAACTGGGGGCTTTTCTTTCCGTTGCACTGTGTCATCTTAAAAATAGTGTAAGTGCTTTTAAAAAAACTGACAACAAGAGAAAAAACAACAGCAACCACACACCAGAGCACTGCGGTTTGAAAAAGATAAGAAGCCAAGATGGGAACATTTTTGTGGCACTGAAAACTACAAAGAAAGACATATTAGCCAATTCAGTGTTAAAATTTGATTAAAACAGACACAGACACACACACATCAGCATTTTATCTTTAGCTGTAAAAAGAAAAATAGCTGATCTATCACCATTGCAAAAATCCTAACCTCCACCTGCCCTGATTTGGTAGAGACACTCTGAGTCTTCTGTTATTTCCACCTTTTCAGCTGCTTTTATAATGTCCCAATTTCTCTTTCCACTTCTCCCTTTGTCTTCAAGTCACCTCAGCTGCTGCAAACTGAGTTCAAAGTGCAAAAACAGTTTGCATTCAATAAACTCAAGGGGGTTAGTGAGAGAAAGCCAGGACCATAATTTCACATCTTCTCTTGCTTTGGAGCCACAATTTAAGCCATAGGTGGACAATCTCTGAGGGTCTGGGTGCACTAGTTTCCAAGTGAAACTGGAAAATTTAAAAAAAAGAATTGTGCTCTCTTGGGATCCACAGTGTTTGTTTGTTTGCTGGAGGGATTATAGCAAAAGTGGCCTTGAGAGCCTCATGCACCCTACAGATTGCATGGTTCCCATCTCTGGTTAAAACAAACATCCCTTTGCCAAATTCACATGTGCTTTGTTTAAATTCAGAAGTAAATGTTTCCAGTTGCCTCCTCCTGAATCAGGTCTTTATGTCCTATGTTTTGTTAATGTCTGATTTCCATATAAGGCATCCTTGATGGACCAGTGAAAAAATGGTATTCCTGTGGCATTTTGCTTTTATATTTTGTGACAAATATCACACAGCAACTTGCTTAAATACTCAAAAGTGCTTCATACACCACTTCTATAACCTTAGCCAATAAAGTGACCCTGCCTCTGAAGTGGGATCTACAACAAAATGTTGCAGGGTATTCTTCCTTCCTAGACAGTGGTGAGGAAAGTAAAATCCTAAAGGTGTTCCATGACTTGATTTCCAATAATTCTAAAATTTTAGGCTATACTGTACTGGCTGGAGCTGCTAGGAGTTTTATCTCACAACCAATCTATAGTCTGGTCACTCAGTCAGTGATACCTTTTGGTTCTGATGTCAGTGGCATGGTAAGTCAGCTCCAGGTTTTATTCTGAACTTTTAAGGTGGTATCCAAGGTGCTAAAACTATTTGGGGCATAGAGTTGAGCATCTTGAATAGTTCCTTTTAAAGTTCATACTACAGCCTAAACCACCTCATTGACAACAGAGCTACTAGCTGCTGCTGCTGTCAGCAAGGACTACATGAGTTTGACCTTAGAAGCTGAGAGAGTACAGATGGGAATGGAAATGCTAGGGTTGAGAGATGATCCACTGTCTAAGGCTATCCAATAAAATTCATTGCTAAGCTAAATTCTGAATAAGGGTTTTTCTACTCACAGCTCATATTCTCCACAGCTTTACTATTCCTGCTTAAGGAGTTTCACCAGCCATGGCCCCAGGTGTCAAGGAGGGGGCTAAAACATAGAAATGCACTTTGTACCCCCGACAGGGCCTCAGGAAGCATTAGGGGCAAAAAGAAATTAGTCTTTTTCAAAGGTTTGCAGTGGGATACCCAGTCCTCCAAGTGCCCCCCCATCTCCCACAGTTGCCTACATCTGTTAGAGAGAGGGGGGAAGGAATGACAGAGAGAGAGACAGATACCGAGACAAACAGACAGTGACCATGAAATTTAGGAGTCATTGCCATTGTGATAAAATATTTGATGTGAACTGCAGGTTGTTTTAATGTATTCTTGCCATGCATAGGTTGCATTGGACAACAGTTGTACAGAGGTTATATTATGCTAGGTTATATTTTACATGTTTGATCCTTAAGACACTGGGGTCGTAAACCTTTAAGACAGAGCAGGTGAACAGGTAGAATATCTTTCTCCAGTTGTGTTTTCAGAGCACTCTGATTTGTTCCAAAATTTCACTCCAAAAGTATATACCTATGGAAGGTAAAGTGGAATCATAGTGCTATAACTGTGATGTGTCTGAGGACTACTGGTGCCCTTGTTTGAAACCTATCCAAGTTTTTGTCCCAACTAGAGTAGACTCATTAAAATGAATGAGACTTTCTAGTCTCTATTTACATATGTCTCATTGATTTCAATGCAGCTACTTTAGTTACGACTAAAATAGGGTTTAGCCTATGATTCATTTCTGCATATAATGGGCTGAGTCCTGTCTAATCCAGTGACACTTTAGTGCTATTCAAATAATGTTACTTCAGTTAATTATGACTAACATGTCCATTAATTTACAAGGACTGAAGGATGATTAGCATCACTTGGAAAATATTGGAAATTATAGATTGTGTGATATTTCCTTCTCACCCATCCACCCAGCTTTCCCTTCCTTTTATACTTCTATGTTGTATCTCTCTATATTTTACATCTAGTAGGGAAATTTTAATGGGACACTGCTCTTTCTGTTTATTGAAATTAGTGAGTGTGTATGTATACAGACAGCTCACCTCTCCCCTCCTCCTAATTGACTTTATCAGCATAGGTTGTAATGTATGTCTGGCCAGTTCATTAAGGTTAATTTGTTCAAAAATATTAGAAGCATTAATTTCTGGCTGGTAGCTAATGGGCTGCCCCCAGCCAGTGTCTTGTTTTGTCATTAGCATCAGCTTGATTATAACTCACACCCAACTGGTTCCCCCCTCTTCTCTTCCTTTACACCATCTAATAGAATCAGTAGATGTGATGAGTTGACAAGGTGTTTTCCCCACCCCCATTCTTCCTTTCCTCCTTTCTTCTTCCTCTCTCTCTCTCTCTTTTTGCATTTTGTCATCTCACTAATGCACATGGCTTCAAGGCATTGGCATCCATAATGTGGGGGCAGTGTTGCAGGCAGGCTGGAAGAGGCTGAAAACGGCAAAGGGCCATTTTCATAAAATATTAATGCCATTGAAAAATACACTGGGGTTGAAGGCTTGTCTGTGTGGTGGAAGGTAAAAAGAAAAAAAAAGAAAGAAAGAAAAAAGAAAAAAGAAAATCCATTCTCCCCTGCCTTTCTGATGACTGTAATTAGCAGTCCTAATTAAAAATTCAAACCGGGTGTATATTTGAAAGCATGAATCTTCTCCCTGCGTCATGTTTATTTCCTTCTACAAAGTATTTTATTTTACAATGCTAATTGAAGGGGATCTTTTCCTTTAGCCTTGACAGCCACAGCTGGCTAGATCCAGTTTATATATCCAGTGGTCTCCCTAGACTGCTTCTTTTTGTAAGCAATAAAACATCTTTAAAAAACATGTATATGCTCTCTGTGAGCCATTAACTCTGTGTCATCCATGACTACTGCAAGACTCCCCATCCACATCTGCCCCCCTTCCCCAGACTCATAGTGGTACACACATTTCCTTCACTTAAAAGTGACCTCTGGGGGGGGGAAGCTGCTGTATCTTCCCCCACCCGCCCCAAATCTTCAATATTTCATGTGGATTTACTTACATTAAATGACCACCTTTCTTAAGATGACTTGGCCCCATTCTGACATTATTTATGAACAACATATGCTGTTAAAAAAAAGAAAAAGAAAAAAGGAGGAATCATCCGTGAACACACATTAGTTCTGCTAGAGAAATTGACTTTTAAACCTCACTCAGCATAGTTATTTTGAAATTTGTGGGACAGAGGATGGAACCTCACCAGGGAATAGAGGACTTCAGCCAAAGTCCAAAAGGATTATAATCATATTACAGTACTTTGAGAAGACCAGAGAGCCAGATGAAGAGGGTGGCTATGTGTGCCTACATAGGCAGTGAAAGGTGAAAGAGCTAATTTTGACTGAAGAATTTGTGGGCTTTTAAGCTTGTGACAGGGAAACAAATGCATTCTTGTCAGTTCAGATCTTCTTATTAGCTGCATAGCCAAAGATGTGGGAACAAATATTTAATACACTTTTAACATGATCCATGCAAACTGATTTCAGTGGGAAAATCAAGGACTTTGTGCTGCCACTGGGTTTTATGTCTGAATAGACATGTCTAGGATGACACTGCTAGGGCATGTCTACATGAACCAAATGAACTAGTTTCTCCTCATGGTGACTTATCTTCACAATGCAGGGCCAAAGTTCTAATTCAACTGCAGACTGTCTGACAACATGAGGCCAGTTCCACATCAAGTCCAGGTCATCCCTATCTTAAACTACATTAAAAAGATTTACCTTTTAATTTGGATTTTCCAGGAAAATCTGAGGCATGCCAGAGCGACACTGAACAGCTGTTCATTTACACAGCACCCTGCTGTGTTGCCTGGCACGGACACTGGTGTGAGTCTCTTCCTTTGAGGACACAATGTGGTACCCAGCCATATGATTGATGCTTGGAGCCTTGTTTTTGACCTAAGAGTGAGGGATGCAAGTCCTCAGCGGTGGCACTGGATAAAACAGTGGGACATGTGTGTAGACATCTGCCTGATATCACTCTGGAATGTGGAGGTAAAAGGGGGAAATTTACAGCTCCAGGGCCATAATACTTGGGGAGCAGTCCAGATTATTCTGGCCAGGGTAAACCCACCCCCAAGCACCTGCTTAAGTCTTTCCCATTAAAAGTTATGGGACATGAAAGTGTCCATATTTGGATGAGTCATGCCCACTATAATCTTTGAGCAGGCTGTCATCCTACTTCAAACATATATTCCATCTTTCTTTCTTTCTCTCTTTCTTTCTTTCTTTCTTTCTTTCTTTCTTTCTTTCTTTCTTTCTTTCTTTCTTTCTTTCTTTCTTTCTTATCTGCTTTTCTCTCACATGGGACCCAAAGTGGAATACACTGTACATTAAAACAAAGTAGCTGAAACAATTAATGGGTACAAAAATATAAGAAGCATTAAACAGCACATGCACGGCTTCTTTACCATGTTATGTTAGAGTTCTGGACTATAAAAAACAGGAAAAATAACAAATACAATATTTAAATAAAACTGAAATCTATTGGCCTCTTATTTGGGACTTACTTCTGAATAGGCACATATAGGGCTGCAGTGCATTTAAGAGAGTAGTCCTGCTTCAATATAATTGACATCAGCAGCACAATAATTAATGTTGTGTTTTTAAAGTTTTATAAGATACAGTTGTACCATTCCCATTCACCCTGGTTTGGTTCTGCAGATGGGCAAAACCGCAGATGGTTGCATTGAAAATCATTCAATGGGTGGCAATGTGTGTGAGTCTGCATCACTACATCTGCATGCATGCATTGCCACTAAATAATATGGGCTGTGGCAATCTGCATGAGGTTGAATCTATGGATTGCTAGCCCACCTATCCTGGAATCTGTTTGATGAAGCATTGTCAAAAATGTTTTAAACAAAAGCATGGATAAATAAATATTTTATTATCTCCTTCGGTTGATCCTAGGTATACCTTTTTTTTTTGGTTTTCAGTCCTTTCTACACTTGCTTTGAGCAAGTACAATTACATAGGCCTCAACATCTTGAATGGCTCCTTTGAGGTCAGGAATAAACTCAGAGTAGATTCCACACTCTATTGACATGGAGGCCTCCAGCCACCCCTGAACCCGTGGTCCTCAGGGCAGTTTAAGGTTATTGGGCCAGTTATGTGCCACATACAAGTCTGTCCTCCATAAGAGGACAATTCAGCATGTTCAGGAAGAACACATGAGAAAGGCTATTACTGGCTGCCAGCATTGGTCTCCTAAGACAAATGACACACTTTACTTACTAGTATTGCCTGGCCCTGACAGATGCGTTTTTACATCTGTTTTTATGTTTTAATTCTGTTTTTTTTTTAATTTGAATTGTGCTCTTGCTAACCATCCTGGCTGACTTCCCCCCACCCCCCACCAGGCAGCTGGGCTTCAAATGGAATAAATAAACAAAAAATTATGTTCCATCAGGAAGCAGCTGATTCCCTTTTCTCCTAAAGAGAAAACTAGTCCCCAGACCAGCCTGATTTCATGTTGCGTGTCAGAAAGGGGGGAGGGAGAGACAGAAAAATTGTAAGTGTGACAATAAAATAATTTCTGGAATAATCTAGCACAATAATTCTTAACCTTTGGTCACCCAAGTGTTTTGGACCTCAATTCTCAGAAGCCCCAGGCTGCTTGGTCAATGGTCAGAGATTCTGTGAGCTGAAATCCAAAACATCTCAAAGACAAAAAGATGGAAACCGCTAATTTAGCTCATTACAAAAATATAGGATGCTGCCTTACACTGAGTTAGACCATTAGTTCAGTGTGAAGCACACAGATTGGCAGCTATAGCCTTTTGTCATTATCTGGTTGCTACTAGTGTTTACAGAATCAATCCACAGGATTGCCTGTTCTTTCTAGCTGTTCTGGGGAGTGAAGTGACCCATAGAGTCTCCTTTGAGTTCCTTGAATAAAATTTCATGTGGTGCAAATGGATATTTGAGTCAGGCATCATATGAGTCATGTTGAGATCTGAGATTTCAGTAGTCTTCAGATCAATGAGGGGTGAGATTTTCCTGCTGAAGGGGCTACACATTGGCCACAATCCAGTGGCACAGTTCTGCTTGCTTAAATCTGATTGAAATCAATGGGCTTAACTGTGCCTGAACCTGTGTTTATTTGGCCACAATACAAACTCCTATGAAATACATAAGAACTACTGGCATCCTGCTAGCAGAAAATAGGGCCAGAGATTTCTAAAGGAATCAGAATGAGCCTTGTACATTTTTCTATGCACTTTTTGCTTACAAATACTGAATGGGTAGGCACAGCAGGGGGAAATATTATGCGTAGATGTGCATAAAGGCAGTAAAAATGGTACAGTGAATTGTTAGTGCAAGGTCATATCAACCACTGTACCTTTTCAAAACACTTTATTTTGATATTTTTGTTCTTTTTTCTAACTTCTTTTTTTTAAAAGACAGAACATTTTTTTTCACTGGTCTCATTCTGCTTGCCTTGAATTTGCCTAATTCATGTACAACAAAATACATATTCTTTTGTCTGATTCTGTGTTTTATCTGCAACTTCTATTATTTTGTGTCCTTGTCACGGTCATAGGACATATACCTCTTCACTTCAACATTAGTGTAGCTACAGGTCCTGGCTACTATTGCCAGAGGTGTTGCTCCTGCTGCTACCAAAATCCCAGTGATTATGCTCCGAAGCATTATATATGGGTAGCATCTTCAGCCCAGAGCTTGGAAAAGATATGTGTTTGGACTGCACCTCCCTGAATCCCCTACTTAGCAGGGCCAGGA
>JAIPUX010001232.1:51413969-51441041 GCA_020142125.1 Phrynosoma platyrhinos | reverse complement strand
GACGCTGAAATGACGCTGCTTTAGGGCCAGTGTGATAACGTCCAGGGTGGGGGTCTGAAGAAGCCAATGCAAGCAAGTGCACCTATCAGGACCAACAAACTGAATCAAAAGCAAGGCTGTTCTGGTGAAAGGGCAGGGTTCTAGAGAATGGTGAGACTTTTAGTGCATACAGTGAACACAAGGATGCACTAAAATGTTCCTGAATGAAGGGCCTTAACAAGTAGCACATTTGGAGGGTCTCTGTCTCCCCCCTCCCTCTGTTGTATGCTTAGTTAAGCAAACATAATCATCTCTCATTAAAGGGCAATATTGTGCCTGTTCGATTTATGGGTATACACACAGATGTGTACACACACACACACACACACACACACAGTGGGCACAGTGATGACCCTTTATTTAAAGGCAACACATCAAGAAGGTGACATATGTCTGCCATTCTCCAGCTTGAGGGGACAGCTCCATCGCCCCTTTTCCATGCCGCCATTATTGTGTTATTGTTTTATTATTGTATTTATTTGGTTTGTTTTTTACCTTGGAGCATGTTGTTTTAATTTACAATTAGTTTAATACTGTTTTAAGGGGTGGGAGGGTTGGATGGGGAGTTGAATGTTTTTACTTGTGTATTTTAAATGTTGTAACCCGCCTCAATTGCTCCGCAGAGGGGCGGGCTATAAATAAAATTTATTATTATTATTATTATTATTATTATTATTATTAAAAGTCTCTAAATTATATTGCTGCTAAAAGTGACACCTCTTAAGCCAATAATGGAAAAAGATAAACCAAACCACTAGTGCATTTGAAAAATGTGAATTATTAAAGAAAAAGAAAGAAAGAAAAAATATATTTGAAAAAAGTACACAACCATATTAGTCAGTAGGGTAAAACGCATAAAACTGTATACATTAGGAAGAATGTGTAAAAAACTTTAGAAAAATATGTGCCTATATCTATATGCACATTATTTTCCATGTGGAAATTAAAGATTGTCTCTTAGTCCAGTATAAAGTTAATATGAAATGGGAATATTAGTGGTATTCAGAGAACGCACTGAAAACAAAATTGACACTTTTGTCATTCCTTCTGAAACCAGGGTCTTTCCTAGTGTTGCTTCCTGAGTTTCTGTACTATAGATGTAAGTTGTCTTTGAGTGTGTGTGCATGTGTGTGTGTTATTAGAAGCTGACATGGTGGCCTAAATTCAATTGCTAGTCCCAACTAGAATAGTTATATTGAATCAACGGGATTTATATATGTAAAGCTCACCACTTGAATTTGATTCAGAGGATCTACTGTAGTAGATTTCATTCATTGTGACAGGATATGAATGATTGCCTTTTAAAAAAGAAAAAGTGTTACTTTGAAAATGCAAGCTAACTTCTGAAATACAGTCATGGGCATGACTAAATTTAACATTTATTTCCACTCTACTGTCATGCAATGATTGTTCACTTAAATGCTATCAGAAACATATGCTGGTTCACATGCCATGTTTACATTTCAAGTACAGTCATCCCTCCTGATTCATGGGGAATCTGTTCTGGATCCCCCTGTGAATCATGATAATTGCAAATATCCAAGCCCCATTGATTTCAATGGCAGCGCGCATTGAAATGCATGCGCGCCATTTTGTCTCTCCCTGCTTGCCATCTGCGAAGGACTGAAACTGCAGACTCCAAGTCCACAAATGGGGAGGGATGAGTGTACTTGGGCTAACATGTCTGTCTCTAATGTTCCTAATGATAGAGCTTCAAGTGTCTTGAACATAAAAGGCTCTGAGACTTACAAAAACCATAAGTGTAAGCTGAGTGCAGGAAAAGGGAACCACATACTGCTGGGTGATAAAAGATTTGCCTGTTAGTTGTGTTCAGTTTGTTTACATTTTGCTTCACTGTTCATTCATCCATGAGATTTTGCTCTGTGACTTATGTCTCACTGTATTGCTTGGATTTGACCTTTAGGAAATGAAAGTCTGCAAAAGCTGACATTATGTGGCTCATTCATTAAGATGTTTGTTAGGCAAGGGACCTCATGTGTAGCACAAATGCTCTCCCCCAGTTAAGTGCATTCCCTAGCAATGAACACAAAGTGTCACTGTGACCACACACTATTGTTTAGTCAAGTGTTTAACAAAAGTTACTCTAAAAATTTAGATTTTAAAAATTCTTGCTCTGCATATCCTGATTGTCTTAGTTGGGATTTTCTATCATTTTGTGTTCAAAACTAGTATTCTATATTTCTTCATTTTTGCCATCAACATTTGCCATTTGTTAGCCACAAACCAAGACAGAGTGAGACCTTTTCTCCATGTGAGGTTTCAGTGGCCTTAGAATATCTCTGACTTGAGAGTGAAGGGTCATTGTGAATTAAGAGCAGAAAGCAAAAGGAAGAGAATTGTAATTCCAATCAAGATTCTAATCAGTGTAGTTCCATACTGACATTCTAAACCAATTTACAGCACTATATTCTGTGTCTTTCCTTACAAGTAAGTAAAATTTTGTTTAATGTAGTTTACACACAGATATGGACATATGGACAGATACACATATGCATACTTTAAGAATAAGCTCTTTTGAAAACAATATGACTTAATAGCTCAATGAAAATGCATAGTATTGTTCTCCACAGAAAACAACTGATTTAAATTTTGAAAAGTAACATTTTGACCAGCAGCCTTGCTGACTGGAGGTTTCTGGGAGTAGCTGTCAAAAAATAACTTTTCCAAGCACTGTATATGAGGGTACTCCCAGGTACGCTTCAGCTTACTAACAGTAATGATCTTAAGCATACTTAATTCTGGGCCAGATTGTGTAGATTATGGATTGTATGTCGTGAAGTGATGAAACAAGTTAGGATGAGAATCTCTCACTGACATAGAAGTACCAACTGCAGATGATGGTGATTTGTTCACCCCACTCATAGACTGTTGTGATATGTATGGCTAGACTCCAATTGTAACTGTAACAACAGTCAGATAGTCTACAACAAAGCCAAAAGACTGAGTTCCACAAGCAGTGAACAGGTTGCACTGGTGCCAGAAGACTTTGCAATGTTAGAGACTTCAATTCCCTAGCCTGATGTGCCACCTTTATGAAAAACAAATTGATCTGTCATAGACAATGTAATTCTAACACCTTGAGGTACAGCTCAGTGATGTCTTCTGTGCATAATCAGTGTGCCAAAGGGAAGAGAGTCTGTTCATAACAGTTAAGAGATAGAACAATCAGAAGATCTGGCAGCAGAAGGGAAGATCAGTGAGAGGGTTCAGAAGTGTGGATTTTGTGCTGAAGGAAGTAAAATACAACATTTATATGGTATAAACAAAGGCTGAATTGAAAAGGAAACATGTTTCATGGAAACTTTGCACCCATGGGGAAAAAAACTTCATTTTGATTATTATTTGTGTGTTGTGGGAGGAAGTGAGCTGATTTTGGTATTAAAGGGACCAGTTTGGGGTTATCTGCCTTAGGGTCACAGAACACTATTCACACCTCTAAGAGTGTGCCCAGGCATTAGTGGGCTCTCACATCAATTCTATTCAACATCATGAGTATAAAGGCCATGAGCTACAGTGAACTTTGACATGTACACTTTTAGCATAATCCTTTGTGTCAAGAAACAAGCAATCTACCTACCAGTATGCTAGTGGCTCAATTTTCCTCAGTGTTATCTCATCAAGAGGGAGGGGAATCCTTTCCCCTTGATACCTGAAAGTCACATCTCATCTTCCCTTTCTCCTGCTGTACCTTCCAGTGCCGTGAAGTAGTTTCTAGAATATGTGTGTGTATGTGGGTGTATGCATTCTAGAAACTGCATTCAGTATATATACGGAAAGCAATGGCAGATTATGTAGACTTTACCCCAGTTTGCACCCCAGGTGTGCAGGTGTGCTTGGGGACTTAGTGGCTTCTACAGCACTCCTATTTGTAGTTTGTTGGATATGTCCATGTTAACATGGGGTTTTCTTTGCTGTAAATAGCTGCTGTATCCATAAAACAACTTATTCTTTTAAACCTCTTTGTCTCATTGTGCTCACCCTTGAATCTGTTTTGGTTTGGCTGCCCACATCAGGACTCAATCCATAACAGGAGGGATTATGAAACAGTGAGCAAACATTTATTCTTTCAGTGTGAGGGCAGTAAGCTTTGCCTTCTATGTGGTGCATCTTTGTAAAATCATTGTGAATCCAAATCTAATTAGCTGGAAGCCTATTCAGAGTGAGGACTCTACTCTCAACCTTTATTCCAATGTGGTTTTATTATGTCATCATGCATCATATATAATTCCTGACTGGACAAAATCACTTTGTGAAGAAACCCTATTGCAATGCTACATAAATAGACCCAAGTCAGAAGAATGAAATAAATAGTATGTGTGTTCTTGTTTCTAGGTCTGATGTTTTATTTCTTTTAAAAAAAGTTTTCTCCTTAAAGTTCTCTCTAGATTTACATCCTAAGGTTCAGCATAACACTAGTATAAACCTCAACAGCATAAGGAACATTAATATTGGAATATTAAAATGTTCACTTGCCAAACAAATTTGCATGGAATCATTTTTAGAAAAGTGCAATAAAGAGATAGGACCATGAATAATATCCAGGAAGATAGAAACTCATTTCTGTTAATGGCATAAGATCTAATTTAGGAGTGTGTCTCCAGTATCTACTTTGTTTGTCTCTGATATTTTGAGAAATACCGCTTTTATACCTGGAGGCTCTGCTTAATTATTTTGGCAATAACAATTAAAAGACCCACCATGTTTTGCTCAATTCTTTTCTAAAGCCAGACAAATCCAGCAAACATCAATACATCATAATAATTTTAGGCTCGCACCATTTCTTTATTGTGGTTTTGTGCCTTTAAATCATTTCCAACTTACAGTGACCCTAAGACGACCCTATAACAGGGTTTTCTTGGAAAAAATTGTTCAGAGGGGGTTCACCTTTGTCTTCCTCTGAGGCTGACAGAGTGTGACTTGGCCAGGGTCACCCAGTGGGTTTCTATGGCTGAGTGGGAATTTGAACCCTGGTCTTCAGAGTTGTAGTTCAGTGCTTAAACCACTACAACATGGGTTTTAATTGAGTCCACTTACTTTAAGGGTTAGGGTTAGTGCTAGGGAGTCATGGGGATTGCTTTTTTTTTCCTGAGACATTGAGCCTTCTCTGTCAGAGAGCTCTGGTGCCACAATAAAATACAGTTCTTATGACTCCCTAACCCTAACCCTTCAAGTGGACTCAATTTGCACTATTTCTGGCAGTCTGCAAAGGCCCATAGTGACTCTCAACTAACAGCTGGTACTGTTGGAAATTACAACAACAGCCAAGGTCCAACAACAAATGAAGGGCCACATAATTCTCACCCTGATCTAGACCAACGTTTTTGTTTCCTCATGGCTTTTAATAAAATCTTGTTGGAGTCAATTCCTGAAAGACAGAGGGGGATAACCAGACCCAGTTTTACCACTAGGCAGAAAGGGAAGACTGTCTTAGATTTTGGGGTCATGAAATCAGGAGATTGTTGGTTATATAATGTGTTGTGTTGCAAGGAAGGAATGAGATTTTTTGGAATTTTCTGCCTCATGTATCAATTTGGCTGATTTGAGGTACTATGCACTTGGTTGGGGGAACAAAATATGCTGCTCCACTTCAGGCAGCAAAATATCTGGCTAGCTCTGAGGGTGCCTTTGAATCATTCCATACCAAACACAATGTGGGCTTTGAAAGCTCGAGCATTAACTTGGAATAAGTTCAATTGAACCCTATAAGTCTTGGTTCTAGTGAAGTAAAGGTTGCATAGGATAGTACTACCTGTTACTTTTAGCAATTTCTTCATTAAGACAGAAGCCTGTTTTTAGGGCTAAAAGAAAGGTTAATTCAAATATGTTTGCATTTCACATTAGTAATTGGATGTTGAATGGATAAGTTCATTTTAAAAATTATTTTATTTACCTGGATCCTTGGTTGGCATGCAGTAGCTAACATACCACATTTCCATGGTGTAATAGCTAGGATTGCATCCACATTCACAGGATGACTTTGCAAAACGAATATGTACTCATAAAGCTCTATGTGAATGCCCAAAATATCAAGAACCAGCTTTTGGAGGGCTTGTCTTCAAAGGAAAAGTGTATTTTAAACAGGGAAATAAATTCAACAAGTGATTTAGCTTTAAAATATAATTCAAGTATTAAGCCTCTAAAAATAGTCAAATCTATGTTGCAATTCTTCCATGGATACAGGCTTGTGCACCCTCTGGAATCTGCTGAAAAAAATCTAGAGTGGATTCCAAAAATGGAATGAAAGGCTACACCCATATGTATCTCAAGCATTAACTGTCAGAAAATATTCAACCTATGTCGGAATATAGACTGAGATGTATACATGTATTCTACCCCAGTAATGTGGACAACTGATTAAGATTAGGAAGAATATTTCAATATATTTTTTAAAAAACTTTGAAATCATGTTTCTTGAGTGGCAAGAAATCCTGACAACAAGAATCATGGACTGATAAGAAGCTTTGTAGTTTGAGGATTATTCTACACAAAATTTGAATGAGGTTGTTTTGTACTGAAAGTAACATTTTCTGCATAGAAAATACTGATTCATTCACAGAAAAAAATGTTTTCTGGGCAAAAGAACCACATTTAAATGTTCCACAGAATAATTCCCAAGCTGTGAATAATCATAGAAAACTGCAATTTTCAAAGACTTTCCTTGTGAAAGTTGTTATAATTACATATTACTTCTTTTGAGAACAAAATTAGCAAAGAATTATATTCTTTATCTTGACAAAGTGATTGTTTTTTCCTGTTGAGTCAAAACATTATTGTGCTGTCTTTCTACCAACTGGAGATGACATATAAATGACATGAATGGAAGCTGGGTTCTGTAAACTTTATGTCTTAGAAGTTTGTTGAAACCCTTAAAAGATGTCTTCTAGAAATATTGTAGTGCTTTCCAGTGGCTAGGAGATTTTAAAGCTTGGGAAAGTTACTGTTTTAGACTACATGATCAGTGGTTGTATTGCTCTGGTATTCTGGGAGTTATAATTCACAAAAGTAACTTTTCAAGGTTCTAGGTGATTTTGGATATGATAATGGACTCACAAAGGATCATTCCTCTGTAGGAAATTTTGTACACTTCATGTTTGCTTTTGTTACATGTGTATTTTACTGCTTAGGGGCTATGACTCATAAATCTTTATGCAGATTAGAGATGTCATCAGAGGTTCCCTGTCCTGCTGTTAAGAGCAAGGCTGGGAAGCATGTAGCCCTCCAGAAGTTATAGGAATGCAATTCCCATCAGCTCTGGACAGCATGGCAAGTGGTGAGGAAAGATAGGAGCCAAAGTCCAACATTTGTTGGTTCATATGTTACCCAGCCTTATCAAGAATCTTACTTATTGTTTTTAGTTCCTTTTACCAGAGATGGCTCGTGATACAGATCTACCACAACTCTAATAACAGTCCGAATTACTTGCTACCACCCTTGAGGATCCATGTTCAGGAGTGGAGGCTTGAATCATGACAGCTTCACACTGATGTTTATGTCTGATGTATATATATCCTGAGAAGACAGAGGTCTAAATAGAGTTGTTAACCTCAACTAGAGTAAATCAATGGGGACCTGGTATGTTATAACTTACATGAGTTCCATTGCTTAAATAGGATTCCTCTAATTGAGAACACCAACTGGATTTAGGCCAAAATGTCCTGAACATGTGTCACCTCAGCATCATTTACATAGTTGTCTGTAGAGATGAAAGATGACTTTATTTCTCACAGTGGTGTTACTGAAATTGCAGAGGGTCCTGAAGGAGCACCCACCAATTGCATTCAATAGGAAAATTAGTTTAGCTCAGTGGTGAGCAGTGAGCAGCAATTTCTGGTAATAGAAATTGAGGACCTTACCTATGTCTAACAGTTCCGAACCCAGAGAACTCCAGAGGCAGTTTCCAAATTAATCAACAAGCACACAAACACACACTCTCACACATGCACATGAGAATGAAGAAAAAGGTATTAATTGGTAGCAAATTGTGGGATGTAAATTGTGTAAAAGGCAATACTGTACCTATCCTGAAGTGTAGCTCCAATCATGGGGATATTGGATTGAAGATGGCTCAGTAGCCATAGTGGCACATGGGGTGGCCAGCTTACTAGAGTGCTGAGTTGAAATTGGGCAGAGGTTCTGTTTGATTTCAGACTAGACCAATTTGCTTGTGCCGAGGCACTTACAGTTATACCAGAAGTGATTCCTAAGGACAGGATGTTAGGAGTTAATAGGCTTTCCCAGGGAGAAAGAATGGGGTACAATATGCAGTAACAACCAGACAATTGGCATGAATTGACAAAAAGAGTTTCATTCCCAGAAGGAAATTCCCTTTGTCTTCCATATACAAGTAATCTTTCAATCCAGTTTATGACCACCTTTCCATAGTCTAGGGATTATTCTGATTCAGATTTTGAGAGCTCCCATTATGCCTGAGTGCCTTCGGCTTTTCCCATGCTGAGCTATCTGGTTCAACCTGGTATAGCTGGTTTCCTGTGTTCGGGAGCCCCTGTTTAGGCTACTTGACTAAAACATCTATTTCAATATTAATTTGATATCAGGGTCACCAAGAGGTGATGGAAGGCTGGCTCTTGGGTTACAGTAGGTTATTTCCCTTTGTAATGGAGGATGCAGTTAATAATGGGTAAAAATCCACAGCTGCCTGAGATGGACAGCCCAGGAGCTCTGTAGATGCTTGGACCTACTTGCTATTTTTTTTTTTAAAAAAAATACTTTAATATAGTCAACTCATAAAGTAATTTCTGTGGGTGACTCAGAAAACAAATACATAAATACATAAACACATAAAAATACAATATAAAACAAATACAATTAAAATACAATTAACTATGCATTGAGTTCTAAAATATATAATTTCCAAGGCCTTAAACTGGTAACCAAAAGACTTCCAGGCAATATTATTCGAGGAAATTATTTTGTAGTTAGGTGTTACTACTGAAAAGGCCTTCACCTGAGCTCTTAGTGAGAGCAGTTGCAGAAGGAACAGCAGCACATTCAGAATAGATTCATCATTTCTACAGTGGTAGATCCACTTACTGCTCCTGGATTTAGCCACATGTTGATTCACTGTTCAACAATTGGTTCAATGAGTCTACTCTAGTTTGGGATGACCAATTGAATGCAGCATAATTTCATATTTTCTGAGCTCTAAAGCAAGAAGAATAGGTCAGTAAGAAATGCAAAGCTGTGTTGCTATTGGACACTTCAGTGCTGACAAAGAAGCTGGGTTTGGTTACAATTGCTAGTGGTGCTTTTTTGTTTTAATGAGTAGACAAGAAAGTCTGTGCTATGGCTACATCCATACCCCTGAGATGATTTTTTTTGGTTATTTTATTGAGACAAATGTTACTCCAGAATCCAACAAGACACAAATACACTTTAAACTGTATTCATCTAACAAAAATGTCATGAAGCTGTACAGGCATATTTAAGACCTGCCAGTATCTATTTATGCAAGAATTGCTTGGAGCTTTCATAATTTACAATAGATCATAACAGTCTTCCCAAAACACACTTGGAAAAAAATGCTCCCAACTTTAAAGTAAATACAGCTCAGAATGCCTTATAAGTTGCCTTATAACCATTGAGCAATACATTTCATAATTGCTGTGACAATGAATATAAAAGTCTTTATTAAACCTAAAATGGTTTTTAATAAAGTGATCCTCTAAGCATAAATTGTTGGTGTTAATCTACTTCATATGTTTTGCTAGGGAAGAAAGAGAGTGCATATTTACTTCAGCTAAAGCATGATAAATGTGTTTCAACTAATTTCTTGATTTAAACTTTGCTTAATTAGTTTGCATAGATAAAGCTGCTGTGATTGCCCCTGTTTTGGAAAAATGCTCAGAATTTTTTTGGTTTTTTTTTTAAATGTAGCAGCAGGAACTCATAACTGAGAGATTCACAGCACGTGTTTTAAAATGGTTTGTTTCTTACCTAGAGGAAAACATGATAAGACGAGTACTTGAAGAGAAGTTGCGTTAAAATGTAAGACTGGCAAGAGTTTTGCGAGAATTGATTGATAAACAAGAGCTACAGGAATCTACTGCCTTAAAATTAGGGCTTGGCTAAATATTTGCCAGTATCAGTTTCTGGACTGGTTTGAACTGTTTCAGCAGTGTGGACAAATTTTCACAATAACATTTGAAAAATATTTTTTTGGCTCAGAGCCTGATTCCTGAATGTGATTGGCTCCACTCAATTACATGCCACATATCTAATAGGATCATCGGTGGTGTCGTTGAGGTTGGCTCACATGGTGTTGGGTAACCTTGCACC
Organism: Phrynosoma platyrhinos; assembly: GCA_020142125.1. Classification (NCBI taxonomy): domain Eukaryota; kingdom Metazoa; phylum Chordata; class Lepidosauria; order Squamata; family Phrynosomatidae; genus Phrynosoma; species Phrynosoma platyrhinos. The sequence continues at coordinate 51,430,685 of JAIPUX010001232.1, read as the reverse complement.
TTGCCCTCCCCCTGAGTTTTCCCATTGCCCAGACTGCTGCTGGGTGGTGCATGCTATGGCCCCAGAGCACCCATTCAGGGTCCAGCATGGCTGCTCTCTCAGCAGCCACACCTGAAAGAAGCTCCCATGGAAAGGTCTTCAGGGTCCAGCATGGCTGAGAGGGGTGGCACTGTGGTTTCTGGAGGGCCTGTTTAAGATCCAGTGCAGCTGCTGGGTAAGCAGGAAAGTACCCTTTATTACTTGCCCAGTAGCTGTGACAGTCCTTCTGAGTGTACTGCTCCACTGGGAGACACCCACCTCTGAGTGTCACCTGTGAGTCTGCACCACCTTCACCCCCCCCCCCAAGACACCACTGGGCATCATATTACATTGGGCATCATATAGAATTGGTTCTATACTGGCTGTTCTGGCTGAGTCTCCAGCAGGGAGTTTTCATTTCTATCCTGCTTAGAAACCAAGACAAACATCAAAAGCAACATTTTTATTTTTATTTCTATTTCTATTATTTATATTTCTATTCTTTTCTTTTCTTTTAGAAAAATATGTAAGGAGTAAGGAGGAAAGATCATTACTCCAGAGAAAAATGAACATCCATTTGTCCAGATCTCTGGCTTGTCATACATAACATCACATTTGTTGGTTTCTGCCTCAAAGCACATTTGTTGGTTCAACACAGACTACATCCACACTACAGAAATAGTGTAGTTAGACACCACTTTAACTGTCATGGCTCAATGCTATAGAATTCTGGGGATTGTAGTTTGTTGTGGCTCCAGAGGTCTCTGTCAGAGAAAGCTAAATGTCTTACAAAACTACAATCTCCAGAATTCCATAGCATTGAGCCATGGCAGTTAAACCACTGTCAAACTAGATTATTTCCGAAGTGTTGATGCAGTGCGGATGGCTCCATTAAAAGTCTCTATATGTCTTTCTATGGCTATGATCCTACATCTGAACATAGCTCCACATGCACAGTTCTACATCTTTCCACCTCCTGGCAGCTGTCAATCCCTGGGAGAAGTCTCTGCTGTTGTTTCTTACTGAGGGGAGGGGAGGAAGAGGGAGGCAATACAGACCATGAAGAAGCAACTGGTTTCAGCTTGGAGAGGGGGGAGAAGAAATAAAGATATGCTTTCAAATGAAGTACACCTAAATTTTACTTCCCCTGGGAGCCCAAAGCACCTGGATTTTCATGGGCAAAATTGCTTTCCCCTCTCACCCTGTAAGAGTCAGCAGCAAATACAATTCCCTCCTAGGACTTGACAATTGCTGAAAGGTTTGAAGTTTTTTTAATGTATTTTAAGGGAAAGAAAATAGTCCTCTGTGTCCAAAAAGGGGCTTTCTTACTTATAAGCTGCAGTTCACATGTTTAAGTTACTAATAGGATGCTGGTCCAGGTGTGTTCTGCATATAGGGGATTAAAATATGAGAAACCCTGATTTAAAGAAAGGTTTAAGTTGACACTATAATTAGCAATGCAGTCATAGCCATGTTTTCTCAGATGTAAGCCCTCCAAAGCTCAATATGGTTTATACCCAGGTAACATGGGCATGGAATTGTAGCTTCGAAGTGGTGCTATGCCAGGAGCTTTGCTTCTTCTTGCACATGGTTCTCCACAGCAGCTATGTTTTGTTCAGATTTCTGTGACAATTCTCCCTTCCTCCTCCTTCTCCACTAATAATTATGCTCTTGTCTGAAAACCTCTGAAATGTGCCTAATATGATCCTGCCCACTGGAGACCTTTTACATCATTTTCCCAGGCGAGGGTGACCTGATCAAATCATGTTGTTGACACTGCAGCTGAAACAGCCCTCCAATAAATGAGGCAGGATTAGCCAGATCTGATGGCAAACATCAGCTCATAATATGCATTGGGAAATGTCCATAGCACACTGAATCTTTGCTTTGGAAGATGTGAACCTTATGCCCAATATGCAAGCATGCATTTCCCTACATGATTGCTAAGTTTTATAAAGGGCAAGTATGAGGCGAAGCGGTGACCAGAGTGTTTTGCAGTTTTATAATTACATTACGAAATGTAGACACTGATACTCATCAGGGCATGTGGAGCAAGGAGGAAAGAAAGGAGGAATATTAAGCATCCTCATAATCATTGGCTGAGATCCTGGATTAGGAGATGTATTGTGCATGCATGACTATAATATATTTCCCGCATTCCCCCAAACCAACATTTTCTCTGCAGCAGCCCTGAACACACTGGGGAAAGTGTGTGTGTGTGTGTGTGTGTATGTGTGGTCATCAGAGAATCTGAAATGCAGCAACAGGCAGTGGCATACCTGGCATGTCTGACACCCAGTGTGGATCCTTTTTAACACACACAACCCCAACAAACTGAGGGGAATGTTAAAAAAAAACCCTGCTGCTACTCATTTCTTGGGAGGGCTGCAGCATGGAGGACTCAGGCCTCCATGTTGCTGCCACTGCCACTCATTTCCTTGAGGGCCACAGCACCCCAAAGAGACCAGCGGAAGTGGCAATGGGAGCAATAGCATCACTAGCAGTGTGCAGGGTCTGCAGACTGCACCAGATGACATCCTAAGAGGGATAACACCACTGCTCCTCAAGCATTTGCTTTGGGATAGAAACAAACAAGTGAGTGTTGCTGTAGCATTCACATCTGTCCCATTAAAATGCTGAAGAAATGGTGTGAGTGGGGTGAGACAGTGGGAGGAGAAAGGAGAGGCCTTAGGTTTTTTTAAAAATTAAAATTTCAAATTTCAAAAATAAATTTTAAAATATTTAAAAAATTTTCTTTAAAAGCATTGCATATTACCAAATTTGCACATGAAGCATATAAAACTATATATATTTAAATAAATTTAGGCGGTGCATATGATATTGTAATTTAAAACTATAATTTTAATTGTGTCAGTTGTTTATGACACAGCTATTACCATTACATTCAGTGACATGTAGGAATTACAATTTATGAGTAATATCCCAGAATTCCACAACATTGAGCCTTGGCAGTTAAAGTGGTGTCAAGCCACTTATTATGCAGTGTAAGTGCAGCTCTCATTTCCCCAAACAGCATTTGAGGGGGGTATTCCTAGGAAAATTTGGACCTTGAGTGGCCTTGGTAACCACAAAAATGCCCCTGTACCCCATCAGCCATATATTTCTGACCCCTGCTTTAATGGCAGCCTATAATATAATCTCAGAAAAACAGACATCTAACTATTTTTGTGAGGTCAGCCTTGGCTACTACTCAAATTCCAAAGTGCATGGTTTGTTTGCTTGTTTGCTTGTTTTTGTTTTAACCTTTAAAGCCCTTCACAGCTTGCAGATGCATGTTCTTAAGACTGTCTGTTTGTGTATCAACTTGTCTGAAACAGAAGAACATAAAAAGAAGTCTGCTGGATCAGACTGAGATCCTGTTTAATTCAGCAGTGTCCAACTGTTTGCTTGATGCATGTGAGCGGATGATGATGATAAAAATGATTGTTGTTGTTGTTAACTTTATTTGTACACTGCCATTCCCCCCATATTGAGTGGAACAGTGCTGTGATATATATGCTCCCAAGCATACAACCTCTTATTCTAGGGGAAATATATGGTCATCAAGAATAATAGCCATTGACAGCGTTATCCTTGGTGAATTTGCAGAAACCTCATCTCAAGCCATCTATATTAATGGTTATCATTATATCTAGCACTAGCAGGAACTCAGCAGATGTGCTACGTGTTGTGTGAAGATGTACTATATTTTCTTTTTCCTGTATTTCCCAACATTCAGCTTCATTGGACAACCCCGGTTAGCACAATCCCTAATTCTCAGTCAGATTAAAACTGGAACAATCTTCCACCGAGGTGGAAGAGATAAGGTTGGTGTTGCTAAAGAAGGGCTTTTCATTTGGGTCAGGGGCATCACTTACTGCCGGGAGCCAACAGTCAAAAAGTACAAATGGGGCCCCTGAGCACAGGCACCATCATTTTGTCTCTCAGGACAGGGACTGGAAGCAGAAGAGGCAGGAGCAGGAGGTCTCCATTGCCTGGAGAACCAGGGCTTTGACCCATCAGTCCAAAGGTAGCTACGTCCCTCTTTGAGGAGTGTAAATTGGTCTGATTTATGCAGGTATAAATCAGGTCAATTTACACTCCCACTACAGAGCAACATTTGAGTCAATGGGGTTTAGATAATGGTGACTAACAATTGATTCCATTTACTCTGCTTGCAGTAACAATACCATACAGTCTTTAATGTTCAGCTAGGCTTCAGTCTGAACTGTATGGTGGAAAAAGACATGTTCCTCTCCTCTCAGGAGAGTTCCACCTTTTCCTTTGTTGAAGAGGGAAGGGTCAATTTCTTTCCTCTTATTATCCTTGTCAAATGGGAAAATAAACTCTTCTGGAACCAATCCCATCCTCCCTGATTTCAGTGCTTTCAACCATTGCTAATATCCTGCCCTTACTGGGGAATGTCACACTTGCACTTTTTTTATTTGGAAGGACTGGGTCCTTCTCTCCATTTACTTCCAAATAACTTCTTAGTTTTCTGCTCAGTTGTGGGCGCCTCCAAATCAGCAGAAGCATCTATGTCTCTTGGTAGCCCAGTTTCAATGTGGTCTCCAGCTTTGCTATTCAAATACACACACATATGCATGCATGCATGCACACACATGCACACAGTTCAATTTTCATCATTTATGTAGGTTACAACTCGTACAACTGTAGCTTTTTTTTAGCGCAAAGTTTACACAGCCCCTGGCTGAAGGTTTCTTTCAAATATGTTTTGTTGTCCACATTTAGATGGAAATTGCTGCCTGCTCACAAAACCAGAGGCATCGTTTTCAATTGTATCACAGTTGTAAACTCACATTGCTCCATTTCAGGGGGTTTCTTTCTTTCTTTCCTCAGGCTTTTATGAGTTTGCTCAGTTAAGAATGTATAACATAAGAGGAAATAAATGTGTTATGTCTTTCTTACTTCCTTGAGCAGTGAGGCTTTCTGAGGGCATTGATACCACCTTTCCTGTCCTTTGGTAGAGAGAGTGGTGAAGATGTAAAAGTGCCTTTATAATATTGGCTTTATTTGTAGATTGACAAGCAGAACATAAATGGAGGCAGACACATGCTGCTACAAGGCAGAGAACTTTCTTTCTCATGGCTAGCCCCAGGTTTTAAGGGACAGTGATTGAGGTGTCCTAAGAGCACTCCCCTTGCCACAACTTTTGCCATTGTGGCACCTGCTAGCTTTCCCTGGGAATTAGCTGGGCTTCAGTGACACAGAAATGGGACCATTGGACCACTCAGATCTATTTGCCATGTAGTGGCTGTCATATTTTGTAACCATACCATTGTGGTAGAAATAAGATGGTGGCTGCCTGGCACCAGAAAGAGGCTGCTTGGATTTCAGGCTATTACAATGTTGCTGCTAGGAAACTCCACAAAGTGTGTGAGTGTGTGTGGAAGATGTTGGATGAGTACATTGCATCCAGGGACAGCTGCACTCACATGTTGTATTTAGTGGCATCTGGTTGACCTAAATGTGGGTGTGAATAGTGAATTCATTTCAAATTTTAATCTGAATTTCAAAGGTGCTATCCAAGGTGCTGAAACTATTCTGGGACTAAAGTTAAGCACCTTGGATAACTCCTTAAATATTTGAAATAAAAACTGGCATGGTTCACTGCTCCACTGACATCAGAGCAACCAGCCATCTCTGCTTATACTCTTGGGAACCCAATTGGTGCCTGAAGATGGCAGCCTGGATGGTTGATCATGGCCTTGTAGGCCCAGGAAAGGATTCTTCTGTATGCCAAACACTGAGTATATCACTTTCCTTTCTCCTTTCACTTTAGTAGTTTCAAGAAATCATCTCCTATACATGTACATTCCCCTTAATGAAATGGAAGGCCTCTACATGTTGCACATTGCATCTTTAAAAGGCACATCCAGAACACCTCCATGTTTGTGTAACTCCTATGGACTAATTGTTTGAGCCCAGGGGGTGGGGAGTCTTTAAGGAAGGAGCTGTAATTGCAAAGGCTTAGTTTAGATTAGAAAGTGAGAACTGGTAAGAAAGGGAACTGCTTTTTCCCAAGCATCAGGAATTAAGCCCTTGTCTCTTTGAAAGAATTTCAATTTAAGTTTACAGAAAAGAATGGAAGGGTTAATTTTGCATCTGTGTATTTATATCTATTATTATTTTTAAATTGTTAATATATTTTTAAAATAACTTAAGGGTGTATCTCTGGGAGCAATTAGTTTTTGTGTCTTGTACCAAAGCTTCTTAAAGACAGCAAAGTTCAGTGACTACTGCACTGACATTTGGAGTAAGGAATCTTTGTAGGCCTTTTCTTTCTAGGCAAGCAATTCCTGCATTGGAGGCTTTCTGAGTGTATGTTTGTAGCATCTGATTTGAGAAATATCGTGTCAGTATTGCCATTAAAAAAAAAATTAAAATGCTAATTCTGGGGCTGTTTGCAGTATAGTCAGCCCTCTCTAGTCACAGATTCTGCATCCATGGATTCAAAACCATTCATGGCTTAAAAATACCCCACCCCTCCAAATAATAAGTAAATTCAAAAAAGCAAACCTTGATTTTGCTGTTCTGTATTGTTTTGTTAACTGCCCTCAAGTTCACCTTGACTCATGGTAGTCCTGTGGATGGGACATCTCCAAGACTCTCTGTCCTCCACAGCTCAGGCCTGTGGCCTCTTTGTTTGAATCTAACCATCTGGCATGTGGTCTTCCTCTCTTTCTACTGCTCTCTACCTTTCCTAGCATCATTGTCTTTTCCAATAATTCATGCCCTCTCATGATGTGGCCAAAGTACAATATCCTCAGTTTAGTCATCCTGGCTTCCAGGGAGAGTTTAGTTTGACCTGCTCTAGAACCCAATTGTTTGTTTTCTTGACAATCCATAGTATTCTCAGCACTCTTCTTCAGCACCACAGGAGCCACCATTTTTCTACACCATTGTGTATCATGCGACTTGGGAGCATTCAAACCCCAGTGGAAACCAAGGGCCCACTGTATGTTCTTTTAAAAAGCCCCATAAAGCCCAAGAGGTCTTACACTTAATAAAAAATGTGAAAGGAAGAAAATGTTCTCCACCTTAGGGACAAAACCCAAAAGACACAAATTAATTATCCAGAGGTCAGGGCAATTCTGTGCCTATAAGGCAGAGGTGGACATATTGCAGCATGTCACTTGCATAAAGCCCCTTAACCTTACTTTTGTAGCCCCCTGAAACCCCACACACAAACACACCAGTTCCCAAAGCCCCAAACCCTCAATTTAAAATCTGTCAGTTTTCAGGCAACCTTTGCCCCAGACCACAGAGAAATCCATCAAATGCATAAAAACACATGCAATAATATCCTCACAAGCTCCCCAAAACCTTGTATTACTACAAATACCTCTCTTTTCCTCAGCAATCCATCTCAAAATGGCAGTAGAATGAGACACAAAATCACTCTCAGTTGCCATTTTGAGAGGTATTGCAAAGGAAAATTGGTATTTGGGCTTACTGTGGGGGCAGAATGTGTGGCTTGTGGGGGAGCTTCCATTGGGGAAATGTCCCCTGGATCCTATGCAGTTGCCCATTCTTATTGCATGGGTACACCTGTAAGCAACTGTTCATTTAAGTTATTATACTCCATTAATGAATGTCAAAGGTCTAAATACCTAATACTATCCAAATAATATTCTAAAGGCACCAGATCATGTCTGAGCTTGGATGTTAAACAGGGTCAGCCTGGGTTAGTACCTGAATGGGAGACTAACAATGAATACTAGGAGCTAGAGCCTATATTTCAGGAGAAGGAACTGGCAAAACCACCTCTGAGTATTCCTTGTCTAAGAAAGCCCTATGAAATTAATGGGGTCAACAGAAGTCAACAGGTAACCTGAAAGCGCACATGCACATCCATACACATACACAGACAGAGTGAGGGTCAAAGAGTGTTGTTTTGTGTTTCAGAGGGTTTTCTTAATTGACTGTTGAGTTTGAAAGCATCTAGTGGGGCGTATTGCTGTTTCATGTGTTTAGAACCACAGATCACCCTAGATTCTTAATAGTCTAATCAAAGGAATAGCTGTACTCATATCAAATCTTTAATACAAAGGAGCATGGACTATACAGAAGGTAAGTTTGTGATTCGACTATGTAGGTGATACAGAAACTCCATGGAAGCTTTTCCCCATTTCCCACATATTTCCTTTTAAGACTACTATCATTTACAAAATACTATGCAGAATCCTGATAGGTCTGCATGATAATGCCACAGAAAGGTTTTTGGTGCTTGTTGCAAATTCATATCACATGTTGGCACATGCTGTAAATTTAGTTTATATTGTTGTAATTAGCACTGACACGGACAGATTGCCTTAATATTCTCACTCCTTTTGCTTAGAGGAAGTCCTTCACAATTTGAATGCCACAAAATATCAATACTGATGTTTTATGGCAAGTCCCTAGCACAGCCTCAGGGACAAGAAGGATAGGAGTGATGGCAGTTTTTGCTAGAGAGCATAGTTTGTTCGGCCTTATAAGACATTTATGAGGTCAGTTGTATGTCATCTCAGACACCAGTGGAGAGAAACACATTTAACCTCTACACACACACACACAGAGTTTCTCACCAGTAGGAGTAGACTGTATTCTTTTGCCTGTTACATTGACTCTTTGGTTGTGTGTCTAAGAGAAGCAAATTTTTAGCGAAGACTGTAGATGCAGAATATTTCCTAGGAAGCAAACCAGCAGCCAGTTAATTGGCATTCCAGGAAAATACTGTGGGAAAGGCATGATGATATCACCTGGAGTGGGATTGAGATTGCCATTCTTATTAGGGAGATTACTGCATGTAGCATTAAAATTGCAAGTACACTGGGAAGGAAGTGGCTTTGGCAAAACTTATCACATGATCCTGCATCCTTAGCTGCATAGCTGCCCTGTCCCCCACTTGTCCCTTTTCATTCATGTGGGAAGCCCATGAATGCCCTGGCAATCACACAAGTTTCCAGGTGCAAATGTTGCTCCTGGGGCAGTTGTGTGAAGGCCACTCATGTGATGTCAGTGTGCCCTTCCCTCTCCCCCTTGCTATACCAAAACACCACAATTACCTTTTAAAGTTTAGTCTAATTTCTTTCTTTCTTTCTTTCTTTCTTTCTTTCTTTCTTTCTTTCTTTCTTTCTTTCTTTCTTTCTTTCTTTTAACTTTTGAAGAGTTCAGAGCTGCAGAGGTCCAGAATTGCATGGAACAGGGGAAACAAAACAAAACAAGACCTAAAGGTGTGCCCGGTAGTGCTTTAGGCAGAGAGACAGGATTATGGGAGAGTTCAAGAAGAGAGATGATGGGAGCAGCAGACCCAGTTGCATGACTGAGAGAGGTGTAGTGATGGCTGTCTGGAAAGCGGTAAATTTCCAGTTTTTATTAAGAGTGTGAAAGCTGCAAAAATGGGATTGTGTTCAGTAATGTCCTAAAAGCCTGACCTGCTAAGAGGTGTTTCAGTTCAAAATGTGATTCCTCCCTCCCTCCATTGTAAAACAGAGGCAGAAGTCTGCATCTAATTCAGAGATGGGAACTAGCTAATTAAAATCAATTGCATTATCCATTAAGTTGGGAATTTTCCAATGAAAAGGTTTGACTCAATTTTTTAAAAACAAACAAACAGTGGATTGACTGAAGTTGTAATTTCAGCATCAATGTTCCACCCATAATTATTTGTTATTGCATTATTTAATTCAATGAGAGATAGTGCTAAAGAGCCAGCAAAGTTTACATTACCCAACTTTTTTTTAACTGAAACCTCATTCTTTTAGATGTTTGCAAAACTATTGCTTGTTTTTTCATTAGTGTTCAGGATTGAAGAATTATAGTATTTAGGTAACAACATTGAAACCATTTATTTTGGTTCATGACTAAGGTATGAGAACCTAGTTACTTCTAAAGTTAAAAGAATTCAAACCAACAAGTAATTAGAGCAACTTGGAAGGGACTGATCTGGGTCTTTGCTTCTCTGCTTTGATGTCAAACTTTTATGAGTTCCCTTTGTTTCCAGAACAACCTTTCAATGAGACTGTTCCAAGAGGAAACTCTTTCCATGGATATTTGATTTTGCAGTAAATAGGCCTAAGGGTAGATGACACAGAGAATGATAATGACTGAAACATTATGAAAGAAAAGTACATTTTTCTCTCTAACAGGTACATCACATAGATGCACATGTGCCCTCAAGGTGCACTTGTGATTGGTCCCTCTTCTCTAACTTAGGACCTTATCCCACGCTGCTCTCAAAAGTGGCAAGAAAGCGATATAAGCATCATTGCAGTACTATAGCGCTAGTATAAATATGGCGCTAGCGCTATAATAGCGCTATGGATAAGCTCGCGCTATTGCAATGCCCGCTGAAACTGACATTCAAAAGAATGCGATTGATGTTGCATTCCGAGCGGTTTCTTGGTGGATTCTGAGCGATGTCGTGTAATCACACGGAAAACTATAGCGCTATAGCGCCTGATTCTTAGTGGATTCTGAGCGACGTCGTGTAATCACACGGAACACTATAGTGCTATAGCGCCTGATTCTTAGTGGATTCTTGCTGCTTTTGGCCCCGTGGGATAAGGTCCTTAGTTTTACCAGAACGGAGCTCATAGACTTTCCTCACACAAATCCACATTTGGTTACCCAAAGTTTCCTTCATTACAGCATCATAGTTCAGACCAGGGGAATGTATCTGGGAATCAATATTCTTTGCCAATATATTGTCATATACAACAAGAATAGACCAAGAAATCCAAACTTACCTTTCCTGCAACTACTACAACTAACGGCTGTAGGTTGATAATCTGTAGTTCAGTCCTGCTATGGCTAACTTGGATGAGTTTCCTGAATGTTTTACAGCCATTACAACCAATGGTTCCTAAACTGGTCACGCCTAGAGAGGTAAAATTTCTGGAAATTTTGAAGCCATGGGGAAAAATGGGTTTTTCCTATTCCCCCCCCCCCCGAAAAAAATGGAATTCTTTGGAAAAATTGAAAAAAAAATGCAACATTGGCACTTTGTACAGATTGAAAGTGACCTTGTTACTTTAGGAATATAAAATATGACTATGTACAATTTGTTTTGGCATAAAATTATCACAACTGGTATATTAAAATACTGTGTATTCAAACAATTATTACAAATGCAATTTACTTTTATTTTTAAAGTTTTATTTGTAACAAATTGAGTAACAATGTCCTGAACTGTATGGAACCTCTTTGGTTTTGCTAGTTTATGTGGAGGAAGCAAACAAATAAATAAATAAATAATAAGAAAACAACAACAACAGAAAAAAATCAACACTAATAACAAAGAAAAATATTTTGATTTCTTCTCTACAATATCAAATAGACATAAAGCATCCATTCCCATAAAAAGAATTGGGCAGGGGGGAGTGTGTGGAAGGGAGGAGAGACTTACGCCTTCTGCAGATGGTGCTTTGCGCCATCTTGGAGGCAAGGAAGGGGAGGGGCAGCCTCACGCTGGGTGCCCCAACCCCTTCCTGAGGACATAATCAGAGCACCCATCACTCCACATGATGGGTGCTCTGATTACATCCTTCTGGCTCAGCGTCCATACACGCTGAGCTGGAAGAGACGCCAAAGAGGTGTGCCACGCCTCTTGTGGCACCCCTTTTGTGGCTTGCAAAAGGAGCACTATTTTAGCACTCCTTTTGCAGGCAGCAAAAGGGAGGATCAGGGCTGAGGTGTCTGGCAGCCTTGACCTCAATCCTCTGCTTCCGAGGGCGGCCCAGGGCCGCCCGTCTGCTTCCCCCCTAAGATTCAATAAATAGGCATGAAATTTAATCAAACTCATTTTCTGAGTTCTGAGCTGTATTCGCATTGCAGAAATAATCCAGCTGACACCACTTTAACTGTCATGGTTCAATGCTAGGGAATTCTGGGAATTGTTATTTGTTGTGGCACTAGGGTGCTCTGACAGAGAAGACTAAATGTCTCATAAAACTACAATTCTTAAAATTCCATAGCATTGAGCCATGGTAGTTAAAGTGGTGTCAAACTGAATTATTTCTGCAGTGCAGATGTAGTTGTGGTTATCAGTATTAGTTCAGTCTTTGCTTCTGCTTTGTTATGTTTATCATCATTACAGTTACCATGGACTTCTAAAACCTGAAGGTGTACCTGGATTAAAAGAAACTTTTCTACCTTTTAACACATCAATTTATTTCTTGATTTAGTATAAGTGTTTGATTTAGTGTGAGTGTCAGTGCCTCCTAAAGGAAGAAATGCATCTTGCCCTTCCATTGGAAAGTTCAGTTTGTAATTTAGGACCGACTTGTCCTCATTCAGTGTACAGAAATTAGAATAATCTGATAGTGTACATAGTTCTTAGAAATGATTTGGAAAATATATGAACACCTTGTCTTAAATATTTTCTTTATCATGCTAAAATAAAACATTCATAATTGATTTTCTTCCTTTTAAATTTTTTTCAATTTTTCAGGAAAAAGTGAAAAAGGCTTCAGGGGAAAAAGGGTGTGTGTGTTAATTTTTCCGTTTTTTTTCCTGGGCTTTCACATCTCAAGTCATGACTAATGTAGATCTCAATGATTTAAATAGGTTTATTTCAGGAATGATCAAATCTGGATTAAACCTGATCTCTAACCTATTTTCTGCATATGCAAAGGAATGTATGCAATGAGTTCCCTGTTCAGTGATAGAATTGTATAAATACTATAAAATTACTCTGTCAATAAGAGCAAGCATGGTGCAGTGGCTTGACTGTTGGACTATGACTCTGGAGACCTGGGTTTAAATCCCTGCTTGGCCATAGAAACCTACTGGGTGACCTTGGGCAAATCACATTCTCTCAGCCTCAGTGGAAAGCAAAGGCAAATCCACTCTGAACAAATATTACCAAGAAATCTCATGATAGGTTCCCTTTAGGGTTACCATAAGCTGGAAAGGAAAGGAATGGCAGGGCAAAAGAACTGCCTTGAAAAGAGCGTGCATGTATTTTCCTCCTTTGCTATACACAGGATTTTTTAAAAAATTGAAAGGCATGCTTTGGGCAACCATGGTTCCATGCTTAATGTATCATGTTTAATGACATCGCCAGGGCCTGCCCCTTTAATGATCAACTGTGTAACATCATCAGAGCTCACCATTTGTGATACCAAAAGTCCCCAAGTCTTGGGTCTTGGCCTGAAAATCCCAGGCCCTGGGATAGTCTTGGCAACTATAATTCCTAGAGACTTTTGGCAGGGACCAGAGATCTGGGAAGTCTACACTGGTTTTCCACATGTTTACTGGTGAGTAAATTAAAAGTAGATTTACAGCTATATTTTTCGGATTATAAAGTAGCATACAGTTTTATCATGGGTTCCATTAAAGTCTATGGAACAAGTTAGCAGGCCTTGTAACATATGGAAGAACTATTTCTTTGTATGTGACTTGGTTGCTGCAGTTGGATTGTTGCCCTTACATGTTGTCCTTGGGGAAAAGCATTCTCTCTTATTGAATGTTTGGCATTATGGAATGTCAAAAGCATTTTAAAAATATATTCAAGGCTACATCTTAAAACATTTTGCTGTTTTGCAGGTATTGTTCAGCTGACCTGAATAAATGCATTAACAGTGAATGTGTGAAGAAAAATTATGTACCCATAATTGTACCCTTAGATATTTTTCTGAAACTTGCTTTCACTTCAATGAGACTGCTTCCAGGGGAGAATTTTGTCTTAGTAATTATGTGTTTTTTCCTGGTCAGCAATTTTTATTTTCTGTTAAGAAGTAAATATGGATGCTAATTCAGATACTTTTCATGCGTTTTAAGGACATTCCCTTTGAAGTAAATGAAACTACTTATTTTGATGTAGAGTTTACAATTCCAAATCTGATTTTGTTCCTCTCAGTCAATGCAAAAATGTCCTTTTGTTCAATGGAAAGCACAATTTAGGTGAAAATTAAATTCAAATGCCAATCTATGTTGATCTGTGATGTGCATGTTTCTAATGTTTTTTGATGCTACTATTTTTCCATTCCAAAGGTAAGCACAAATTCATTTTCATTTAAAGGCCCCTTTGTGCTTGCCTCAAGGTGTGTGCTGTAGATTGCAGATCCTGCACCTTTTCTCTTTTTATCCTGGCATTGCAGTTTTCCTGAAAAAACACTTTATTATTTTCTACACCTAAGTAAGGCTGAGCTAAGAAAAGAGAGAGCAAGGTATGTGTTTTAACTGTTTTCATGCCTAGATCACTATCAAATACCTTTTTCTTCCTGTCAAATATATATTTCTGGAGGTATCTAAACCACTGATGTTCAACTGGGGCCTTTCACCCTACATAATTGTAACACTGTGATTCTACTCTAACTGTCCAAAGTTTGTAGTTTGGTTAGGCACTAGAACTCTTGGGGAGAAAGCTTAAATACCCCTTCCTAAGTTTAAAATCTCCAAATGGAACCATCATGGTTAGATAGTGTTATAATTGTATAATAATAGCACTATATTTATGTAGTCATACTGCTATGATTGTATAGTATGAAAGGACTCCATCTGGTTGGCATCCACATCAGGACTGTGGTCTGCTGTAATGTAGGCTCCTCCTTAATGCTCCCACACATGATAAAATATTGGCAGCCATAATAATATGGGTCTTTAAATTCATATTTTGACTACGGATGACAAATAGATCTGAAAAGCTTGAGATGATAGGTTAGGTCCAGAATAAGGGATAATTAGAATAAAGTCACTGAAATCAGTCATACGCATCACTAGACTTGGTGTCACTCAGTGTGGTAATTCATGTTGTCACTGCCAGGCAGGCAGCCACCCCACAACTCTGAGTGGGAGCTGCTGGCAGAGGGAGGGATCTGGTCTTAGTTGCTTCCCTCTGACCATGGAGTGAAGAAAGAGGCAGGAGGGGGCCCTAGGGACCCACCAGCACTGCAGAAGAGGGAAAGGAGGGTTGTGGAAGATAAAGAGGATCCCTCTGCCAGCAGCTCCACCCAGCAATTCCACACAGCCTGTTGCCCTGGACCAGTGGCATCATTAGGGGGTGCAGTGGTGCAGACTGCACCGGGTGACACTACAGTAGTACACCTTGGGGGTTGCTGCTTTCTGGGACCCACGTGGCAATGGCCATGTGGCATGTTGAAGGCCAAGGGGCTGCTGAGAGGGCCAAGCACACACCCCACCTCACTGCTGCAGTGCCATCCTAAGCGCTGTGACAGCATGGTGGGGGAGTACCCTTTTGGCCCTGCCCTAAAAGCCTTGGCCCCAGAAGCCACACCCCCAGAAGTTCTCCCCATACTGAGTGACACCCCAGGTGAGGACACCACCACCTTGGACTCCCCCTGCAGGCAGTGTCAGGTGAGAAGAGAGCAGGAGGGGGAGTGGAAGATGCAGCAACAGAGAAGGAGGGAGGGGTGCTCACTGTTCACCCTTCTCCTCTGGATTGCCTTGTCATCCTCCCTGTCCTGGCTGAGCTGCTGCCTGGCACACCCCACAGCCACCTTTCTCCAGCAACCAGAGCACCACTGCAATCCAATTGCTGTGCTGCTGGCAGAGGTAAGATGCGCCTGCCAATTGGCTGCACATTCTGAGTCTGACAGGGCTGCTGACCAGGCTGGGAAATGGAGATGCTGGCAGTGTCAGCAGGAGTGGCAGCCACAGAGTTTTCCCTTTCCTCAGAACAAAAGGAGTCTATGGTTGTCCCCACCACCATCACCCCCCTTTCTACCCTGGCCAGTAGTCCTATCAAATCCAGAAGGGGCTGCTGAGCAGCAGCAATACCACACACACCAGTGGGAGGAGCAGAGTGCCCTGCCTTCCATTCCTGTCCTCCTCTGAGTTCTCATCCAGTGTGGTCTGCACCACCTGCACCTCCCAGTGATGCCCCTGATACTGTTTTGGGAGTGTTCATTGTCACACTTCTCTGTAATAGCACTAAGGAGCTGCTTTGGCAATCTATGGTCTTACAGTGTCTCTTCTGCACAGCCTCCATAGCCTGGCCTTCCTGCCCCCTGAACTACCCACTGTGTCTTTTGGGTGTTTTATTTTTATTTTTACCACAATTACACAATTATGGCAATGCAATGAAAGAAAAAAAAGAAAAGAAATAGAGAATCAGCTTAAGAATAGCAATGCAGAGAGGGAGGGAGGAGCAGAATCACGCCCACTCACACCACTTCAGAAGTGGAAGTGCAATAGGAGGCACTTATCACACAGAATTTCATAATGGAACAGCAGTGTGATTGGCAGGCGTGAATGGGTTTTATCCATCAATGCAAAGGAGGTGAAAAGGAATGGATGGAATGCAGAATAGACACAATGTCATGTGATAAGTACCACCCAAAAATACTTTTATTCACTCTGCTAGCCTTATGTGATAGATCCTAAATCAGAGTTTTGGAACTTTCCAGGTGTTGTTGGATTATAATTCTCCTCAATCCTCACCATTGTCTGTAATGGCTGAAGGGAGCACGGAATCCAACAATATCTTTGTACCCATAGTTTCCCACCCCTGCCCTAATCAAAGAAAGAGTACAGTCTCTAAACAAATACAACTTCTGGTTGTATCTTCAGATAAAGTAGCACTATGACCATCTTAGGTCCAAAACACATGGCAGAAATAATCCAGTTTGAGACTGCTTTAGTTGCCCTGGTTCACTGCTAGCAAATCATGGAAATTGTAGCTTATTGTGGCATCAGAGCTCTCTGACAGAGAAGACTAAATGTCTCACA
>JAIPUX010001232.1:51402878-51413869 GCA_020142125.1 Phrynosoma platyrhinos | reverse complement strand
AAAACAGTATTAAATGACAAAATAATTAAAACAGGAATATAAGCATTCTAATACAGATAAAACAAACATGAAAATATAAAAATATAAAAATGCCCTAATTAGACTCAACTGCATTCCCCATCCATCAGCAATTGATGGGGCCATGGGGGGAGCGCAGGGATCAAAAGAGCCCAAGGCCAGGAGAATTAATCTGGAAAGGCCTGCCGGAAGAGATCCATCTTGACAGCTTTCTTGAAGCTGTCTAAAGATGTCAGCTGATGGATCTCATCCGGCAGGTCGTTCCAGAGCTTGGGGGCGACGATAGAAAAGGCCCTCTGGGAGGTCGCCGCCAGCCTAGATTTTTGAGGCTGCAGCAAATTCCTCCCAGAGGACCGGATCACCCAATTTCCAATTACTCAGCCTAGCCTACCTTGAAAGGTTGCTGTAAAATATGCATTTATGCTCTCCTGACTGCCTTCAAACAAATGTGGGATACAGCTGAGTTTAATAAATTTGTGAATTAAAATGCATCCAATTTACATTTTATGTGGTTACTGCACCTATGTGATGAAAAAGACTGAAATCTCACTCATGCCATGAACTCAGCAGATAGCCTTAGGTAACCTGCTCTGTGTCAGCCTTTGCCTCACACTATAGAAGCATAGAGTTGGAAGAGACCACAAGAGCCATCTGTGGAGAGCAGTCAGAATTATGCCCAGCTAGCAACAGCCAATCAGGAGTAAGTTGGAGACAGCCTCTGTTTTAAAAACTGCAAAGAAGGAGATTCCACTATATTCCAAGGGAATGTGTTCCAGTGTCAAACAGTTCTTACTGTCATGAAGTTCTTCTTAATGTTGAGGTGGAATTTCCCCCGCCTCCTGTGGTTTGCATCCCAGTCCTTTTCTCTGGAGTTGAAGAAAACAAGCTTGCTCCATCATCATTATGACATCCCTTCTTTTCTCCAAGCTAAACATACCTGGCTCCCTATGGACTGATGCAGATGGACAAGAAGGGGTGGCTCTGGGCCGCCCTGGGAGTGGCAGCCCCAATCCTCCTTTTTGCCACCCCCAAAAGATCGGCAAAATGCCACTCCTTTTGGGGGCAGCAAAAGACCACCCTTTGAGCCACCGCTGCAGCTCTTTTGCACCCTTTTGATGCAGTGTGTGCACACTCTGTGCCAAGATGCTGCACGATCTGCGGATGGGTGCGTGGTGTCATGGTGGAGTCAGGCCAGAGTCAGGGCTGCCGGCATGCAGTTGCCCCACCCCAGCTCCACCCCCAGGCCAGCCTAAACTGTCAATTTACATCTGCCCTAAGTCACTCCACATAGGGCATAGTTTCCAGACCTTTTATTGGTTGTCCTCCTCTGGACACGCTCCAGCTTCTCAACATCCTTTTTGAACTTTGGTGCCCAGAACTGGACTCATTATTCCAGGTGAAGTCTGATCAAAGCAAAATAGAGTGGCACTATTACTTCAGTAATGGTATTATTACCATCCATCTGTGTTGGAGGGGGGTGAATAATAATGAATAACTTTACAGGGTTGATGTGAGGATTATAAATAGATGAGTCCTCTAAGTACCTGAAAATGCCATACCACTTAAGTATTGGATTACCTTCAAGGTATGTTTGACACCTAAAATCTATTATTATATAATAAAGAGATGGGAGAGGAAGTGTTGAATAGTGGTTTGCACATTGGACTGAGATTCTGGAGATCAGGGTTCAATTTGCTACTCGGCCATGAAACTGGGTGATCTTGGGCAAGTCACATGTGCTCAGCCTCAGGGGAAGGCAATGGCAAACCTCCTCTGAACAAATTCTGCTAAGAAAACCCCATGATAGGGTTGCCTTAGGGATCTCATAAATAAAAAACAACTTGAAGCCATACGCCACCAACAACAACATCCAGGGATACCAGAATTCCTACAAAAAAAGGACATGTAATCACACACTCATCACTTTCTTTGCTTTTGTAAATTAACTTTTTATAACGTCTAATCAATTTCTAATCATTTAAGTGGTCTGAGAGATGCCCTGAGGTTGGGACTAATTATGGAAGTGTAGCTAAAAGAGAATAAAGCTTGGAAAAGTTATTTATTTGATCTACAGCTCTCAGAATTCCTAGCCAGCCGAGCTAGTGACCCTGCTGGCTGGGGTATTCTGGGAAATAACTTTTCCAAGATCTACAAGACTCTGAACAACACAGAACTTTAATAACTGAATTTAAACTAAAGTATTTTAATTTCAACATTGTTTAATGGGGAGGGAGCACTATCTGTTTTCTCCAACTCACAGTCAACTTTGCTTGAATCAGTAAGGATAAATCTGTCTATTATTTTGCTGTACATCTCCCCCCCCCAATTCATTTGGCTTTGCTTGATTCCAATGGTTACCAAGCATGTTACTGAAGGGAACGGAAATCAAACCTGCTAACTGATTCTCTGTCAGCACATCAGGAGCCCTAAGCTATTTTTACATGCCAATTTCCCATTTCAATTAGAGTGGATTTTCCAATGGTGTGAAAAATTATCTCATATCCAGGGCATGAAACCAAGCAATTGAGAAATAGGGAGAGAGAAAGACTGCCCGTGTGGGGGAAAGA
Source organism: Phrynosoma platyrhinos (assembly GCA_020142125.1). NCBI lineage: Eukaryota > Metazoa > Chordata > Lepidosauria > Squamata > Phrynosomatidae > Phrynosoma > Phrynosoma platyrhinos. The sequence goes on along the minus strand of JAIPUX010001232.1, from coordinate 51,411,284 downwards.
CATGGGCTCGCCTTTCCTGTGGTGTGCCATCTCTATTAGACTTTGTAAACTGCAGCAGTTTGAAATCTTTAACCAGCCATTACTAATAAGCATATGTTAATTGTAGCAGAGATCATAAGCAGGTCAATTAGGAGGCAAAGACTGGAACAGAATGAAATGTTCTGCTGGAGGGAGAATTCGGGGCAGGTGTCGGCCAGCATGCACCACCCTGGCAGGGGCTCAGAGCATCTTGGGCAGAGCTCATTTAACGTTTTGATTTGCTGAATTTGCATTTCAGATTTCCATCCTCTCATAGACAATCTAGGCAGCCTTTGTTAATGAGGACTCTGATTACATGGGCTGGTATAATTGGGAATAAGCAGGCCAGCCTTGTTTATGAGATTAAATCCCAAATAAATTGGATTAAAGACAATACTTCAAGAACCATCTTCTCCTGTTCTCAGGAGTCAAACGCGTGCATGTGTGTGTCTGTGTGTATCTGTCTCTGTGTGTGTATCTCTGTGTGTGAGTTTAAGGGAGAATACACTCCATTTGGTTGGTGCATATGGCGTTTAATATGATTTGTGTGTTTGGAGGGTTGTTTATATTGTTTTCAAAGCTATACCTACTCACAATTCAAAGGTGAAACATCTCTGCATTGACCTGAATGTGACTGTGAAAGTGACCCAGTGGTTGTTAAAAATATTTGTTTGTTTAGGAAGAAAGGTCAACATGTTTTTATATAAAATGTGTATATAGCTTTTTGGAAAAAGAAAAAGCCCACTCTAATGGTTGCACTTGTGCATTGAAACAGAATGCAAGCTGTAACATTAAAAACTTTTGTTCCAGATAATTAGGACTAAGGCTCAGGATCATCCCAGGCCCTGAGATTTCTGGACCAAAACCTGAGACCTAGGGAGGGCCCCTGGTAATGTCATTAATTGTGATACATTTAGTGTTAACCACAGTTGCTCACAGCTTGTCATCAGACACACAGAGAGAACGTATTTTGCTGTTTGGAAATTAAGGCAGAAATCATTGCTAAAGGGACTGTTCCCAAAAGAAGGTGAAATGAGGACATTATTGCTTCTCACTTACTTAGGAGAATGGTATAAGTAACACTTAAAATAGTTTACTTGCTTGTAGGAAGAAGGTGGATACAGAACAGAGCAGAGTGAGCCCTGACAACAACTGTGAAGGAAGGATGAACATAACTATAAGTAAATAGAGAGACCTTCTGAAAAGTCTTTTCAAGTTGTAGCAACAAACCAATTAAGCCATTCCAAACTGTAGCTGAGCTGGAGATTTGCACACAGTTAATTTCTCTTGCTTGGAACTGCGACGGAATTTGCACCCATGGTTCCCACCTGAAGATGATCCATAAAAACTGGAAACTCAGGGCCAAGAGCTAAGATCTGGAAAGTCTAATTAGGAGTGAATTTTCCATTAATACCAGTTCTGGAACAATTCTGTATAAGTCCATCTTTACATCATATTTGACAATGTTGCTACAATGATAATAATTAATAGTGGTCAAAGTTTTTGTAGCAATTAGAATTTCCAAGATTATTTTGAAAATAGTGTCTTTTAAATAGAAAAAAACAACCCATTTATTTATTTATTTATTTATTTATTTATTGAATTTATAACCCACACTTTGCCAAGAAGGGCTAAAAAAGAATTAGAAAATTATCTCTACCTCAACAAGAAAGAAAAGTGCCAAGTGAATAATCAATCACTAATTTCTTGTAGTTGATGACTTTTTTTAGACCTAAAGGTGGCTTTTCTACAGCCAAAAAAGGAGCAGTTCAAAACTGCTTTTTGGCCGGGGCTGTGGTGGATTGGAGCCATGGTGTGTGGCTGCCATGGACCCAATACGTCTTTGAGTGGAGTGACTTCATGCCACCCCATCCAGGCCGTCTATTTCAGCCTGAAATGAAGAAAATCATAGGGGGAAAAATCCACTTGTAACTTCACCTAGAGGGAGAAAACTTTTCAAACTGTTAAATTTTTTTTCTGCAAAAATGAAAGAAGTGAAGATTTTACATCCTAAGAGAGAATGACATGGAGACCTGACCTATAAGAGTACAGTTTTTCTTAAACTGTGGGTACAGTCAATTCTGGATTAGGTGGGGTGGAGATCTTTTGCAGTTCGAAATTATTTGGATTTCATCTCCCAGTTGCTTCAAAGAATAAAGGGTTGACAATGGTATGGCTTGACCTGCTCATTGTAATTGTCCCTGTCTTGACACAGGCGTTTACATACCTCCATGAACTTAAGGAGCTAGCCATAGGGCAGTATAGGCCACCCCTTCACCAGACCCACATGCCACCTCCACCTCCAAATATGAGACTGAAATATGTCAGTCTCATATTTGTGAGACTGAAGCCTTTGTTCATGTGTTTGTTGGGCATGGAGAGGGCTGAATGTGTGGGTAGGATATGGCTACATATGTAGGCTTCACTCCCCAGATATCTCCCATGAAGTGTTAACTTGGTACTATAGGTCATGATATTGAAGGGTAATATGTTTTAAAATGTTTTGAAAGACTTTTCCAAGGCCCTGTCTGCATGAACCAAATTCAATGGCCTCCCCCTGTTCCCTTGGTATGGAGACTGGTGGTGCAGTGGTTAAATGCCTGTACTGCAGCCACTTACTCATAGACCACAAGGTTGTGAGTTCAATACTAGCCAGGGCCCAGGCTAGACTCAGGCCTGCATCCTTCCGAGGTTGCTAAAATGAGTACCCAGCTGTTGGGGGACAATGAGCTTACAGTTGTAAACCCCATAGCGCAATATGAAACAGTATATAAATGAAGCTGCTTTGCTGCTTTTGTTTTTACATGTCCCAAAGCCCAGTTCTGGTGTAAGCAGACTTGATGACAGCTGGCCTAAGTTTTACCCATCTTCACCCAGATTTTGAAAAGCCCCTGTTTGCTCCAGATCTTCCCAGAAGATCCAGGGTCCTCAATTCTGACACCAGCATGTGTCCCACTGAGCCACCTGGTGCATCCACTGCTGTCATCAGTCTCTTGCTCTGAGGTCAGAATGAGGCATCTATCCATGAAACCATCACTGGAGATCTCATTGTTGCCTCAGTGGTGGGAGATGTGTGGAGTGACTCAGTGGGACACAAGTGCAGTTAGTGCCCAGTGTCAGAACTGAGGGCTTCACAATGAGGAAGGGTCAGGGCAGTTCCAGGGCCAGGATATTCCAGCTACCCCGTGCCGGTGCAGTGTTGGTTAAGAAGGGTTTATAGTTTGAAAATGTAATCCAGAGACAAAATGTTGTGCTATCTTATGCTGAAACATAAGCAGGTGTGTGTGGGGGGAATCCTGCAGAACCTCCCCCAGTATTAACTTGCAAAAGTTAATATTTGGATACAATTCCCATAGTCCCCTAGCCAACATGGCCTCTATGAGTTATAGCCCAAAAATAACCTTTTCATGCTCTGTCCTTGGCCCAGTTGTTGAGGTGACTTCCATGTTAGTGGAGTGGTGAATCCATTCCAAGTTTTAGACTGAACTATAAAGGGATATGGTGGCTTAGGGGGGATGCAGACAGGTGGCCCTGGGCTGCCCCGGGAAGCAGAGGATAGAGTTCCAATCCTCCCTGTTGCCGTCTCGGAAAGGAGCAGCAAAATGCTGCTCCTTTCAGAGCTGGCAAAAAGGGTGGATTAAGAGCCAGCGCACAGCTCTTTAGTGTCCCTTCCTGCACAGCACATCAAAAGGCTGCACCAGAAGGATGTCCTGATGCTGTGTGCCATGCGTAATGGTGCGTGGTGTCAGAATGTCTTCAGGGAGGGGTTGAGGCACCCAGTCTGTGGCTGTCCCTCCCCATCCCTGCCTCCAGGACAGCCCAAAGGGCCCGTCTGTAGAGGCCCTTAGTGGTTAAGATACCAATTCTGATGATTGGGAGATTGGAAGTTGGCAGTTCAAGACCTGAGTGCTACATGATGGGGTGAGCTCCTGTCACTAGTCCCAGCTTCTGCCAACCTAGCAGTTCAAAAGCATGCAAATGCAAGTAGATAAATAGGTATCATTTCGGGGAGTGTAAGTGTTTGGTGCAGTTATGATGACCACATGACTACTGGAGTCATCTTCAGAAAACTCTGGCTCTTCAGCTTAGTAATGGAGATGAACATCACCCCTACAGTCAGTTACAACTAGACATTCATGTCAAGAGACTGCCTTTACCTTTATAAAGACTCTATCCAAGATGCTAAAGTTATTTGGGGAATGGAATTCAGTATTTTGGATAGCTCCTTCAAACATGGATTAAAACCCAGAGAAGATTGATTGTCCACTGCCATAAAAGTTGCTAGCTGCCAGCGCCCTATTGCTGACTCTCCCAAAATGTGACTATTACTTTCAGCTAGAGTAGACCTATTGAATCAACGGTATTTATCTGTTTGTTGACTCGCCATTCAACAACTGATCCAGTGGATCTGCTATATTTGTGTGGCAGATTGCGTGGCAGAGCAAATTATTATTATTATTATTATTATTATATTTGAAATCAGCCAATAGAATTCATGTCCCTATACACACCTCAGTTTTCCAACCATATCAGTCTCAGTCTCATTCATCTACTATGCCTCTGTTTTCCAAATCTTTATTTGTTATTTCTGTAACCCTCTTTTTTGTGAAGGATCATTCTTTCTTATTTCTTAGCTCTCCCCTTTCCTGCCTCAGATTGTCACAGTTGCTGACATTATGGGGTACAGTTCCACTGTAGCTCATCCTTCCCTCAAGCATTGTACTAAGCCATCTGTTAAAGAAAACCCACACTATAATCCTCTCTGCTCCAAGGTAACTATTACCTAAAGACAGCTGAATGCCCTCAAACCTTCTCCTAATAGCTGATGCCCTTATGCTTGCTTGAAGGCCTGTTTCCTTGAAACTCTTTCACTTCCATTTTATAAAATAATCGAAACCGCCCATTAAAGTGAAAGCCATAAAAACAGAGCTTAATTTCCTGCTTGCTCGCCTCTCTGTTCCTTGAAAACCATGCTTTTTATTCTTTACGAGGATTTGGCATTTGCTGACTTTGTAAATTCCTTAAAACATTTTGCTTTGTGGCTATGCTTCTTGTTTTCTTCTGCCCCAGCTCCTAATTAGTATATATCAAATGTGTGTCTTGTCATAGCACTATAAGTAATATTAGGAAGCTTGCATAGTCAGTGTAAGATGAAAAATGCTGGCAGGGCAGAAGTGGGTGGGAAGGAGAGCTATGGCCTCTGTTTATTTCTGAAGAGATGGAAAGGCATATCCAAGAAAACAAAGAAAAGGACATTCCTAGCAGATATGCTTTATTTGCTGTCAAGAGCACAGGATGTTATGTACTGAAAGAGTGGATTGGCCAATAGAAGCAGGATGTTAAAGTTTCATACCACCAAGATGCCATGACATAACATTTTTCCACAGGTTTCAGACTTCAGTCTCCTCAGGTGTTGTGTTTGAGTCTGAGAATAAGCCAAGCCTTCCTTCAACCATAGCACATATAATATCACACAACTGTGGTGTGCATTCATCTGTGCATACATGGACTCCATCTGTGATAAGCTATAAAATGGTAATGTTCCATGTGGGTCATGTTATCGCTGATGCTGTTATGTCTTATTATTTTATCCTAGGCTTCAGCTCAGGAGGTCAAGATTTCCCACCCTTTTTATCCTTACAACAAACCTGTGAGAAGATAGAGTAGATTGCTAGATGGTGATTGACCCAGTGAACTTTGCATTTGAGTTGGGATTCAGTTTTGAGTTTCCTTGCCCCTGGTCCAGCACTCTAACAACTACAGCCGATGGGATCTTATTGGCTTAGGGGGTGGAGGCTGTAGACATCTAACTCAGAATAGCTAAAAAGGAAATTCTATGGGAGTAGACATGTTTGCCTTCCATTTATGCTATTTTGTATAAATGTTAGACACCTTTGATCCTTTATATCTTTAAATCAAAAATATTGCAGATGCAGCATGGACAGTGGACAGCTGCCATTTCCACACTGGTTGGGCTCCATCTGCACTGCAGAATTAATGCAGTTTGGCACTTCTTTAAATGTCATGGCTCAATGTGATGTAATTCTGTGATTTGTAGTTTTGTGAGATATTTGGTCTTTTCTGCCAGGGAGCTCTGGTGCCATAACAAACTACAAATCCCAGGATTCCATAGGATGGAGCCATGAAAGTAAAGCGGGGTCAAACTTCATTAATTCTGCAGGGTGACAACAGTCCTGGCCAAGCACATGTGTAATTAAAATTGCTTCGGAATTGCATTTTCCCATTTTGGGCTATTCTTTTATTTGTTGAAATACTGATAAAAAATCTGAAGGCTTCTAGAAGAAGAAATAACCCCTGTTTTGTCAGAAAATAGGCAGTCTGGGGAGATATTGGAGGGCTTCAGAAAAAACCTTGAGGAGCCTGGGTTCCTTGTTTTGCCCACCCTTGCTATAAAAATTTCTACAAGGAAAGAAGTAAATGTCAAATAGTGGTCAGGCTGAGCAGCAATAGAAAGAGGGAAGAATGATGAAATCAGGTAAAAAGCAAAATCAGCAAATGCAGTTCATACCATTTTCAACCTTCTTGCAAACATAAGTCCAATGTATGTTATTTGTTACATAGATATAAAACTGATCTGTTAGCCTGGATGATGTGGTTTGTTCTGCACTAAAAATAAGATAGAATGGTATTCTTCAGATTCCTAATGGATGTGGTGGCTCAGCAGTTAAGACACTGACTCTGATTATTGCAAGATTGACAGTTGGCAGTTTGAGGCCCAAGTGCCATGTGATGGAGTGAGCTCCCATCACTAATCCCAGCTTCTGCCAGTTTAGCAGTTTGAAAGCATGTGAAAGTGCAAATAGATAAATAGGTACCACTTTGGTGGGAAGGTAACAGCATTCTGTGCAGTCGTGCTGGTCACATGATCACAGAGTTGTCTTTGACAGCACTGGCTCTTCGACATAGTTTTTATTCCTGAGAGGTGTTAATGTTAAAATAGCCATAGTTTGCAATTGAGGATTCTCTCCACAATCATGCCTCCACAATCATGCCTCCACAATCATGCCTAAAAAACAGAACTGGGAAAGGAAGAGGAAGGGTGTTGAGCAAAGTTTTGGCTTCTCTGGCAAGCCCTAGTTGGAAGTATAGACTATAAAGGAGGAAAAGTCAAAACATTTAGGAAACAGTTGCAGCCTCTTCTGCTTGTCAGTTCTTCCTCGTTCCTAACTTTTGCCATTTGACCACACTCTGATGTTGTTTGACTGCATGTGTCCTGGAGGGTATGGGGTTGGATCATGGAAAGGCTATAGAACATCCTTAAAGACATGGGAGTGCCAACGCACCTGATAGCCCTGATGAGAAATCAATACTCAGGACAAGAGGCTACTATCAGAACAGAACATGGAGAAACAGAATGGTTCCCAATTGGCAAAGGGGTCAGATAAGGCTGCATCTTATCACCCTACCTGTTCAGCTTATATGCATAACATATTTTAAGAAAAGCAGGCCTAGATACAGAAGAAGAAGAAAAAGTGAGAATAGGAGGAAGTAATATCAACAATAAGATATGAAGATGACACCCTAGCAGAAAACCTCTCAGACCTGGAGCAACTACTAAGGAAGATCAAGGAAGAAAGTGAAAAAGCAGGCTTACTGTTGACCATAAAGAAAAAATAATAATTACCACGGAGAATATACACAAATTCAACCTAGACAATGAAGAAATAGAAATAGGAAGAGTTCTCATACCTGGGATCAAACATTGATAGAAACGGGGACTGCAGCCAAGAAATTAGAAGATTAAGAATGGGCAGGGCAGCTATGAAAGAACTAGAAAATATCCTAAAATGCAAAGATATACAACTGAGCATAAAAGTTAGAATCATACAAGCCATTATATTCCCTATTACCTTGTATGGATGTGAGAGCTGGACAGTTAAGAAACAAGATAGGAATAAGATCAATTCATTTGAGATGTGGTACTGGAGAAGAGAGCTGAGAATCCCATGGACAGCCAAAAAAGACAAATGAGTGGGCCCTAGAGTATCAAGCCAGAAATCCCACTGGAAGCCAAGATGACAAAATTGAAGCTGTTGTACTTCAGACACATCATGAAAAGGCACGACTCACTGGAAAAAACAATAATACTAGGAAAGGTGGAGGGAAGTAGAAAGAGAGGAAGGCTGCATGCTAGATGGATGGACTCCATTAAGGAAATCACAGATATGAATAGACAGGAACTAAGCAGAGTAGTGGAAGACAAGGTTTCTTGGCAATGTCTCATCCACAGGGTTGCCATGGGTTGAGATCAACTCAAGGGCAGGTAACAACAACAACAACAATTGTAGTTGGAAAAGAATGCACCTGCATTGTAATCTTTCTGTTCTGGAAAAAGGGTTGGAGGAAAGAGTTTCTATTGTGTCTCAC
>JAIPUX010001232.1:51345236-51355331 GCA_020142125.1 Phrynosoma platyrhinos | reverse complement strand
CTGAGAAGGTGGTGACACTGGTGCTGCATGTTGACGTGGACCATCACATGCTGCATAACCATGTTAACAATCTTATCATATTTGAACCTGATGAACCTATAAAAGAACCAGAGGGCACTTGAATACTGATAGCCTCCATGTTATGATCCACAATTCAAAAACTACAAAACTGCATACAATAAAGAAAATTTTACACAAAAATATATTAGGGAAGAGTACACTCAAAGGTAGAAGACAGCACAAAGAAAGTTTTACGAAAACTGTGCACACTGGTAAAAGTGCACACAACAATATGTATATTAGGAAAAAATATGCACAAAGAATTTGTACACATTTCCGTGTGTACCTTTAAAAAATGCACCTTGTATTTGCAAATTGTTGTGAATGGAGGTCCAAACTTGGGGTAATAAAAAAATTGAACACAACTGAATTGCATAGATTTGTCTACCTGCATCATATAAAGATAGTAAGACTTTCTCATATAGGGCCTTTGCAGGCTGCCAGAAATAGTGCACATTAAATTGAGGCACTGCCCTGGCTCAGTGCTAGGGAATCATGGGAACTGTAATTTATTGTGGCACCAGAGGTCTCTGACAGAGAAGGCTCAATGTCTCAGAAAAAAAATACAATTCCCATGACTCCCTAGCACTGAGCCAGGACAGTGCCTTAATTTAATGTGCACTATTTCTGGCAGTCTGCAAAGGCCTATAGTGTAGCTGGACAAAGCAACAGATGGTTGTGATTTCAAGAAGAAAAGCATGCATGAATCTCTGTTTTAAGGAGTAGAGATAGGGTGATGAGGTGCATTTAATCAATACTCAGTGTAGAATTTAACCAAAACTCACAATCAGTCATCTTGAGAGTGGACACTAATGAAATTTCCTGCCAAATCTGGCCACAGGTATGACTGATATTGGTTTAGTTGTATAAGCATGAATTAACCAGCACTTTCCAGTCTATGGTAGTAAAATAATATACAAGACTCCAGGAGACCCTTTCAAGGGGAATCTGTCTGTGAGCAGGGACTGCACCATGGCTCAGGAGCACTGTTCATGCTGGCATACGGTTATTCAGCACTGAAGATATGCAAGTTACATATTTATATTCCTCATTTCTGTGTGTATCATTGTCCTGCTCACTAATTTGCTGGAAAGGAACAACTGGTGTAGCCACCTTCTTCTAATCCTTGTAAACCCCTGCCTCCCAGTGGAATAAATGAATTTACAGATAGAAATACAGACTTATCCAGAAAGGGTAGGAAAGCCCCTGGAAGTATCAAAACTTTCCAGATCTTTTTGTTTTGATTTTATCTTCATATGCATGGTTTAGTTTTGCATATGCATGGTTTTGCATCCAAACTTTTTCTTGAACTATCCTGGGTTTCCCACTGATCACTGGTCTAGACACAGGCAATGTTTCAGAAATTAACTTTTACCAATTCCTGCTAAGCCCTTTTTAATTATTGTTCAGGAGTTATAGTCAACCTGTTAAAGTTATACTGGTCAAGGACCGAATAAATTGAATTGAAAATTGAAACCTGTTAAAGTGCTATGGCAATATTACACCAAACATTAGGATCATTTTCTCTTTTCTGACATTCATTCCACTCTCCCTCACTTGATATCCATTGAATCTGGGTTCTGAAAACAATTGCTATGTTTTTTGGTGGTGGCCATCTTAGCTAGTTCTGATTTAACACAAAAAGATGGCGATGGAGAGCTATGTTTCATTTCAGGAAATAGTGAGTTAATTTTAACTTACCTGGGAAATGGGAATGAAAAGTACTTGATAATCCCACGAGTTCCCTGGGAATACTTCAGGATGGGAAAATGTCTGAATGCCAAAATAAGATTAGTTTGTATAGGAGTAAAATTTCAGAGACATTTTTCTTGGCTGGAGAGACTCACAGATAGATATACTTCTGTTACTAAAGACTGTTTTGTAATCAGAAATGAACTTCATTCTTATTGCTATATGAAATTCAACCTTCTTCACTAGCATTGCCTCCAAAGCTATCTTAACCATGTCTGTTCCCAACTGTACACAGCTCTTCTTGTTTCTACATCAGGTCCTGTAGCAGGTTTCTCAACCTCTCTAAATGAATCTTTCTTTTATCAAGTTGCTGGTTCTGCTTTCCATTCCTCTTTTCCCTTTATTCATTTTTCCTTGGGCTCCATCTTCCAGATCATGGCTTGCCTCTCATCTCCTGGCTTTGTGGCCTCTGATGTTCACAACTCCTAAGCTTCCCATATTCTGGACTCTAGTACCCCAATTACTCCCTGTACCTGAAAGAGAGGTCCTTTCTCTCCAATTGCTTTTTCTTCTTTCACAGAATCTATCATTCCTCTTCCTCAAAAATTGTCATTAGAAACATAGCAAATGAAGAAGAAAGAGGGTGTCCCCAGACTGGCTCAGACAGCAGGGAGTCCCATTCTTAGGGGCTATTCAGACAGTGAAAATAATGCATGATGAATCCAGGTTGAATCTCTGTTGTTCACATGCAACCCAAATGCACCCAATTCAGTTTGGTGTGGTGTGTGTGCTAAAAAGCCCCACTTAACCAATGATTATCGATACCATTTTTTTACAGAGTTTTTTTTTTAAAAGATTCACATCATCAGCAGTGTGAATAACAAATGTGAATACTTGGGATCATTCAGGATTAAACTTTGCATGCCCTGAACGTGTTTCAAATATATTCACATACTCCATCTTTATTTGACTGGTGGCATGTGTGAGCAACCAAACTTGCAGAGATGGACACTGCTGCGGATCCATGGTGTCAATAACAAACCTAGAATGTGTGTGTAAGGTCATTCACATCGTTCTGCTAATAAAATAAAATAAAATAAAAATGACATCTGAATGACCCCTAAGTTGATTGTTGTTATAACAATGAAATCTATTATTTCACACACCAAAATAGATATATGGCAATGAATGTATCTTACAGATATTGTATCAATTTCACCTGGGAAGGACACTTTGAAGATATACTAGATTAGGGTGGCAACCCTATGGCCCTCCTAATGTTCTTAGACTATAATTCCTATCATTCCTGCTCCTGAGCAATGCTGGCTGCATGTGATATTATCAAGAACCCAACAACATCTGAAGGATCACAGGTTCTCCACTACTTCATGTTACACAGAGCAGTATAGTAACAATATGCAGACACATAGTTATAAAAGATCCTCAGTGTGTGTAATTATCTATAATTTCACAGTTCAGATTTTAGTGTTTATTGAAAAAATATTTTATTAAGTGCACCCATAGCATATTTATCACTTCCCATTATATTTCTTGCTTGTGAGGAGATGGGAGATATTTTATTTGTCATTGTTACTAAAATTCTGTTGCCAGCCCTTCCCTTGCATAATTAAAGTTTATATATCAATTTTCTATGTCATCACATCAGTTAAGCCAATGAGAGATATTAACAATATCAGACATTTATTAGGCAAGGTGCAAGGGCAGGTTTTCAGATTTCTGCTGCTCATTTATTTCTCTGGTTTGTATAACAGCAGATGGTATAACATAAGGATGGATAGCAGACTATTGTCCCCAGCTTTTGCTTTTATTACACACATGGAAATCAGGATAGAAAACTGATATAGTGTATGTTGCCACAATACATGTTATATCACACATAAACCATCAAGATCTCACTAGCAGGTTGGCATTTCATATGAACAAGCCTTGTATTTTAAAACTAACAAGGAAGAAATGGCATAAGTTGAAATATAATTACATGTCCTGACTTATAAGATGTGTTTTAGCTGAATTTTTTAAAAAGTAGATGATGATTATAATAACAATGATAGTAAAACCTGATGCTTTTATTTTCCAAAAGATGCCTTTTAAATAAATAAGCCATATTGGGTCCAATATATAACCCCCACCCCAAGAGGAGCTGAACTTTTGTGAAGCTTCCATTTCCAACTCTTGTCAATTTGCAGGAGCTGGTGTGTAAAAGCACTTTAGTAGCAAAAAGCAGCAATCTCCATGCATCAAAGTTAGATGGTGGCGGGGTTATCACTCCGTGAAAATCACATAAACATTCCCCATATGAAATATTATTCATCAGGGCAAAGCTCTCCAAGGGTTTTGCAGATGACAATGGTGTCAAGAAACCTCTTTTTGAAAAAGAGAAAAAATGTATTTCACTTCTCGAATTGCTTCTGTAGCTGGGCAGCCGGCAGCACAGTGAAGGAGGAAATGAACATAATTGAGTCGAGAATTAGCAAACCTTAAATATCTGTCTCTGCAATATCATTACCCATAAACTTGCCCTTTTCCCACCCCTTTTCTCCCCAAAGACCAGCATCCCATAACTGCAGCAAGACGGAATATGTTCTTTCGAACAGCTAAATCAACAAGGTCTCACATGAGTAGTGCTGAGTTGGTGTGGTTGACTGGTTTCATGAAAAACTAATCATGTATTCATCATTGAGATCAAACACTCCCCAAGTAATTACTATCAAAACCAATCTGAAGGGGAAAAATACTGAAGAGATAGCATGGCTGATCTAATCAACTGTAGAACAGAAAATACTTCTCCTACTTTTTATTTTTTTTAATAAAAATAAGCTTAGGTTAAAAAATAAATAAATCACCAGATAGTAATTGTATTTTTATAATTAAGGAAGAGAAAGCTGTCACCTAGTTATCAATTGCTTCAAATCAACCATTACAGGTTTAGCTGCAATTATGGTCACACATTTGTGAACTGATTTTTCCTCACCCTAGCATATAGATAATAGCATTCACAGAAGTAGTGTGTTTTTCCATGACAGCTTGCAAGATAAACAAATAGAGAGAGATCAGAATGTTTTCTGGTGAAAACCAAGAGCCATGAAACTGAAAGATGCAAGTCTTCATAATGACATATAGCTCTTCCCCCATTTCTGTACATCAGCATTCTGATTTTTTTTTTAAAATACCATGTTAATGAAATAATATGGAATTCATCAATTTCAATCTCCTCTCATTGTATAGGACTAGTCTATACTGGGGGCAAAAGTCTGAACAGACTCCCACCCTTCTTGCCTCCCCATCGTACCTGGAGTCACCCTGCATACCTTTTTCTCCACAGGGACATCACATAGATTGTCTACACTACTCAACTGTCCCTGCCAAGTTTCCTGGGTCCACTGCTGCCACTGCAACCATCTCTGCTACCCTCATTGCTCCCACCACCGATACTCTGCCATCACCCCCAATGCTGCTCCCACCAACTCCACCACCCCTGCCACCCCCACTTCCATGTTCAGACCTTGTCCAAACTGGTACCTGGCCTGAACAGTGAGGTTTTTCTCTCTTCCTCCCTCAGCAATACTGGCTCCACTGGTGCACCCATCACTCTGAGACAAATAAAGTGCCCAACATATGATCTAGGTGCTTTGTCTGATCTTAGAAAGTGCTGTGAATCATCATTGCTGATGCTGTGGAAGCAAGAGGGGGAAATTTCACTACTCAGTATGGGACCTGGCCTGGACATTAAAATGATGGAACAGCTCCAGAGAACTCTCTAGAGTTTAAAAACTCTGTGATAAGGTAAGATAACCTGAATCTGGGGCAGATAGGGTCATGTGTTGTGTAGTCTTATTGCCCCAGAGTCAGGTGGGTTTTTAAAGGGTTTTAAGGCAGTGTAGACCAGGGGTAGGCAACCTTTCCCCTTTAAGGGCTGAGGGACTTCAGCTCCCAGAAGCCTCAGCCATGTTGGCCAATAGTCCCATGTTGGCCAATAGTTCCTGGGATTCTGGGAGCTGAAGTCCCTTGGCCCTTAAAGGGGAAAGGTTGCTTACCCCTGGTGTAGACAAACCCCAAGTCTCAGTATAACTCAACAAAATGGAGGTTTGCCATTGCCTTCAAGTCATTTCCAACCTATGTCAATCCTACCATTGGGTTTTCCTGGTGAGGTTTGTTCAGAGGAGGTTTGCCCTTGCCTTCTCATGAGGCTGAGACAGTGTGACTCACCAAGTTCATACAGTGAATTTCTTGGCAGAGCTGGGAATCAAACCCTGGTCTCCAGAGTGATAGACCAACACTCAAACCACTATGCCACACTGGCTTGATCCATGTGTATATATGTATTTATTATGTAAAACTTGCAATGCCATTTTTTGCAAAAGAGGTGCAAAGTACTGATCCTCACTCCTAAAGATAACTCCTATAAGTAAGAAGCAAAGTAGTACTGATAAATGAGGTGTGTTCACATTTAACTATCAGTGATACAGCATCCAACAGCATACATTTTTTCCTCAACATTTAATTTTAGTCACAAGGCAGCTACCAAAGCTGCCAAATTGATATTAGAATAGCCCCAGCTTGCCCCATAAAAGTACTGTATTTTTCCATGAGATAAAGTGTTGGGCTGATGTGTTGCCCAAAGGGAAAACTATTTCTCCTTTCTTGCTATTTAAAGGTGAGTTTTTAGTGCAGACGGTAACCCTTCTGCCACTCTTCCATAGTCCTCACAAGCTTGTGCCCATCATTTATATTTCCTCCAAATCCTAAAACAATGTTACATCATGTCTGGACAGTTTAGATGCTGAGATCTGGTGAGGCTTGCATTCCCAATGCTCAATATTTTGCTCAAGTGCCATGCAAGTGAAAAACACCCTTCTGTTTTCACAGCTTCATTTGCAGGCTCTGAAAATGGGAGGTCATTTTTCCGTTGTAAAAACAAAGAAGTTTGGAGGAGGGCAGAAAATTCAGTGAGAATGTAGCAGTGACATTCTGCTCTTTCCCTATTTTCTTCTTCACAACCATGTTCTCATGCATCAAGTCTTGTTGATGCTGAGCAGACAAGCAGGCTGCCTAGTTCTCCCATAATTGTTTGGTTAGAATGATGCTATGTAATGGCATAATATTGCATGGGGGGATAGAGAGCTGTTGTTGTTGTTGTTGTTGTTGTGTGCCTTCAAGTTGTTTCTGACTTATGGTAATCCTAAGGCTTATCACGTTTTTTTTTTCTTGGCAAGTTCTTCAGAGGGAGTTTGCCATTGCCTTTCTCTGAGGCTGAGAGTGTGACTTTCCCAAAGTCATCCAGCGAATTTACATGGCCAAGCCGGGATTTGAGCCCTGGTCTCCAGAGTCATAGTCCAACACTCAAACCACTACACCATGCCCCACTTCAAATTCTCCCATCACTCCTGTTACTATTAAGGCCGCTACTGACTATATGTTTTAATTGTGTTTGGTTTAATACTTTTTTAAGGGGTGGGTGGGTATTGGGTTTGTTTGGATTTATATTATATGTATTTTTAATTGTTGTTAGCTGCCCCGATTGTGCACAGAGGGGTGGGGTACAAATACTTATTATTATTATTATTATTATTATTATTATTATTATTATTATTGTGACTTTTGCCTCTTCTATGAAATAATGCACTTTATCTCCTTTTCTCACTCCCTCCAGTGCTCTGGAAAAGTTTGTAGCTGAAAAATAAATATGATTACTTGGATGCTAGCTTTCAGTGTCTGAACATGTCACTAAAAGCATGGTTTCATCCCTCTGAGAAAATAGATAACAATATGTTGCACCATGTAGATATAAACAAGCAATGTCTGACCCTAATGCTGAAGACATTCATATTCAAAGAATTTCAGTGCGAATCTCACAGGGTGTCCCTCTTAATGGATCATGCAACCACAAATTTTATACAAATGCTCACTCCCAAACTGAAAGCTTACATCAAACTTTGTATTTAATAAAGAGGGACATCAAAATGTACTGAAATCTTCACTGGCTTTTCAATAAACCCTGTCCTAGGGAAATTCAGATCTTAGTTGACAATTAAAAAGGAAAAATCTATAAGGAAAAACCATTTCTGTCTTTTGTAACTAATGAAGGGCTCTTAGTATTGACCTGCAACCAGTCTGATAATGACATTGACTCCACTCATTTAAAGCCATAAATTTAAAGACATGGCAAGACCTATATTAGTATAATAAACTCAAATGTTCATTTCAGTTTAAGAAAACATCTGGGAATCAACTGAGGATTATAGATACTCATATTGCATTCATTTCAGTAGCACCATATGGTTTTAACAAATGGTGCAATTCTTTTGTGAGATGTAATACTTGTAAGTACATTATTGATAGACTCCACATCTACAGCCAGAAGATAAGTATGTTAGCAAGGAGGGCAAATACAGCCTAGTGAGATCAATAGGAGCCTGTCTTGTTTTTAAATGAGAATGCAGAGGGGAGTTTGGGGTTAGCTAAAATTCCATGCCTCCTTCACCTCCCATGTCCATAGGCCTAGGAATCAGACCCTTTTGGGTGCCTAGCATGTATTTAGATCCCTAGAACCTGCCTGTCTGTTCATAACAACAACACTTAATGCATGCAAATATAGTTGTGAAGAAGAAACTATTCCACTTTCCACCAAAACCATGTCAGAAACGGACATAATCACCACTCAAGTTTTTCTTCTCCAGGTGAAACATATTAAAGTCTCTCCACCATTCCTTATAGGGTTTGATTTCTGAAGTACTTCTGCTACAAGGACCCCATATGTGTAGGCCAAGAGGTACCACAGGGCCCCTTTCCCTTAGACTTTTGTAATGGCTAGCCTGCTCACTGCTTTGTCACCTTATGTAGCTGGTGGTTTGAGGTGCCCTCTTGGGTCAATTCTGAAACAGTGTTGTGGTGAGAGAATGAATCCTTACTCATCGCAGAGGCAAGACTTGCAGAATTATGGCAACTGAATGGATGCTCTGAAGAAGCAGCTCCTTTTGCTGAATTATTACTTCCTTCCTTTTTCCATTTTAGGAGATAATGCTTCCATGAATAAAGGGAGCATGTGGTTGATGCTAGAGTTCCCTTGGTTATATATTGCATATAAATTGTGACTGGAGGTGGATTCATTAATAAAGTCAATAAGGAATTTACGTCCTTGACCAAGGCAGACATAACCATAGGAGACTATTTCCATGGAAAACATTTATGAAATGCATTTAATTTGCTGATTTTATTTAAACGGAATAATTATTTGGGGGATTTTAAATGATGTTGATAAAACTAAGATATTTTGTACTATATTAAGATGGAAAGAACTACTATTTCATCAAAAGAAAAGAAAAGAGAAATGGTAGCAGATGAGGGTTTTTAAGAAGAGATTAATGTGATATGAATCAGAACTTCAAAGTATCTCATTGTGGGGTGTTAATTATATTATAACTCCTTTCCATAATAATTTCTTTGCATAGTGATTAATGTATAACGACATTACTTTATGACTGTAACTCAACAAAGAAGGATTTCACTCATTTTATAATATCAACATAACATTTTAGTTACCTTTATAGTTATGGGAATGTGGTCTCACTAAATTGTGGAGGAGGAATATCACATGGTTCCAGAGCTTAGAAAAAGTTTCACTTTTTCTCATGACAGTTCACAGAATCCCAACGGGAGCTGGTAGTTCCAAAGTCACTGGGCGCTGAATCCACTTGGGGGTTTAGTCTAAATACTGAAGCTGTCAAAATCTCCCAAATAGGCTGAATATCATGGGTAGCTCACTTAAAACTGACATTGGCATCACTAATCATAACTATGATGGAAAGAATATTTTGAAAATATTCAGAAAGTGGTGAGAAAATGTTGATTTATTGGTGTGGTGTACTTCCATCAGCCTTCTCATGTTAAAAGCATGCAGACAAATCATGTAGGTCCAAAGTAGAGCTTTATTGTTCCATAAAATAAAAATAAGCAAAGAAAAAATATACAGTCCACCATAGGATCACATCTTGCTGATGTATAGAACAGAAGAGTTACAGATCCATGTTTCCAGATCCAGAAGTTACATTTCAAAAGCAATATAAGCATATTATACTCCAGAAATTAACTCCATGGTTAAATCCATTGAGATAACATACACAGGAGGAGGAAGCAATAAATATAAGCAATTCTAGACAAAGGGATTTCTCGGCCCTGCCCTTACTCCACCTTCTGGGTGTTAACCTTATGCTGATTGGATGTTGCCTGTATGATCCAGTCTAACCCAGCCCCTTGCTGTCCATCATCCACCCATGAGACTCCTTTCCCATGATCTCATATTGTTTTGAATTTCACTATCTGTTT
>JAIPUX010001232.1:51288066-51320362 GCA_020142125.1 Phrynosoma platyrhinos | reverse complement strand
GATTTGTGTGGGATAACCTACAGATTCCCCCTGTGTGATAACGTCCTAGGACTGATAGGGTGTGACTCCCCTAAGGTCACCCAGTGGATTTCAATGGCCAAATGTGGATTTGAACCCTGATCTCCAGAGTCCTAGCCCTGCTGATAAGTTTTGCTTCCACTAGGCTAGGTACAGACTGATTTCAGTAGACCTATTCTAAATAAGATTAGGTTTTGGTTTAATACTGTGTACAGAATTATGGGAATGATTCCAGTTAGGGATGCAGAGGGGGGAAATGATTAAAGAACTCCTCAGTCCATGCCACAGTCCCATTCTGGCATGCTCTTCTCCCACATAGTGGTGTAGTTGAGCCAGGAGTCACTGGGACAAAGCTTCAGTCCATTTGACTAGCAGGTAGTATAACATCATCTCTCTCCTCCCCATGTCTGTATTGTTCTTATTAAAAAACCCACTGATAAATGAATTTTACTTAGCAGCAATGTACTGTTATTCCTGCTGCATTCTAAAAATTTCAGTAGTGGTGGTTTGATCTTGGGAAGGGCAAAACCATTAGCTTTACAAAACTCAGGCAAGATTCTAGCTGCTGCATATCCACTTTATCAAACTGGCCAGAAATCTCTAAGAACTATGTTGCTATATAACGATGGTGGCCACATAGCTCAACCAGCATGGTGTAATGGTTTGGGTGTTGGATTAGGACTCTGGGGACAGCCCCAGCCTTTAGCCACAGAAAGCCACTGGCTGACCTTGGGCAAGTCACACTATTTCAGCTGTCAGAGGAAAGCAAAGGCAACCCAGACTCCCTAACCAAGCTGACACAGCTGTTCTCTGAGTTACTGGTGGAGTCTCCCAGGCTTTTAGTTCTGGGCGATTTCAACATTGCACTCGAGACCAGTTTAATAGGTGTGGCTCAGGAGTTCATGGATTCCATGACAAACATGGACCTATCCCAATTGGTCATCAGGCCCACTCATTGTGTGGGTCATACCCTCAATGCAGTCTTTAGTATAGAACAGGAATATCCATGGGTGGATGTTATTAAAATCACCTCATTGTCATGGATGGATCATTTCCTGATCAAAGCAGAACTAAGAACCAATATCTGCCCCACCGGGGGTGGTGGACACATTAGAATGGTCCGCCCTTGAAGCTGAATGGAATCGATTGCATTCCAGAAAGCCTTGGAGGGTTTAATGGTTGGTAACGCTAATGATTCTTTCGAAGCTTTGGTTAATACTTGGAATACCGATTTGGCCAAGGCTATCGACACAATCACTCCCAGGCATCCTTTCCAAACCACTTCTAACTGTAAGCAAAGCAAAGCAAAGCAGCTTCATTTATATACCGCTTCATATCGCGCATGGGATGTCTAAGCGGTTTACAACTGTGAGCTGATTGCCCCCCAACAATCTGGGTACTCATTTTAGCGACCTCGGAAGGATGCAGGCCTGAGTCGAGCCTCAGCCCTGGCTGGTATTGAACTCGCAACCTTGTGGTCTATGAGTGAGTGGCTGCAGTACAGGCATTTAACCACTGCTCCACCAGGGTTGATCTGTAAGCCTTGGTATATGGAAGAGCTTAGGAAAATGAAGCAGGCTGGACAACAACTGGAGCGCACCTGGTGGAAAACTCGACTCTTACCTGACAAGACTCGTCATAGGAATTTTCTTGATTCCTATCAAGAGGCAATACATTCAGCAGAGATCTTTCTGCTCTGCACATATTGCATCTGCAGAGTCCCATCCAGTGGAGCTGTTTAGGGTGATAGGAGAGCTGTCGCGGGTTTCACCAGCACAAAACCCACTACTTAACCAGACAACGGCCTGGTGATGCATTTAAGAACTTCTTTGCAGATAAAATCTCTCAGATAAGAGTCAACCTGGATGCCAGTATTACAACAGAGTCAAGTGATGAGGTGTCCAGCAACTCTGTCAATGAAATTGTACTGGATCAGTTTCAATCTGTGAGTATTGATGACGTGGACAAGCTCCTTGGTAGAGTGAGGAAAACAACCTTCTCTCTCGATCCTTGCCCATCATGGCTGACCATCCGGGGGGGGGGGGATGCATTGAGAATGCTCTAAATTCAGAAAAAAAAAGGAGGTGCTTGCAGTAATGGCCCTGAAACTAAGTATTGGGATACCACCTCAAGTCCTAGACAGGGTCACACTCTCTATCAGGACTGTGTTTGCAGTCTGGGGGTGCTCCTGGACTCGTCGCTCCAGATGACTAATCAGGTAAATGCAAAGGTCAGGAGTGTCATCAGCTTCGACCAGCGATATGCCAGCTGCACCCTTTCCTGGAAGTAAGGGACCTGGAAACTGTGATGCACGAGCTGGCAACCTCTCATCTCGATTTCTGTAATGCGCTCTACATGGGGCTACCCTCGTGCTTGGTCCGGAAACTTCAATTAGCACAGAACATGGCAGCCAGATTGGTCTCAGGGACATCTAGGAGAGACCACATAACACCTGTCTTGAAGGCTCTTCACTGGCTGCCTATTAGTTTCTGGGCTCAGTACAAGGTGTTGGTCATTACCTTTAAAGCCCTAAATGGCTTGGGTCCATCCTAACTTTGGGACTGCCTCCTTTCACACAATCCACCCCACACACTCAGGTTCTCTGGGAGGAATTTGTTACAGACTGTAAAAACTGGGCTGTCTACTACCTCCCAGAGGGCCTTTTTGGCTACTGCTCCCAGACTAAGGAATGGCTTCTGGACAAGATCCATCAGATTACCAGCTTAAACAGCTTTTAAAAAGCTGTGAAGATGGATCTCTTCAGGCAGGCCTTCCCTGACTAGATTTCCCAGCCTAAGAGCTAGGGGGGTTGCAGAGTGATAGAAATAGTGCAAATTGAGTCCACTTTTAGGGTTAGGGTTAGTGCTAGGGAATCATGGGAATTGTTTTTTTTTTTTCTGAGACATTAAGCCTTCTCTGTCAGAGAGCTCTGGTGCCACAATAAACTACAGTTCCCATGATTCCCTAACCTTAACCCTAACCCTAAAAGTGGACTCAATTTGCACTATTTCTGGCAGTCTGCAACCCCCCTTAGTCTTCCTCTCCTTCCCTATTCTCTGCTGCAATGAGGGTTGGTTCCTTTTAGAGTATTTATTTTAAATATGCTTTTAAACTTGTAATATTGTTTAATACTTTTTTAGGGGTGGGTGGGTTTTGGTGTTGTTTGGGATGGGATGGGCATTATATTTATGTAAAATTTTAATGTTGTAAGCCACCCCGATTGCTCCACAGAGGGGCAGAGCATAAATAAAATTTATTATTATTATTATTATCATTATTATAATTATTATTATTATCCCCACCCCTGAACAAATCTTGCTAATAAAACCCTGTGATAGGGTTGCCTTATGGTTGTCATAAGTCAGGAATGACTTGAAGGCACACAACAATAAGTTATGTAACTATGTAGTGACTCCCACTTGACACCACCAATCCCCACATACTGGTCAGCAGCTGCTGCAATTGATGGGCGTCTGTTCCTCTGTCACTCAGGAACCAGCTGACTCACATTCCCACCCCCTTCTATGAACAATCTCCATTGTGATAGGGAAAAAACTGGGGCCATGTTGCAATCCTCCCCATAGTAGTGAGGGAGGGTGAGGAAGTCAGTCAACCATTTCTTGAGTGACAGGGGAACAGATTCCCATCAATCATAGCAGCAGCTGCCTAGTAAGTGTGGATTGAGGGACTTTCATGGTACCTTACTATCTCTTAAATGAAGGGTTATGTTGGGATCACAAATATGCAGCATTGATGAATGTGTAATTCTCAGTTATGTATTCCTAAACAACCAATAGGTTTCCAGTTATTATTATTAATAGGAATTTTGTTTATATCATGCTTTTTTGCCAAGATTGGCTGCCTAGTCATTAAAAAGATTACAATTAAAACATATGAAAAGTCAAAACTAAGAACTGATTTGAAAGTATACACTTTAAAAGGTTTCAAAAGTTAAATAATTTGATACAATTCAAAACACTACAACACTTACTTGCAAAACTGGATGGAATTATGGATTATTCCCCTTCCCTTCTAGTGATGAATTTCCATGTTTTTAACCAATCCACAAATGGCCACCCAACTGCAAAAATAAGTAATTTAGGAGGGTTGCAGACTGCCAGAAATAGTGCAAATTGAGTCCACTTTTAGGGTTAGGGTTAGTGCTTGGGAATCATGGGAACTGTATTTTATTGTGGCACCAGAGCTCTCTGACAGAGATGGCTCAATGTTTCAGAAAAAAAATTCCCATGATTCCCTAGCACTAACCCTAACCCTAAAAGTGGACTCAATTTGAACTATTTCTGGCAGTCTGCAACCCCACTTAAAACTAAACATCTTTATATACCTATGCAGTCCAAGGAATCCCTTCTGCTTCTCTTGCATGGATGTAGTGTTTCACACTGGCCTAAAGCTGGCCTCAGTCCAAATACTCTGGTGAATGTCAGCACATAGAGTTTAGTACACTAAAACATCTCCCAGTAGGTTGTCTTTCAGGCCTTCATCTGAAAACAGCCCTGTTTATCCCATAAAAGTAAAAAAAAAATCCATCTATTTCTGAATTCAGTGAAAAACCATGAGCAGGCTTGCCTGTTAATTCTTTCCATTATTTCATTGTCAGCTGGAAAGAATCAATTGACAAGAAGGTTTTCTCCCTCTTTCTTCTTCTTAAGGGTGTCTACCAAGCAGAAGAGCAAGAAAGTTTTTGTTTTCTTTTACACAGCTTTACTTGGCCATTTCTTTTGGTGTTTTTCTTTTTTTGTTTAAATTGTTGACATTTTGTACTTTTTTAAGAAATAAAGAAAATATTTTCTCCCCCCACTAAGGATCCCATTAATTACATTCCATTCTTTCCGCTTTGATATCTCATTAAAATCTTATAAATGATCATGCGGTGACCTTGAAGGGCATGCATAATACATGAAAGTAAACCTGCAGTAAAATGTATTCTTTCACTCCTGACTGCCTTCATCCCACATTTCATTCTCCCATCCCCAATGACCCCAATATGGAGAAGCAGTAGTTAACGTCGGCTAGCCACGCCAAGGTATGCGGTGGTGTGCAAATCCACCAACTCCATTAGCTTTCCTCTCCTGATGACAGCTGCAATATGTTAATGGCCTTGTGTGTTTGGATGCAATGGTTGCCGCTGCTACTTAGGGCACAATGCTAATTACCATAAGATAGTGACAACAGGTGCAAGTGTCGCTTTGAATCAGCGTCAGATTGCACGAGAAAAAGACCTCACAGCACCCAAAGGGAACTCACAGAAACTTTCACCAGCAGTCTGTGATTCTCTGAAGAATCCTTGATAACAAGGACCCATATGTCTGCAAGTGGATGTGTCCGTCTGTCTGCCTGACTGCCTTCTCTTTTGAATTACATTCTCAATGGAGGGAGCAAAAAGAGAGAGTTAAGGACCTTCTTTCACACTCCATGTTTAGTCTGGGACAGAGTCCCTTCTTAACGTCCTTTGCCCTAGACATCACACACAGAAATATCAGGGCCTTTCCTTAAGTTTCTTGAGTAGAGGTAGCATATTACCTTTGTTGTCACACCTCTAATTCATTTCCAACTTATGTCAGCCCTCAAGTGAAACTGATGCGGTATTGTTCAGAGTGGGTTTATCTTTGCTCTGAGGCTGAAGGAGTGTGACTTGTCCACAGTTACCCATTGGGTTTCCATGTCTGAGTAGGGATTCAAATCAAGATTGTCCAGAGTACTAGTCCAACACTCAAACCACTACTTTATGCTGGTTCTCTCTATTAATGTTATTATATTTATGTCTTGCTTTTTTCCCAGTTGTGAGACTCAAGATATCTCACAAAAAATAAAAGAGATAAAAGCTGTCGCATGAAAAACTTTAGAATATAATTAAACTATCACTGAACAAATCTTGCTATGAAAACCCCATGATAGGTCACCATAAGCTGGAAATGACTTGAAGGCACACAATAACAAACGAACACACAATCAATAGAATTAAAAACAGTTTTAAAAGTCTCTATTAACAAATGAAGCATGAAAGTGCACTATTAAAAGCCCTTTACCCATGAACACTCAGTTCCTATCAATGGTGCATCAAAACAAATATGTCTTCAGTTGCCACCAGAAGGGACTAGCCTAGCTTTTCTAGGGATTGAGCTCCAGAGCCTGAGACAAGACGCTGAGAAAGTCTTTCCAGGTTCCCATCAGAGATGACTGTGAAGGTAGTGGGACAGGAAAGAGAGACTCCTGCAAGGATCTCAAAATTCAGGCACCTAAGGTTTGATAAGAGAGCAGCATGAAAAATAAAAATGCCTC
Organism: Phrynosoma platyrhinos; assembly: GCA_020142125.1. NCBI lineage: Eukaryota > Metazoa > Chordata > Lepidosauria > Squamata > Phrynosomatidae > Phrynosoma > Phrynosoma platyrhinos. The sequence continues at coordinate 51,314,044 of JAIPUX010001232.1, read as the reverse complement.
TAAAAGAGTAACTTTATTTTTAAAAAAGAGTAATTTCTAGGGCTGTGACTGTTAGTCTGTTGCAGCAAAAGCAGAAACAAATGCTATCTTAAAGATTGGCACATTTGTCTGAAATAAAACACGTTAGTTTTTAAGGTGTTGCAAGAATCTGTTGTCTTCAAAAAATGCTACTCATGCCAGCAAAATAAGGTTGTTTCCATTCATTGTGCTGTTGTCTAGCTCTATAATATCTTCATTATGACGAAGTATAGCTGCATCAGCACTGCCAAAATAATGCAGTTTGACAGCACTAATTGCCATTGCTCAATGTTATGGAATTCTAGGATTTGTAGTTTTATGAGATATTTCAAATTCTCTGTCAGAGAGCGTAGGTGCCACAACAAACTATAAATCCCAGGTTTCCAGAGCATTGAGCTATGGCAATTAAAATGGTGTCAAACTGCATTCCTTCAGCAGTACAGATGAAGCCTCAGTGTACTCATAACATGTAAATCTGGTTACTCATGACTTGTTATTTCCTAGCTCTGGTTCCATGACTCACATTGCTGCTCCCCAAGAACCATTCAGCAGCTGTACCCTTCTCTGCCCACCCCTCATTTTGCAGCTACTGCCAAGGATGCCACAGAAATCCAGTTTCCCAGCACACACCTCCTACTTCCCACTCAAAACAACCTGATAGAAGCAGGATATGTGAGAGCAGCAGTGATGCAGTTCTTCTCAAAGGAAGCAACAAAGCATGTTTAGAATTTTCATGCACAATGCACAATTTTCAAATAGTTCACAATTCAGGAGTTATTCTATGCAAACTTCATACATAGTATTTATTTTCACAGAAAACAGCATTTTCATAGCAGCAATATGTGTTTTTTTTCTGTGAAAATAAATACCATGTATGAATATATATTTGATAGAAATGCTTCCTGTGCAGGAAATGTAGTTTCCTCACAGACAATATTAACTTTTCTTCACACAATATTCATGTACAAATTTTGCATAGTATAAGTCTCAAACTGCAAATATTCTCATCAGTCCAGGATTCCTGTCATTTTGTCCATATTCACCCCCCTCCATGTTTTTCAACCATTTTACAACTATTTTGAATGTTCTTTCCATCCCTGCAGGGGAGCCATTTGTATGTGCCTTTTCCCCCAGTAGGATTTTTGACTGGCAACTGTGGAGGACAGAGGGGGAGTCACATAAAAGGCCATGAAGGCCCACATGCAAATTGGAACATGAATGTTGACCACCCTGGTTCAATGAAACATTTTTGCTTTTCTCACATCAACAATCATTGAACCAGTCTCCACACTCATCTCAGACTTATGCACCTATGTGCTCAGCAACCAACATTTTTGCCTCTGCCTTTCCCATCCCAGAACCCTCCACATGAATTGGATTACAACTTCTTTTGGAGCTGGGAATTATGAGAGTTGTAGTCCAACACATCCAGAAAGCACTGGGCAGTACAAGTCTGCCTTGCATTAAAGAAAGATTGCTATAATGAAGAGGCCAGATCCAGAGCTGAGAATGGATGTTGTGGACACAAAGACAGTTTAAGCAGATCTTCATATGCATTTTTATAGGAGTCAGGAAAGTTAAATTTCTGAAATACAATTCCCATAATCCCTTACCCTGCATGGCCCCAGTAACTTTCCCAAGTTCTGCATTTTTTCCATGCTACTTTCAAAGAGTTAGCAGAGGGCTATATCAATGCAGCACTTTGGAATTCATGAGTGACTTAAAACTGTGTTTCAATAGCATGTCTTTACGGGATAGGTCAAACCAAAGGCAGAAGACTGGAATTTATCCAGGACTGCTTATTGAATAAAAGTTTTCTTATACTACATTTATGGCTATATTGGTATGGACATAATTTCACAACCAATGAAAATGTGTCATTTGATTCTTCTGCTCTTCAGCTCAAATGACCACTACACACTTAAAACCAAATAGCCTGGTCACAGTGAGAGTTTGACAACAGGAGTAGCCAACCTGTCATCCTTCAGATATTTCAGATTACAAAACCCATCTGCCTGAACCAGCATGGCTGGTAGGCAGAAATTATGGGAACTATAGTTCAAAACATCTGTGAGATATCAGGTGCCCCTGGACTAAAAGGAAGACAACTGGAGAGAAAACGGTAATTCTTTTGTCTGCTTTTCTCTTCACAGTACAGGGGAAAGTGCTAGAGATCCTACATCTCTCTCTTTCTCTCAACCTACAGTTGGCAAAATAAAATAATGAAAATAAAATAAAACAAAATAAACAGTTTGGACAAATGGCCTCTGGTCCAAGTTGGTGGGGGCCCTAATCTCTGCTTTGGAGTGATTCTTCCCTCTACTCAAATCATGGGCTTCCACTGGAAAAAATATGTTGTTAATCTGTGGAATTTGCTAATGTAAAAAGGAGCATGGCTGCCAACATGAATAATATTCAACCAATTCATGGAGTGGTTACAAGTCCTTATGGATATAAATTCCCTTCAGTACCCAAGGCAGTACATCTCAAGTCAATTGTTTGGGAGCATGACTACATTCAGTTTCAGGCTTTCCATGGGAAACATGTTGACCACTGCATGAACAAAATGTTGGACAATATAGACCTTTAGTATGAGCAACTAGGGTGCTTCTTAATTTGTGTGTGTGATTATGAATAATAGCAGCAACATGAGAGAAAGTTTCTTAAACTTGTAACCTGGATCCACATTTAACCATTGAAACATTCAACTTGCTCAGGTTACTTTAGGTTTAAAAAATGTCAGGAATAAGCTTTCAGCTCTATGGAACATGTAATGTTTGAGCCTTCATATAGTCCTGAGATTTCTTGGGTTTCAAAAACTGTCCCATTTGATTAAAAACAAGAACATGAAGTATCATTTGTAAACTGGTGACAGAGACAGTTGGATCCTTTGGTATATTCTTGAAAACTGCAATCTTATAGTTTCTACTCAGACATAGGTCCCATTCTGTTCAGTAGGATTCACTCCTAGGTAAATAAGTGCAGAATTGAAGTGTGACTAGTGAATAAGCATTTGCCCTAGTGCAATTTGTGTGTAAACTGACTTGTCACCTTTTTTCCATTGTTTTAGCAGTTATGTGACAGGTCTTCACTGCCATTGCTTGTGGCTTGAAAGAAATAAACTACAGTTCCCATGATTCCCTAGCACTGAGCCAGGACAGTTTAAGTGGTCTCAAGCTGCATTATTTCTGGTAGTTTGTAAAGGCCCTAAGAGGAGCTACCAAGAAGGCCTTACCTCACATTCCCACCAGCTATGCTTGGGATGTTGGTGGGACTGAGAGAAGGCCCTCTCCTGATAATCTCAGAGCCTGGGCAGAGTCAGATATCTGGACCTGAGCCACATGGGACTTTATAAGTCATAACCAGCACTTTGAATTGTGCCCAGAAACAAACTGGCCCCTAACAGGTTAGTAGTATGGGCCCTGTAACCTGCACCAATTAATACAGTATAGTGTATCCTGGCTTCTTGTCTTATCCTAGCTGGAGCTTCTGAACACTCTTCAAAGGCAGCCTAATGCAGAGTGTATTACAGTAGTCCAAATGGGATGTAACTAAGACATGCACTAAGGTATCCCATCAAAGGTGATGATGGATATGCAGTCAGGACTAAGGGAAGGAGAGCAGGAAGAAATAGCCTGAGTGTGGACCACTGGCCAGTGCTGTCATCAGGGGTGTGTGGTGGTGTGGACAGGACTGGGTGACACCCCGGGGAGGGTGACACGCAATAGAGTAGTACACCCCAGGGGAGCGAGCGGCTGCCTTCCAGTTCCTGTGTGACCGTAGCCATGCAGGACTCGAAAGGCCAGGGGGTGGGAGGTGACTGCCTTCTGGGTCCCACATGCCATGGCCATGAAAGACTTGGGACGTTTTCACACTTGTCCTCCTAAAGCCGGGTGGAGCCATTCCGGAACGGGTCGTGCCGCCGATTCCGGAATGGCTCCGCCGCCGAAAGGCTAATTCCTTTTGACAGCCGGAATTACCTGAAGCCGGAGTTAGCCGGAGTTATCATTGTTTTGTCCGGAGTGACGCCGGACTTAGGGCTCCGTGTGTCTGAACACACGGAGCGAAAAGCCGGCTGGACGCAGGGATGACACCGGAAGGGGCGGGTTTGCCGCCGCGCGTGTGTGAACACACGGAAAATGGAGCCGGAGTGAGGCCGGCGGGAGGCCGGCTAGCGTCCTCCTTTTGCCCCGTGTGAAAACGTCCTTGGAAGGCTGGCAGAGCTGCTGAGAGGGCTGAGTGCACCTCTCACCTCGCTATGGTGGCATCATCTTATGCTCTGCGGCAGCAAGCTGGGGGAGTGCCCTTTTGGTCCCACCCCCAAAAGCCCTGCCTCCCCAACCAGGTGACACCCCAGGCAGAGACACCACTGCCTCTGGTAGCTCTAGCCATCTGGGTACATGAACAGTGCTTAAACAAAGAACAAATTACAAAATAAACTTTGGTATCTGAACAGACCAGTAATGCTAAGTAACAAAATACTGAACTCTTCTATAAGCACCAAAGTTCATTTAATATAATTCAGAAATGGCAAAGTGCAACATGCACCTTGATACCAGAGCAACTAGGCTCTAGGAGTAGAATCCATTTCACAGAACATCATGCTGCAGCCCCGATCCTTCCTTTTGCCACCCCTAAAAGAGCAAAATGGCGCTTCTTTTAGGGGCAGCAAAAGGTTGCCCTAAGAGCCGGTGCTGCAGTTCTTCGGTGCCCTTTCAGTGCAGTGTGTCCACACGCTGCATGGGGAGGGTATCCTGACGCTGTGTGATGTGTAAACGGGTGCATGGTGCCAGGACGGATTCAGGGTGGAGTTGGGGCGGCTGGCATGTGCCTGCCTCACTCCAACTCCACCCCCAGGCTGGCCCTTTAGGCTGGTCTGCAATGCCCCTAAGGCCCCAATTCACACTTGTTCCACAAGCATTTCCTATGGTTCTCTTGAACTAACATCACAATGGTCTATATAGAAAAAGCTAATTTACAGGTATTTGGTTTCTGACTTGAACATGGTAGAATAAGTCTAGATGTGTTTGACATTGTTTTAAAGTTTTTGAGGTTTAACTATATGGACTTGAATATGTGAAAAAAATAGGAAAAGGTAGATGGAATGTGTGGCAAGCCTGAACTTTATTTCAAAATCACCATGAGTGAGGAAGGAGACAGTGAAATCTGGTCATCAGATGCTCAAACATTTTTATTTGAAAAAAAAAGCTAATGAGGATTCTGCTAGTGTAGAAGAACAGAGGTACTCTAGTCCAGAATAGGCAAAGTATGGCCACTAGGGCTGCCTTTATGGCCCCCAGGGTACCCCAAAGATCTAAAAATGCTCCAAATGCTTCTGAATATCCTCTGGGGGCATGGGGACATTTTTGCCATATTTTGCCACATTTTGCCTATTTTAGCTCCAAGGGAGGCTTCAAAGAAGAGCATCAATGTGACAAAATTGCCTGCCATGCCCCCTACAAGGTTCCAAGGCTAATTAAGGCAAAAATGCTTTGTTTTTTTTTTCAGGTAGTGCAGTTGGGATGCATCTCTACAAGGTTTTGGGGGAGGGCAGTTCCCTAACCACTGAGAGTTAACCGTCCCTGTATTAGCACTGCTTATATGACACCAGGAAGCCAGCGTATTGTGCCAGTCTGTTTTGCCTCTGTTGATTAGATTACCTTTTGAGCTCCTTTATAGTTGTGATACACGAATTGTTTAAAAAGAATCATGAACTCAACATTTTAAGCTTTCTTTCAAATGCATGTGTAGTTTTGCCCTCTTCCAGTGATTGTATTTAAAAAAGAGAGGTCATACAGCACACTAGCTCATTTTTCTTTTAAAAAGTTGAACTGTGTGTCAAGAGCACCCCACAGATTTGAGAACTTTCAACTTGCAAGAAAACTGAACTATGATTGCATAACTGCAACATTTCCTGTCAGAATAATACTGCAAACATTGATTTCTCTTGTAGATCTAGATACCATAGACTGACAATTGGCCGTATACAGTGTCTTTTCATTTAAATGTATTAACACTACTAATTAAGTTGTTTAGTACTATAATGTAGTAGTACTAAAAATGTTAAATTTGTTTATTTTCACTTGAGCTTGTGAATAGTATTATTCTTTTAATAAACATACTAAGTATCCAAATCTGATAAATGTTTTTCATTTGTTTTCTCTTGTTCATACCCTAAGTTAAGCCTAAGTCATTTAAAAACTCATTTAAAGAAAATAACAACGTATGGTATGTAGGAAGATTTAAATGTGGGGAACTGATTACATGTCTTGTCCCAGGGCCAATGCTACCTCTCTATCGGAGGATGGAGAAGTGTAGCTTGCTAAGGTCTGATGAGGACAATGTGTGTCCACCAAATATCAGGTAGTTTTCCATCTTTTGTGTAGGAAATTTTTGAATGCTATGTCATGCTAAAACTAAAATAAATCCTTGTACATTACATATTAGTAGGTGTTCCAGGTCTGTGAGGTTTTCTGCTAGTACTGTGGTGTCATCTGCATATCTTAGATTGTTGATATTCGTTCCTCCTATTTTCACTCCTCCTTTTTCTGTTTCCAAGCCTGCTTTTCTTATCATATATTCTGCATACAAGTTGAACAGATAGGGTAAAAGGATGCAGCCATGTCTGACCCCTTTGCTAATTGGGAACATTCTGTTTCTCCAAATCTGTTTCTTATGTTACCAGTAAATTCTGTTGATATATTATTTAGATCATATTTTGGTATAATCACTGGTTTTGTTCAATTTAATTCACAATGTTGCTGGGTGACAATTCTAGTAATTCCTACAATTGGTTTTGCTGGCTGGGACAGCTGGGAATTAGAGTCCAGCAACATCTAGTAAGTCACAAGTTCCTCTCCCGAGGCTAGAATCACATGCTCATTTTCTAGAGCATATTTGAAGTGAGGCAACATTCAGTTATAGAGGGCTCAGGCGGTATGGTCCTAAGAGGGCTATGAAACATGTTTCTCTTAAATCATGACTCTGTTCCACATTCTTGATCTCTAGCATAAGCAGACACCTATCTTTCCTATGTGTGGTGTTTTTTTTAAACAACAACAACAACAACCTATGCCTTCTAAGTATAAAAATGTTATGCATGACTGTAAAAATCAAGCTAATTTTTCAAGGTGATAGCCATGACACCAGGATAAACTAAACCTATTTTGGTAGTGTTTCTTCATCCATTTTATTCATGTGCTTCCTTTAATTGTTATGTTTCATCCTTGGTTTCTTTTTCTAAGAAAAAAAGAAGATATTAAGCAAGCTTTCCTGCCTTACTCAAGAACACATTCTGTTCTTATCATTTCTGGAACCAGATTGGTCTCTATTACATACCCCTGTTGAGACTGAGCCAGAATGAATTGTAATGGTAGCATGTCCAGTTGTTTTCTAAATAATTCCCATTATTCTTCCCATAGTCACTAGAGCCTGTGTCATGTCCATCAACCTTTCACAGTGGTATGTGTTACCCAAAGCTATTGATTCTGCTGCAAAAGAAGGTCTTGTGTAGAGAATATTGTGACATCATTTGTCTTCAACCCAAGAACTTGCTAATTTATGTACAGTAATTTTCTCCTAGGTACTCAACATCCTTTTTGGTTCCTTCACTAAATCAAAAACTAACATCCCCCTACACCAACTCTTCATTATTTTACATATGATTACATTGTGTGCATGTGATCCTGAAATCAGCACAATTTTATTTATCAAGATGGGCTAATTTCTTAGCTTTAGTTGCAAAGGCTCCTCTGATCATGAAGTTCAGTCAATAAGCTGACTTGAGTAAGTAAGCAATTATGCACTGCCTCTGGGAACATACTCCCCCCATCTTACCGATTTTTGCATACTTGTTATCCCAGGAAACTATCTGAGAAATTAGAATCTGCCATGATCAAAGTTTCTGTTTTTTCTTATCAGGATTTCTTTTCTGTAAACAGGGTGCTTGTTACAGTTACTCTCAACACAGTTTACAAGCTAAAATGTCACCACTGTTTATTAAATCACTTTCTACAAACTATACCATCCCGGTGCTTTTAAGAAAGCATCCATTAACATGGATCTAGTATTGCGTGTATATAGGTCTAGGTATGCATGCACAGGTTTTTAAAAGGGCAAGCACATTAAATGTACTGGCATTTCTGTTTTGCTCATCCATTCAGATTTCCTTTTAAAGCAGTCGAGTTGTAGAATATACATTCTGATAACTTGTACAAGGAAGGCATCTTCTTTCTCAGAGATATAGTCAGCAGCTGTTGGGTCTAGAGTAGGGATGCCAAGAATGTATATCAAGGTTCAGCTGAGCAATTTCTGGGTGATATGAAATAGAGTAACAGGGGTTCTTGACTCCCACAATAGTAATAACAAAAAATTCCCAAATGATTTCACAGCAAAATATGTGGAAGGACTGTAGGCTTCTATTTATGTCATGGAATATGTGTTACAACTAATTAGTAATGAAAGTAATTATTCTTCCCAGCTACATTATATTACATTTGTAATTTTGTGAAGGATAACATCACTCTTTTTGCAATGGAATTGTAACTTTTATATTACATTTATAGTTACAGGAAGGTTGACCTCACTAAATGGTGAAGGAAGAATAATACAGATACTCAAGTGCTACATTTTGCTGCTATTTCATGCTTATTTTGTTTGCTGTGATAACAACATGGTAGGCAGAAAAGTGTTGTCATCACAGCAAACAAAATAAGCATGAAATAGCAGCAAAATGTAGTACGAGTAAGCAGGAAAATGTTTTGTATCTCAGCTCAGTGACCTCTGGTATTCAGAATTTTTCAATGACCCAAAGAAAATATTCACATTACTTTTGAGAAGAGGACAAAGAAAGATTTACTTCTAAAATGTAACTAAAAAACATGTCTAACTGTTTTGGTGTCATAGCAATAATTAATTAACTTGCCATTATTATTTTTTAAAACATCCTGGACTTAGAATTCTGAATGCCTGTCCTTTGCCTCAGGCACTAGCTGGTAAATCTATAGTACATAAATAAATTCTGTGTTGTTTTTTTAAGCAATAACAAATGTGTTATTTTTCCACAAATGTGTGGAAAAGCTACTTTTGTGACTATCCCCATCTGGCTGGGAATTCTAGAAGTTGAAGTCCCCAGAGTAACTTTCCCAAGTTTGAGATTTGACAAAACTGAAGTGTTTCCTCTCTGGAATCAGGACTGTCTCAGTGGTTGTGCTTTATTCTGCAATCTCCTCCCTTGAGAAGCTCAGTTGGTTGACTCCCTCACAATTTTCAGGACACTGACTTATTAGAGTGTTTCTCATCTGACTGCTAGTTCTTCTGCTTCACATTGCTATGTGATGCTTTTAATGTTTGTTTGGGAGGTTAGAGTTGTGATGTTCTTTTTATTGTTTTTAATTTGTGTTCTCTATATTACATAAAGAAATTGACATTTTAAAGATCAGCCCCAAAGAGTTCATTTTTATGGTTTAATGGGCTGATCCAAAGTACCGTAGTAATATATGAAACTTCTTCCATCCTTCTTTCTGCCACCTCTCCCCATTGCAAGAAGCTTGGTTAATCTTATTGGCGACTTTTTAAAAATGCTTCAGTATTTCTCCAGATGTTTCCCCTAAGTCACACCCTCCCAATTCACCTCAGATCTTGTAAAATAAGCAGCAACAAGAAATGTGAAGAATTTCTCCCCTAAGAAATGTCTTCTGATCTTACTGAAATCCTTCTAACATTTAATTATTGACCTTTCTCTAGAGCAGTGGTTTTTGCCTGAGTAGGATTCTCCAGATTCCCCACCAGTTTTTTATTCAGCAAGAGCCATTGGCTGATCTTACTGGGACCTTTTTAACTGGCCATCTGAACTCTTGCAGATACTTCATATGAGGAGGGGTCTCAAAATGTCACCACATTTTTGCATTTACAGAGCTGCTGATCAATTCTAAAACAGATCATTTCATATGACCACTGATGTGGGGTGGACTGTTCATGGTACACAGGATGAGAGAGAGCATGCTACCACTGACCTATGTTACAGATGGATACACAGGCTGCATCTACACTGCAGAGTCAATGCAGTTAGACACCTCTTTAACTATCATGGTTCAATGCTATTGAATTTTAGGATGTGTAGTTTTGTTAGATATTTAGCCATCTCTATCAGAAAGCTCTGGTGCCAGAACACACTACAAACCTTGGGATCCATAGGATGGAGCCATGGTGATGTCAAACTGCATTAATTTTGCAGTGCAGATGAAGCCACATCCACACCAATTTTCAAAGTCAGTTGCAAGTTAGAACACTCAACTCCAATTCAGTTCAGACTGCAATGAAAAACTGGTTTTTGCATGGCTCAGCCGCCAGAAACAGCAACCATATGTGCAGGGGCATAGGGACAGGGGACAGGGGCAAATAGTACAAATGGAATCACCACGTGAAGTTAATACTCCAATCTTATTTGTCACATCAAGGTCTGTGAGTGGGCAAAATTGTGTCAGGAAGCTCCCATTGGCTGAAGGCCCAAGGGCAAAGCCCCTCCCAGTGTAATGGTAGTTTCATCCTTGCTAGATACTTCTCTCCATGAAGTCTTCTATGACATGCCCAATGTCCAGAGAATACTTTGTTTTCCATTCCTCTGCCAGATGCATCTGACCAAATGCAGCATTTGAAGCAGTAACCGTGTGACTTTGGGACGAAAGCTTGGAAATGTGAATGTTATTTTTAGCATTACAGCTCCCAGAATTCCCCATCTAGCATGGCTCTGGAGGATTCTGGGAGATGCAGTTTAAAAAGTGTCATTTTAAGTTCTTGAGACCGGGATAAGTTTTACTAGGTGTCACAGAGATGGAGGAGCAAAAATGACATGCGGCTACCACATCTGTTGACAACTGTGTGTTCAAAGTTCCTTCTAGGTCTGGCCTTTCCTGCAAATGTTGAAGCTCTTGGAAACATAAACATGAAATGCTGCCCTTCTCCTTTGGCAAGCTGTTTCAGGCATTCTTTCACATACTCCTGATTGCCTCCTCTTTCCATCATTCTTTTCTGCAATAGGCTCAGTGTCAATTCTCTTGATTAACTTGTCAGTCTTCACAGTATCATTCTTAACCTTTGACCCAGGAGACAAATCACTGTCTTGTTAGCTCCACTCCTTTTAGAGAAATCACTATTTAAAGCAGGCATGGCTCTTATGGCAGGTCCTTCACTCTCATGTCCTGCCCCTGCTTTCTCAGACATAATTTCCCTTCTTTGTTGGTGTGCTCAGCATGCGCATTTGCAATTCAAACACTCCTTGTTTGTCTGTTTTCTACATCTGTTCCATCTCCTGTTATGTCTTTTAACATAAAGGTGACTGGCATGTAGTTTTAAAAAGTGAGTAAATCTGTGGCATGATGCAGGTGCATACACTGATATGTAGCTTGTAATTTGGCATGGAGAAGTTTTCCCATCCTCTCACATAAAATGAGGACTTAGGCAAAATCAATGAAGCGGAATGTGGGAAATTCAAGATACAAAAAAGGACACCTTTATGCATTACATTGTTAAACTGCATGACGTAGTGACGGCCAATAACTTTGATATGTTTAGAAAGGGGATAGACAAATTCATGAAAGATAGGGCTATCAATGGGTACAAGATAAGCCTCTTAATATGGCTTATTAAGGAAAATGATAGGGAGGTTGCTATTGTACTCATGTCCTGCTTACAGGATTGCCATAGGCATCCGGTTGACCATAATGGGAATAGACAAATGGATTTGGTACATCTTTGGGCTCAGCCTGCAGGGTTCTTCTCATGTACCAAATCAGTGAGCTGCCCAGAGAAAAAGATACCTCATTGTGAGGAACAGACGCTTCTTTAGCCCATTCACACTACAAAACTATAATACTATTATTCCACTTTAACTTCCATGATTCCATTCCATAGAAATCTGAGAATTGCAGTGTAAGGAGGGACATTTTAAATTCTCTGCCAGAGTGCTCTAGTACCTCATCAAACTGCAGGGAACCATGGCAATTTAAATGGAATAACAGCGCTATAACTGGTCATGTGAATGGGCACCAGGTCTCTGGCAAGCTCTGCCTTATCAAAATGACAGTGGTAGCTGGCAGTTTTCATGGCAACAAGTTTGTGAATCTTTGAGGGATATTTTAGGGGTAAGATTAGCACCATGAATGGACCATAAAAGTGTGGACTAAAATCCAGAACAGATTCACCATCTTTTGATATATAGGCTACTAGCCACTACTGCAAAAATGGCACCTTTGTCAACAGCCTATATGTTTAGCAGGCACTCATACCAAGATATTCCTGGCTTATCACAATGAGTTAGGATGAAAGTGGCACTGAAGCAAAGTGTTCCTGCAAAGATTGAAGGCTACTGCTGTCCACAGAGCAAGTGCTTTGGATGATTTGAATTACAGACAGCTACTGAATTTCAAACTAGCCCCAAGAAAATAGATGAAAGCTCTAATAGTGATCTTTGGTGTGCACATCCTTGAAGTCAATGAGGGCAATACATGGGGCTTTCTAAGGGACTCATTTGACATTTGGTTAAGTATAACTAGTGAAATAACATAAGAGAGATGTGATATCACCTTTGAGCTTTGCATTAGTTACACTGTCAAGTATGAACTTTACAGTGATGAGCCACTTAAACTTTTATGGAACCTCACCGTACGGGTACATCAGGATGGGTGTTTTACAGTCAGAATAAAAGTTAATTTGCCCTGTTGTATATTCTCAGCAAGTAAGTTAGCATATGTAAAATAAATTATTCTACATAGAGCAAGAAGCTATAGTTTTGTGTTTTTTTAAAAAAATCATGTCAAATAGCAGGATGAAGCTTAGGTGCATTTCTCAAAATGGATGTTGAAAGATAGCCCACTGTACACAGCCATCCAAAACTTTCTACTCAGTTGTAATTCTGGTTGAAATGAATAGAGATTTACTCACCAAGTAAGAGGATATAGGGTTGCAATCCTTTTTTTTTTCCTGGAGAAGTCTCTCTCTCCATTCTGTACTTCATATGAATTATTGACAAATAAATATTGAACTGACCAATGTTGGAATTGCCACTTTTTTGTATCAAATGGTGTACCAAAAAACATAGGTTTATTTTTATTTTATTTATTTGTATGCTGCTTCCCAAGAAGCTCAAAGTGATTTTTAATAATCAAAATACAGTTTTAAGCCAACAGCATAACAACACATTTTGATAACAAAAAGAACAGCATAGAGATGGCTATTCGGAATCCTGTTGGGCAATTGCAACACATAATCTACAATTACACATTTGAAACTGCTATGTTTAGGGGCTATGAAGGGATCATGAAAGTCCCTTAAATCTCACCTACTGTTAAGCAGCCACTGCAATCAAGAAGAGGGGTTGTCACACTGGAATTCATTAGGTATCAATGGCATCATGCTGTTATGCATTATACAGTGGTCATATAGGATTCTAGCAGTCACCACTGAAAGCAATATTGTTAATTGTAAGTACCTGATGAAAAAGGTGTACTTTATTCCCATTCTTATGAAACATTCTGTGAGGTTTTCTCACAGCTTGAGGAGGTTGTTCTCAAAAATATCAGGAAACTACTATAAAGGCCCTATCCCTGGCTATTGCTATCTGAACTTGCTGCAAAAGATAGCATGAGTCATAAGGCCTGATAATTAGACCTGGTGAGTGAGCTCATATGATGAGAGAAATTCCTTAAGGTCTGAGAGATCAAACCATACAAATGACACAGTATAATTATCAGGAATGATGTAATCTCTTCTTCTTGTCTGATCAACTGTTGCATCTTCTGCCCAATGGACTTCAGGTTCTGGCTAAGCCTTGTATCAAAAAGGAATATTGACCTGGATAATCCCAATTCCAGATGTGGGGTCAAGAATGGGCACCAATGGCCTAAAGATTGGAACATCTGCATGCATACATAGCAGTTTGGTATCTATGGTCCAATTATAGCTGCAATAATAACATCTGTATCTGGGAATCATAAGCAAGGGTGGATTACATGAACATTAGGCATTTGCTTGAATGCATGAAGGGCTAAATCAGGGGTAGGCAACCTTTCCCCTTTAAGGGCTGAGGGACTTCAGCTCCCAGAAGCCTCAGCCATGTTGGCCAATAGTCCCATGTTGGCCAATAGCTCCTGGGATTCTGGGAGCTGAAGTCCCTTGGCCCTTAAAGGGGAAAGGTTGCCTACCCCTGGGCTAAATGGATGGGAAGGACATATGCATGATACAATCCCTACAAATTCACATTCTCATGTACCCAGTGGAATCACAGATGTTTGCATGTCTAGGGATTCATTACTTAACTTAAAGATTTTATAACTGCTAAAAAGTGTTTTCCTGGTTTTCTGGTCAAGCTATTGGCCATTATACCTTATAAACCTTGAAATTTTGTGATTTTTGTCAATAATGACAGTTCCTCCAGTGATGCAGATAGGAACTATTCCCCAATAAATGCTATGATGAGTTCTCATCTGGTGACCATCATTCTGGTGATGATCTGGAAATGACAGACACAAAGACTGGAATAGCATTGGTACACACCAAGCACATTATGGTTCATTATGTGTATGCTTGTATTTCATCTGTGTTTGCAGAGGGAATTGGTGGTGGAATGGGAAAGAAGGTTACATATCTGCGCTTTCTAGTCCTTCAGTGCATAACTTCAGGAGTGGGTTTGTCTTCAGAGGAAAGGTGCTCTGGGAACAGTGATGTGAACAAATGCCCATCTCTCTCTCTCAGTCTCTCTCTAACTGTCTTCTCCTATCCTTGCCACAGCTCCACCCATACGTTTTTTGTTTGGCCACCGTTGCTGCTGCCTCTACCTACATAATTACACAAGTGAAGGAATCCAACATGATCTCAGCCACAGTCTACTTACAATGTGGTTCTTGATGTTTTATTCATTTGATAGAAACTGGCAGAGCTTATAGTCTGCTGCTGTTGTTTTTGAGAACTCAGGATCATATTCATAGTGTGGTCAGGTGGTGGAATAGGACATTTTAGAGAATTAGCAATTGCACTAAATGAGGTCTAAATTGTTCCCTTTCATCTCTTATCCCAGTTTAAATATTTCATTAGACTGATTGCCTAAAATCACAAATTAAGTGCTGCACCATTAATTTGAAATGGCATACCTGTGTTACCTTCCGAGAGTGCATAAAATGCCTTTCCAATACATTCTACTTCTGGGAAATGTATGAATATAGCAGCAATGCTATAGATACTTACCTTGGAGTAAGTCCCATTAAACTCAGTGGGCCTGAGTTTTGAGAAGACACTTGTAAGATTGCACCACCTATCAAATGTATTTATCTGTGCAGAGTATGGAATTATATATCCTGCCATGTTTTAGAATGAATAAATGCAAATGTGAAAAAGAAAAAGAAGGCTTTAACATAGCAATAGCTTTTCTTTTCAGCACTCAAACATACACTCCAGGTGTATATAGAGTACATATTTTATTTATTTATTTTACTCAAGTTAGCAGATTGTGTACAGTTTCTCTTTGTGTATACTGAGGGGAAATAGGATGGTTGCAATGACAAACCCTGTGTATTTAGTTCATTGTAATCTATGCATTAATTTGCAAAAGTCTGGTTCTCTAGGGAGTGCCTGCATACTCACGTTTTCCCCAATTGCTAGCTTTCACACTGGACTCCTTTATTTAGCTGAAATTTATTTTGTAAAAATAATAATAATAAAACCTTCATGCAGCCAATTGGTTCTCTAGTGACTCAACATCTGAGGAGGCTCAGAAGCACAAGTTATTCCAGCAATTCTATGGAATAAATTACATTCCATAATGCATTTTCTGATCAGACTGTGGAATAATTTATTCTGTGAGGCAGAACTAGCTAGATTTGCAGAGCTGAAGTGATGTACCATTTTCAAGAGAGAAAAATCTAAGCAGATCTGGTATATAGATGTTTGTACTTTGGGTGGCTAAAGCTTTAGCTTATTCAAAAGCAAAAGTTTTGCAGGATGGATTTGTGAGTCTACAGTCTTGAAGTCAAATTCAAACACTGCTAGGCTTTCAAAATACAGAATTTTTAATTTTACATGTTTGATATTTGTGCTTCAATATCTAATTGTTTTGATTGTGTGTAAACCCAGTTCCAAATATGTGAGTATAGAAATATGGATATGCATATCACAAACCTACTACCTCAATCCTTCAAAATGTGTCAACACAATTTGAACAAACAAATAAATCAAAATTAGGAGTCTCAGTTCTGAAAACAAAATTCAGTATTCTCACATCTGAAGCCTTAATTTTGAAAGCTGAACAGTTGTCTATGTGGAAATACAACAATTACAGTCAATTCAGCTCATCTCAAATCAGTTTTTAGCTTTGGGAGAACCATCTGGTAATGCCATCTTACAGTTAAATGGTGTAGTGAAGTTGCTGAAATGTTCTTAGTTCAAATCAGACCCAAAGTAGGAATTTTCTAACTGGCCATAAACAAGGTAATCTTGACCTTCCCCACTCCCTGTGCAAGTATTCTGCTTCCAAAATAAACAGTTGCTTCCTGGATGTCCATCTGCTAGAAAAGTTAGAATTTCTCCAGAGATTTATAGAATCAGGGATTTGTAAATATCCTCATGGAAATATGGGAATACCTCAGGGCTGAAACTCCAAAATACCTTAGCCCACATACTGAAGCCACAAAATAGAAAGAGTTGTCAATTCAGTCTCTCCCAAGCATCCTATGCTGATCTCCTGTGCTGCAAAGTATAGTGACCTGGACCCTTTTACATGACATAATTGTCCTGTTGTTATTTATTCCACTTTAACAGTCATGGCTGCATCTTATGGAATTGTGGGATTATTAGTCTGTGGTGAGGCAATAGATGAACTTTCTGGGTCATTTTTTGGTTATCTATCAGGCATGAGACAGGCCAGCTATTATTTTCTTCTGAATGAGCCACTTATTCTCTGAGGTACCCCCTTGCAGTGAAGAACAAGATATACTGGATGTAATTTTTACTTGCTAGCCTAGCAGTTTCAGGAAGAATTCTGTATTAACAAAGTCAGATATTAATATGTTGAAGCCTGTAGCACCTTAAGCAAAAGCCAATCCAAAAGCCTTCCCCATCAGAACTATTAGCAGTTAAAGTGGAATCATAGCACTGTAATTGTGCAGTGTTAAAGGGCCCTTGGTTTACTATAGAGGTAAGGACAATTCACAAACAAGGCAATGACTAAAACACAGATGACACAATTCTAACAGAAACTATGGTCCAAAACACACTGCAGAAATAATCCAGTTAAATATTGCTTTAACTGCCTTGTCTCAGTGCTAGGGAATTCTGGGAATTTTGTGGTTTTGTGAGACATTTAGCCTTCTCTGTCAGAGAGCTCTGGTGCCACAATAAACTATAATTCCCAGAATTCCCTAGCACTGAGTCAGGACAGTTAAAGCAGTCTCAAACTCCATTATTTCTGAAGTGTGTTTTGGACCCAAAACTAATCATAGGTAGAGCACATTTCTAGACCCAAGGATAGTGGTAAAGCTAGTTTTCTTCTCTGTCACCATTGCATCCTCAGATACCTATCTGGCACAACTTTTCTAGGAAGTAAATTGCCAAGACTAGAAGTCACTCATACTTTCTTGTGAGAAAGGGTGATACCTGGTCACTTTGGAGGAGGTGGATGTGTGGACATACCTTAAGGAAGAGCGTAACAATTATTAAGCAGTTGTAGATATCTCTTCTTGGAGCAAGCTCTTCAAAATTTTGTAGGCAGTTCAGGCACTTTTCTACACAACAGATGAGTTGGACTTATTTCTGAGGTGAGTCCTCAGCTTGGAACTGAAATAGCCTTGGTTGTCCTCCTAGATGGCTTCAGTTGTGAAGTAACCAGCCTTACTACTATCAGGATTCTTTTGCTCCCTTTCTCCTAGGTGCCATGGGTCTTTTACTAAGCCAGTTTTCCTCACAATTAAATATTAGAAAAGGTGATAGAATGATCCCAAGAAAAATACAAATCTTAGTCTGTTTGTTTATAAGCCATTATGGCTGAACATCCCAGTGAGAATATGATGTACACATCCTATAGATCAGAATTGTTATTTGCCCAAATCTTTGCCCTTTTTCTCTCTCAAAAGCATAGAAATTACTCATGCCATAAATAAAACTGGTATGAAAATTTGAAGTTGAATTGTTGAAGTGAAGACCTGGAGTCCTGAAGTGATGACACTGATCAGAGTGTTGCTTTCTTTGAATGGGGATTTGCATCTAGTAATATCCAGAAGGCATTGTGGTGAGTCATCCAAAACCAGTGCTTCATTTGAAGATTTCCTCTGAGAATTTAGTCATTTGGACCAGCAACAAATTGGAATCATGATTGGAATGTAAGCATGTCATGAAGGTAGTAAGATGGTCATGCCTTCATTAGCAGGTAAATAATTTCTATGTCTGTACATCAAAACATGTCATTATGTAGGTATAAAGTGGATGTTTCTGCTATATGGATGGGATTGTTGCACTGTATGAATGGAGGAAATTCTGCAGGCCATTTCATCAAAGTTAAGATCTTCCTGTATGCAAATGATCATTAGCAGGCCTGCACAAGAATCTAGTTACCAGTAATTCTGCCTATTGTCCTGTAGCAAGCCCTTGGATTCCAGAGGAAACAGTTCTTAAATACAATGCAGAATTCATTGGGATATTATTTCCTATAGACATAGTCCACTGATGTAAAGAGTATTCCCAGATTTTCTCATGTTCAATGAGAAAAGACACATGTTGAAAAAATTGTCAACCACAACAGACAGAAATGCATTTTTGTACATTGAAAAAAGTATGCAGAAAAATGTTGTGGTTTTGTGCACCCCTCCCAATATTTTTGGTGTCAAAAATCTTTTGTGAAGTTTTTGTAAAGAAAGTCCTGAAATACAAAGAAAGCCCCAAATTTGCATAATCTCACCCAACATGGAGCAAATTTGATTTTTTTTTTCTTATGGAGTGTAACAAGTAAAGAAGCACTGATTAATACCTACACCCCCTTGGCATTTAGAGGAGGAATAGTATTTCTGCTTCCTTCAACAGATGTTGGACCCACCTTACCATTTGTCATAATAAGCTGCCTCTCTGGTATATTTTGGTTCTCATGAATGGGCAGAAAATTATTACTTATTTACTTTACTACTGCTGTATTTTCACTGGCATGAATGAGGAGAACTGTTGGTGAAGATGCTGGTTAGTTTCACACCTGATGTTTTACTTTACAAATGTCTGCTCAAGCTAAAAAGTTCTATAAATGCTTAGTGTTTTCAGAATAAAGTTGTCTGTCTTGACCACTTTGAGCTCTTGGTTGGATCAAGAGCCTCAGTGGGCAGGACTGGAATGCCTTGACCAAATCCTCTGTGGAGTTTATCACACAGGGACCATATGTAATTCATCCCGATAATGATTAAAGCAGCTGCAACCCACCAAAGTGTGCAATGTGCAAATGATTTTCACACACAAAACACAATAACGTGTTAGAAGCTCATTATTAAAGCAAGAAAAAGGATAGAACACACATTTGGTTTTCACACAGATGTGTGTAAATCCCAATAATGGTTTGGGAATCACTTTTTTTGCACATGTGCACAGAAGTAGTAATTGTGTCACTAGAAATCACCCAGAGAAAGAAACAATTTACATAATTTTCTTTATAAAAAATATACTGTACTGTCCCTTACTTTCCAAGAAATGATATCCAACCTAAGTAAAAAGAACAAAACTACCAAAGAAGTAGGAGAGGTAGAAAAACAGCATCAAAGTCTGTGCCCCTCTCAGCAACCAATCTCCCTGCCTTCCCTCAGTGGCTGTTCCTTTAAGAGCCCTGGCTACTCACACCAAAGAACCATGGGAAATCGGGCAACAAATACAGAAACTGGGAGAATCCCGCAAATAGCTTTCATACTAGAGCAATTGCACAAAAAAGTGAATTTGTGAATGAAACAGAAATGAGTTCATGATATTTTCCTGAAAATGCCTATTTGCTGGTTCTTGTCACTTTCCTGTTGGATTCCAAGCAGTTTGTGCACAAACTTGTGTGAAAACCATTTGTGTAATTGTGTCTAATATGCTGGATAACAATGGGTTCTGACCCATTTAAACTTCCAATTTTCCCCATGTGATAAACTCCTATGTGTATGTGTGATATTTACTTCCTATCCAGATTCAGGGTTCAACCCAGCTCCTTGTCTACTTGAGTGACATGGAGGTAAGGCTAATATTTTACCTCTCCCAAAAGAGATGCTTTTCTTTATGCATACCCTCCACCATTTCACAAATGAAAACTGGGACACATATGGCCAAGCAACATCAGAATGATAAAAGTTATTAATGAGAAAGAACACACAAGTAGGAGAGACTGCAGCAATTTGCTTTTGCTTGAGCCTACAGGTGCTGTAGGCTATATTTCAGGAGAAGAAGCTGGCAAACCCACTTCTGAGTATTCCTTGCCTAAGAAAACCCTATGAAATTCATTGGGACATCATAAGGCAACAGGTGACTTGAAGGTGCATACACACACATTGGGAAGGGCAAAAATCACTTCCTCTCTTCTCTACCCTACCAAATTCTGAATTCAAATAACCTTTGCACTTTGAATACAGTTTGCAACAAGTGTTTGCAACATTCAGAAAGGAGGAATGTGAGAAGAGAAGAGACAATATGAGACATTTTAAAAACACATGGAAAAGTGGGAGAGCAGAAAATTAATCAGAACTCTCCCTACCAAATCAGGACAGTTGAAGAATATGCTTATAGGCCAAAATAACTTGGGGTTGGCTTTGGCATTTTGATTTGGGTTTGTCACAGGAAGGGCTATTGCTGCACCACTGCTGGCGGCAAAACCTCTTGGTAACATAAACAAAGACTGCTTGCTTTTCAGATCAAAATGTTTTGCTATATAATCATCCCTTCTTCATTAATATTTCAACCCCCTGAAATCATAGACCTGAATAATATTGTGTATTCTGACTAGAATAAAGACTAAGAGACTCTGTCTACAAGTTGACTAACCATTCAGCAATTGAGTAAATGGGTCTATTCAAGGTGTATGGATTAATGTATTAAATATGTTTAAATGTCTTGATTGTATTGATTACAGTTTCATTAGTATTAACAGTTTGATAGCCTGTCTCAAAGAGAATCTAATAACCCATATTTCATAGAAGCTGTTAAATACTGAGTACTTGACAAAAAATCCTGATGGCGATCCTACCAAGCAGAGTCCTGTAAGCCTATACACATTTGTTAATCCACCTACACCTTTACACTACTCTTTAGGACTGGGCAATTTGTGGACCTCCAAATATTAGACTGCAAGTGGTGAGGGGTGATGGGAATTGCTGTCCAGCAATCTCTGAAGGGTCAATAATCACCAGGGTTAAATGTTAAAGGATGACATTTGTGTTAAGTTATAGATGCAACATGCTTGTAGGGATCTATGGAACTCTTATCATTGTAGTGTTCCAATTAATATAGGGAGTACTTCTCCATAACCCAGCATCCCCACTGACCAAAGGAAAGATCAGTTCAGTTTTATGCAAATGGATGGACTGACAGAGCTTACATTTCCATAACCAAATGAGCAGACAGGCCCTTTATGGCACATTATTCTTGTGTGTATGTCAGAGCCACTGTTTACCCAATAAACGTCTGATAATCTTTGTATTACAAGCCCAAATGTATTACAACATCTAAGAAATATCACATAAACCTACTTTTTGTGATAAATTAACATCCACTTAAATCATTTTTTTAAAAATGCTTTAATAACTTCCTGATTTTAAAAACTGAACATATTGCCTTTAAAAAATTCAAAGCAGCTTATAAACTGACATCCTACAATATTTGAAATACTATAAAGTAAAAATAATAATAATTAATTGATAGTTCCTAAAACAACAGTAACAAAGGGATAGTGTTAACATAGCAGGTTAAAGAGGTGGGAATTAATAAAGAAAAATAAGACACAGTCATTATATTAAAAATAAGACATAGTCATTATATTAAAAGAGGAGGATACTTAGCCAAACTTAGCCTCCTTGAAGAATCATGTATTATTTACCTGATCACCTAAAAATACAAGAGTGTCTGGTAGACTGGCAGACCACTCCATAAAGAGGATGCTACTACAGGAAAAAAAATCCTGTTCCTGATGGCTGTCATGGTGGTTCCTGTGGTTAAGAAATATGGATATGTTAAAAGGACCATGTGAGAAGGAAAATACAGAAGAAGGAGGAGAGGAAGGGGGGACATGGTTAAGGTATTCTGGCTAGATGCAGATAGTGGCTTCCATGCCATTGGGCCAGTGAATATATTTTGTGTTTTAATCTCTACTTTAAATAAGTAAGTTGAACACCTTGGATAGCTGAATGGATTTAGCTTCCCAGTGAGATGGATGCCACCACTGACCCAGTTCCCAAACTGTTGAGAATTTTATGGCTTATTATGGTCCAGGATCCTGAACTGAGCCAAGAAACTAAGTAGCAGCCATTGGAAATCACAAATACTTGTTGTTGTTGTTGTTGTTTGCTTTCAAGTCATTTCATACTTATGGCAACTCTAGCTGGAACTGACTTAAAAGCACACAACAAACAAAAAGGCAACTCTATCACAGGATTCTGGGGCTGAGAGTGTTTGACTCATCCAAGGTCACCCAGTGGATTTCCATGGCCAGATGGAGAATCAAACCCTGATCTCCAGAGTTGCAGTCCAACATCCAAGCCACTATACCACGCTGCCTCTCCACACATGTAATATATTCTGATTCCCTTGCTGCAGTCATCCTCTTGGTAACAACATTTTGCACCAGGTGATGTTTCTAATCATTTCTCAAAGTCAGGCATCGTAAAATCCCAGCTGTCTTTCTGTCCTCCAGTGTCATACTGGTAATCCTTATATGTGACCACCACTGCACTTTATGTCAGTGTGCTGCATGTGGTGAAGATGTGGCTATTGCCACTGATGTACCACCAACTCCAATTGCTGTACCAATATTTGTTGTTAGCTGCCCTGAAGTTGACTCATGGCATGATCTACCAGTGGTCATAACACATTGCATTAGCGCAAAAACTGTTGTATCCAGGAATGTGAAAATCTGACATTTACATTTTCATAGTGATTTCTAGAAACACATTAGCATTCTTATCCAGTCCTGGTTCTGTATCAAGTTATCCGACTTTCTGTTTTGCAACACACACACACACACACACACATACACACAAGAAAATCATGCATAATTTTTTCTAAAGTATACAAACTTGTATGCATTTTCTCTATTGATTAAATATGTTTGTGCATAATTTCCCCAAACATGTGCATTTTAGTCTGTACACTTATTAAAATGTATACTTCATTTTGTGTGGTTTTTCTTTGTCATAACCTCTGCAAATCTCTGAAATGTATATATTTCCAAGACAGCAGGCACTTCATCTCATTGTCAGACTTTGGGTACAAACCCAACAAATGTTTTTTCCATCCCTAGTAATACGCCCCATTTGGTGGCAATTAGGCCTAAGCAACTAGACAAGGGGTTCGTATTGGCTTAAATCAGAACAAACAACTATAGCTTGTTTGTTAATCAGACTAGGTAATTTAACACTGATTGCTTGAGTACCTACATTATGTCTATTGTCAATGACAATACAACACATTACAGTTTCATCAAAACCAGTTTTGCTTCGTCTATTTTATTAAAATAGCCATGGTTCAATGTGTATAGGCTTTGCAATTTATCACAATTTATTGGGCTGTGTACCAATTAAACCATTTTTTCATTCAATTAGCTGCATTCCTGAAACAGATGAATTAATCAATATATCAAACACTCCTTGTACCATCCCTTATTCTAGACATCTACTAAAAGAAGTTTGATTATACTGTTGGAGGCAGACTAATTAAACATGACATTGTTTGCAGTTGATGGCATCATAGTGTAAATAGGATAGTCCTGATTCAGCACCCAGAGACAGACATCAATACATTCAGTTGAGATGGTCAGATGAACATCTGGATACACATCTGCACCACAAATCACCTGGGGCCCATGCAGCTTGCATGGAGTATCTCATCTATTCTTTTTAATGCCTATGGAGGTTTCCTTTCTCAACTGGAGCATATGACTTGATACATGCAGCGAAGATGGGATTGTGGCAACTGAATGTCTGAGAATGTGTGGTGCTATGATGAGGCCAGTTCTGCACCCAATCCCTCCCTGCAAGAGAATTAAAAATGCTTATCTTTTGCTCTGGATTTTTCAGAAAAATCCAGAGCACTCTAAAGCAACACCAGGTGGCTGTTTACATATGTGTCCCACTGTGCTGCTCAGCACCATCACCACTGACACAAATTGCTCCCCCTGAGATCACAACGAGGTGCCCAGCCATGTGATCAACACTGGGTACCTCATTTTCAACCTCTGAGGGAGTGATTCACACCAGCAGTGGCAACGCCAGCTGGCACAGCAGGACACATGTGTAGACAGCCACCTGGCATTGCTATGGAGTATGATGGTAACAAGGAATTCAGGACAGCTCTGGGACCAGAATACTCTGTAAGTAGCCTGAAATATTCTGGCTGGTGTAGACTTGCTCATGGATCATTTGTGCCCAACAAACAGCAGTTTTCTGAACAAGAGCATTGCTTTCTGCACAGAAATCAAGATTCCTGGGCATTAAACAAAGATTCCTGTGCAGAAAATGCCATTTCCCTCACAAAACCCACAAGTTTAGGGGTGCTTTTTTAAAGAAATAAATCCTGAATCACAGCTACTCTCTGAAAATTGTGCAGTTTTCAAGGAATTTCTCACACTGGGAGAAAAAAATGTTGTAAAACAAAATTTATGTTATAATCCTATTCTAGACTGCCTTTTTCTGGCCAAAAGTAAAAAAAAGAGGGGGAGCTGAATTGTCTGCCCTAAACCTATCTATTTAAGATGGCTGGCAGCCCTCCCTCCATACAATATTAAAATGCACATTTAAAAAAGCCATTCAAGTTTTCAGAGATTTCCCCCTTTTGTTTTGTTTTTCTTCCTTTTTTAGGTGGGAATCTTTGCTAATCTGAGTGGCCCCTGAAGGCTCCTTGGGGACAGACATTTGGTCCTTGATCCTTGGACCCTCACTGCAGAAAATATGGCACTTACTTTACCCAATACAAGGATTTTCTAAATGTGTTTAGATCAGCCTAAGAATGTCTGTTTATATATGATGGTCTAGAGGAACTCAGAAACCAGCCAGGCAGATTCATGATGGATCACTGTCTATATTTGTGTTTTTAAAACTAAAGCTTGCTAATCAATAAGTTTGTTTTTATTTTATTGAGGTAATGGTTTATTGTATTGTTCTATGCCTCTTCCTTCCTTCATTTCTGGGAAGCTGAAGGCAACCCCTATAAGTGTATGTTCTTTGCAATAATTGAGACTTAAGGCTGTTATATTTGTAAGAATCTATTTATAAAAGTAGAAGTTGAGCAGGTTTTATCTGGGTGTATGGAAACAGATGAACAAGGCCTCATATTTCAGACACCAGCTTAGACCTACAAACCTAAAACTAAGCATTTGCAAAAATGTGCTTTATATATTCTATCCACTCCATCTTGTTGGTCGGGCAAATTTGTGGCACATTCCACTTGACTTCAAACAGACCATACTTGCCCTAGTTTGGGGAAACACTAGAGCTTTCTGGTAGAGAATTCCAAATACTACATGGAACTACAAATCCCAGGTTTGTGTAAGATAGAGCCATGGCAATGAAAATGGTATCAAAGGGCTATAATTGTTTAGTGTGGAGGAGACTCGAGTGACATAAAAGCATTTTCTACCTCTTATCATGAATGTCCAACTTATCTACATATGGAAAAGAGGCAACCTTTTATTTAATGAAGAAGAGACAGTTGATAAATTCCCTTTTACAATAACAAGACTCAGGACCTTATCACACGTGGCCCACAA
>JAIPUX010001232.1:51272183-51286690 GCA_020142125.1 Phrynosoma platyrhinos | reverse complement strand
AATCCAAATAGTCAAAGACTTCCCATACCTTGGATCAAACATTATTCAGGATGGAGACTGCAGTCAAGAAATCAGAAGAAGACTAGGAATAGGAAGGGCAGTGATGGAATAATTAGACAAGTTCCTATAGTGCAAAATTATGACACTGAACACCAAAGTTAGGACCATCCAAGCCATGGTATTCCCAATCACAGTGTACAGATGTGAGAGCTAGAGAGAGAAGAAAGCGCATAGGAAGAAAATCATTTGATATGTGGTGCTGGAGAAGAGTGGTGAAGATACCACAGATGGCCAAAAGATTAAACAAATGGATCTCAAAACTGATCAAATCTGAACAGTCCCTGGAAGCCAAGATGACTGAACTGAGGCTGTTGTACTTTGCCCACATCATGAGAAGGCATGGTTCACTAGAAAAAAAATAATGCTAGGAAAGGTAGAAGGCAGCAGAAAGAAAAGGAAGACCTCATGTTAGATGGTTAGACTCAGTCAGGGAGGTCACAGACCTGAACCTGCAGAGCAGAGCAGAGCAGTTGAGGAGACAGGATCTCCATGATTTGATTTCATTTTGAAGGCAGTTAACAGAATAAGTGAAAAATAATACAGAAGAGATTAAATAAAGGGGAACTCCTCATAAAATGTGTATATTAAGCACAAATGTGTTTGGGCACATTTATTTATTTAGGTTGAAAAATGATGCTCCTCCCCTCTAGAAATGAACTGAAGTCAAAATGAGACTCTTAAAGGAAATGGAATTAACACATTTGTCCATCCTGAATAGCAACATTAAGAAAAGAAATCACAATACTGCCATAACCTTCCTTGCAAGTTTACCCAACCACTGTTAGAGACAGATGCCTAGGGTTGGATCCAGGGCCTATCATGCATAAAATTTATGCCCCATTTTTCAGTGGGTCTCACTAAATATGAGTGAATTTGGATTCAGACCTTATATCGGGGGTCGGTAACTATACAGGGGGTGGGGTCATTCCCTCACTTCCACCCCGTCACTACCCAGCAAGCTACACATTTTGCTGCTTTTTGATGTGCCTGAATGGCACTTCCTGCCATTTTGCTCATTTTCAGCTGATTTTTGTCTGTTTGTTTGCTTGTTTGGATTTGGGGGAGAGGTTTGGGGGTTTTGAGTGGTTGCGGAAATTAAAGTGCCCCATTTTCAAGCAGTTTTGGCAATTTTTTCATTGGTTTTCAAACATAAAAATGTCCCAAAATCACCCCCAAAAATATTTGAGGGTTTGGCGGACATCAAGGACTGCACTTACATATTCCAAGGGCTTCATGGAGACCATGGGCTGCATTTTGCCCACCCCTGTCTATAATTGAATGACCTTTGGTCTGAACCAGCAAGGCCCCATAGCAGTGGCACTCAACTTTTAGCTGTCCAGATGTTTTGATTAACAGCTCCCATTAACCACACTCAGTTTAGATATGGACCATGCATATTATAATTCCAGTTGCATCCATGGTCACATGTTCCCCACCCTATACTCTAAAAATCAGAAAGATAAACCTTACATTCTTATTGGGAAGACATCATGCAAGATCTCCCATTATGTCTGTGCCTCATTGATCAGTTGTGTCTCTGACAGGGGGGAAATATGCAAAGAGAAATTTTGGTTCTGGAATAAATAAATAAAAATCCCAACAAAGCCAGCTGTGTTCACATTCTTCATACAGAGACAATCTGACTGTTTTTCCCCTTCATTTGGCATTGTGCAAGACCTGGCTTGTGAACAATTTTGTTACCATTTGCGTCAACAATAAAATGGTTTATTATTACACAAATCTGCCCAAGGGCTCCTGTACCCAACCTATACATTACAGCCTGATTTTTTTTTTTTTAGAAATATAAATCAATAATATATCTGCAAGTTCCTTTTACCCAAGGGATTGAATACCATTGCAGGTTTAAGTGGCACTCAGGTGCTGTGGTTATGGGAGCTGTAGGAGCGGACATGAAAATAATGCACAAAGGACGTCAAGATAAAAAAAAAAAACCCTCTTAAACATCCATTTTCAAAGAGAGAGAGAGAGTGAGAGAGAGGATCATGAAACAGATCCAAAAAGCCATTTCAGTCTTCCTGATCAATCATGTGCAGCAAATTTTATAACCACCAATAAAAGGATTTTTAATAATCCCATGGATGGAAAATGCAGGGGTTATATTTTTTTTGGTTACATCTGCGAGGCTCATACTGCACAATGCAATTAAAAATGCAAAATTCATACTAGTATTCAGGGACTCTTCAATTGTATGTATGTCCCACTGACATTACACAGAGTTATGTAGTGAGGCAAGATAACTAAGTGGAAATTACATTCAATTGCTTTGCTTTGCTTTTTCTGAAAAAGGGCAAAAAGTCAGATTTTGTTCTTGAGGGCTTCTTGCAATTGCTCAGAAATCCCATTCTTTGTTCCCTTTGTTTCCATTTTTCTTGAGGAAAATGTTGCTAACTTATGCAGCCATGATGGCACCACCTGTAGGTTTTCAGCAAGCTTGGTGGAAATACAAGCTTTATAGAAGTAGAAAAATTTTCAGGAAATGACTCGAATGGGAAATCCTCACAACTGCCCACTGTAGACTGAGCATGTTTAGTGACCATAGCATATTGTCTGATGGGTATGGAGCAAAATGGGAATATGAGAAGCTGAGATCAGATTGGAATAACTGCAGTCCTACTCAATAGCACTTCTAATATCATATATTAGTTGGGGTCCTACTGGGCAGACCCAATCCAAGAAAACCCTTTCAATTAATCATAGACTAATGAGTGAACAACTAGTAAATCAAATTGATTCAATGGTTCTACACCATTCAGAACTGATAATAAGATTAAAGTCACTGTTGGAGGTCTCAATGTTACTTTCCAATATAGTATCTTCCAGATGTATATACGTGGCTTATATAAAACATATGAATTGGCTCTTGATTATTTGAAAAGGTTCAACTCACCAGGTAGCTATATCAAAACTCATGAGTAAGCCACAAAAGTCCAATATTATCTAGAAGCCACTGGCTACATTTGAGTGCAGTAGGCCATTTCCAACTGCGCTCTGTCTCTGCAGAGAAGAATAAAAGGAGGGGAGAGAAGTTTCAATGCAAAGACTGGAGGTTGATAAAATGTGGTCTGGAGCAAAGCAGGAACCCAGGATTTGTGGCTTCAAACATGCCCAGCCAGCCAGGACATTTTTTTAGACCCTCCAATCTGGGAAATTCCTGGTTTTCCAGGACACATGTCAACCCTAGCCAGTAAGGATGGGGACATATGGAATGTGATTAGTGCACTATACTCTTATGGTGCTGCTATTCCACTTTTACTGGTCTGACTGCCTGTGGCATTCTGGCATTTGCAGTTTAGGGAAAGACATTTAGAATTCTTATCCAGAGAGTTTTTAGGCCTCACTGAACTACAAACCCCAGAGCACAGTAGGAGGTAGCACAAGCAATAAAAGTGGAATAGCAACACTATAAGAGTGTAGTGCCGTAATCTCCTTACTGTATTTAATTGACTATAAGTTGACCTCATGCTGAAGGCAGGTTTTGGGGTCAAAATTATAGAATTTATTATGACCTGTGAATGTGTCAAGGGAAAAACTTAGGGGCACATAACAAAAGATCTAAAGGATGAAGGAAAGGAAAACAATGCCAAAGAACTTACAAGATTCCAACAGGCTTAACTGTTTGTACTCACACTAAAGGCTGGATGGATGAGAGAGCAGAGGGGGAAGAGTGCTTCCAGGACGGATTATACTTTGCCTTTCACCAGGGTTGGTTCTCTTTTTGTAAGAGTTAAAGTACAATACTTACATTGACCCATGAATAAATCAACTCAGGTTATTTGACTAAAATTTCTAGACTTATACATGAGTATATAAAGTATATTTCTAATGCCATATCCTCTTTATGTGTTATTTCTACACCATTTGAGAAAGATATATAGATATAGATATATGAATAAATTTGTTGTCATACATGTTGGATGCATCCCTTGCTAATTTCAGCTATATGTGTCATCCTAGCTACCTCTTAGATAAAAACTAGCCTGAAACCATTTGGATATTTTAAAATGTCTCAATATCCACAATTGTGCCCCTTGCAAAGTTTAATGAATCTGGCATCTTATCATATAATTCTCACTGCCTGGCACTTCAGATTTTGCTTTTTTGTTTTCCCCCTTTCATCACAAGACCCTTGTTAATGCCATCAACAACCTCCAGGATTGCTGAAGGAACTGCTAGATGAAGGATGAATAATTAATTAAATGAACCAATAATGAGGTGA
The DNA here is from genome assembly GCA_020142125.1 of Phrynosoma platyrhinos. Lineage (NCBI taxonomy): Eukaryota > Metazoa > Chordata > Lepidosauria > Squamata > Phrynosomatidae > Phrynosoma > Phrynosoma platyrhinos. The sequence continues at coordinate 51,282,393 of JAIPUX010001232.1, read as the reverse complement.
ATGTGTGCTGAAAGTTACTAAACATAGTTGAATAGTCTGATTGAATATTTGGACTTTGAGAATATGTGCTTTGAACAGGTAAACAGCCAGATTTAAAGTTTGTTGTAATATTCTTTTTAACAGTGGACAAAAGCAACCAGACCTGAAGCTAGGGTTCAATAAAACTATTGCCTTGCAGATAACCTTCACTTGGTTCTTTAAAACCTTTATCTGGGCCCTTAAAATTGTCCACTTGAGTGCTGTCCCAGCAAATATCTTTTTTTTTTTAATTAAAAAAACCTGCCCTTAAAGCGCCTTGGTTCTACTTGGGTTCTCTTGGTATTCCATTAGGTTCTATGACGACTTTGTCAGAACTCCCCTAAATTCTCCTTGGATGAATTATCATCTTAATAGACTCTGTTTGTCTCTGCTCCTATTTCTTCTTGAACTGACTTTTGTGCACATGTTTAGGAGATCTGTATTTAATTATCCAAAACCTGACATTCCCAACTGAAATATAATTTCTCTGACTTTCCTTGGGCAGTCATCCTTCATCTTAAGAGCCATCTATTGATAATGATGGCACGCTGTAGCAGTGGCTGGCTCCCAGGTCAGTGGTCAGTGAATCTATTCCAGGTTTTACTCTAAACTTTAAAGAAATTATCCAAGAAGTTGAATTCACATTAAGAGTACCATGTGTTGCCACAGGATCCAGCCCACAGTCACCCCTCATCGGTTTATATTATATTCATATCAAAAAGGCATATTTTAGGCAGGTAGCCAAAAGAGGGCTGTCCAATGCAGGAAACCAGTTGTGCCATATTAGGAAATTCAGATGGCTCAGCATGACAGAAGCCAAGGCACTTAACTGAGATAAGATTATTCAGGATTGAAATCAGCATAATCCCTTTACTAAGGAATATGATGGTGAGTGCTGGACCTGATGGTGAGTGCTGGACCTGATAACTGGTTACAGACAAAGAGAGTTTCCTTCTGAGAATATTTGATGACATTCACACTAATTGTCCAGTCGTTTTTGCATATCTCATCCTATTCGTCTCTCCTAGAAAAGTCATTTAATAATCTTGGGAAAGCCATTTAACTCCTGAAACATTGCCCCAGGACCAATTTCTTGCTATTAATACATGTGCTTGAACAATAGCAATCTAGTCCAGTTGCAATCAGGAAGAAACTCTGTCAGATTCAAGACCTCTCAATACTGCTATTTGTACCACACAGCATGCATATTGGGTCACATTCAACCCAAACCTTTCTCCCAGATTGGAACCTGGCTTCTGCAACTGGTAAGCATTCCCCATTGCAATCATTTAATTTGCTATCCACTACCACTTTTTTATATACCTTAGTGTGTGTGTGAGTGAGTGCTTAGCATATGTGTGTTGATTCCCCCTTTAATAAATAAACTAAACTAATTAGGAATCTGCTTCTGGAGTTCTGTGGACTGGAACTGGTATTCAAGGGATTAATAGCCCAGCTTTGGATTCCCAAAACATTCTTGCTGCTTCCTATTGAGTTTAATCAATTTCCCCATTGAATACAATTTGTGGGTGCCACCTAGGAACCCCTTGCAATTTAGGTAACACATGAATAGTTCCTTAGACTAAAGGCCAAAGTGGATTCTCCACACCACTGACATGGAAACCACCAGCTGCCACTACCTAGTGGTAAGTGAAATTTGTGTGCACATTTCAATGGCTCACAATAAAGATGTCTAATACAATACAATCCCATTTGTGAGCCACCACCAAAGAAAGGTTTGTACTACAAATAAACCAGATGTATTAGTTATTAGACCACCAAAAGAAGAGGAAATAGTTTTGAAAAAAGAGATTGAATACTCCCCTATCCAATTTATATCATTTTCAGTCTGCTGCTGGAGGAGACTACCTCATAATATGGCCTGCCCTGGTAGGATCCTGAATGCAGTAAGGCTGACTTACCACACTTCAAAGAAAGTGAAGGGCAACACATTACTATCTGAAAAGTGTATTTCTGTGGGAGGGAGCTAAGCCTGTTCAGTGCAGAGTCTAACTTATCTAATTGAACCACTGCCTTCATACAACAGTAGAAGCTGCTCTAACAATAAGTGAGTGGGCTCTTTTTTTTCCTCCCTGCCACAACTCCTCTGCACCTCTCCCTTTCCCCTTCAACTGTGGAATTGTGGTAGGGGGAAAGAAAGCATCCATAAGGCTATTTACAGGACTGTGAAGGAACTTAATAATCTTTTTAGCAGGCAGCCAGTGGAGATACAAGCCATTCAGCTGTGATCAACTGCTCATTTCCAATGACTCTTAAATAGATTTGAGTGATATAATGCACTTAAAAGGGGGCTGCGAGGCACTCCCATAGAAATGACAACAAAAAGCATAATTCACACTGGGTCTGTGGTTTGTTGACTTCCTTCTTTCTTCCATTCCTTCTTTCTTTTATTGTGGACCTTGGGTTCTAACTCTTGATGCGGCAATCGCCTATTTCTACCATCCCCCCCTTCTTGACCGTTAATACTGATAATTATATCTGTATTTCTTAAGAATATTATGAGTTGCCATTTCTGCATAGTAGCAGATTGAATTTATTCACCTTACGGATATATTATTATCACAGATAATAACTGCAGCATGATAATTATCATTAATTATTCATTTGGATTAAGAGGCAAATCGGCTCCCATTCAAGAGTCTTCCAGAGAATCAGCTCATTGTTACAGGAGCCCTGTGCGGTGCTGTGACTATATGGGGGGGGGAGGGAGGGGGGAGAGAGGAATATATCTTTCACTGACATCTGACTGGCCCTTTATATATTTATTAGAAAATATTAGAAGAGGAATAAGTGCCTCATTTTGAAGGCGTGAACACTAAAAGAGACGGATGGGTTCTGGTTGTGCTATTTGAGTGAGGATGTGGAGCTTTTGATTAAAAGGGTTGTGTTCACAGAATGTTGTTGTGGTATCTGAAGAGCAAACCCTGTTCCTGAGGCATACACTTTGAGCCTGCCCATGCTAATTTAATAGCTTTTCATGCAAATAATAATCAGGTGGGAAACTGTACAACATGTTGTTTGTTTATGACTGCAAAGTTGTGGGTTTGCTGTTGTTATTTTACCGCCAGTGTGAAGACATGCCAAGAAAATCCCCTTGTTTGTTTCAGTGGGTGGGGTGTGGGGATGAATAAAGATTGTTTTAAAAAAATAATAATGGGGGATAGGAGAAGGAAAGAATGTTAAATAACACAAGATATTACTATTGTCTCCTTTCTGATTAACAAGCCATGCTGTCTCTCTTACCCCTCCCATGAATGCATCTCAGGCATAATTTTAGCATAATATTATACAAACTACTTTGAAGGTAAAAAGTGACCTTGAGGATAAATCCAATATGTGTACCGCAGTCCATGCATTTTGGATTTTCACAAATTCCTCTCCAGGTTTCCAGAAATAATCTATTTACTTGGTTCATAATTTGGACAGCTCTCTGTTATTTTGCATAGTTAATTCCAGTGATAAAGAACAGCTTTTAAATTTCACTTTCTCTTTGCCAGTTGTTTGGACATATGCAGGACACAGAAGTGTTGTTTAAGGAATATGTGGCTTCTTAGTGCAGAATCTAGTTCTTCTCAAAGTGAAGAAACTGATTAGTGTCTCAGACCATTGAAATTCAACAAGAGGATGAAGTGGCAGAGTTCTGGATGATGAAAAAGTAGACTGTACCATTTCAAGTTGCAATTGAGATTACCTTTTATAAATACTTTTCCATGGGAAAGGAACTTCTTGAAACAAACAAAAACACCCTAGAATATCAGAAAGAAAAGCCTCAGACTAGACATCATTATGATATAGTACTACTCTAGTTGCTGGGAGCTGGTCATACAGGGGGCACATATAAAACATCTGATCCTACTATCTGAATTCTGAAACAATAGAATCCATTCTAGGAATGTGAGAATGTGGCACCTGATCTTTCTGGATTTTGTTTTGTTTTGTTTTAATCACAAGTTTTTCATATCCCAAACAGAAAGAAATTCAGATGTTTTGGTCTAATTTTCAAAATGAAATGAAGCTCTTCCATGTTTGCATCAGCCAAATTCAACAGTGGAATGGACTGCCTCAGATGATGAACTCTCCTTAGAATCATAGAGTTGGAAGAGACTACAAGGACCATCCAGTCCAACCCACTGCCATGCAGGAACATTCAATCAAAGCAACCCCAACAGATGGCCATCCAACCTCTGTTTAAAAACCTCCAAAGAAAGAAACTCCACCACACTCTGAGGGAGTGTGCCCCATTGTAAGATAAGTCTTATTGTCAGGATGTTCTAATATTGAAGTGCAATCTCTTTTGCTGGAGATCTTTGGAGATCTTTAAGCAGAGGCTGGATGAGCATCTTTCAGGAATGCTGCAGCCAGTGATATATTCAAGTCTCAACCTTCATGTCTCAAGTCCTTGCAAGATACTCACAGATCAAGTCTAAAGTCAAGTCTTGAGTTTGGGAGCCAACTTTAACAGGAAAAAAGGACATGAGGAGGGGTGGGGGGGGGCTTCACTGTAGTGACTTGAGTCTGAGTCAATTGACTCAAGTCTACATCACTGGTTGTTGGTCCCTCACACTAGACAGCTTGAGAAAAACACTAGACTGCTTCAGAAGGCCCTTCATGAAAACAATTCATGAAGATAAAGTGTTTTTTTAAAGTATCTCTATATATTTGTATGCAGAACTTACTTTTCTCTACTGTTGTTGTGTGCCTTCAAGCCATTTCTAACCTACAATGATCCAAAGGTGAAGCTATAATGGGGTTTCCTTTGCATGATCCATCCAATGGGTTTCCATGGCTTGGTGGGGACCTGAATCCTGTTCTCCAGAGTCCTTGTCCAGTGCTCAAACCACTACACCATGCTGGCTCTCTTTCCTGTCTGAGCCCCCACCAAAAAGGATGCAATATAAAATGAATGAGGAAGGGGGACCAATCACACACAGAGAGAGAGAGAGAGACCTAACATGAATGCCCCTCCTGCATCTCAAAAAATAGTGTGGGGGAGGAGCCTCTAGTGTAGTCACTGGAACAACACAAATCCACACAGGTGGGGGTGTCATCCAAGACCTGTTCCTGCCCCCTCACCCTCATTTTTCCTTTCACCAGGCATGTACTCTCAGTCCATATGTGCTCCTCCATCTTCCTTTGCTTTATCTCCTTCATTGTCTTCCTCCTGGCTGGGCCACAATGTGGATGATGAGGGGTGGGAGAATAGATGCAGTGGCATGGCTGTGTGTGTGTGTGTTTGTTTGCACATATAAATGGGGGAAGGAAAGCAATGAAGAGAGACTGTGAGGTGGAAGAGAGCAGTGGTGGCAGCAGAGAGAATGCACATGTGGTGTCTTGGGGGAAGTGAAAGGAAAAAATTGTCACACTAGATGTGCATGAGGAGAAGGTGGGAGGGTGGGAGTGAAGGAAGGATTAATGTGTTACGTTACTGAACCAAGGCCAGCAAGTGATGTGGCAGCTAAAAAGGCCAATGCAATTTTAGGCTAGATCAATAGAGGTATAGTGTCTAGCTCAAGGGAAGTAATAGTGCCACTCTATTCTGCTTTGATCAGACCTCACCTGGAATACTATATCCAGAATTCAAAAAGGATGTTGACAAATTAGAGTATGTCCAGAGGAGGGTGACCAAAATGGTGAAGGGTCTGGGAACCATACCTTATGAGGATAGACTTAGGGAGCTGGGTATGTTTAGCCTGGAGAAGAGATGGTTAAGAGGTGATATGATAACCCTGTTTAAGTATTTGAAGGAGTGTCATATTGAGGATGGAGCAAGCTTGTTTTCTGCTGCTCCAGAGACCAGAATATGAAACAATAGATGCAAAGTACAGGAAAAGAGATTCCACCTTAACATTAGGAGGAACTGCTTGACAGTAAGAGCTGTTCGATGGTGGAACACACTCCCTCAGAGTGTGGTGGAGTCTCCTTCCTTGGAGGTCTTTAAACAGAGGCTGGATGGCCATCTGTCAGGAATTGTGATTTCCTACATGGCAGGGGGTTGGACTGGATGCCCTTGTGGTCTTTTTCAACTCTATGATTCTATGATTCTAAGTCAGTCACAAAAAATACAGAAGTTGTGAATGAGTCGAGTCAGTGCATCATCTATTGCCAAGTCATCCAAGTTGACTCATTGCAGTGACTTGACTCCAACTTGTCAACTCAAGTCTACATCACTGCATACAGCTATTTTTCACACATTAAACCTGGCTGCCAGGGCTTTGAGAGACTGTTGGAATTAAAAGGAGGTGGAAACTTTAATTCAGCACCACAAACATTCTTGAATAATGAGAATAAAAGCTAGATTTCCAAGACTTTTAAGAGCTTGTAAATTGTAAAAGTAATAAACTTGTAATAGTTGCTCAACCTAGATGGCTGAATCTGACCCTTTCACTTCTCCCACATTCCTTCCTTCTTTTTTTTTTAAAGAAGATCATAGATTTGATAAGTTCTTATTTTTTTAAAAAAAATGTACTGACATTCTGTTGAGCAGTTACAAATGTGTAGGCTAGACTTCCATTTGTAACTGTTTGTTATGCATCTTTACAACCATGGTACTGTTGCCATGTTTGCAAATACTCCTCCCCAAAACCTAACTTAAAAACCAGCAGCCACAGACATCTTGTGATTATTGAGGCACAGCAGCATGTTGTTTCCAGCCCCCTCCAACATCAAATCTTTGGCTGAACAATCAGAGGCAGGACTTCTGTTGCAACATGCTGGAATTGTAATCCTGCTGTGCTCTGCATGCCAGCAGTGCCTTCCATCACTTACAGAAGCTCCTGGTTTTTAAGGTAATCTAGGGGAGTTAGGGCAGGGGACAGTACATAGGGCTAGTCTACACATAGGTGTGTTATGCAAACTGGTGTGGATTTTCACACCTTTAAATCAACATTCAATTGCCTACACTTTTCTGAACACATTCCTAACTATTTGCATGTGTACTTAATGTATGCCACATGTACCTATCAATCAAAAGGGAAGACATAGGTACTTCTAATTGTGTTGTCACCTTTTCCCAGTTTTAAATAAGTTCTTGATCAAAAATGCAATGTGTGTCTTTTCTATCAGAACAAAAAAGGGTAACAACTTTACTTTTCTTCTCTCTCTCTTTCCCCCCACATTCCACCTGAGATCTTGAAGAATTGAGGCAGAGTTTTAATATAACTGATCCTCAATGGCCAACTGCAAGGCTCCCAGAGATACCTTCCAAGCCATGGGCTAGTATGTGGGGGGGGGGGGGGGGTGGATGATCATTGCTCCCCATCCACACAATCATAACTCTGTGTGTGTGTGTGTTTTGGGGGAAATTGAATGTTCATTTCTCCTTGCTGCTCAAGCAAAGCAATGTATCAGGAGATTTAATGACAGCAGAAAGAGTTAATAACTAGGGAAGGTGAGGAGGGGGAGATGTGGAGCTAAAGAACCATTTCCATATTTGCTCCCTGTCTTTATTTAAATGCCCATCACCTTCAGAAGTGGGGTAAAGAAATACCCATCTGCCTACCTTCTGCCAAAATGTGCTGCCTTGTTAATAATCAGATGCCTACATGTTCAATGGTGTACATCTTTCCATTAACTAGAGTAAAAAGTGTTATAGCTCTTTCTTTGGATTTTGAGAACTTTTTCAGTCCCCTTACCCCCAAAAAAGAGGACAAATTTATTTGAATTGCATATGGGCAGTGTCAGGGTGAATTTGCACCCAGAGCAGAAAATGTCACACATGCTGCAATGGAGAACAAATGTAAAAGTGGGAGAAGAGGATTTCTTACCCTGCACCATTTCTAGAGGTTGCTGTGGATTTTGGTTCCTGGCAGCCAGTCTTCTGCATGCATGGACTTCGGTTTCACATGCGCCAACAGGCAGATCACACTCTATATGCCAGTGATGGTGAACCTTTTAAGCACTGAATGCCCAAACTAAACACCCTCGGAGGCCCCAACCAGGTTTGCCTGATTGTCTGCCAACCTGTGCTGCCTCAGCTGGTGGGCTGGGCCTCTGACTCTCTCTGGGCTTCCTCTGGCTGGCAGAGACCCCATGCAGGCAGCACCAGGGAGGCCTCACCCCACAGGTGCTTTGGGGCTTGTTTGGCTGGCTGCTACCTCCTAAAAGAGAGGTGGGGGAGAGGCTGGGCGGGGAGAGGCAAGGAGCCTGGAGCCAGAAGGAGCTATCATACCAGAATCATTAACTGCAACCAAAAGCAAAATTATCCTTTGAATATTTAGTACACCCAATTCTTGTCTTCACATAAAAATATCAAGCAATATTTGCTGTAATTTTAAAACAATTGCCCATTTGTTTTAAGCTGCTTAGCTATTTCAGTCTGTACATACTCATATAAGGTTTCCCCATTGTAGCTTGCAGATTCAAAAGGAAAAAAAAAACTCTCAACATCTAAAGCAAAGGCATTCAAATTATTTAGGTGAGATTCCTTAGGAATAAGAATGTTCAGATCAGCTCTGGTATCTGCTAATCAGGGCCATTAAGAGAGGCTTTGCAGAGGATTTTTAATTTATTTATGGAGAGAGATATTTTTTGCATGAAAACTCAGTTAAGCTTGACAGCTTGTTTACAATAGGGCCCTGAAGACACATTATACAATGCACAACAATATAAATATACATTTGAGATGCACACTTGAGCTCATAACATTTGTTAAACATCTGAAGTGCATAGCGATCAGGTATTCAGGATGGGCTAATTCCCCACTTAAATATGATGTGGGTTAGGGGACTGCTCTGAGCCTTGCTAACACAAGAATGACATCTCGCCAGGTGTGACTTTCCTGAATAACAACTTTCAGTCACAGCAGTTACAGAAGGAAGCCAAAGATTGGCAGGTTATTTCAAACCAAATGCATTTCAAAATGCACCTCCTTTTTCACCAAAGCTATCTTTTACTCCCTCCTTCTCTGAGCAGTTTGGCCTACAGATATCTCTGTTTCTTTGCCGTTTTACATGTATTCATCCATAAGTCATTTTGACCCATTTTGCACCATTCTGAAATTTCCCTCTCTCACACATACTCGTCACAAAAAATGACCTGCACTATTTCTGAGCAGAGGTTTTCTTATACACAATTTACCCTAAAGGGTACTTTTTTTGTAAGCTTTTTGAAACATTTCAGAGATGAAAACTTTATAGCAATATTGTAAGGAAACTGAAAGATACCTGTTCTCATTGACATATTAGTCAGGAAGTTGGTTTGAAGATATTGTGTGGGAGAAAAATAGAGTATCTAATCTGATACACCAACTATTTGGATAGCAAGTTATTAGACAATGGAGAAATATTGTATAAGTTCTACTGTGTAAAGTTGTCCTTAGATAAACTGAAACACAGATAATGTACAGCCTCAGTGGAAACAATTTTACATTTTCAAGATTCAAGAGATTTCAGATTGATTCTTCTTCTATTATGATAACTAAATTTCAGTGTTCAGCTACCGCACTGGAGTTCTGTGTGATAATCTATCCAGGTCTATATAGCAGAGTAGCAGAATTTGGTATTTGATGAGGAATCTTGTATCTTTGATATAAGTCATGCATATCTTAGCAAAGCAAAGCAAAGCAAAGCAGCTTCATTTATATACCGCTTCATATCGCGCTATGGGATGTCTAAGCAGTTTACAACTGTAAGCTCATGCTGGGTACTCATTTTAGAAACCTCGGAAGGATGCAGGCCTGAGTCTACCCTGAGCCCTGGCTAATATTGAACTCACAACCTTGTGGTCTATGAGTGAGTGGCTGCAGTACAGGCATTTAACCACTGCGCCACCAGGGCTCTTCTTGTTGTTGCGTGCCTTCAAGTACTTTCTGACTTATGGGAAAGTGTCTATTCAAACAAAACCTATTATCTAACCTTAATCCCAACAAAATGATATCCTGTATCTTTAGGTGTATCAATCACAGCATGTCAATTTGCTTATTTTAAACAAGCCATAGAAAATGTATATGCAGAATTTTTCTTTTCTTCTTTCTTTCTTTCTTTCTTTCTTTCTTTCTTTCGTAAACAGCAGTCCATATAGCCCTGCATAAACATGCAAATATACCATACAGACCTGCATAACAATAACAATGAATCATGCAATATATGTCATGGGTTCATAAGTGTGCCTGGTTTTCTCTTGTCATTGGTTTCACAGAGACTGTGAGAGACAGGTTTGTATTTGCACACATGAA
>JAIPUX010001232.1:51257677-51272077 GCA_020142125.1 Phrynosoma platyrhinos | reverse complement strand
TCAAAGTCTTAAATTTCCATTGGTTTAGAAGGGAATATTTGTATACTTACATTTCAATCTGTACTAAAATATTTGCTGCTATGGTGTTTAAGCTATTTTCATAGAGCTGTATTGGAAGCAATAGACTTTTGCAGAGTTAGAAATGTTCATTATAAAATTCATTGAATAATTAAGTAAACAGTGACCTCTTTGTAGATATTTTGTGAGCACAGAAGACTGTTAAATTCTGTGTGTTGAATTATTTATCATGAATGATCGAGACAGATTTAATAGTTCTTAATTTTAAGTGCTTTTGGTTAAGGAAACAGCTACATAAATCAGTCAACAGTGTTAATCCATTTTGAAGCAAACTGGATATTCCTGATTCATACACCTGTCACTTCCACATGTGCCTTGTTCTTCTTGACACTACTGCAGCTCCATTGAGTTGATCTCAGGGCTCATTTGCACAATCAGCACAAGTGATGTTCTTCCTGGACTGTAAAATTCTTCTTGTGTTTCCTAGATTGCACATCTAAGGGAGGATGGGACACAATTTCAGCTTATAGGTGGTGGTATACTGGAGCCAGGACTTGTAGGATCAGTGTGCTCTGCCTTTTTGCTTAGCAAGGATGAGGAGGATGTCATCTATTACTTCCTTCAGGTTTCTCTCTTCTGTTTGAGCTTTAGTTGCAGTGCTCATTGTAGCTGGAGCATTTCCATTTTTTTCCCTCCTCCTCCTCTTCCAACCACTTCCTGGATTAATCATTGAGCTAGCATGGCATAGTGGTTTGGGTGTTAGATTACAATTTTGGAGACCAGGGTTTGATTCCCATCTCAGCCATGAAACCCACTGGGGGACCTTGAGCAAGTCACATTCTCTCAGCCTTAAAGGCATACAACACACACAGGCATTTCCTGCCAAAACTGCAGAATGTCAGCTAATTGTGCTCTTAATAATAAGAACAATGGCACATATACTCTCCATGAGGTTTGGTCTAGGGTTCTAAGAACCACACCCCAGAGGCTGGAAATAATGTCTTGTTGCTGTTGTGTGCCTTCAAGTCATTTCCAACTTATAGTGACCCTAAGGTGAACCTATCATGGGGGTTTCTTGGCAAGATTTGTTCAGAGGAGGCTTGCCATTGTCTTCCCCTAAGAGAATGTGACTTGTCCAAGGTCCGCTAGGGGGTTTCATGAATGAGCTGGGAATCAAACATTGGTCTATAGCAGGGGTAGGCAACCTTTCTCCTTTAAGGGCTGAGGGACTTCAGCTCCCAGAATCCCAGGAGCTATTGGCCAACATGGGACCCTTGGCCAACATGGCTGAGGCTTCTAGGAGCTGAAGTCCCTTGGCCCTTAAAGGGGAAAGGTTGCCTACCCCTGGTCTATAGCGTCATAGCCCAACACTCAAACTACTGCACCACACTAGCTTGCAATTAAATCCTTTCCCCAATAACATATAAGCACTTTACCTTATGATTTCAAATTAATAAAGTAATCATTTACCTTAACTTTTCAAGGTATTAATAAGATGGGTATTGGGCAGCAAATCCACTCTGGATTTTAGTCTGAATTCTGTTGGAAGTATTTGAGATGATGAACCCTGCTCATCCCCCACCCCCACCCCCCGGATAGCTTCTTTAAAGTTTTGACTAAAACCCAGGGGAAATTATCTGCCTTACTGACATGGAAACCACCAGCCACCAATGCTGGTGTGAAGCTATGAATCCATTAAACAGTGAAGGAGGAATATCACATGGTTCAAGTGCTCACTTGTGCTGGACTCAATCTCTTAAGTTGGGAGGAGTTTTCTGGGTTACTTGTCAGTGATCAACACTCTTGGCCTATCTCCACCCCGTAGCTCAATCTGGGCCAATTGCTCTGGAGGGCCCTGAAAAATCAACCAGCGAGATTACCCCAGATCAAGCCACCAAAGGGGATTGAGGGAACAGATTCTTGACAAGCAATGCATCAACTCCTCCTTGTTTGAGGAAGCTTGAGCTGCAATGAGTTTACTTAGGGGGGTTGCAGACTGTCAGAAATAGTGTGAATTCAGTCCACTTTTAGGGTTAGGGTTAGGGTCAGGGAATCATGGGGACTGTATTTTATTGTGGCACTAGAGTTCTCTGACAAAGAAGGTTCAATGTCTCAGAAAAATAACAATTCCCATGATTCCCTAGCACTAACCCTAACCCTAAAAGTGGACTGAATTCACACTATTTTTGACAGTCTGCAACCCCCCTTAGTTTCTTTTTGATTATCCATTCCCTCAATCCCCCCTGTTTTTTTGAAAAAACATGCAAAGTGATTGCCCCAGACTGGGTGGGGGGGAAGGTGAGCCAAGGAAGCTGACTGTCAACAAACAGCCCAGTAAACTCCACATGACTTAAGATGTGCAAAGATTTACCCTCCCAGCTCAAGGCAAGCAGGTATCTGTCCACAATCTCAGAAGCACCACAAATGACTAACAATTTCATCACAAGAGGGAAATTTGGAATTTAAACAATGATTACCAGTTAAAATTGTGTAATTGACATTAAAACGTGCTTAAAATGACATTAATGCAAGTGCCATTATCCTGTAAAAAAACAGGGAATAACCAGGCAAGAAAAAGCAAAAAGTCCTTCACGGGGAAATTCTGTGAATGAGTTACTGTTGTTTCTTGCCTGGTTCTTCACAGGATAATGGCACTTTAATCATGTTTCGTCTCAACGTCATGTGAAAACCACTCATTCATTTGAACACAAGTGCGGGTTAATCACAGATTCTGCATAAGATAACAGCACTTTGTGTGTGAAAACCATTCATGCAATTGTGGGTTAGTCATGGGTCAATCACTGTTTATACTTCCAATTTTCCTCCATGTGATAAACTCCACTGACTGAGAGAGGGAGGAAAAGGCACATTTTCTCACTCCCTTAGCTCACCCTGCAATAGCACATACATGTGTGAGCAATCCAGAGTGAGCCTCCATAGAAAAAAACTGACAAAAGCCTGCTGTTCCCACACTTGCAAATTACAGACAAGTTGCAAATGGTGCTAAGGCTTTTATTGCAATAAATCCAAGCGTAAGCCTTGGATAACCATCCTGTTAATGTGGTACTTTAGAATAGAAAAAATAGTTCTTGCCCTGAGTTCTGGAAAGATAATGAGAGCTTCTTACATGGCTTTGCTGAAACTAAAAATTATTGAGCATGCAGTGGGATCCAATAATTCTGTAGCTGCAAGAGAATTTGGTGTCAATGAAAAACTTATAGGAAACTGGGGCAGAGGGGGGAAGATGCTGCACTATAAAAAATGACAAAGTCATATGGTAAACTTGTGCATTTTGTCGAAAGGATGTGAATGCCTGGGTCACAGAATGCAGACAAAAATGGCTACACCTTGGCTTGATCTAGCGTTTGGATAAGGGTGTTTCAGATAGTGAAAGAAAGAAAAAATTCAGCGACCAAAGGCACTGCACAGTTCAAAAGATCAGCTGGTTGGTGTATTGGGTTCATGAACTGCTATGGATTGTACCTTCACCAGCAAACAAAGATCTCTCAGAAGCTGCTTACAGAGTTCGATTAATATGTAATTTTGTTCCAAAGATTTATTATAAAGCAGAGACAAAAGAATGACATTGATATGGCTAATACTGGTAATATGGACGAAACCCTAATGACTTCTGTTATGACTGGTAATCAAACTGTAGCAAAAAAAAACCTTACTTGTGAAAACCACTGGTCATAAAAGAACCCACTTCCTAGTTATCCTAACTTGTTTGGCAGATGTACCTAGTGACAATATTAAAAGAAAAACAATGCCAAAGAACTTAAACATTTTGGCAGGCATAACTGTGTTCACCCTAAAGGCTGGATGAATGAGGAGGGCACTAAATGGATGCTGCACAATGTGTCAGATAGGCAACCAGGTGCCCATCACTATTGATGTAGGAAACATTCCATGTGCATGTCACTCAGGATGACAAAGATAAAGAAAATAAAATGGTGACAAAGGCCTCAAACAGATGGCCCAAAAAGGCCACCATCAGGCCATATTGGGGATAGGGTGTCCACATGACACATGCACCAAATGGAGCTAGACACTGCCCTGGGCATGACTCTTTTCTAAAGAGCCAGCACAAAAATGGCCTGAAAAAGAGCAGGAAAATCCACTCCTTTTTTGGCAGACCAGTTGCGGACCACAGTGATGGCCCATATCAGGGCCAGGTGCATGCGGCTGCCATGGCCCTGATACAAATGAGCCCTACATAGTCCTGGGGTGGCCCTTTAGGGCCATCTGTTTTGCCCCAAAATTAGCAGTGATTCCAGGTGGTCTAACGTTGGTGCTGCAGCTGCTGGAAGTTTGTCTCAACAAACCTTTCAAGAACTGACTGTGCAATATGTGGCAATAATGGATGTGTTTAATTACCAAATGCCTGCTGGAATCAGTCAATCAAAGAGATTTACCTATGCGATGACCATTCAACAGTGGGTTCAGTGGTTCTGATCTGCTGAACCCAAATCATTTATTTTTAACTCATTTTAAAATCTTTTCAAAACATGTAACTGATAAAGCAGCCCCTATTCCCCATCCAAATCACTTCAAAATATTTCCCAAAGATTCAGTTTCTCCATGCCCATAATAAACATAAAAGCAACAATTCACAGCAAAACAGAATTTTAAAAAATATAGCGCCTGATATTACAGTTTTTTTGCATTATTTTTTAAAAGTAACTTCATCAGGCCCTCTTTAGCCCAAAGAAGTTACACATTACAAGTGATGTTCTCTGTAATATAACTAAACTCTGTGCACAGCTTTGGATTTCCACATTTCAGCTCTTCACATGATTGATACCCATACAGGCTGGAGTGTCTCATGATGAAGTTTAGAAGAATAGATACTGATCCTCCTTTATCAGCTTTTTGCATTCTAAACTGTAAATATACAATGGTGCATTTCAAAGTTTTATAAGTGGAAGGAGAGAAAGAAAAAGGGGAGAGGTTCCTTTCCCCAAGAAGCACCCAATCTCCCTAGTTCAATCAGGGAGCATCTTTATAATAAGGGAGGGTTAATTCAGAGGGATACATGACTAGTGGACATTACGGAAGAATATGGCCCCAGGGAGCATGTGGATTTAACCTTGTAACTTTTTATTTTGCCACAAAATAGACAGCATGGCTGTCCAAAGGCGTTCATAGAATATGTGTGCTTCCTTCATCTTATATATAGCTTTAATATTCCAAGAAATAAAAATGCTGAACTGTGGCCCTATATCTCATTGTGTCTCTAAACTATCCTGAGTTAAGGACAACAGATGTTCCACAGCATGAACTGTGGACGCTTTCATCCGGCACAATCATAGAGCATTTCCATTAAAAGAGGAAATCTCAGTCTTAACCATGGCAGTCCCTTTGCTGCATGATTAATTAGTTTTATAGGTGGCACAGTGCATTAGGAAAGTGTCTGATAGCCCCAGGGTACATATTTTCTGCCCTTTATATGCTTGCCAAACTCTGTCTCTGTTTTTCTCCTTTCCTTTCTTTATGCAGACAAATATCAAGCAGGCATCATATTATTGGCAGTTTAGTTTCCTTCCTTCCTTCCGTCTTTGGAAACATTATTTGTTCATTTATGGCACTGGACAAAAGCTTACCTAGGTAAGAGCAAAATGGATTACCCTTTAGTTTAGACCTGTGGGAATGTTTCCCCCCCCCCTCCAAAAGTGACTAGACCATCACTCCTAGCTTTGAAAAAAAGAAAGGTCCTTATTAACCTAAAACAGGCAAAGGTGGAGAAAATAGTGTCAGATGCTCCATGAAGTTCATTACTGCCCAACTGGGGTAAAAAATGGGGAGACATAGGGTAGTCAAGCCAAAATGATGTAGTGGTTGGGCTAGGATTCCAGGAAACCAGGGTTCAAATTGTCACTCAGCCATGGTGAAACTGGTGTGGTCTCCTCCCCTGTTTCTTTAGACTGAGGGGATCAGGGTTCTTCACCATTTGTCAGCTAATTGTATCTTATTGAAGGTCCCTTCAGGCTTCAGAGGCTTCAATTTTGCAAAATGTCTTCCAAGTCTGTAACAATGGAAACCCACTGTGGGAACTTGGAGAAATCCCATTCTCATAGCCTTAGAGCAAGACAGTGACCAATCTCCTCTGAATGAATCTTGCCAATGGTGATAGGCCCCAATAAGCCACCACTGCTATCTTTCCATCTTCTTTGTTCCATGCCAAGGAAGGTCCAGAGGGTGTGTTCAGTATTGAAAGAGTTAAGTTTTGAAATTGAATTGTCCATTTTTCAAAGAGTATTCACAACTTGAGACTTAATCTTGCAAAATTTGCATATGGAATTTTTGAACAGCATTTTCTGCAGAGGAAACAGCATTTCTGTGCCAAAAAAAAAAAAACTATTTGCTGTGCAAAAAAGCCATGTAACAATATTGTGTAGAATAAGTCCTGAACTGCAAAGATTCTTTTTAGTGCAAGATGGTAGTGATAACTTCATTCATTTATGTCTTGCCTTTCTCCCAGTAATGGCACTCAGAAGTCCTCTTCTTTTTCCTTGCAAATGCCTTCTTATAAGGGTTTCCCAACACTTGAGAAACATGATTTTCAACTTTTTTCATTTAAAAAAAAAATTCAGCTAATTTTCAATTTATAAAGTAGTAAAGTATGTATAAATATGTGTATTTTACAAGAAATATTTTTGGCATATTTTACAATTTTACAATGCATTAAAGATGCACATTTTACATTAAAATGTGTATGAAATGAATATTTTATAGAATATGAGCAGAAAATTATATATTTATGGAAAATTAATGTCAAATGTGTATTTTATTAAAAATCTAGTATAGAATATATGCAAATTTTAATGCAGATTTTTCCACTCTCACCCCCACTCCCAGAAAATTAATGCAGAATTGAAATGGGACAGACTTATGAATGGACACATACAAAACTGACACAAGCAAGAATTGGCACATTTGTCCATACCTATGTACAGGTTTCTTTGAAGTTTTATATATATTAGAAGAACTATTCACACGTAATGCATTTATGGTTTGGATAAATTTTATTTTAACCATGTTTGGAAATTGGACATTGCTTTGTGTGAGGTAGAATAATTTGAGGGCACGTTAGCACTTGAAGAAAAACCAAAAGAAAAATGTTTGAAAAGGTTGGGGCACATCCTGACAAATGTTCCAGACATTTTTTAAAATATTTTCCCACTGAAGGTGCAAACCTAATAACTAGTTATAGCAATAATGACCCATTCTAGATGTTATATCAAAATGTTCACTTGTTCTGCTAGGTTTAATTTGGTTGTTCAGACTGTCTGATAACCATGACATAAATGTTTAACCCTGCATGGCAGCTGAACTATTTGTAGCAAACTATGAATTCAACTTTTAATGAAAGTGGATGATAGAAAAGCATAAAGTAAAATTTACATCTTTGAAGTTTGCAGAAGATTCATGATTCATCAGCTGGCATCCATAAATGTGCAGTTTGCTGTTTAGATTATGGACCTCCTCATCTGCTTAAGATGTAATTCAGTTTTCTGGTGGCTTTTAGAAAATGCTGACTAAGAGCCCCTCTCCTACATTGGGTCTCTAGGTGGGTTCATCTGGTTGTGGTGATGTTGTTCATGACAGAAGTCATCAAGCAGTAATTCTGTAATCTGCACTGAATGATTGGTCCAGCAGGGGCTGTCATTTAATTTCACACAACTTTAAGTGGTGGTGATTGTGATAAATATAGTAAGTAATTCACGCACAGAATAGAGCAGAGGCCCAGGACTGACATTAGTGATCTAGGATCATGGCAGATGTCTAAGGATACTAGCTATTGACCTCATCACTATGACAATTGTTCATAGAAGTGGACTGCACTGAAGTGGAATGAGGGCCCAACTGGGTGTCATCCCTCCTATGGGGTGTCACCTGGTGTGGTTGGAATCCCCTCGCAGCCTCCAGTGACACCACTGGCAAGGGTGAATCCTCTCTGAACAATTTCTGCCAAGAAAACCCCATGATAACTTGGCCTAAGGGTCACCATAAGTCAGAAATGTTGAAGACACACAACAGCAAGTAAAAAATAAAAAGCACACTCAAAGAGAGAATAAAATGCTGAAACATCCTGGAAAAAAACACAGTGCCATCTGAGTCTCTCTGATGAAGACATTGTATGATTCCACCACTAAAAGGAAACTCCAAGATGACATTTTTAGCTTTAAGTAATGTTTGACAATAATTATCAGGACTGGAAACTCCTTCTAGATGTTGTTGGACTACAGCTCCTAGAAGCCCTGATCAACAGAGTCAATGCTGATGAATGCTGGGAGCTATAATCCAATTGCTTCTGGAAGGCTGCATGATTCCCAACCCTTGCATATATGATTGAATAACAGGTGATTAGTTGAGTGATCAGATGACCAGTGTGCTGTGTGTGTTTGTGTGTGTGTTAAGATAAAAATATTTTAAACAAATTAAAAACCCATACACTTTCTCAGATAATTATATTCCCATGAACATTGAGCACAGAGTATGTTGTGTTTGAAATCTAATGTGTCTAACCTACTTAATGAGCTGATGACTGCCAATTCTATATTGAGAATGGTGGACTCCACAATTTAAAATTCAGTCTGCAAGCTGCAACTCACAAGAAATTTTAACCTTCTGCAATCATTTTCTCGATTTCTCCTTCTTCTCTTAAACATAAGAAAATGGTGGCAACACAGTTTGCATTATCAACCTGAAGTTATAGACCATTGAACTGTAGGTCAGGACTGTGACTCCAAGGTTGATGACACCACGTTCTTGCTTGCATAGATTTCTAATTAAGTGTCACTTTATGGGATGATGCTAACAGGGATAGGAGGGAAATTTGTTTCAAATATTAATGCAAACCTGCCTAATTCACACTTCCTAAAGCAGTATGTAAACTGAAATACAGTTTATCCCTCTTCTCTTTTTTCTAAATTTTGCATTGTAATTTGCCAATCAAAAACTGCATACAAGTATGTGTATAGCAGAGGTGCACACAAACAAACAACTATTAATGAAAGTAAGGTAGATGACATATTATATTAGGGGAATCAGCTAACGGAAATTAGAAATTAGGAAGATTTCATACAGTTTTTGTTGTGGACAAAGTTAGGTGATCTAAAATAGTTTTAAATAAATAAATACATTCAGAAAGTTATGTTGAAATTGGATCATTTAAACATGAAACTGGGGAAAAAGAGGAATCAAAATTAACACATTCATTTGTACCTAGATATATAAGCCTACACATCTGCCCAAAATCTAAAAATCTAAATCTGCACTTCTTTCATTTTCACACATAAGAACAAATACAGTCATTCCTCCACATTTGTGGGTTAGGCATTCATGGATTTGATTATTCTCAAATTACTGTATTTGCCACTGCCTCCACTTTTACCCTATGCCACTTTTAATAGGGACTTTGATAACCTGGGCATAAGTGGGGGAAAATTAAACTGGTTGGTCCTGTCTGTGTATGCATTCCCTTACTCATTCACTCACATGGGCAAATGGGAGGGAAGGGGATGTGATAGGGAACTATACAGAGGCAGGTTGTGTGTATCTGTTCATGGGCACAGTGGGCAGATAGAAGGGGATGAGATGGGGAGCATGAGAAGGGAGAACATGTGCTTTTCCTCACACACTCACATGGTTAATGGAGGGAATGGGATGGGATGAGTGTCTCCTTTCTTCTTGCTTTTGGCCCTTGCCCCATCCCCTTCCCCATCTCCTTCCCCATCTCCCTTTTGCCCAAATGAGGGAGGGAAAGAAGGCATGGTCAGGCCCATTCACTATGCCAGTACAGGTACATTTTTGTTTGTGTTAAATACAGTTTGGGGGGAGCCTAGAGCTAGTCATGATTTTTTTTCTCTTTTACAGGAGTCCTGAGCCCCTAACCACCACAAAAGTTGAGAGCCAAATGTAATTTCAAAAATTTACCCCCACTAGGCAACACTATGATCATTTTTATACATTTTCAATGATTTTCTGCATTCACTGTAGTTTTTGAACAAAAAAAACTTAGTAGAAAACTGATTTTTCTGCAAAATACACTGTTTTCTGTGCAAAACTGTTCTTTTAGCACAAACTTTAAGTTCTCCCCCCGAAGGACAATATTTCCTGCACAAATAAATTGTCTACAAAAAGGGCCAAAAATGCAAAATATGGCAGTTGACTATCAACAAGGACAAGAACAACTGTAAGCATTTGTTAAATTTGTTAAATTCCTACCACACAGAGAGAAAGAGACATATACAAAACTAGACCCATACAAGCTATTCCTTCACTAACATGCACTCTCTAACCACAAAGGATAACAGGGCAAGAGAGTGGTTCCCACACCACTAGTAATGTATATGAAGTTAATCCTGGCATGGCCATGGAAACCCAATGGGTGACCTTAGGCAAGTCACACTCTCTCAGCCTTATTGGATGGCAATGGCAAACCCTCTCTGACCAAATCCTGACAAGAAAACTCTGTGATAGGCTTGCCTAAGAGTTGTCATAAGTTGAACATGACTTGAAGGCACACAGCAACAACAATTGATGAGAAGATTTCTCATTATATGTCTATAAAGGGATATCTTAGTAACATACAAGTATTTGCATGAGCACATGTGTGCTGTGTATTTAGGAGTATTTCTTACTAATCATTTCTTCTTTAAATGTTGCTATTCTGGGCTGTGAGATCTCTGAGGACATTAAAGTCCAAACATATAATCAAGACGATTTATCCCATCAAGTATTCACTTCACTAAGACATATAACCAGATGTTAATGTAACATGTCCATCTTTATTATAAACTGCTCAAACTCTTGCTGATTAGAACATGCCCAGATTGTGCCAGAAGATTTCAATTCATTCATTACACCAGGCTATTAACTTCATCATCTTTTAACCAGCCGTCTTACAAATTAGTTTTCTTTTCATCACAAATGCCATCGCTCACTCTCCTGTTATCCATACCAGAGATTCTAATGACATGTCTCACTTCTCATAGAGGCAACAAGGTATGTTTTTGAGTAGCTTTTCCAACCATTGTGAGGTGTGTGTGTGTGTGATTGTCTGTATAAGAAATAGAAAAGCTTGTTTAGAATATTTCTCCAAATTATAGCAATGGATACACTTTTCAAAGACAGGCACTGCAACTTTTGCTGAACCAGAAAAACGTTTGTTTTGGGGATGGTAAAATTTACTTTTCACAAAAGGAACCTACAGTAATAATGCATTCAATCCTATTTCCCAGAATGCTTCTTAAGTATGTTAATAAAGTCTTTATTGTGTCTGCTTATAAAAGTCGCCACCATTTCCCATTAGAAAGTCTCTGTTTATTCATCAAACATTTACTGACAGTGACTGCTGGGAGCAAGCTCGGATTTCCACTCCATTACACGTTTGTGGCATAAAACACATTAATTATAGATATATTACAATATTCAACTCATTGAGGAAAAATTAGATGATCAAGGCTCATTTTCCTTGACAATAAGCAAGTTAATGAAAATACTAATTACCTGATGATGAAGTGGAGCCTCCAGGATTGAATGTTGAGCATCTGTAGAAGAGGCTGGTGAATCTAGTGCTGAATATTAAAGTCAGAAGCATGGAAAAACCTAAACAGTGGTTCACAAGGTTAGCAAGAGCCCCTTAATCACAAAAGAGAGGGTAGTTAGTTTACAGCAACAATCTTTATAGCTGGTGATGGCTGGCAGGAACCATAAACAAACATAATGCTCTTTTATTAGAATTCCCACTATGATCACAACTTTCTGGCCTTTCTGTAGTTTGAGGCCAAAGAGGTGATCAACATTTTCAGAAAGTCTGCATGGAACAGCCTACCTAGGACTGAATTATTCAAAGACAAGTGTATGGTGGGGTGGAGATCTTCTGGCTTCAGAAGTTCTTGCTCAATCTGGAAACCTAACAATGCCTACTATTATCCCTGATATGTACCTTTTCTACATTCAGAAAAGTTTCAACATAGGATTTGATCCAACCATTCATTATCCTAAATGCATTCTGAATCAGAATGGGACCATATGATTTCTCTAGAACACATCAATTAATACAGTTTATTTTGTGCATATAATTATGTATAGAATAACTCCAACTTGTTAGTCAAATATTTGCTTGATGTCCCCTGCTGTCAAAAACATACCTGGCAACTCAGGAGAAGGCCCATTTGTCACTCTCTTTCTCCAGGAAAGCTTATCTATTGAAACCTTTCTTATATTGTAACACCCAATAAAGCTTTTTGTTTATTGCAGGCTTTTCTTTCCTAAAATTGGATTCTTTTCTCCACTGTTCTGCATTTATTTTAAATGTTACTGTTTCCTTATTGTAATATGTGTTCTCTTCAAATTGCATAGATTGCCCTGAGTCTATTTATAGTGAAAATTAGGACTGTGATACCAGTTTGGCCAGTCTTTAATAACAAAGGAAGTTGGACTGGTTCAGACCAGTTTGTATGAGCTTTGCATTAGGACAGACCAGCCCAATATCGTTCTGGGATGGAAAGGCACTGTCTGAAGCACTTCAGATTGATTTGGAGATCTGGGTACTAAAAACAAGCAAGAAGAAATTAGACAGTATTTCTTCACCATGGCTATGAAAGGAAAGCATGAAGGTGGTATAATGCAGATAGAGAAGAGAACTGGGATTTGCTCATTGACAGCTGTATTGTGCAATCTGCAAGAAAATTTCACCAGCACTCTCCAATCATAGTGCTTATGTGGCAAGATTATTTGAAGTTGTTGAAGTCATATCACCAGTTATCTCCCCTTTCATATGTTAGTAGCAGATCATAAAAGAGCTGTGTGGAGGTACATGCTTGTCAACTGTTGTCTGAGATGGTCTAAGTGAATTTTTTTTAATAGCCTAGCTTAATCATCTGCTTCCCTTCCTTGTTAATTTGTCTCTTTAATGAGTTTCTCTGTGTTTTAAGTAGTGACACTTACACTTACACCAGACACTACTGCCTAGTGTTGTTTTTGATATTGTTGTTATTTAGATGTTAGATAGAAGGCTGGGAGTCTAAACACCACAGAAAGCACAGAGCATTGTCTGAGAACAGATCCATGCATTGATATCTGTCCACACTGTAAGCATCAAATAATTAGAATAAAGGAAAAAGAAAATCTGAATTTACAACTTCCATATCTTGATGCAACATTTTGAGCATTAGCATCAAGCAGTGTTGCTCAGGACAGAAGAAAAGTCTGAGCAGCCAGGCTTCTGGTGCAAAACCAAAGTCTGAGGGAAGCAAAACCTCTCAATCCCCCACACCCTGCCCTTGCAAAAGGCTTGGTTGGGCTATTGTTGGAAGAAATGGGATAGGGGAAGTATGGGACATGAGAGGGAAGTTTCCAATGTGTGCCCAGGTCACTAGATGGGTCTTAAGGGAAAGTAGAGGAATTACCACCAGTTGGGCTACTAGTAACTAATAAAGCATGCTTTGTCACCCTCCCCTATTTCTTTATTTTGAATCATTGAATCTTGCCAGTTGGAACAAAAAAAAGCAATCATGGCTATATATCTCAGTTAGGAAGAACATCAGACTCAGCTTGAAAATCTTTGCAGAACCAAACATACCTTGGCAGACCTGGGGTTAAAGTAATGCTAATCTGTCAACATTTCTGAATATATTAAGGAAATCTGGATTCTGTGGTATAGTGAAGGATACAAAATGGAGCATGGAGTGAATTCTGGGCATGTTCCCTTATTTGGAACTTCCTAAGTTTCGTAATACAAGTAAACAGTATGTTATCTAAGAAAGGGTCAATAAAAGGTCAATTATGTCATAAATCCCATGGTATATCTCTGGCATCTAGATACCCAAAGATATAGGATAATAGAATCATAGAATTGGAAGAAGCCATAAGGACCATCCAGTCCAACCCCCTGCCATGCAGGAACTCAAAATCAAACCATCCCCAACAGATGGCCATCCAGCCTCTGTTTAAAGATCTCCAAAGAAGGAGACTCCACCACACTCTGAGGATGGAATGTGTTCCATTGTTGAACAGCTCTCACTGTCAGGAAATGCCTCCTAATGTTGAGGTGGAATCTCTTGCATCCATTGTTTCACCTCCTGTTCTCTGGAGCAGCAGAAAACAAGCTAGCGCCCTCCTCAATATGACATCCATTCAAATATTTAAACAGGGCTATCATATCCCTTCTTAACCGTCTCTTCTCCAGGCTAAACATACCCAGTTCCCAAAGTCATTCCTCATAGGGCATGGTTTCCAGACCCTTCACCATTTTAGTTGCCCTCCTCTGGACACGCTCCAGTTTTTCAACATCCTTTTTGAATTGTGGTGCCAGAACTGGACATGGTATTCCAGGTGGGGCCTGACCAATGCAGAATACAGTGGCACTATTAC
>JAIPUX010001232.1:51244452-51257577 GCA_020142125.1 Phrynosoma platyrhinos | reverse complement strand
GGACCAACAGAGTACAAGAGTGGACAACTGTGATGCATCCTGTGATCAAAGTCTCCACTCCTAGAGTCCACTATGGATTACACCTCTTCCTCATAGCCCTAAAACTGAATTTTGGTGGCATCTCTGTCACATACAACACCCTCCTTGAAATGAACATTTTCTACTTGATTTAAGGGGGAAGGCTCCTGCTTTGTCACCAACATTTAGAGGTGTAGCTTTAGGAAAACCTGAGGGCTTCAAATTGGTCTTTCTGGCCACATTAATCTTTTGGGCTGCTCAGGTTGTGCATTACTGTACAGATTATCACCCAGTGGTACAGGTGCAATCCATTTTCTCTTGCAACTAACGTCCAGTTGCAAAGTTTGTCTAGCTCAAAGTCTACCATCTCTTTGCCTTCCTCATTTTATTTCAGTGTCTTCATTGTAAAGAAAAACAGCTCTTTTCCAGTTAGCGTACCAAAGGAGAGAGGACATGTTTTTAAGGCAGTTTTTCTCAGCAAGGTCAAAGCATGACATATGATTACGTTACACACAAAGAAATTATTGATAACCTGAACCAATTGTATGAAAGAGGGATAAAAGCTTGTTCCTACTTGTATCTGAGAAAGCTTGTCAACTGCTGAGACTCAACTGAAAGGTGACCACTAGGGATAGGCTGGAACCAGATGGCAGATTTTCAGAGAAGTTCCTTTTGTTTTGTGACAGATTATTAGGATGAGTTCCGGCTTTGACTACCATTAAAAATGTGGTAAGGCTAACCTTTGAATAAGATTTGGGCTGTAATCCCATCTGCTTGCCTGGGAATAAAACCCTTGAGGACAACAGGGACTTACCTCTAAAGAAACAGGGCCAGGATTGAAAAGCATATGTGCTTTGCAGGTATTCAAATGGACACCCCTCTGACAGTGAGGCAGTGACTGGCATTCCAGCCTATGTACTAATTCTGCCTGGATAGATAATGAATTTGTCCACATGGGTAGAAGCTACATACATATGCCAGTTTGTTTTTGTTGTCTGCCTTCAAGTCATTTTCCAACTTAGGTAACCCTAAGGCCATCATGGGTTTTTCTTGCAAGTTTCTTCAGAGGGGGTTTGCCATTGCCATCCTCTGAGGCTGAGAGAGTGTAGCTTGCCCAAATTCACCTAGTGGGTTTACATAGCTGTGGCAGATTTTGAACCCTGTTCTCCTGAGACATAGTCCAACACTAAAACACTATATCAGGCTGCCTCAGTATGCCAATAAATGTACATAAAATACATTCACATGTAAGGGGTTATGATTGGCTCACAACCTGTATTATTTTATATGCACTTATGTAGGTACAATTAGAAGAGACCTTCTTATACTAGCACAATTGCAGCTCTTAGGGGCATGAGGAGAACAGGGCTATTCCCACAGTCCCTTTGACATTTCCTCTGTGTAAGAGATAGGAACAGAAAGAATATCTGGAGATATTTGAAATTCAAAAATCATTTTAAAAATCAGAAATAAGAATCTTCAGTTTGGGACTTATTTTCTGAAAAAATGCATGTGGTTGTTTTACACATTTTCTGCAAAGAAAAAAATATTTCTGCTTGGAAATATTATTTCATGCACAGAAAAATGCTGTTTTTTGTGCAGATAATGCTGTAACTCAGGGATATTCTGTGTGAAATTTTCATGCAGTTGTTTTACCCAGAAAATAATAATTCTGTTCCTTAGGTTACACAGTTTACTGCACAAAACAACCATATGTTGTGTAGAATAAGTCCTGAATTGTGAATCAGCTTTGAAAATGGCATGATTTTTGAAGTCTCTCTCTCGGCTGGAAGAAAATTACTAAAATTATAATTGTTTCCTTTGAGAAGAAAATTAGTGAAGAATTCCATCACTGATTAAAAAGTTTGTCTGAACTTGTAAGAACAACAGGGGAGCCTTCCTGGGTTAGACCAAAAGCCTATCCATTCCAGTATTTTGATCACATTGTAGCCAACTAAATGCATCATAGGAGGCCCACAAGCAAAACATGAATAGAGCTGCATTCTCTGTCTCTCATTCCCCCCATCATCTGATATATAGATATATACTGTCTGTGATGCTGAAATTGATATATAGCCATCCTTGCAAATAGCCACTGGTAGCTCTATTCTATGTGAAATTATATTCATTGTTGTTGTTAACTGCCCTCTAGTCACCCCGACTCATGGTGACCTTGTGGATGACACATCTCCAAGACTCCCTGTGCTCCACTGCTCTGCTTAGATCTTGTAAATTCAGGCCCATGGCCTCCATGACTGAGTCCCTCCATCTGGCATGTGGTCTTCTTCTCTTTCTACTGTCATCTACCCTTCCTAGTATTATTGTCTTTTCTAATAGGCCATGCCTTCTCATGATGTGGCCAAAGTACAATAGCCTCAACTAAATCATCTTGGCTTCCAGGGAGAGATCAGGCCTGATTTGTTCAAGGACCCATTTGTTTGTCTGGCTGGCTGTTCACAGTATCCTCAGCACTCTTCTCCAACACCTCATCTCAAATTAGAACTTTCTTCTTATCTGCTTTTTTCACTGCCCAGCTCTCACACTGGTACATGGTGGTGAGGAATACAATGGCTTGGATGATTCTAATTTTAAATGAGAATTTATCTAATCTCCCTTTAAAACCATTTGCCTAAAATATTCCCTGCAATAATATTATTTTAAGCCCCATATTACAGATGGAGAACTGAGGATGCTAGAAGTTTTCCTGACAGACAATGCCATTTAACTCCTTTTTTTAAAAAATATTTTTTAATTCTGTTGTAGAAATTCACACTTTTGTGAAATTCACACACATACATTTTTAACATGTGAATTTATTTGGCAATTAACTCCTGTGTTCATTTTTCTATAGATTTTATCTAATTTGCACATGTTTTCCCATTGAATAAGCATGTTTGTGATTAATGTCCAATTCTACTCATGTTAGCCATTTGCATTTTTAAATGCACACATAGTTAGGTGCACTGTCTTCATTGTCTTCAGAACACAAAGGCCTGATTTGACTGTGGTCTGTCTACATGGTGGATGGACAATTCCACAGCAAATGTGGGCCATCCTTTCCCTAAACTGAATTTTAAAAACCTCACCATTTGCTCTGGATCTTCCCAAATAATCTGGAGCACTCCAGAGGACACTGAACAGCTGTTTACACAGTGTCTAGCTATGCCTCTTGCTGCCAGCACTGCTGGTGTGAGTCATTCCCCCTGAGGTCACAACTAGGTAACCAGCTATGTGAGCCACACTGAGTGTCTCCTTTTCAACCTCAGAGGGAGCAACTCATGGCAGTGGTGGCAGGCAGCACAGTAGGATGCGTATGTAGACAACTGTCTGGTGTCACTCCAGAATGCCCAGTAACAGATGGAATTTGGGGCAACTGTAGGGCCAGAATGCTCTGGGAGCAGTGTGGAGTATGTGTGCCCAGGTAGACCTGTCTGATATAAAGACTATCAAATCCAATGAAATCCTTCTACACACACACCACCCAGTTCCAGCTTACAAATCAGCCTCAGACATGGCTAGAAAGCATCAAACTCTGAATTGCACAGTTTTCCAACATTCAGAGTCCATGGCCACAGTTTTTTCTTAGCTGTCACTTCCAAGCAATGTAAAGGGATATGCATCTGTTATCCCACATATGTGCCCTTCACAACGTTTTGCATTGGCTGCATTTTGCATTTTCAAATATTTTTACTTCTTCTCCACATCACTGTAGACATATAAGAAGAATGGGTTCAGTGAAACTGAGAAAAAGCATCTCATTGATAGTCGCAACCTAGTGGCAGACAGCTGTCACTTGGAACAATTTAAGGCAGCTATCATATGCCAGCTGCATCATGTAAAGTGACCTAGCAGTGACTTCTAGAACTTTTATTGCAAAAATTACCACCATACATTCAAAGGTGATCATAGAAACAGTAACTTGGATGCTGTATAAGTTGGTCGTTTTCCAAAACACACAATGTGTGTAACAAATTTAACTTTTGTGCCAAGAAAATTGGAATTCTGCAACAGATACTGAGTATGCAAAAATAAGAGTTACAATAATGCACACATTAGAGGAGATTATGTAAAAAACATGGATTTTAGGGGAAATTGCATAGTAATTCTTTTTTTTTTCTTCCTTTTTTTTAAGGAATTGGGGACTAATGAGGAAACTGGGTGGAACAGATGCATGACCAGTGGTAGCTAGTAACTTCCTTGTCAGTGTGATGGTGAATCTGCTGCAGACATTAATCTGAGATATGAAGAGGTTGAACTTTATCCATAAGATAGTACCTTTAGGCTAGAAATCATAGGAGATTCACTCTTTTACTGATATGGAAGCTGCTGCCACCACCACTGAGTAGGCCTGAATGCCCAC
The DNA here is from genome assembly GCA_020142125.1 of Phrynosoma platyrhinos. Taxonomy (NCBI): domain Eukaryota; kingdom Metazoa; phylum Chordata; class Lepidosauria; order Squamata; family Phrynosomatidae; genus Phrynosoma; species Phrynosoma platyrhinos. The sequence continues at coordinate 51,253,199 of JAIPUX010001232.1, read as the reverse complement.
AAAACAGATGGATTCATCCCTCCATGCTTCCAACTCCCCTGAAGTATAATGATAGCAATAATTAGCTTTACTTTTATTTTATTTTATAGTTATTTAATTATAATTAAAGCAAGGGGTGCAGAATCTTTGTTCCTCTAGGAGTTTTGGATTACCACTCCCATAATTCTTTACCATTAGTCATGTTCTCTAGAGTTTCTGCAAATTGAAGTCCAAAATATTTGGAGGGCAACATGTCTCCCATCTCTGGCTTAAAGGCTTTTTTGCTGGCCCTCCAGGGAATTCTCAGGGATCTTTAGTGCAATGTATTTAGTGATGCTCTAAGAAAGCTGCCAATACAGGAATGGCATGCCAAAACTTGTCACATCCCAGAGTATGAATTGCTCAGGAACAAGTTCTGTGTGAACATGTTCTTGGCATCACCAGCTACTCTCTTCATAGAACCATAGAATCATAGAATTGGAAGAGACCACAAAGGCCATCCAGTCCAACCCCCTGCCATGCAGGAACTAACAAAAAGAAAAAAGCATCTCTGACAGATGGCCATTCAACCTCTGTTTAAAGACCTCCAAAGAAGGAGACTCCACCACACTCTGAGGGAGTGTATTCCACTGTCAAACAGCTCTCACTGTCAGCAAGTGCCTCCTACTGTTGAGGTGGAATCTCTTTTCCTGTAGCTTGCATCCATTGTTCCAAGTCCTGTTCTCTGGAGCAGCAGCAAACAAGCTAGCTCCCTCCTCAATATGACATCCTTTCAAATTGCACTCTGTCACTATAACCCTGCTTCATTTGCAATGTCTGCTTGCTCTCTGATGCTACCCATATTTTAACCAGTAGAAAATTGCTGAACTTAACAAAAAATACAGATTTATATTTTAAATTCAAAACTGTAGAATTTATGGAAATGAATGATCAGTTTCTATCAAATATTCATTTTAGCCTTTCAAATTACTAATCATATCAAATACTAATAAAGTTAGTTTAGTTTAACCTTAGTAGTGTATGCTTTGAGGGTGGGGGAGTGATAGGAGGCGAATTCTCTTTGGAGCACTAATTCCATTGAGGTTTGGGAGAAAAGTAATTTCAGTAGAGGAATGGTAGCTAACTCTGTCCCAACACATGCCTTTGAAGGGTAGCAAAATTCTTGTTATTCAAATAAGCAGAGTCCCCTAATGTTAAAACAGAAGCTCTTCCTGAAGCAAAGATGTTTTGCTACGCTAATCTCCAACAGTTTCTAATTCTTCAGAGGCCAAATGCCTAGCTGTAGATATTTGTTCATGTGTTATTTTTTCCCCCTGACCTGAACATTTTTCTGTGATTTTTATTCCTCCAGCATGGTGTGCTACAACACAGTTAAAAAGACTGTGGGGATACAAAGAAATGATTTCTATGGAGTCTGAAGTTAAATTTCAACATTTACCAAAAAATGAGATTAAAAAGGAGGCCTTAAGAAGATAGTTTCTGAAGCAGGTTAACAGAGGATCACTTAAGTGCCTCCTATAACAACAAAAGAAGGGAATACTCATGTGTTTTTAAAATCTCTAAATGCTTCCTCAGTACTATCTTTACAGGGATCCAGTGCCCCCAAGCTAGTTTATACTGCATGTTTAATTTGTCTTTAATATCAGATGTGCCCTATTGATTTCTTTTGTGTATGTTTTCATTCTAAATAATTCAGGTGCAGATCTTCCCTCTACCCTATTATGGTCAATGACACGAGGAAAATTTTAAGATAATCAATTGATTCCTGCCTGATGACTCCTACTGTTGATATCCCCTGAAGTGAGGAAATAGGGAAGGCCAGGGGATAAAATGACACAACAGTCAATCATGGCAATCCGCAGATGTATCAACAGTGGTTTTGTGATAGAAGTCCAGATCCATCGTGAGGCTCTATAATGCCTACTAATAGTCCATGCTTTTTCCCCAGATAAGCAGTGCATATCTTTGTTTGATGTATCTTCCTAGTTTCCTTCAATCATGCACTTGAAACCATGCAATCATTTTCCTTCCATTATTTAACATCTCCATTCCCCAACGACAGCGTGCTAGAAATTCTACTTTTCCTTTTATCTGAGAATGTATTTCTAAGTTTGCTCTAGTCATTCAAATGGTAATCAACTACCTACAGTCTTATATTTTCCACCTGGTCCAGGTCCCTACACTAAGGACATCCCTCAGTTAATAAAGCCTCTGGGATCTTCTATGTGGGCCAAATAAACCATTCTCACCTTGTCCTCACAGCAACCTGTCTTCATGACACAGGGCCAAATCACCAATTCAAAAGAGGACTGTCTTCATAACATAAGGCACTTCCACATTGAATCAATCTTATCCCTCCCTTAAGCCAGTGTTTTTAAAAAAACTTACATTTTGCTCCAGATTTTGCAGGAAAACCTGGAACACTCCAAAGTGGTTGCTGTCTATGCACACATCTCCATTGTGTCACCTGGCACTACCATCACTAACTTGAGTCGCTATCTCTGAGATCATAACAAGGTTCCCAGCCATGTGATTGATCCTGGGAAACTCATTTCTGACTTCAAAAGGGACTCATGCCAGTGGTGGTGGTGGTGCCAGGCCACATAACAGGGACACATATTTACACAGCTATTGATACAGAACATAGAGGCAATGGGGGGCATCTCTGGGGTCAAAATACTCTTGGAACAGCCCTGCATATTTTGACCACAAGCCCAAGTATGCAAGCCCTCTTATGAATTCCTTTTTTACAAAGACTTTTATCTTCCCCTTTCTTCCTCATCCTCTGCCTAGCTTGAAGTTTTGTAGCAGCACTGGCACTGGGAGGATAGATGGTGAAGGAGGGCTAGAGAAACATAGATTTTGGATGTCAAGTTGCAGTAGTATGTCTGGCAGTAAATAATGCAATAAAAGCTTGAGCTGGGAGAGAATGGGATTCTCCTCTAGCTGATCCAACTGTATACAACTGGCAAGTTAAATGGGAAAAAGAGAGAAAAGAGGAGACCAGATAAAGTTTCCTTCACCAGCTATATATATAGCTCTGTAAGGGGGCAGGTAGGAAGCATTAACTTTCTTGTCTTGGTGCAATGAAACCTCCACTGGTACAAGAGGATATGCATAGGGCCTGAGTGATCAGTATACTCATTCAGCTTTTGCCTCAGTATTACCTGGATCCTTCTGCATGTCTTTGGGTTTCTGTGGGAAATTCACCTGGTGTTCCAAAGGTCATCGTGTCCTCTTAAGAACATGTCTGGCCCCAAATACGAAAATGCGGAGATTCCAAATATATTATTAACAACTTGCAGCAGTAGCAGATGTGCCGGCCAGCTCAGTGGGAAGCCCTTGCAGATTCAGAGTAGCAGGTATGTGTTGTGGGTCGTTGTTTTTTTTTTTAAATCAGCGTAATGGTGTTAACCCTTGGTTCTTGTGAGGAACATGCTGGACATCATCCAGAGTGGTCACACCAGAACCAGGGTTTGGGATGTGCATTGTCTGAACAGGAGAAGGACAAAATGGGGAGGGGCAGCATGCAGATAGGGCAGTACATGTTTCATTTTACACATATACATCATTCATTTTGAATTTTTTTAAAAAATTTAATTTTAATTTTAAAAATTGCTGAAACATGTTGAAATGCTTTTGTTTTTTTATGGCAAAGGAGCTTATTCCTATTCTTCTCATGTTATTTCTATCTCTGCTATCAAGTTTTCTGTTAAAGAAATAATGCCCAGGAACACATCAACTTTGTTAACTGAGGTATACTTGTAATCTTTCCATTCTTGTTCCCAAGCAAATTGGAGCGCAATCTTAATTGGCCATGATGGCCAAGTGACAGTGGAACTAATACTAGGCCAACTGAAGCTTTTAGTCCTTTGATTATGGACACACCGATATTCAACAATATATGTTGATACCATGTCAAGTTTCAGCTGAGACAGGCCATTATGCTTTGCCAGTTAAAATATATTAGACAACCTGTAAAACCATTTCCCAATAATATATAAAATAAAGAGGGTTGCTCTCAGAACTGATTCCTGTAAATATTTCCCCACTTTGAAGAAGACCTCTTTGGTTGAAACAGATATGATCCTGAAATCTGTCATTTTGAATATATATACTATATATATATTCATTCTATTTAATCATTCTATTTATACATTTCCATATATTGGTTGTGTGTGCTTACAATTTCTTTTATCTTTGATTTTTGACACCTCTGGTGGTATTTATAGTGTGTTATTCCTGTCTTTTTTGTTGTTTCCATAACCTCCACCAACAGAACTTGCTTTGTTGACCATCAAACCTCTCTACCTGCCTATTTGCCTATCTATTCAGGGTATATACCAACCACAACTGGATTCTAACTTGTTACAGAAAACAGTAAGACATATCTCTGAACAGTCAGGAAGCCTAGATGAGAATCATTATGAATCTCAGTTCAGAAATTCAAATCTTTGTGACTGCTACTGGAAATCAATAAGGGACTATGGGTACATCTACACTGCAGAAATAATACAGTTTGACACTGTTTTAACTCCCATGGCTTCATGATACATGATTTGTAGTTTTGTGAGGCACTATCATTCTTTGGCAGAGAGGTCTAAAGATCTTGTAAAATTACAAATCCCAGTATCCCTTAGGATGGAGCTATAGCACTTAAAGTGGTGTCAAAATGCATTATTTTTGTAGTGTAGATGCACACTATACTGTTTATCAAAACCAAACAAACTTTACAGATATGGTAACCTCTCAGGGTGAGATTATGCCTGCTAATTTTCTGCAAAATAGATGTGCACTTTTTACATACTGTATGCCTTTTAACTTTATAAAAGGGAAGTATTGGTCATCATTTTACAAATTTCATAAATGGATGAAATTTACAGGTGTAGTTGAGACCATGTCTGCCAAGTTTCAGAAGAATATATCCAGAGTTTTGTGTAAGAGCAGTCTTTAGATTTTGGATGTTCCCACTAAAGGACATGTTTATTATTCTAGATTTTTTGTGGATTCTTGTTATGAAAATTATATGAAGATTGCAGGTGATCTAAGTTGTTTTTTTTAAAAACCTGCAGAATTTCAGAGGGATGGGTACAGAGTTACAATGAATTAAAAGCACCTTGAGGCGTTTAATGTTTTCTGATCTACTGACACCAAATTCATTGTAAGTGTCAGAAGACAGGGTAGGTTTCAACATATCCATTCTTGGGAGACAGAACTATCAAAAAGAGCCATGGAGAGGACTTGTGGTACCACAAGCCATGGAGAAGCAATGTGGCTAACCCAAGATAGAGGGAAATTCAGAAAGTCATGGGCTAATCCTGTCATGTATGGAAGTGGTTGGGCAAAAGGGTCAATAGTAAATATTGATAAAAATGTGCTTTTATACCCCAGTATTAATTACCTCCCAGTATAGCCATGGAAACCTACTGGGTGACCTTGGGCAAACCACACTCTCTCAAATTCAGAAGGCAAAGGCAACCTCCTCTGAACAAACCTTGCCAGGAAAACCTAGTGATAGGTTCACCTTACAGTTTTCGTAATTTGGAAATTATTTAAAGGTGCACAACAACAATAACCACAACAACAACCACAACAACACTTGTGTTTACTGGTTAGCCGTGGGGATTATTCTTTTCTGGATTTTAGTGTGAACTGTAAAATTGCTATCAAAAATGCTGAACCTATTAGGGGAATAGGGCTCATCAGCTTGGACATCTATTTTAAAATCCAGACTAAAATCCATTGCCCCACTGACATGCAAGCTAGCAGCCACCATTCCTGCTCAGACCAAGTAACTCAGCACAGTCCTGCAAACTCTCAGGTGCAATCCTGTGCAACCTACACATTAACCATTGAATTCAATGATACTGACATCTGAATAATCATGAACAGGATTTCAGTGCTGGCTATGCATCTGTTGCAATTTTTTTATCTATATACATATGCAAACAGAACTGTACGAAAACAAATCATGGATTTTCACATTTACTCTGACTTCAAAGTAATTTCCCTTGGTCAGATGTATTAGAACTGGATTTGGAGATCTGTTGGGATGGAAAGTACATATTCAGTGATACTTCCCTGATAATCATTTCTAGGATTTATTTTAAGGGATTGAAGCCACAGGACTGAACCATGGTGAATCCTGGCTCAGCTGATGTCAGACCAAATATTACATGCTTGCGTATATCAGAGATCTGAACAGTTAATTTTTTCATTACAAATCCCAGAATGAGGGATTCTGAAAGCTGTAGTCCGAAATATCTATCTACCTATCTATTTCTCACAATCCTTTGGTCTAATGTCATAGCTTATGCAGATAGATAAGATGGTAAAACTTCCTGGGTGATACCATTTCAGAATGCAGGTGATGGTCACATGTCTAAACATCACATACATGCCCACTACCTCACTGCACACTGGGGGGTGGGATTGATGGACAATCTGAACTCCTTTTCCTTTACATCTAATTTTCTACATGTAAAGGTTCCTTTTTATAGTGGAATATCCAATTTAATTAATAACTGATCTGTCCTCTCTAATGGTACAATCTAAAATAGTTTTCTTACCCATGTAAACCAAGACTGCACTCAAATTTTGAGTTGATTCCCACCTCAAATAGCAGCAGACGGAATGGGCTGTTAAATAGATTATACCTAAATAGTTTAATGGTAAATCCATTGAGCACAAAGTAAAAGAGTAAATTGGCAGCACCAGCTCACATTCCCATGGATAACTTATTTATAAATCTCCCTGTGATTTATTATTAATCTCCTTATGCAATAATCACTCATGCATATAAACGTGGATTAGCTTTTTATTTAAAAAAAATAGATTCTGCTTCATGTTTCTTTACAAAAGAGATGTTTTGACTCTACAACTCAGTTCATCACTGGTTTGAAGATTTTAAAGACATTAAAGTCTGAAATTATGGCGGGGGGATGTAATTTTCATTAGTTCCAGGTTCGTTTATTATTCCATTCCCCCTCCCATTGCTATAAATGCAATTGCAAAACCATTGCCCTTGATCACTTCAAACATTCCTCAGCCCAGCTCTACTTGTTTTAATTAGGATTAGTTCATAAGAATTTAAGCAATTTCATTTTAAATTAGGAAGGAAGTCCTCAAACAAATAAAAAGAGCATGTGTGAGATACACCCACCCATTCACTCATATATATATATATATATATATATATATATATATATATATATATATATAAAGTTTTTTCCCTCTCATCAATATTAATCACCCTCTTATGTTGCAAACATATGTGTGATATGCTCCAATTATTTTCAAAAAAAGTAGGTCACTGCAATTTACTTCAGTTTTCTATATTCCCTGGATCACAGAACATGATCCAATGTATGTTTAACAGTCATGGCAAATTCAGCAATAAAAGGACTTGGTACCAAATGGTTAGCTGAGTGGCTCTGAAGGTTTTCTTTGCAATTGCCTTCCCTAATGTAATAACCTATGAAACAAGAGTGTCAAGGGGCTGGAGGTTTTATATAGTCTGTGTAATCACAGTGTCCTTTTAAAACTTTGCTTACATTGCTAAAGGGCAAGAACTATTTTGATAGTGGAGGGTCCTGGTACATTATTTGATCCTGAGCTATACTCAGTCATTAACTGAAAACTAATATTATATCTAGACTATTATTTACCATGTCGTCTATTATACAGTGAGCCAAGGTCTCATTTCTTAAGGAGATGTTTTGCAAGAAAGAGCTGGAAAGATGTTGCCTAATTTTGTTGTGACCTGTTGGGAGATCACACTAAAACTATTACAATCAAGGTCACTACATTCACTACAGCTATTGACCCATAAAGAGACTTGAACCCATGGTCTTGGCATTGTTAACACTGTGCTGTAACCAACTGACCCAACTGACCATGATGAAGTCTCTTATCAAGACCTTTACAGCAGAAAGTTTATGGTAGTCAGGATCAATAACATATCTCTTAGCACAGAGGGGTGGGGGGAAATGGAAATTGCCTAAGTTAGGAGAAGGGAGTAGTCCTCTTACTATTACAGAACTATAAGAAACAGAGATATACTTAGTGCAAGGACAGAAGATTAATTTTTAAAGAATTCTAGATTTATTGAACATGTTGCACTGGAAACATCAGTAGAAGATTAAGTCAGAGTTTATATTACATTTACATCACACATTTTTCTTTTTTCTTTTTCTAAAGATTTCATGGGTTGGATTAAGATTTACCGTAGCTATACTTGGAGACCCACAGAAATCAATGGCTTAAATCTAGTGCCAACTACAGCAGATCATTAAATCAAAGTGATCTTGGCAAGTTAGCATTTATGGAAGTTCCATTGATTCCAAAGTCTAGGGAGTCTGACATCAATAATTATATTTGGGCCAATGAAATTTAAATCATGACAAACATAAGTCCCACTGTTTTCAATGGGTCTGGTCTAAGTAATTCCCGGTCCAACTCTGTATGTTTCCTTTAATTTTGTAACATGCTTAAATATTTAATTTTAAAAAAAAAATGTGTTTGATTTTACAATAACATACACACTCACATTACCCAATAATGCATTGTTTTGATGGTGTAAACCATGACTCAGACTGTCATTCTCTAGTGTAAGTCCCCACTGAACATTATGAGATTTCTTTCTAAGAAAATATGCATAGGGATACATAGAAAAACAGGGTTATAGAAGGAACAAGGCAAATGATGCAAGGGCCTAATTCAGGATCCCAACAACTATTGTCCAGTCAGTCTGACATCAATACTGGGAA
>JAIPUX010001232.1:51215746-51227556 GCA_020142125.1 Phrynosoma platyrhinos | reverse complement strand
AAGAAATTTACAAATATCAGGAAGTTTTTGACCAGGAAAGAATTAAATTCTTAACCTTCAATACAGGCCAAATTCAATAGATAAGGCTATTTCCAACACAGAGGTGTTGTATCTGCCTGACATGTAGCTATTGGGGATGAAGAGCAGAGTAGGCTTATGGACTCAGTGTAGGGGTGCTTCTCCCCCATACCATTTTAGGATGAGGAGCCTCACCCATCCTTGAGCTGCCACTGATCTAGAGTCTTTCAGAGAAAAAGGTAGGATCTAATTCAGCACCATAGATGTTGCTGAATAGATAGGAGTTCAAGCCAAGACTATTAAGTATTAAGAACTCAGCACACTCTATTTGGATGGACAAATCAGTTTTGCTTTCCAAACTTTTTGAAATTATTATTATTATTATTATTATTATTATTATTATTATTATTATTATTATTATTATTATTATTATTCACAAGTTATTATTATCCACAAGTTCAGCAAAATAATTATCAAATTAACACTGGATGAAATTTTCACCCATCCTGGAGGTAAGCCAGCTGCAACATTTGGAAACTCTCTGCTGAATGAAACCTTGAATTTCAGCCCCAAGGTTTTACCCTGACAGTACCATTAACAAAAAGTGTGCATTTTTTGTACATTTCACCCAGGATTGGGTGAAAACTGCAACAGTTTCTCTTGAAATGGCAAGATCCAACTTTGAATAATGCAATGCAGTGGAATAAGTAGAAAGTGAATGTGTTCTATGCATTCACTGTTCTTTCTCCAATGAGTAGTCCCATTGATTCATCTCTATAATCAGGAAATAGAGTCCATGATCATAAGCTTTGCTCTTATAGACTTACATTGGTTTAATTATCATCCCCATTTCCTAGGCATCTCTGAGAACTGTGGGTCTGTAACATCAAGTTAAGGATTTCTCATGGAGACTTCTTAGCACCATCAGAAAGTACAATTCACATGCTTCTAGGGGAAATTTTGAAATACAGCCCTTCAAATCTGCAGAAGTACTGGTTCCAGGACTCCCCATAGATACTAAATCAGTGGATGATCATGTCCCTTATATAAAATGGTGTAGTACAGTACAGTACACAAATTTAAAACCAAGTGTAAATCCATTTTGTAATATCTTGTGTATTCCAGGTAAATTGAAGTTTCAGCATTTTTCTGATTACCCATGTGCTGTTGAATTGCAACTCCCTGCATTCCTCAACATTGACTATGCTAGGTAGAGTTGCTGGGAGTTACAGTTCAACAAAATCTGGAGGGCTTCCCATCCCTACTTCTGAAATTAACCATTGGCTTCCTCTTTCTTTACTGCCCATGCTTCTTAAGGAGATGGTCCCCAAACTATGCCCTTTGGACTTCAGCTCCCAGAAGCCTCAGCCATATTAGCCAATAGTCTGGGATTCTGGGAGCTGAATTCCAAAATCCTTTAAAGAGCACAGTTTGGGGACCACTAGATCTCTTGATTAATCAGTTTATTTAGTGCAGCATGCTAGCTACAAGAATGTCCAAGTGCATTTCATGCACATATCCGCAAGAAAATGTCTTATCATCTCTCTTCTACAAAGATTGCATTTAGAAAGAAAATAGAAGACAACTTATTTCTCTTGTAAGATCAGGTTGACCATCATCAAATTTTAGGAACTGGTATTTAACCGTATACGTGCATTAATTTACAGAGGCAAATTATTATATATTAGTATAAGTACTAACTTCAGGTCCATTGTCCAGTATGTTTCTGTTTCTCCACAGAAATAATCCCTACTAAACTTAATGAGTCTTACTCCCAGGATTGTTGTTATTGTTTCTGACTTATGGTGACCCTAAGGTGAACCTGTTAGTGTTATCTTTGCAAGATTTATCCAGAGTGGCTTTGCCATTGCCTTCCTCTGAAGGTGAAAGAGTGTGACTTGCCCAAGCGCATCCAGTGGGTTTCCATGGCTGAACTGGAATTTGAACTAGTCTCCAGAATCCTACACTCAGGCTACTACACCATGCTGGCTCTTTATGCCCAGGATTACTCCTAAATTAATTGACATTAGCTAAAATCAGTCGGGTTTAAGCTAAGCCTTGACTAAACCATCCCATTAATTTCAATGAAATATACTTCAATTGTATCTGAATTCAGCATGAGAGCAATAGAAGTCACTTTTATGTAGTGATTAATTTTGTAACTCTTTACACACACATACACACACACACGTGCATGTATACAAACAAGTAATTCATTACTGTTAATCTTGGGGGGGAAAGTGATTTGCATTACTCATTGCATTATTTGATAACACAGACCTGCAATGAAACAGCTTTTTTCAGTATTGTAGCTGATTTTAATGTATTTTTAGATGCTGAATTTAAAAAAATAAAAATTATCTCCACATTTCTTTTTACAAATTCAACATTTTTATCAATTCAGTTGTTACACAGCTTTGATTATGGAGATACTGATGTTCCAGTGCCATTTTTTAATGCTTTTGAATAGATTTTTGTATTTCATATCAGCAAATCAAAGTATTTTGAAAATCTGTCAGAAGATTAACTGCTTTCTTACTCTTTTCAGGATAATCATCCTGAATCATTTCATTCAGCCACATATTACAACATAGAAACATCAAAGCAAATTGTGAGGGGAAAACTGTACATGATGGAGCAAATTTGAGGTCATTTTTTGGATTTAGAATGCAAATTCCTTTAAAACCAGCATACATTTTTAAAAAGTTTTTATAACCTTTACTTTTGAAAGCCCGTGTCATTTTTCATTGCTTTTTGTTATTTGATTTGCAGCAAAAAAAATACCTAAGATTGATCAGAAAATGAAATTTTTGACAATGCCTTAAAATATCCTTCTAAAATAACATTTAAAAGTAATTAGGACTTTGCCACATGAAGACTGAAAAGTGGAATTAGAGTAAGATAGTAGCATCTGTGGCTGTACAGTAATCACATGACAATATGTGTACAGTAGCTGGTTTGTAGTCCATCTGTCATTAGAGTGTTCTTTCTTTTCTTTTCTTTTCTAAATTAATTTGTATTATTTATTCACAAGTACGAATATTTTCCATACGTTTCTTATCTTTACAACAATCTATATTATATCCTCCTTACCCTCACTACACTTATCTCTTATCTATATTTTCTTATATCATATATCTTTGCAAATTATATATCTTTGAAATTCATAGGGTTGGCATCAGTTGATAGGTAACTTGAAGGCGCATGCAAGTTTAGTGATTTCATGGTTCGGGCAAGCTTTGGACCTTGAATTTCTTGGAGCACATGCAGTCTCACATTCTCAAGAGATTACTGAATTAATCAAACAATTATTTAAATTGTTTGATTACAATGGTAACAATAATACTATTAATGCTCTTATTTCTGCATTACCTTTCAATAGCATGTCAGTCTTTGTTTTGTGATTAATGTTTCTGGTCTCTGTTTTCTGCACAACACAAATGACCCCAGCCTCCACTGATTTACTTCCTGATTTGTGCATGCCTTTTTAAAAATTATTATTTTGATGAAGACTGAAAACCAAATAGATTGTTTGAATTCTACATGCCAGCAGAGAGTCTGGGATTCAATTATAATTCACCAAGAAAACATGGAACAATAACAACAACAAAAAGTTAAACAACAAATCCAGTTATTGCAACCCATAATCTCCAAAGTATTACACAAGATGAGGTTTCCTCCTGCTTATCATCTTCATTAGCCATCTTGCCATTCTTAACACATCTGAGCTCATCTGATTTTGGAAGCTAATTGGGGTCAGACTGGCTAGCGCTTAGATAGGGGAACACCAGCATGAACACTTCATGCAGATCTACTGTATATACTTGTGTACAAGTCAACCTCATGTATAAGTCAAGGGAAGGTCTCAGGGTCAAAATCATGGATTTTGATATGACCCATGGATAAGTTGAAGGTAAAACTTAGGGGGCTATAACAAAGGATGGAAAGAGGAAAATACCACTTCCATCCCTCCTTCTCCTTCTCTGGACCTCTCTTGACCACCCAAAACTGATTCCCAGGTGCTGGAAAAGAGGTTTTAACATTAGATTGAGAAAGGAAGCAAGTGAATTAAAGGGCGTGTTGGAAAGAGAAGGTTGAAAATCGGATTAGGAAGGGAAGGAAGTGGTGTTCAATAGGGAGTTTCTTCCATGGGAAGAGAAGCCTTGCAATTCAGACTGGGGAGGGAAGGAAGTGGCATTCAATAAGGTTTTTTTTCAATGGGAAGCGAAGCCTTGCAAATTGGACTGGGGAGGGAAGGAAGTGGTATTCAATGATGTGTCTTTTCTATGGGAAGAGAAGCTTTGCAAATTGGACTAGGAAGAGAAGGAAGTGGTGTTCTATGAGGTGTTCTTTCCATAGGAAGAGAAGCCTTGCAAATTGGACTTGGGAGGGAAGGACATGGTGTTCAATAGGGAGTTTCTTCCACGGGAAGAGAAGCCTTACAAATTGGACTGGGGAGGGAAGGAAGTGGTGTTCAATGTGATTTTTTTCCATGGGAAAAGAAGCCTTGAAAATCAGACTGGGAACCTCTTTCATACACTCACACACAGAGAGAGAGAAAAATATGTGCCTCGAGGCACCAAGAATGGGGCATCAGGCTTGCTTGTTTCAGGATCTTTCTAAATAGTATTAGTGTATTGACCTGTATATAAGTTGACCCAAGATTTACAGTCAATTTTGGGGCATACATTTCTCAGCTTATAATCAAGTATATATGGTAGGAAAGGACTTTGTAACTCTGGAAACCCATTGTTGCAAGTCAGAGTGGACAATATTGGGCTAGATGGGTCAATGGGCTTGAAGCAGGAGGATAAGGCTGACTTCTATGTTCTTACCAATGAGATTTGGAGGCTATTCCTGATGTTTTTATTATAAAAATATCTATATGCTTTCAGAAAAGATCTAGTATCTTCTCTAGATGTCTCTGCTCTGCCTGTGAGCTATGTGTATGTGCCTTCAAATTGCCTATCAACTTATGGTAACCCCATTAATTTCATAGGGTTTTCTTAGGCAAGCAATTCTTAGATGAGACTTTACCAGTTCCTGCCTCTGAAATCCAGCCCCCAGAACCTGGTATTCATTGGTGGTCTCCCATCCAATTACTAACCAGGGCTCAGCTGAAGCTTGGTGTAAATGTGGGTTATTGGCAATAGTACACCAGAGATTTTGCGGAGACCACTAAACTCATTTCACTTAAGATGACAAGCTGGACCAAGTGAGAGGGCCCTGAGGTGAAAGGCTACTTCTTTATCCACTAAGCTAGAGAAGTAATTTCATTTTTTCTATTAAACATCAGTGATAGGAAAGATTGTTCGGTGATTGAAAGTGCACCACAAATATCAGGGTTACCAAAAGTCACAGAGAAACCTTTAAAATAATTTAAAGTGGTGATAGGACAAGTAATACATTGCATTTGTACTGATGCAGCAATCATTAACCCTGCACCTTCACTCTTACTTTTATTAAGAAAAGAAGGAGGCTGGCATGGAAGGGAGGGTGTTGGTTATCCTGCAAAACCATATATAAGGCCAAAAAAACACTGCTTTGGAGTTCATGTTTGGGCAGTACTGGATGCTTTCATTGCATTCCACAGAAAGGATTACTTTACATATCCATCCCAGTGATCCACCTCTCCCTGATATACTGTTTCAAAGATTGGTTCCTACTTACATATACCTCCCCCAGTGTCACCACCTTTGGCTGCTGTGCACTTCATGAAGAGCAGCTGAAAGTTTGAAGGATAGGTGGACAATCTGCTAAGATTTGTGTTTCTCTCACATTCTCATATCTGCTATTTCCAATCCTAAACTGAGACTCTAAAATTGTTTTTCACACTGATGGATCATATCAGTTTCACAAATGAAATTATTACTATTTAAAAGGGAGAATAAATAACAATCCTGAATTTTGTTTCTCCCAAGTATTGGCCCTGACTGCATGGCCCCAGAGCTTCCCTGGCCTTCCCCTGTTACCTGGCCTTCTCTTCCAATGCTGTGAGTCACTCACTTCTGAAGTCAGAATAAGGCATCCAGCAACAAGCACATGGCTGAGTGCCTCGTTCTGACCTCAGAGCAAGCAGATGGTAAAAGCAACCAATGTGCAGGGCATCTCAGTAGGATTCCTGCATGGACAACCACTCCAGCAGGGGTGGAGAGCTCTGGGTCTTCCCAGAAGATCTGGATCTTGTCTGTATGAGCCAAAAGGCCCATTTTCCCTCCATTCTAGCAATGTCCTGTTTGGAAAATGCATGGCCCAAACCCCAGTTCTTGTGCAAACAGTCTGGATGACGTCTGACACATTTGGCACCAGAACTGGGGTATAACACATTTACCACGAATTTTGAAATCTTACCTCTTACTCCAGATCTTTCAGGTAGATCTAGAAGTTTCTGTTCCAGCACCCAAGTGGCTGTCTGCATGGATGTCCCACTAAGTGCTTGATCCATCCACCACTGTCTCCAGTCATTCTCCCTGAGATCAGACTGAGGTGCCCAGCCATGTGATGATCACTGGAGCCTTGTTCTGATATCAGAAGGGAGCAACCTGTGGTAGTGACAGATGCACTGGGCAGCTTAGCAAGACACTCATGCAGATAACTTCCTGGTGTGGGAACAGAGGACCAGGTAATGGAGGAGGTCAATCAGAGCATTTCTGGGGCTGCCCCAGAGTATCTTGGTCCATACAGACAGGGCCCTGGAGTAAGAGGTTAAGTTGGGGTTGGAGTTGTTTTAATTCATGTTGTTATAACCTGGTTCTGCTGCTGAATGCACTGGACATTATCAGAATTCTTCACCACAAAACTAGAATTTGGGCCATTTGTCATCCATACAGGATGCTGCCAAAACGGGGGGGGGGGGGGGGGGGGACTTTTGGCCCATGAAGATAAAACCCCTAGAGGATTTATTCAGTGTTATATTTGCTTCATCCTGAGTGTTCACACCACAAATTTCAGATGCATTTTTGACTGCACGTCTTTTAATATAAAGATTTTTGAAATTTCTTTAGTGTACAGTATTTTTCAAATATTATTTTCCCGTGTATATATGGATGTTTGTATGTGTTTTTGCTTAGATAAATCAATTGCAAAATTCATTGAAAGGCAAATTTCAAAAGATACCTGAGTTTTTTATTCCTGTCGAGGGAAAATATTGGAGTGGGATCAGTGTAGCAATAAGGGTAATTCTGTGGCCCCACAAGGCCCTCACCACTTTATATTTTTTATTATTTAAAATGCCTTCATGCCCTACAGGACAATATCACACTACACTGTTATAGCATTATTATGCCACTTTAATGGCTATGGCTGCCTCCTGTGGAATCCTGGAATGTGTAGTTTCATGAGGGGCATTTAGAATTCTCAGCCAGAGAGGTATTTGGCCTCACTAAACTATAAATCCCAGAATTTCATAGACAGCAACCATAGCAGTTAAAGTGGAATAATAGCACTATAACTGTAGTGTGATATTGTCTCTAGGGGAGCATAGGGGCAATTTCACTATGCTTTTACCTTGGGCTTTTTTAGGAGATTTTCTTCCCTGACTAACTTGCTGCTATGGGGGAGAAAGGAGGGGCTCACTTGGGTCTAAGGGCCTTTGCAGACTGCCAGAAATAATGCAACTTGAGTCGACTTTAACTGTCCTGGTTCAGTGCTAGGGAATCATGGAAATTGTTGTTTTTTCCTTGAGACATTGAGCCTTCTCTGTCAGAGAGCTCTGGTGCCACAATAAACTGCACTTCCCATGATACCTTAGCATTGAGCCAGGGCAGTTAAAGTGGACTCAAGCTGCATTATTTCTGGCAGTCTGCAAAGGCCCTAAAACACACCAGGAGAAAACCTTTTACTTATACAAACACAGACATACACAGAGACACAGAGAGCAGAGAGAGAGAGGGACAAATTTTCAAGCGTATGGAGTGCATTCTGAGTAATAACACTTTTTATTTAAATAGGGTGTGAGGGAGGTTTGCAGGATTCATGATCTGAGATGAGATATGTACAGACACTAAAAGCAAAAAATAAGTAATTAAACAAACTTCTCTCTTATCCCTGTGACCCACAGCATCAATCTCACATTTTTCCCATTCCCACCAAAACTTAGAGAAGTGCATATTTTGAAGGATACTTGAGTTTTGGTTGGAAGACTCATTCAAAAGTATAAAATTAGGTAATAAATGCATTTTCTCTCTCACACACAAGACTGCCAGAAATAGTGCACATTAAATTGAGGCACTGCCCTGGCTCAGTGCTAGGGAATCATGGGAACTGTAATTTATTGTGGCACCAGAGCTCTCTGACAGAGAAGGCTCAATGTCCCAGAAAAAAATACAATTCCCATGAATCCTTAGCACTGAGCCAGGGCAGTGCCTCAATTTAATGTGCACTATTTCTGGCAGTCTGCTTAGGCCTACAGACACCCAAGTTTGAACTGACTTCACTTTCAGTCAAAGTTGTACAAAGAATTCGGTACAGTTAAGCCCATAGGGAGAAGATGTCAATCCAATAATCCAATTGAAGCAAATATTTTCTGTTGTCCATACTGGAAAGCTAGTGTGACCAAGGCTATTCCCACCCTGAAGAATTAATGCAGTTTAATGCCATTTTAACTGTCATGGTTCAATTGTAGGCTTTGTAGCTTGCTGTGGACCAGAGCTCTGACAGAGAAGGCTGAATATCTCACAAAACTACAAATCACAGAATTCCATAGCACTGGGCCATGGCAGTTAAAGTGGTGTCAAATTGCATTAAGTATGTGATGTAGTTGCAATCCAAAATACCAAAAATGCTGTAAAATGTGATAATTAGTCATTGTTGGCCCAAAGAGATCCCTAAAATTGATGGTGGATAAAATATTGCATGACTATCTATACCAGCCTTCCCCAGCCTGGTGTTTTGAACTTGTTCCCATGATCCCTTACCATAGGCTTCATTTTTGCAGCTGCTGGGTGCAACACTCCCAAACATCAAGCTGGTGAAAGTTAATCTAAACCAGCCTAGATTTGCATCAATTTGACATCCCACCACCTGAGTTATTTGTTTCTGAAAGAGGGGTGATTAGTGGATCCAGAACCACAAAAGAGTCAAATCATCTCTTGCTTTTACTGCTGTTCTTCCCACAGCTACTTCAAGCTGAACAGGGGTCCTCCCAATGCTGAACCTCTGAAGGAGTAGGGTAAAGCATTGGTAGAGATCTCATTCAATTTGATACAACTGCTTGGAAGAGCATTGGTCAAATAAGAGTGGATTTCCATTCCTGCAGTGGTGAATCCAAGAACTTCCACCATTTTGGATGATACAATGGGCCTGCTCCATTCTAAAAGGACTGAGGATGGGACAACTCAAACAAACAAATCAAAAGGCCTGTGGATTCTAATGCACCCTGGGTGCTTTCAGAATTTGTAGCCCATTCATATGTTGTTGTTGTTGTTGTTGTTGTTATTGTGTACCTTCAAGTTATTTCCAAATTACGGTGACCCTACCATGAATCTATCAAAGCGTTTTCTGGGGCTGAGACTGTATGACTCACCCTAGGTTATCCAGTGGGTCTCCATGGCTGAGTAAGGAATCAAACCCTGTTCTTTAGAGTGTCGTCCAGTGCTCAAACCACTACACCACACTGGCTTCCAATTTTATATTACTTTTATGGATTTTTGCCATCCAATTCTTCATGGTTGAATTCAAGTGGTGCAAGAGAGAGCATCAAAAAATTGAGCTAGCGGAACATTGTTACAGCAGAGTGTCCATTGCCAAGAAGGATACTGCACTGGAGTGGCAGTATCCATATGTTTTATTTTATTTATGCCACAACTGATCAGGTTGCTATCTTTTGTATATTTATCTAGGAATAAACCACTTTGAACTTAATGGGGCTTTCTCCTGGCTAGATGTGCATAAGATTGCTAATACCGCACACACAAGGAACTGAAAAACATATTTTAAATGTGTGTATGTGTGTGTGTGGTGTCTGATATTTTTCAGTGCACTTTTATTTTATGTAGTTTGTTTTTATTCATATTTTAATAATGGGCTTCTTAGTTTTCTTTCCTTCTTTCATTGTTGTCTTGCATGAGACACTCTTTCAGGAAAGTTTTGGAAGCTCAGGGTATAAACCCTTAAATTAAATTACTAAACCATGCCACTAAGGCTCTCAAACAGTGGTGCTGCTGAAGAAGAACAATGTGCACAGTAGTTGGATTGCAACTCCCATTGGGTCTAGCAGGAATGAGAATGATGAGCATGATGAGAGTTTCAGTCTAACAACATCTGAAGGATAGTGATCTAGTATAAATTTGTTTTTGTCGTACTAATTCTCCAAGCTTTCCCAAGTCTAGTTTGTTTCATTCTTTGAAAGTTTCAGTTCCAGTCCAACTTTGGTGACAAAGAAGACTATGGGGGGTTGCAGACTGCCAGAAATAGTGCAAATTCAGTCCACTTTTAGGGTTAGGGTTAGGGAATCATGGGAACTGTATTTTATTGTGGCACCAGACCTCTCTGACAGAGAAGGCTTAATGTCTCAGGAAAAAAACAATTCCCATGATTCCCTAGCACTAACCCTAACCCTAAAAGTGAACTGAATTTGCACTATTTCTGGCAGTCTGCAACCCCCCTATAACACCAGCCCTGCAATCCTAGTTTAGACCTCTGTTTCTAGTGATAGTCAGATGCCTCTGGTAAGCTCACAAGGAACAGCACCCTCTGCTGATTCTTCCAGACGTCAGGTATTCAGATATACTGCTTCTGAACATGGAGGTTCTATTTAGTGATCTTATGGCTTATAGCTGTTAGTGGATATATCCTCCCTGAATCTGACTATATGTTGGTGCATGTTTTGTTTAAACACCTAAGTTAGCAGCCATCACACACCAAGTGGTAAAAGTGAGTTTTCAGAAATGGGATACTGATACATTACTGGGTATCAAAACATATGCTTCTAGTATTTATGCCATGTAAAACTAAGGCTACATTGTCTTAATTTAATGAATAAATTAATTTATAGCTGAAGAATGACATGGGTGTGGGGGGGAGAAAACTATGAAGCAAGTCACTTTCAGTTCATTAGAACCGTGCTAATGAAAATAAACAGAAAACAAGTCCCAAGAAGAAGAAGAAGAAAAACAAGGCTAAAATTAAAACAGTAGGAGTGATTTACAGTTAAGAAGCTCAGAGACATGACAGAAAGTCTCAGTACACCAAAAGGAAAATCTTGTTTGCTCAAATTATTTGTTTCTTCTGTCTAATGAACGTAATTCTAATATACAAGTGATAACACTGGCATTTCTTTGAAATGTTGATTCAGTTTAATTATGAAAATCACCAAGGTATTTTCTGGCTGCTGCATCACTCCCTGTACTAAGATTAATCACATCAACATCATTCATTTAATCTTCAAAGAGGAAGCAGTTGTCCACAAAAGCCTTCAAATAGCTTCATTAGTGCAATTTTTCAGACTCAAACACTTAACTGGCAGCATATGATTGAGAGTGAGGAAGGTCATTTGATTCATCTAGTTCCTAATCCAATTGACTTGTTTAATGTTTCCACATTTCCCTGCACAGCTCTGAGAAGCCTAAACTGATTTTTTTGGTTTCATTTGTTTCATTCCCATCCCAACCTGTGTTGCCTCCTGTTCAGAGAAACCCTCACAAATGTTAGGCCATAATCCTGAATGCAGTCATGAGACATTGCACAGGGCTACATGCTTAAAACCTGTGCCATCCAACTATAGCTAGTTTGGCATGGAATGTGTCAGTGTGCATCTGGAAAGGGAGAAATTTTCACATTTAGACATGAAAAGA
>JAIPUX010001232.1:51179834-51192722 GCA_020142125.1 Phrynosoma platyrhinos | reverse complement strand
GGGGGGGGGGTCGAGGAAGAGAAGAAGTGTCAGAAGCGGTGCAAAGAGCTGCAAGTCTCTGTATAAACAGGCTATTTGGTTTCCTATTTTGTATATGATTTCTTTCTTTCTTTCTTTCTTTCTTTCTTTGCTCCCTCTCTCTCCTTTTAGGGGTCTGGTGCGTTTGAAGTGAGGAGGCTTCCATGCGAATGGGCTTTTTAAAGTCTTCTGACACTGTCTGGAGACACCCGAGACTCTGCCTTCATGAAATGTTTATTGTCAACACTTCAGTGAGGAAGGGAAGGGACGAAGGAGAAGAAGAAGGAGAAAGAGAAAGAGAGGAGGGAGGAGAAGGGAAGAGAGAGGCTTGTGTAAGTGGATTTGCACCCCTTGGTTGCTGTCAACGCCTTGTGGTGTTCTGATCCGGAGTGTGCAAAAGGGTGTCGACGTGAAACAGAAGCCAAACCCAGCCAGGGCTCACTGCTTTCATTTCTAAAGCCTTGTGTGTGAAAAAGAGTGATACTGGTTTCCAGTTGCCTTTGCCAGGAGAATGTCCTGTCCTTTTGGAGGAACTGAAAGGGAGAGCTACAAAAGTAGACCCAAACCACTTTCCCCCCAAACAGAGTCTGGCTTCTTTAAAAGGTCCAAAAAAAAAGTGAGGAGACAAACTTCACCTGCTCTGAAATGGTCCATTTCAGGCACCTCCCACCCAGAGAGACCAGGCATCCTCCTTTTTCCGGGCATGCCCTCTATTTCAACCTTCCTTTCAGGGGAAATTCCAAAAGGTCCTCTGTTCTGGATTAAGAAGCATGGATTTATATTTCTATGAGTGCTTTTAGCTTTGTTGGGAATGTCCTACATTTTGTGGTGCCTTATCCTCCTTTGAGGTTATGAAATCTGGTCACCCTACTCCCACCCCCTTTTGAGGTTTTTAGGCTTCGGTTGGCAACCCCCCCCCCCCAAAAAAAAGCCAAAAACGAATAAGCAAACCATACTGACCTCCTTTGCCTCTCTTTCTCTCTCCCCTGAGATTGTCCATCTAGGAGCATGTGAAGTTTGTCTCCACATTTTTCTTCTTTTCAAGGGGCTTCTCTGTTAGAATAATGGTTTGGTTATTTATTTATGGTTAAATCAGTTTAGCAGCAGCAGCAACAACAAGAAGCATGTACTCCACAGGTATTTGATAAAAACAACTAGATCTCAGCTTCTGGCAAATAAACAGAATACATTGGTAGGTAAAAAGAAACTTCATTGTTACATCTAGGTTCTACAAAAAAAAAAAAAACTAATCGTAGAGAAAACTATGCTTTGGTACAGACTTCCCTAGATAGCTGACTTCCATGTGTGCAAGTAAGAAGAAAAACATATTTAGGAGCAAAGCCTGGTTTCTGAATCCATGCTTAGTAAGAGCAGGCAGAAAAATGTGCTACCAAACAAAGAATTATAAAAGTTTATTACCCCAGGAAGAAACCCCCAGAAAGAGGAGACCTCTTCACAGACACACAGACCGAATGACCATAGATATATACATCAGTGTTTCTGTGTAGAAGACACTTTCCCTTCTCAAAGGAAAACATAAGAACTACAAACAAGCATTGATGCTGATACTCCAACCCCCATTCTCATCAATGCTTGTCTTTATGTGACAAAATTTATCTTATTTCTCAGGAACTGAAATTGATCTCTAGGTAGAGACTTGGTAAAAACATCCGCAGGGATCTCTTTTGATGTATAACATTGATGTGGTATTTCCATCCTTGCAATGTAAGAAAAGCATAGAGGTGGTACTTCTCTGTTTGTTTGAGATGAGCGCCTGAGCTGTGGTTCTGGAACCCTGTCTGCTTCCTGAGTGATGTCCAGTTCCAAACCTGGTTCTGCTTGCTCATTCTCCCCTTCTGTTTATGTATTCACTTCTTCCTCTAGGCCAGTATTCTAGTAGTTGGTCTGTATCTTGTGTGTCTATCTGTATGCAATCTGTTGTTGCACATGCCATGCCTGGTTTTTCACTTTCATCAAAGTACACAACACTTCTCACTGTGATTTTTCCTGTTTTCAGGTTCAGAATTCTGTATCCTCTACTTCCAGCCTCTTACCCCACCATTATGCCTTCTTCCACTTTGTCATCTAGTTTGGCTCTTCTTTCTTGTGGAACATGATCATAGGCTAATGAACCAAAAACTCTGATATGGTCCATACTTGGCTTTCTGTTATGCCATAGTTCAAATGGGGTTTTATTGGTTGCCTCCATTGGCAGTCTGTTTTATAAATATGTTGCAGCCATTATAGCGTCTCCTCAAAATTGGTTGAGAAGTCCAGCATCCATCAGCATGCATCTGACCATCTCTATCGGGGATCTGTTCTTTCTCTCAGCAATCCCATTATGTTCATCCCATTATGTTCTTACAAGTAAGGAATGTAACATCTATGTTCAATTCCCTGTTCTCTCAAGTATTCCTGCATTTCATGTGGGAGATATTTGCCAGCATTGTTCATTTGTATTGCCTCAGGTCCTTTACCAAATCTGGTACTAACCATGGCTTTATATTGTTTCAGTAGCCCACCAACCTGACTATTTACCTTTAACAAATGTGTCACACAGTATCTGGAATAATCATCTATAAAGGTCAGCAAATAACAATTTTCACCTTTAGATACAGTTTGGATTGGTTCACACAGGTCTGAATGAACTATCTCTAGAATCTTTGAAATATTCTGCTCATGGATTTTTGGGATGGAAGGTCTAGTACCTTTTCCCTGTATGCAATGCACACATCTTGAGGTATCAAATTTACATTCTTGTAATTTCAGACCTCTAGTCAAACCATTTCTCTTCAAATTTTTATCCCATCCATGTGAAAATGATCTAACCTTCTGTTCCACAAGTGAGAGCAGTCTGCATTTGTATTTGCACAGGATATCAGCATGTTGACTTGCTCTCTGGTACAGTCCTGTTCATAAACATCATTTTTCTTAAATGCTCTGGAACATAGTTTTCTATCACGAGTTATTGTGCATAGATTGCCACTGACCTGTACATCATACCCTCTGTCAGTTATGACTGATACACTTAGCATGGTTCCACTTAACCCTGGTACAAATAAAGTATTCTTAGCTGTGATTAAATTTGCCCCATTGTCTGTATTGCATCTTCATAAGCAATCTCCTTCATACATGGCTTGCAAAAATGTCCCACTTGCAGTTTTTACAACCTCATTGTGATGAATTGGACTCAAGTTATTCAACAAATCTGAATGTGTTTACTTGCTCCAGAATCTATGAGAGTAGCATCATTTGGTTTGTTCACAGTTGCTAGCAAACTGATATGATTCTTAACACGCTTGAAATCATTTGCTCTTTGTTCCTGCTTTCACTGGCTTGTAACTTGAGGAGAGCTACTATTGGCTGAATTTGGTGATTTCTGATTGGCCCTACAATCTCTTTGAAAATGCTCTCTTTGGCCACACATAAAAACAATGAAGATCTCCCTTTCTTGTTAATGGGCCATTTGATGTTTCAAATGTAAATCTGCTTTGTATTTGTTGAGTTCCAGCAGTGGAATTTGATGGAGATTGCAAATCTGTCTGAAAGAAGTTGCTCTTTCCCTTTCTGAGGGGGGAAGCAGATGGGAGCTTCCCGTGCGCCGCGGGTCGGAGCGCCGGCGGAGCACAGCCTCCGCACCACGGCGCACCTCCAGCGAATCTAAAAGGAGCTCCAAATTGGCGCTCCTTTTAGATTTAAGGGAAAGTGCGCCCTAAAAGCGGCGGGCGCACTTTCCCTGACTCAAACACTGTGGCGCGTGCGGTCGCTGCGGCGTGAGGTCATCCCCGGAGTGCCGGCCGTGCGAAGGGCCGGCGACTCTGAGGGCGACCTCAGGAGGAGGAAGGGGCCCCGCTCATGCGGCTGCCCCTCCTCTTCCAGGCCCGGAAGACAGTTCTATTAGCCGTCTGTCGAGGCCCTTTGTTAACTTTGAATCTGCTCTGCTTCTGACTTAAATCTACACAATACATCATCAAACATCAAATTTTCTTGCATAAATTGCTGCAAAGTTCCAATCCCAGAAATAAATGGACCAAATTCTTGTGGTAAAGATCCCAATAGCACTGCTATTTTCTGTTGGTCATCTAGATTATCACCAGATAGATAAAATTTATCTAGGAGTGTTTTTATGATTTGAATATGTTTCAAATAATTCCCACCACTGGGAAACTGCAATGCAAATAGATCTTTGTAATAATCTGATGTTTAATGTCTGATTTGCTGTAGTATTTTAATCATATTCTTAGTATCAGTTTATTCTTAGTATCAGTTTAATCTTTTACATCTTTAGGAGCAAAGCCAGGTTTATGCGTCCATGCTTGGTAAGAGCAGGCAGAAAAATGTGTTACCAAACAAAGAATCATAAAAGTTTATTACCCCAGGAAGAAACCCCCAGAAAGAGGAGGGGTATGGGAAGTGACCTCTTCACAGACACACTGACCAAATTACCATAGAGATATACATCAGTGTTTCTGTGTAGAAGATACTGCCCCTTCCCAAAGGAAAGCATAGAACTACATACAAGGATTGATGCTGATACTCCAACATTCTATTTCCTGCTCATTAAAAAAGGTTGCAAACTGTGGAGCACAGGATTGCAGTGAATAAACCCTGTCCCCAAATTCCAAGATGTTCAGGTAGACTGGCCTGCATAATGATTTCATTGGCACAGTCTAGGAAAGTGGATGCAACCCTTTAAGATGATCATGGTTGTCTTACTTCCTTTTTTTCAAGATGTTGCCAGCAAGTGCTGCAGAGGTTTTGTGTGTGTGTGTGTATGAGAGAGAGAGAGAGAGAGAGAGTTTTAGCGGGAGGGGGATGTATCCTGTTCTTTCTCTTGAATGAGGTCTTTGAACTCCTGCCCCCCAGTTCAACTTTAACACCACCACACTGGCTGTTATGCCAATTACTGTAATTATTATCCTCCTAGTCATCCCTATAGAGCCAGCCCCAGAGGAAGGCCAAGCACTCCATCTGTGACATTTACCTGCCTCTCCCCCTTCCCCATTATTTTTCTTTCTTTCAGAATTGTAACATGTAGGCAACTCTTACTCCCACTGTCTCCAGTATTGCATCATGATCACTGTCCTCCTCTTGCTGTTCTCAGATTCTATTGAAGCATCTCCCTTCCCTGTTTAATGCCTGAATGTGTTACTTTTTTAGGCTGCAGAGTGACTGAAGACCCAAAGAAAGTTCCTCTCTGTCTGGCCTGCTGCCCTCACTAAACCTCTTAATAATAATAATAATAATAATAATAATAATAATAATAATAATAATATGAAACAATGGTATTTTCCTTCAACTATCAGTGTTTTCAATGATTTTGAAGCAATCAGCAGCCACTAGTGTAGTGTACTGAGGGGATTCTGGCCCATGAATGTTTGGGGGAGGAATCTCAGTTGCACTTTAAAGAATTGGAAGAGACCACAAGGGCCATCTATTCCAGCCCCCTGCCATGGAGGAATATCCAAAAGCACTCCTGAAAGATACCTATCCACCCTCTGTTTAAAGACCTCCAAAGAAGGAAAATCCACCACCCATTCCAATGAGACAATCAATTCCACTGTCAAAGTTCTTCCTAATTTTTGTTTAGGTGGATTTTCCCCCCTGATAATTTGAATCCATTGGTTCATATTCTAATCTCTAGAGTAGCAGAAAACAGGTTGTCTCTATCTTCTATATGATATCTCTTTAAAGATGGCTATAATGTCACCTCTTAGTTTTCTCTGCCCCAAGCTATATATATCCACCTCTCGAAGTCAATCCTCATAAAAGTTGGTTTCAACTATGATGTTTGCTCTTCTCTGGATACACCACAGCTTGTCGATATCCTTCTTGAACTGTGGTGTCCAGGAATGGACATAATATTCCAGGTGAAATGTGAGCAAAGCAGAATAGAGCGAGACTACTGCTTCCCTTGATCTGGACATTATACTTCTGTTGATGTAGGCTAGGATTACATTAGCCTTTTTGGCCACCCTAACATGCTGTTGGCTCATTTATGGAAAATGGTTTCCTTACCATGCTAGAACACATCTGAACAACTTGCCAGAACACAAAGCAGTGTGAACATCTTTGTCGCCATATTTTAAGTGTTTACTTTCACAGTGAAGATTTGTTCTATGATAACATTAGTGGTGGTGGTGATTTTATTATTTTATTTATTTATATCCCACCTTTCTCCCGATGTAGAGTGAAGGTGGCTAACAACAACTTTAAAACACTACAAATTTAAAACAATACAAAAGCATTAAAATGTAGATATAAAGTTAAAAAAAACCAATGAAACAATTAAAAACTTTAAAACATTAAAAATACTATAAGTGTTTTTTAAAAAACTATATACAAACCTTAGCATCTGCATTGCACAGCATTTAAAATCTCTACTTTCTTCAGTTTGAAAAAGTGTGATGGCACAAAAGTGTCTTTACTTACTGCTGAAAGAAGAGCGGGGATGGGGCCAACCTGGCCTCTCTAGGAAAGGAGTTCTAGAGTCTGAGAGCAGCCACCAAGAAGGCTCTTTCCCCCCACCAAACAAGGCTGAGGGGGTGGTGGGATAGAGAGAAGGGCCTCTCTGAATGATTTTAGAGAGATCTAATGTGTTCATAAAGGGAGCTACAGGGCCTTTACAGACTGCTAGAAATAATGCAAATTGAGTCCACTTTAACTGCCCTGGCTCAGTGCTAAGGAATCATGGGAACTGTATTTTTTTTTTCTGGGACATTGAGCCTTCTCTGTCAGAGAGCTCTGGTGCCACAATAAACTACAGTTCCCATGATGCCTTAGTGCTGAGCCAGGGCAGTTAAAGTGTCCTCAAGCTGCATTATTTCTGGGAGTCTGTAAAGGCCCACAGTCTTTCAAATTGCCTAGACCCAAGCCACTTTGAATGATGGAGATGCTGCTGCTCCTGCTTTTCTTTCCAGAACTAGTCAACATAGTTTGAGCAAACTGAGAAACTTGTGTTTAAAAACTCAGAATAGGTATGTATAGTATCTAAAATCCCCAATTGCTCAAAAAGCAAGTAAAGGAAGGGGGCTGAGAGAGAATGTTAGATTTTCCAACAAAATTATCATTAAGATGGAAACTATCAATAACACGTTAAACAACTTAAAACATGCCTTAAAGGAGGGAGAGCGCAAAAGCTGTCTAAAATAGTGTCTGTATGTGTCTTCAAGTCTCCTGTCCACTTATGAGGACAACATGAATTTTACAGGGTTTTCTTAGGCAAGGAATACTCAGAGGTGGTTTTGCCAGTTCCTTTTTCTGAAATCTGGCCTACAACACCTGGTATTATTGGTGGTCTCCCATCCAAATACCCTGCTTAGCTTCTTTGTTTTAATCTGTATGGTTTTAATTCTTAGTTGATTTAATACATTTTTAAGGGGGGGAGGGTATAGGGGTTTGATTGTACTCTGTATTTTTAACACTTGTTATCCGCCCCGATTGCGCTCCCAGGGGTGGAGTATAAATAAATTTTATTATTATTGTTATTGTTATTGTTATTATTAAAATCAGTCAAGATCTGGTCACTTTAGGGTATTTCCAAGGCAGCATTTTATTGAAAGCCTTTCATTTAAAATGATCAGTTCTTGAAAATATGTTCATATATATATATATATATATAAAAGAAGTAGCTGTTTGCTTATGGAAGAACAGAAATTGGAGGACATTCTAGTCAATTTAGGAAGCAAATTCCAGAACCTGGAAGCCTCCACCAGAAAAACCGCTCTCTTGCACTCCCAACAGATGCTAAGTGCAGGGCAAGAAAAGAGCAGACCCAAAGAATGCAGTCTTTCAGAGAGCTTGCTAAAACTAGACTCTTCTCTCTTCTCCCCTGCCCACTGTCCAATCTGGTTTTGGCTTGGGCTGTATTCCCACCGATTAGGCTTCTTCTCATATGATTGTCCACTATTTGTTTTCTTATCAGTTGATGAGCTGGCAGCTGATGACTCCTAGCTGAATGTGTAAAAACCTTTACTTGCATCTAAGAGGATATGAACAGGGTGACCCTATCATGAGGTTTGGGGGCAAGATTTGTTCAGAGGAGGTTTGCTTTTTTCCTTCCTCTGAGGCTGAGAGAGTGTGGCTTGTCCAAAGTCACCTAGTGGGTTTTTGTGGCTGAGTGGGGATTTGAACTCTGGTCTCCAGAGTCATAGTCCAATGCTCAAACCAAGACATCAGCTGACTCTCTCCAAGGCATAGTATTGCAAAATCCCCAAGTGGAATTGCATAATACCAATAATGGACTACTCATTAAAAAGGTGAGCCTGTGAGGCCTCCAAAGCTCTTCATCAGGGATAAAGTTGGAGAACTTGGGGTGCAGAGAGAAAAAGAAGCATCCGCTACTGGCTGTTCTGTTTTTACCCCTACCCCACTGTCTGTCATGCCAAAGCCTTCATATTTTAGGGCTCCAGTGAAGAGGTGGTGGTGGTTGTTGTGGTATGCCTTCAAGTCATTTCCAACTTATGGCAACCCTAAGGCAAAGCTATCATGGGGTTTTCTTGGCAAGATTTGTTCAGAGGAGGTTTGCTATTGCCTTCTCTGAGGGTGAGAGCATATGACTTGCCAAAGGTCACCCACTAGGTGACTCTGGATTTAACTCATAAACCACACACAAAACAAATCTTTTTCTTTTGATCTGATACAGTGTCACAGAAACTATACTACACATGCAGGTTTACAAAAGTTAAACCTTTCTTCCTCTGTTTCATGTTGCATTCCCTTTTTTTTTCTTTTTTAAAGGAAAGAAAACAAAAAGTTATCTTGAATGTCTGCATTTTGACCCCCAGTTTGTGAAGTCTGGCTGAGGTTACAAAATGAAGAGTACAAAGCCTTCTGCGCCAACCCAAACACACTTTCCTAACAAGGCTTGCATGGCGCATGGCAATATGCAGTTCCAGTGTTGGGAAAACAAAGTGCAGATCTCCTGAGCCTGAGAAGACTGGTATTCTTGTTCTGGAGGTCAGCAGCAGAGTTTGGAAGGCGATATGTGGAGAAGAGGGAAGTGAAGAGGAAAAGTAAAGAGCGCTCTATCGCTCCAAAGCCAAATACATTTCTTGATTAGTTAGCCCAGCTCAGTTCTATAGACCTTAATGCACAGTATGTTCAGGATCACACTTTAAGCTTGCAATGGGGGCAAGGGGCGAGAGACATAGAGAGGATTTGAGTACTTTTAAAGAAGACCCCCCCTTTTTTATTCATTTATGTCGTGGACTTTACTGCCTTGGATCATGTGCAGAGTGTAGTTTTTTTTTCTTTTCCTTTTGCTACCTTGGATCATGTGCAGAGTGTGTTTTATTTCCCTTTTACCCCCAGATGATATTCACAACTCACCTGCTTTGTGGTTATAATGCTATAGCATTATATATAGTGTGTGTATAGAGACAGACACACATATTATATATACAATAGCTAACTCCCCAGCCCCATGGGGGGGGGGGTTTCTTGGACAGTTCACCCCATCTTCTTTTTGGCTCCCACACTACATCCCAAGACTCATTCATATGGTTATCTGCTCCTCTTGGCTGTAGGCAACATCCTCCCTCCTGCCTTTGTCCCCCAATGACTTTCCTTAAAACTACACTTGTCTCCTCATCTCCACACCCACAAAGTTTGGAGACTCTCACCCAGAGGCTGCTTATCTAGATCTGTCCCTTGACCTTCCACGCTACCCCATGCATCGGAAGAAGTAGCTCAAACCTAGGAAAGCTCATGCTACCAACCTCTCTCTTTCAGTCTCAAAGGGGCTGCCAGTTCCCTTGGCCCATTGACTCTCCAGACAAATCTCTTTGAACTCTACCTGACTGTTTGAGTTTTAGGGTTGTTTTATTAAAGAATAAGTGCGGCTAACCCTCTCCTTTGAGCAAACAATCCCTTCATGGGTTGAAGTCCATGACGGTGGAAGAGTGCTGAGGATCTTTCTGAATCCTGGAGCCCCCACTTTCCCAAAGGGATATCCATTTGAGGATCGACACTCCCCAGCCTTCTGCCTACCCACACTGTAGGCATCCCCGCAATGCACCAATCTCGATGGCGCCTCTTTATTTTGGCGGCCATGGAACCCCACTGGATGACCTTGGACAAGGCACACTCTCTCAGCCTCGGGGGAGACCATGGCAAACTTCCTCGGCGCAAATCTTGCCAAGAAAACCCCATGATCTTAGGGTCTCCATAAATCAGAAATGACATGAAGGCACACTTGAAGAAGAAGATCTCCTTCTCGGGCCTCCCAACCTCTTCCCTTGATTTAAATGTCAATACATGCGTATTGACACACAATATATGGCATGAGGCTGTTAAAGCCCAGGGTGCCGGGAAATGTATGGATTATGGCTCTTCCCTTTCCCCGACAAAAATCTTCTTCAATAGATAAACTCTCCTAGTGATATGGTCTCCACTTTGGTGACGCAGCAAAGTACACTTCCCAGAATTCCACAGCCTTGAGCCATGGCAGTGAAAGTGGGGTCAAACCGGATTATTTCTGCAGTGCGGTTGCAGCCTATGGGAACAAGCACGAATGCATCCAATGGAAGCTGGGGAAGGGGAAGCGCCTTCAGCACCCTGGACAGCTCTTTCCAACCTAAACTCCTCCTAGGATTCGCCTTCAGCCCATTCACCAGCTTCCTCCAGAGAAATCTGCCTCTTTACAGGGTGGAGGAGACCTACAGAAACCCTTGTGTGCATAAAAATAGACTTACTTTGCAAACTCAGGGGGATTGCAGACCGCCAGAAATAGTGCAAATTGAGTCCACTTTTGGGGTTAGGGAATCATGGGAACTGTATTTTATTGTGGCACCAGAACTCTCTGACAGAGAAGGCTCAATCTCTCAGAAAAAAAAAAAATCCCATGACTCCCTAGCCCTAACCCTAAAAGTGGACTCAATTTGCACTATCTCTAGCAGTCTGCAACCCCTATCAGTTCCAGTGGAAGGGAAGCCTTGCTGGATTTAAAGAAAAGAGAGAGAGAAAGAGGAAAAGTTCATAAGTTCCTCCCAGTCAACTTCTTCTCTCCTCTCTCTTTCCAGGAACGTTAATGGGCACTGATCCTTGCATTAATCCAACCCAGTTACATTAATCCTCGCTACGCTTGAGTATCAAAAGCTACTGGGTGACCTTGAGCAAGTCACACTCTCTCAGCCTCAGAGGATGGCAATGGCAAACGCCTTGGAAGAAACTGGCCAAGAAAACCCTATAGCAGGGTCTCTCCTTAGGGTCTTCCTAAGTCGGAAACGACTTGAAGGCACACAGCAGCAACAACATAACACGTTTGCTACAAAACTTAACCCACATTGGATGTGGTACAGCTCTCTTCTAAGGGGGGTTGCAGACTGCCAGAAATAGTGCAAATTGAGTCCACTTTTAGGGTTAGTGCTAGGGAATCATGGGAATTGGGGGTTTTTCTGAGACATTGAGCCTTCTCTGTAAGAGAGCTCTGGTGCCACAATAAAATACAGTTCCCATGATTCCTTAACCCTAACCCTAACCCTAAAAGTGGACTCAATTTGCACTATTTCTGGGAGTCTGCAACCCCCCTTAGTCAACATGAATGTGTGTGCCTTCAAGTCGCCTCCATGCATTTTATAGGGTTTTCTTAGGCAGGGAATAGGTAGAGGTGATTTTTCCAGTTCCTTCTTCTGATATATACCCTGCAACACCTGGTATTCATTGGTGGTCTCCCATCCAAGTACTAACCAGGGCTGACTCTGCTTAGTTTCCAAAATCAGACGGGATCTTGTCCCTTAGGGTATTTGGGGCCCTATGTCACTATGTATAGTTTTTGTTTTTCTTGCAAGGTAAGAAACTTGTCATTTCACTCGATGTGCTTTGATATATGGAAAAATTAAGGAGCCCAATTCCGCTCTCCTACCCGCTTCCTTTTGGAGCAAAGGAAACTGTGAACCAATAGATTGGAACCAGATTTAGGCCTAAACCCAATTCTTAGTCCCCAAAAACAGAGCAGTATCACTGAATTCACAGTTGAAGGGGAGCCAAGATTGGTGTCAATCCCACTGATTCAATAGGTCTACTTTAGCTGGGAGCTGGCATTGCAAGGAGACTAGTACACTCAGGAATGAAACGAATTAGACGACAGAAGCTCTACTCGAAGTAGGAAATAATAATCCGGATCCAGCCCATCCTCCTCCTCACCCTCTTGTTCTCAAAAGGCCCCTTTCTCCGGGAACAGTCCTCTCCTCCCAAGAACAACAGCAACCAAGAGAGAGAAACTTTACAAAATAGAAAGAGAAGAAGAGGAGGAGGAGGAAGAGGCAAAGGGTCTTGTTGCAGCAAGCCTCCCATCAAGCCGCCTCGACAACAATTACTAAAGTTTTTAATTAGCCTCTTGTTATAATTCATTTTATTAATTTTCCAAATCTCAGCCCATGAATTATGCAGAGGGCGGCGGTGTAATTGTGTTTGCAGCCGGTTCTTGGGGGAGGAGGAGGAGGAGGAGGGCCATGTGACAAGGCTCGGCTTTCCCCCACCTCCTGGATTTAAGCCCAACCTGGGCCTGAGTTCGAATCCAGGCGGCGGAAGGGGGGGGGAAGGGGGAGTCACTGATCCTTTATCCATCTTTTATAATCACAGATTAATTAATACTCATCCGTGGCTTGTCTTTCGCAGGTGGGAAAAATAGTCTCTGGGAGAAGATTTGCTGCAAAGCTGTTTACCAGTTAGGATTTCGCACCTTTTATTAAAGAATCCGCAGGTGCAAGAGAAGCATTGGAGGAAAGGGTGGGAAAAATGGGAGAGAGGGCTGGTCATCTCTGGTAATCTGAGATTTAGGATCACTAGAGGGACCTAAAATCTCCTGGGAGCAGTCAAGAAAAGCCGGCTTCTTGTGATCTGTGATAAGAATTAATTTGGGGGGGGGGG
>JAIPUX010001232.1:51153297-51173238 GCA_020142125.1 Phrynosoma platyrhinos | reverse complement strand
TGTTCGAGGATCCTCAGTGGCCCTCATTCGTCCTCCTGGTAAGATTCTTCAAAGAAGTCTACGCCACTCCTTGTGACTTCTGTGTAGGTACTCTTCTGGTCTCTTTCTAGGATTGTTCTCTCTTCGTGATATGTTCCCAAGGGCCTTCCCTCCGCTTGGCCCTCTCTCACAAGTTGTCCTAGTGGATCTCCTCCTCTGGACCCATTAAGGATCCTATTTCCATTGATCACCCCCTGGGTCCTTCAGCCCCACTCAAGGTTGCTTTGGAGAACGAATGGCTTTCTTTCGAAAGGTTCTTTTAGAAGCTTTTTAGGAGGGGGAAGGAAAGGTCTGAAGAAGGTCAGCCTCTCTGCTCATCCCGATGCACTTCTTTCCCTCCCCCTATCTGTGGGTTTTTGGCCATCCCTATATGGGAACCCTCTTTACCAGCCATCCCACCCTCCAGAAGGCCTTGGGCGCCCAGCAAAGAAGTCCCATCCTCGGCTTCTTAAAGAAACCTCGTAGTGGACAACATTCATTTTCTGCCTATTGGATAAGGGATGGGGTGAAAGAAGAAAAGGCTTGGAAACGGGACCTGTAGAAAGGTGTGTGTGTGTGTGTGTGTGTGTGTGTGTGTCCGCCTCTCGGATCTAAGGAAGGCACTAAACCTGGAAGCAAATTCCTCTGGAATGAATGAGATGACAAGCAGGCTTGTTTAGAGTCTCCCTTTTTGCCAGCCACCAACCAAAGCTTGTATGTATTGCAAGGAATGTTGTCACGATGTTTCTCCCCTTAGATGCCTGCCCCCTAAGCAAAGGGCCTTGAGTTGCACGACTACCCAAGGAAAGCTGCGAGGCAAGCGCCTGCTACCCCCATTTTACAGAAAAAGAAGAAAACACTGAGGCAGAGGGAGGAGGCCGCCTGGTAATTCAGATCTGAGAAGACCTCTGCGAAGGGTTCCTTTCTTAGGACTAACTTCGTGGGGTTGCCGACTGCCAGAAATAGTGCAAATTGAGTCCACTTTTAGGGTTAGGGTTAGTGCTAGGGAATCATGGGAATTGTTGTTGTTTTTCCTGAGACATATAGCCTTCTCTGTCAGAGAGCTCTGGTGCCACAATAACATACAGTCCCCATGATTCCCTAACCCTAACCCTAACCCTTAAAGTGGACTCAATTTGCACTATTTCTGGCAGCCTGCAACCCCCCCTCTCCTTAGTACACACTTGCCAAATTGTGTGACACAAGAATAGTAGCTATTCGAAAGGATTAGCCAAAGGATGGGGAAGATATGAGCTGTAGTAATTAAAAAAAAAAAACTGGTTATACTCTGGTTCTGTTATCCAGTTTTAGCTTTGGTGTTTCCCCTCCGCCAAAAACAAGCGCGAACACCCTGGGAAACTCTTAACTTCCAACAGTTTTCCAAGCGTTGCATTAAAAAGAATGGGGGGAAAATGCTAAGAAAACGGTTCCCAGTAAACACTGGTCGGGATCTGCCCTCCCTTTTATCTCCCTCACCTTTTCCAACATTAGGACCTTCGTTCATGAGCAATAGGCGATGAATTCAAGACGGTGCAAAACTCTTTGGCGAAAGGGAAAGAGAGGATGCGAGGTCTTTGCCTCCAGGAGCCCAGCTTCTGCCAGCTTCTTGCACTGTCTGGCCACCGCAATCCCCATTTCCCTGGCAGGCCTTTCTTCCACCTCTTTTCTCTCCATCATTCCCTCCTTCCTCCTTGAATGGGATTAGATGTGTGGGGATGGATGTCCTGGCCTGACCTGACCTTCAAGGAGAGAGGAAATGGTCTGGCCAAAGTGGACACCTTCCTTCCATCAGACAGAAGGGTCTAGCCCAAGTGGGCACTTTATCTTCATCAGGCACAAGGGAGAAGGCAGACATGATCTTTCCAGAGTGGCAGCAGCCTCGGTCTTCATCGTATTTGATCCTTGCCATCTGAAGACAGCATCTCTCCCTCCCTTTCCCCTATTATTCCATTAAAAGGATCCCATGGGCTTCTTAGAGAGAGAGAGAGAGAGAATGAGGTTGCAGACTAACCATGGGCTTCTTAGAGAGAGAGAGAGAGAGAGAATGGGGTTGCAGACTGCCAGAAATAGTGCAAATTGAGTCCACTTTAAGGGTTAGGGTTAGTGCTAGGGAATCATGGGAACTGTATTTTATTGTGGCACCAGAGCTCTCTGACAGAGAAGGCTCAATGTCTCAGAAAAAAACACAATTCCCATGATTCCCTAGCACTAACCCTAACCCTTAAAGTGGACTCGATTTGCACTATTTCTGGCAGTCTGCAACTCTGAATCAACCTCGGTGGCTCTTGTTCTTTTTGGCCTCAGTTATGCAATGTGAGTTCAAGGCCTGGGAGGGAAAAAGGCAAGAAAACTTGGCCCGCAGAATATGCAGAGGCCGGTTGGGCCATAAAAGCCTTGGGATGGCCCTGTCTTTGCAACGTGGCCCATATTTTATCAAGCACGGCCAAGACACTTGTAACACACTCACGAAAGGCGGAGGGCGTGCAAGGCACAAGAGGAAGCTTTTTGAAGGTGCAAATTCCCCAGATCTGGAGAAATAAACTTCTCCTCCTCCTCCTCCTCCTCCAGACTTTAGGTTCTTTTATTAAACTCCTTCTCTTTTGCTGTTTTCAGACGGAAGGTTTTGTTCTCTCTTTTTTTGCTTTTAGTTTGCTTTGTTTGTCAGAGAGTACCCACCTTACACAATTTGGCTTTGCTCTGATTTTAAAGTCCTTTTAAAAATGGAGTGAGACAAGGGATCCGCTTGCCAATTTAGAGGATGGAGAAGATGCTCAATGGAGTATAGGTGCTTTATAACTGACCAGTATGACTCCGCTAAAGTATTTTCAGTACAGGGTGTACAAACAGCAGGAGCAACGAGGCAAGGAAGAGACGGAACTATAAATCCTGAGATCCAGTCCTTAGTTCGAATCCCATCTCTGCCAAGTGGTCTTAGGCCAGCCACTATCTTCTTGCCTCAGTCTGCAGTAGGGAGTATAATAATGCTAACTTGCTTTAAAGTTGGATCTCGGCTTGGAGCTCAAGAGGAGCATATATTTTTGTCTTACCAATGGTGCTTAAAAGTCCTTTATTTCCCGGAGTATCCATATGGCCTGCATGAATCTCCCTCCAGAGCCATCTGAACTGAAAACAGCCACATCTTAACCAAGTGCAGGCTAGAGAACATTGACATTTGCTTCTCTCTCTCCTGGATGATTTTTAATACTTTTGCCTGAGGAAGAATCCAGTGGAGCTTCGAAAGCTTGCAACACCTATTTTATTTACTTATTTATTTATTTTGCATTTGGTTGGTCCAGTAAAGATGTCACTGCTTTGTGAATTTTGGATGTTATTGTACTTTGCCTTAGAATTTGTAGGGTTTTGGAAAGGCTTAAAGGTTGATAATGCAGGCAAAGCGCTTTGACTGTTTGTTGTTGATTATGTTGATGATCTCTCCCCTTTCTCCTAAAACTGGGACTCAAAGCAGTTGATTGGTATAACTGATTATCATCATCATTATTAAAAATAACTCCATTTCATGCCAAGGACTGTCGTGGGACGGAGCTTCTCAGCCACGGGATCTGGAGGCCTTTCCAGGAGCTTTCTCTGCTGGACAGCTCCCGGTAAAGTCTGGCCTTTGACCTGTGCAAAAGGCACAGAAACTCTTCCTCTGGAAAGGCAGGAGGTAATGCATCTGAGGAAGTAGACTGAAGTCTACGAAAGCTGATGCTGCCAATTTCTTTCTTTCAGTTAGTCTCAAAGGTGCTACAAGATCTCTCTACATACCGATGGAGTAGTTCATCTAGACTAGAGTAATATCCTTCGGTGGGAATCCCAGCAATCTTCTCGCTTCCACAGAGATCTTCTGCCTGAAGTAGCCCAGAATTTCTTCCCATCACCTGTGCAAAGGGATCTTGTAGCGCCTTTGAGACTGCTAGAAATAGTGCAAATTGAGTCCACTTTAACTGCCCTGGCTCAGTGCTAGGGAATCATGGGAATTGTATTTTTTCTGAGACATTGAGCCTTCTCTGTCAGAGAGCTCTGGTGCCACAATAAACTACAGTTCCCATGATTCCCTAGCACTGAGTCAGTGCAGTTAAAGTGGACTCAATTTGCACTATTTCTGGCAGTCTGCAAAGGCCTTTACTGTGCGAAGGAAGTTGTAGCATAAGCTTTCATGGACGCATCTGAGGAAGGAGACCAGCTCTAGGAAGGCTTAGGCTACAACTTCTTTCTCTCAGTCCCAAAAGGGCTACATGGCCCCTTTGCATGCTGATATTCCAGATTAACACGGCAAGGTCTGGATTCTCTTCCCATGCCCTAGTTCCACGCAGGACGCAGAATTCAGTCCTGTAGACATTCGCTTGGGAGTAATCCCACTAAACTCTGTGAGGTGTACCTCTGTGTAGGGCATGAATGGGACCATGCTGTCATGGAAGAGCAGAAACCCCTCTTTGCCATTCTCAAGGAGGATTTAAAGGGTTACTAATCCCTGTGACTTGATCCCTGAAACTAACCACTGCATTCCTCTGGCTCTTTCCAAGTATATATCCAGTATTTGGAATTGTGCACAAAAGGGTCTCAGGACGTAGTAGTTATTTTGGAGTCAAATCTCCACCTTGGGTTCTGAATATTTAGGGAAGGCGAAGAGGGTGGGAGAGAGGAGGATCTTTTCCCATTGCGATCTATGCCAGACCTGCCACTGCCTTTACCATTTTGGTATTTGAATGGCTTAAACCACCCACCACCCATTTTGAAGAAACTTGCCAAGAAACCCGCAGGATAGGTTCACCTTAGGATCGCCATAAGTCGGAAAGGACTTGAAAGCACACAACATGGGCCTTTTGCAGACTGCTAGAAATAGTGCAAATTGAGTCCACTTTTAGGGTTAGGGTTTGTGCTAGGGAATCATGGGAATTGTTGTTGTTTTTTCTGAGACATTGAGCCTTCTCTGTCAGAGAGCTCTGGTGTCACAATAAACTACAGTTCCCACGATTCCCTAGCACTGAATCAGGGCAGTTAAAGTGGACCCAAAAGCAAGAAAAAACAACAAGGATGTGTATGTATGCAAGAGAGAGAGCGAGGGTGGTGTATTTCCAGCTTCCAGTTGCCTTGCCCTTCTGTAGGGAAACTGGATTAAATGTGCCCCTCTCTGGAAAGTCCTCCCAAAAGCCTATCCCCCAAAACCGTACTTTGTTCCAGCCAGGAACTTGGCTGACCCGACGCTTGCCTCTCTCAGGGGCCTCTTGGTCTGTTTTACTGCTCGTTGTTCTTCCTAGGGGGGAGTTCCTCCAAGCTCTTTATGATCAGTGAAACCATCATATCATTTATGCAATGGAGAAAGCGACACAAATCTCTCTCCCTTATGCTGGGATCTCAGAGGAGCTTGCCTTTCAAGTTGGTATCCAAGTATTGGAGTGAGCCATTGTGGTGTCGTGGTTTGAGCGTTGGACTAGGACTCTGGAGACCAGGGTTCGAATCCTGGCTCAACCATGCAAGTCACACTCA
Organism: Phrynosoma platyrhinos; assembly: GCA_020142125.1. Classification (NCBI taxonomy): domain Eukaryota; kingdom Metazoa; phylum Chordata; class Lepidosauria; order Squamata; family Phrynosomatidae; genus Phrynosoma; species Phrynosoma platyrhinos. Next base: position 51,167,733 of record JAIPUX010001232.1, on the reverse strand, counting down.
TGAGAAGGCCATGGTAAACCCCCTCTGAACAAATCTTGCCAAGAAAATCCCATGATAGGTTCGCCTTAGGATCGCCATAAGTCAGAAATGACTTGAAGGTACACACCAGTAGCAATTCAAGTATTAGACCCCCAGTTCAAATTCGTTTTCTCAGAAGTAAGCTCCCACTGGTACCACTGATCTCGCCTCCAAAGTCTATGCACCCTTAATAGGAAACAAATATATTACAGTGCAATACATTTCTTGAAATTTGTTCTAGGAGTACAAATATGAATCACATATGCCCAAATCATACAATACCGAGATGTCTACCATTCATATGTACCCAAATGTACAAGCCATTTTTGCTTAGATTTGACGCTCAACCTGAAAATGTTTAATGGGAAGGAAATCCCTAGGATTCTACTGGCAGGGAAGTGTAAATCCAACACTGGATTACAGCCCTGATCCACTTTGCCCCACTTTTAAAAACACATTTGCTCAGAAGTCTCAGCCATGAGGTTCTGGATTGGGCCAAATCCTATAGCTGTTGTCCTATGCCTTCAAGTAGTTTCCTACCTGTGGCAATCCTAAGAAGAACTTCTCACAGGGTTTTCTTGGCAACATTTGTTCAGATGGAGGAGAGTGACTTTCCCAAGGCCACCCAGAGGGTTTCAATACGACTGTCTCTATAGCCACAGAGTCAGTAAGGGGCTTGTTCACACGTGCAGGTTCAGCCCTTGGTGGTGTAAGAGTAGGGTTGCCAGGTAAAATAAGGATCAAGGGTCCTTCCCCTTTAAATGTTGTGTAGAAGTGGGAGTCAGGTGGTGTAGTGGTTTGAGCATTGACTTTGGAGACCAGGGTTCAAATCACCTTTCGGTCATGGAAACCCTCTGGATGGCCTTGGGAAAGTCACACACTCTCAGCCTCAGAGAAAGGCATGAGCAAACTCCCTTTGAACAAATCCTGCCAAGAAAACCCTTGGTAGGCCTTAGGGTCTCCATAAGTCGGAAACGAGGAGCCCAATGTGGGATAGTGGTTTGAGCGTTGGACTCTGGAGGCCAGGGTTTGAATCCTGGGTCAGCCATGGTAACCCCCTGGGTGACCTTGAACAAGTCACACACTCTCAGCCTCAGAAAAAAACAGCGATAGGGTCGTCTTAGGGTCTCAGAAATGAATTGAAGGCACATCACAAAAAGGAGGAAACAAGCACCATCAAGAAATCCCTTCTTCTACACAACCTGCTGGAGTTACCCCAACACCTACTGAAATTCTATTAATTGTATTAAATTCTATTAAGCAACCATTAAAGGGACAGGAGCCCTTATTTCGCCTGGGGATCAAACTTCACTGAGGGAACCTTCTCATCTCTTACGTCCCCTTGCTTTGGGAGAGAGAAAAAAGTTGGCCCATTTCATGTGCCAGTCCATGGGCGCAGAGTGACCCACAGAGAAGGAATCCAGTGATGGATTCAGCAGATGCCCACCGGCTTTCTTGTGATCCTGGGGAAGCTACTGCACAACCCTTGCAGGGGATAGGCTCCTGTGGGGAAACAGGGCACTCTGATCTGATCACTGGAAAGCTGGCATGGAGGGGGGGGGGATGGAGAAGAGTGGGGAGAAGAGCCCACCGCCCTGCCTTAAAAACCCAGCGTCTGGTTGAATGCGCAAAAAGTCTTTCCATGTCCTAATGAGGGTTTTCCCTGACAACAGCAAGGCCTGGCTAATTAAGTAAGGCGAGGCGCAAGCTGCAAGCAAGGCTTTTGCAGCCAAAGTGTAGAATGTTGTCATATTAAATATGGAAAAGCTTGATTGTGATTTCCAAATCCCAAGGTGGTCTCCCAGGTCCCCTTCGGGGAGAGGGAGGGAAAAAGTGTGCCTTTGTGTGTGTGTGTCTGTGTGTGTGTGTGTAAGTGATGCGTGCCAATGTGAGGATGCTTCACAATGGACAAACAGCAGAGGCTGGCCCCTTTGAAGGCTGCTTGGACTAGTTTATTAGTGAAGTTTTCTCCTATGAGTCTTGGCCCTCTCACACTGTTTTGAACTTCAGTTCCCCCCAGGATCCACTCACTCCCTGGGATTCTTGGCATTACAGGCCAAAAGAACCACCAGCCTCTTTACAGTTTCTAGCATGCCCACAATTTGTACAATTCTCACCATCCTTGCTGGGTGGGGATGATGGGAAATGTCAGCCCAAGCATCTAGAGGGTCAAGGTTTCTGTGGCCTGTGGTGCACAAAGGTGGTCCTACCATGAGGAAGGAGAAAGCATTTGTCTCAGGGAACAACTCTTGGATGTCAAAGAAAAGAAGCAGAAGGCTAGTCGTTAAACTGGTTTGATTAATATCAGGGGTAGGCAACCTTTCCCCTTTAAGGGCCGAGGGACTTCAGCTCCCAGAATCCCAGGAGCTATTGGCCAACATGGGACTATTGGCCAACATGGCTAAGTCTTCTGGGAGCTGAAGTCCCTCAGCCCTTAAAGGGGAAAGGTTGCCTACCCCTAGGTTAGATCTATCCACAGCCAGAGAGTAACCCCATTGATTTCAACGGAGCTACTCTCAGCAGAGAGCCAGCGTGGTATAGTGGTTTGAGTGCTGGAGTCTGACTCTGAAGAGCAGGGTTCGAATCCCAGCTCGGCCATAGAAACCCACTGGGACAGTCACGCTGTCTCAGCCTCAGTGGATGGCAAGGGCGAACCTCCTCTGAGCAAATCTTGCCAAGAAAACCCCATGATAGGTTCCCCTGGGGGTCTCCTTAAGTCAAAAACAACTTGAAGGTATACAACAACAACAACAAATTCCCAGTAGGACTAAGGTTTTTTGTCCTTGAAAAAAGTGACTTTTTTATTGCAGCTCCCAGAATCCCCCAGCCAGCAGGTCCAGTGGGAAAGTAATTTTTCCAAACATTGTTCATTTCATCTTTACTGGGGAGTGCTACTGGTGTAATTTCCTGCCTCAAGTACCAACATAAATTGGTTGGTCTTAGATCCTATGCATTTTGCCTGGTGGAGAGAACAAGATGTCTTGGGCTGGGCTGCCAAATGAAATAAGAGACGGGGCTCCTGTCCCATTAATGGTTGTGGAGAAAGGGGAATTTCAGCAGGCAGTCCTCTTGGTTGTTGTTGTGTGCCTTCAAGTCGTTGCTGACTTATGGCGACCCTAAGGCGACCCTCTCATGGGGTTTTCTTGGCAAGATTTGTTCAGAAGAGGTTTGCCATGGCCTTCCCCTGAGGCTGAGAGAGTGTGACTGGCCCAAGGTTACCCAGTGGGTTTCCATCGCCAAGCGGGGAACTGAACCCTGGTCTCCAGTGTCGGAGTCCAAGGCTCAAATAATCCCAACGCGGCCACTCTACACAGCCATTAAAGGGACAGGAGCTCTGTCCCTTATTTCACCATGTTTTGGACTTCAGCTCCCAGAAGCCCTAGTCAGTTTGGCCAACAATCAGGAATTCTGGGAGCTGAAGTCCAAAACATGGTGAAATAAGGGACACACGTGGAAGCGTGAATCAGGAGGACCCACCGGCTTAGAAAGAGTCTCTTTGACCTTCCTTCAAATATTCAGTGGGGAAGACTCAGCATCCAGAGTGAATTCAAAGGTTGATTCACACATGCAAGTTTCTCTCTGGATTTCTCTTCCAGGCCCCTGGGACTTGACCAGTGACAGCTTCAGGTGTGACAGGTGAGTTTGCTGGAAATCATTGTTCCTAGGAGGATAAGGAAGCCCTGCATTGTTTTGGGACCTTCCATCCATCCATCCACCCATGGAAACCTTCTCTGATGTTGCAATGCTCAAAAGTTTGACTTGCATGTATCAACTATCCTTCAGCCTTTCTCGTCCAACGCGGCAGCCCTTCAGACTTTATTGGAATCCAAACTCCCATCAGCCACAGCCAGCACTGCCGACGGTTAAGGAGGATGGGAACTGTAGTTCAACCAACCCGGGAGGGGCTCAGGTTCTCCACCTCTGTTGTTTGGTCCCCACTACCTTCGACCTGGAACAAGAGTGGTGTTGTCCAGGTGTTGTCAGACTGCAATTCCGTGGCCAAAGGTGTTGGATGATGGGAACTGTAGTGCAACAACAAGCCGGGGAACACATGAGAATCTCGGTTCTCCCGTCGAGCTATCCGAGGGTGTTTCTACACAGCAGAAATAATAATAATAATAATAATAATAATAATAATAATAATAATAATAATAATAATGATGTTTTATTTTTAACCCGCCCCTCTTCTCAGCAACCGGGGCGGGGTACAGCATAATTAAAACAAACAATAGTTAAAACATACCATCAACCCACTCTCCCCCCCTCCATTCTATGGAATCCTGGGATTTGTAGTTTTATCCAGTCTTTAGCCTTCTTTGCCTAAGAATGCTGGTGCCTCAAAAGACTATAAGTCCCAGGATTCAGCAGGATGAAGCCATGACAGCTAAAGCGGTATCAACCCGCGCTGTTTCCATAGTGTAGGCAGATACACCCCTATATGAGGTCTTACTATATAGCCATTTTATTTCACTTCTGGGGCAGTGAGAGGCAGTGTAGTGGCCTGAGAGTTGTACTGGGACTTTGGAGGCCAGGGTTCATCTCCTTACTGGGTGATACTGGGCACGTTGCCCTCTCCTAAGCCTCAGAGGAAAGCAAGGGCAATCCCCCCTGCGACCAGATCTTGCCAAGAAAACCATAGATCTTTCTTGGGGGGTCACTATAACTCTGAAACAACTCCAAGAAGTTTACTAGGACTCAGGGTTCAAATCTCCACTGGGTGATATTGGGCAAGTTGCCCTCTCCCAAGCCTCAAAGGAAGGCAATCTTGCCAAGACACCCATAGGTCTTTCTTGGGGGTCACCATAACTCTGAAACAACTTGAAGACACAGTAGTGGCTTGAGACTCTGGAGACCAGGGTTCAAATCCTCACTGGGTGATATTGGACAAGCTGCCTTCTCCCAAGCCTCAAAGGCAGGCAAAGAAAATCTCTCCTGGGACCAGATCTTGCCAAAACAATCCTGCCGTAGGTCCTTCTTGGGAGTCACCATAACGATTTGAAGACACAGAAGAACAAGAGAGAGTTTCATTCATTCATTCATTCATTCATTCAACTTCCCTCCAGTTTGTGCATGTGTGCTAGACCAGATTTCTTTAAATTAGGGTGTCTTTGTGTTGGAGATGGGTGAGAGGAGATGGTTTAAAAGTCAAGATGTAAACTCTGTGGGAGAGGCTTGTCCAAAAAGTCCAGAAGTCCCATCGCCCTTCTTTTCTGCTCTCCTCTTGCAAACCAGAGTCCATTCAGGGGGAAAAGGAGGGGAGAGAAGAGCCTGGGAAAGAGTTGCCTTGTCATGTAACACATTGCGCTGATTTATTATAAAATTTTAACGAAATCATGCATATTTTAACAGCCTTTAATCACTGCATGAAAATTTAATTCATGAACTGTAGCACGTTTAAATAAATGAAGTGTTAATTCATTAGGATTAATTAATTTGTTAAAGGATTGTGGGCAAGGTTAAGGTGGAAGGAAAACTCCTTTGTTGGTTTCGCGGCTTAATCGCTAGGTTTTGTTAGCAGTCATAATAATATTTATTTTAAAACAAACCCCAATGCAGCAGTGCTTGGATGATGGCTCGTGAAATTGGAAGAAAATTCAGTGGAGTTGCAAGTCCATCGGTACACAAACATGGGTACACAAACAACACAAATACACAGATCGATGGGATATTAAATCATCCACACCAATTCAATGAAGGTAGGTGTGGATGATGGTGGTGGTGGTGGTGGTAGTGGAGGCAGAAATAGCCCATCCAGGTCATCCATATATTAGGATCCATATATTAGGATCTCGAGTTTTTCCACTGGTAAATCTGGAGATCAACCAGTCAGTAATTCTAAATGAAGTTTAGTGATTTATAATCCGGACAAATCTGGAGTTTTGTGAATCGATGAAGGTAGATGAGGGGAAAAAGAGAACTAGCTTTACTCAGGTCATCCATAAATTAGGTGCCCCTGGGACCTTTCCATACTGATCTCTATTTTTTTTTCCACTCATAAATCTGGATATTAACCAGCCAGTAATTCTTAATGAAATTTAGTGATTTAAGACCTGGACAAATCTGGCGTTTTGTCCTTTGTAACGTCTTCAGGGAGTTGGCAAAAGAGCCTGGAAATGTTCTAAAGACTGAAAGAACACAAAGAGACCATCCCATACGGATTGCAGCCTGAATTGAACATTGAAGTCAGTTGTGGGGAAAAACTGGCCCCTGGATATAAGAGAGAACCAGATAAGGATATTGCTTCTCTCCTCTACTTGTTTCTCAGTTTGCACCAATCTCTGCATTACTTCTGGATTTAACTACTTACTGTGGATTACCCTAAATAATCCTGGGGGGAAAAGTCGTTGTGAAAATGCTGATACTTCTTTGCCTAAGGAATATCAGCACCTCTACAGGGCCTACATACCTAAAAGGAACTAGATCTGGTCTGATCTTGGAAATTAAGCAGGGTTAGCCCTGGTTAGCACTTGAATGGGAGACCAACAACCAATATCAGGTGTTGTGAACTATATTTCAGAGGAAGGGACTAGCAAAACCACCTCTATTCTTGGTTTAAGAAAATTCTGTGAAATTCATGGGTCCCCATAAGTTAAAAGGTGACTTAAAGGTACGTACATGCACAGAGTCCTCAGCTGACACTCCCTCTTGCTGGAGATTGGAAAAGTTACTTTTTGGACTATTATATACAGACTCTAGGATGCCTGGGGGAATCCTAAGAGTTGTAACCCCCTCCTCCTCATTTCCAAGCTCTCTGGTTGTTCCAAAGATCCCTGGGGAAGAAGAGTACATAAAAGTATCCACACATGATCAAACTGCATTTCCCATGAGTTGGGATGAATGGGAGTCAGACAGTTATAGTGGCATAAATTCAGTATAAATGTGTGCATTGGTTGTGCTCTTAAAATCTCAGCTTTCTACTGAACTACTATTTCCATGGTTTCTCTACTGAGCATAGTGGATTAGTGATTTACATCTGTTGTATGGACACATGCTCAAGGAATATCTTTAGAAGGAATACAAACAGCAGGCAGCCAAGTCCTCTCATGAGCCAAAACAAGAACAAAATCACCCCAATCCCAGTATTGTATAGTCAGATGTTTTCTAGGACCTTGCCACACCCATAAAATCAGGAGCAAGCTTTTGAACCCTAAAGAATTCTTTATCTCGATGAACATTTTTAAAAAATACAGGAACAAGTGAGGTGTGCATCATGGTGTTACTCCAAAGTCTGCAGTTTATAATTTGGCACACTGAGCTTCATAAACCAGATTTTTGAGCTCATCAAGAGACAAACTTGGAAGCAAGTAGTTGCAAAATAAATAGTTGCCTGTAGTTAATTTCGTTATCCAAAAAGGAACGTCCAGCTAGATTATATCCTGACTATAACTTCATACTATCAAGCATATATATTCAGGTATTCGGCAGGACTAGAAACTTGTATAAAAAGTGATTTTTATAGTTACAAGAATGTGACCTTGCTAAATGGTGGAGGACCAATATATGTTCAAGTAGTGGCTCATGCCTTGGTGTGAGTGCTGAATCAACAACACACCAGAAAAAGAAACTATAGAACAGGTCAAGACCTTAGATACCTGGGGATTGTTTTTCAGGCCACAGGGAGCAAATCTGCTCATCTAGATTATGTTTCAAAAATGCACAAAAAACAACAAATGCCATCCAGAAGTACTTTTACTCCAAAGGAGCTCAATTTATTCCAGTGCTATTAAACTATTCCAAGCCAAGGCCAGATCACAATTGTTGTATGGTGCACAGTTAGGTCCCTACAATGATTTGTCGCCTCTGGAATGGGTACAAACAAACTTTTTAAGGAAAATTTTCCAAGTTGGTTGTAATGTTCCAAACGCGGTATTGAGGAGAGATGCTGGAGTTAGTAAAATTGAAACAAGTGTGTGGATTTATATCTTATCCTATTGGCTCAAATTAAACAAAAAGCATGGTGGTTTAACCAAATATATTTTGGTTGATACCTACAAATCCTCTTGGGAATTGGCCATCAAAAAGAAACTGATAACCTTGGGCCTATCGAGGGATTCTATTTTGAAATTAAATTATGACCAGGCCAAATTGACTATAAAACAAAGATTGCTCGATATCGAAGGCCAGAATGAGATTGTTGCCTTTCCTGGTCATATTTTGATTAATAGACAAATCTTGATGTCAACTCCTGCTTCATACTTGTTTCAAGTCACCCTACCTAAATTTAGAAGAGCTTTCTCTTTAGCTCGATTTAATGCCCTCCCCTCAGCAGTTCTGGAAGGAAGGTTCAAGAAAATTCCCTTCAAAACAAGGCTTTGTCCCTGCAACGAAGGAGATATTGAAACTCTTGAACATATCTTCCTTTACTATCAATTCTATAAAGATACCCTGCACCAACTGATTATTCCTCTCCTGGAAAAATTTCCAAGATGTTCTGATACCTCATTTGTCTGTACCCTTCTGAATTGCCAGTCATCTAGCATTGTATACAAAGTAGCAAAATTCTGTTACATTGTATGTAAAATACGTCCTCTAATGAAGAAGAAAGACTGAAATACCAACTGAGACCGATATCGACAGATAACTGAGAAGACACCGGAGTCAGAAGCGGACCGCGCTGCATGGCCCCCTTTTTGTTCTCTGTGCCTGTACTTCGCGTATAATTATTATATTTTGTTCTTTTTATCTCTTCTTTTTATTTCTTCATGTCATTTTTAACTGTAGTACAATTTAGAAGTTTGTATAATCAGAGTTTAATTATGGTCTTTTGTGATCCGATTGCTATTTGTATTTGTTGGTCAATGACCGAATAAAAATTTACTTACTTACTCACACCAGATAGTAGAACAGTCCATTTTGCAGCACAGGACAGCAGTTTCTAGTATTCTTGTTTTCAAAAGCAACTATTATTAAAAACAACTACTTGTGCAAAACAGAGGAAGTACAGAAAAGTAGTAACAGTAGTAAAATTCTAACAGTAACTTAATATTTTGAGGGCATTGGCTCTATGATGGTAACTAATTACTTTTTAAAAAGTAACTTCCCAAGCCCTACTTGAGTCAGCACAGTATGGATCCTGTGCTGAAAAACTAATATTGTACAATTCCAAAAAGAAGAAAATGGCCAAGCTACAGGTTGCCCAAACCTTGTAGATTCTACATTGTTGCCAAGGCAATCTTGGTTGTTGCTTTGTTATCATTTTGCCTATGACTAAGCCAGACTGTTATTGTTTCCACCATATTAGAGGCCATATGGATCTACAAAAGGCTATTGTCCACCTGAGGTGTGTGCTCAAATCCATCCATTTATATCAGATTACTGTTAGAATTTTAGGTCCTAAATGGTTTGAGTCTAGCAGTCTAAAAATGGATGCAAGATCCTTATAAACAGATAAGTATAGAGATGCTTTGATTCCAGGCAATCATGCAATGCTATTTCTAGATACATAGCCTATTTTCCAAAGAATCTGAGCTTCACTCTCTTTCTTTTCAAACAAGTTTCTAACCATGGTGGAATCTTAAATATGCTTGATAGTAAACCAACTTCCTTATGGTGACATCTTAAGGTTGGTCAGATACCTGATGGAAGAAACTGATGTCTGACAGCACAGTCCTGGACATGCCCACTCAGAGTGCAGTGGGACTTACTCTAAAATAAGTGGGAATGAATTACAGTCTAAATGGTGGAGTAAAACTACTGCTTCTACTACTTCTTCCCCTTTTGGGGAAAGGGGGGGTTGTCAGCCAGTTTATTTTTTTGGATGGGACATGTACAGTATTTCAGCTATCTGCTGCTCTTAGAGGCCTTTAGGAAGAGTGAAATTCCCCCATGGATGTGTGTGAAAGCTTCAGAAGATCTGGAGGGGTAATCTGAGGGTTACAAAACTCCCATGTTTTGCAAAACAAAGGGTATAGAAAAGTGGTAACTCATTCCTTGGGCTAGAACTAGTTAAACCCAAGTTGAATTCCTTCCCAATGCCAAAAGCTCACTGATTGACCTAAGATCATTAATTGTCTTTTAGTCTTAACCTAACCTAACCTACCTCACAAGGTAGTTGGAAGGAGAACCATGTATATACTACCTAGAGCTCCTTGAATGAGATGAATAAATGTAATAAATATATAAAATAAAAACTGTTTTGAACATAAATATATGGTGGCTTTATTGAAAGAATCATAATAATGTTTGTTAAATTCATTGCAATTTACTTCCTATCACCACATAAAGGATTGTAGACTTTGACATATAGAAGATGATCAGTGAAATGAGTTCACCTGAAATGTTTGTGTCTTCTATGTGCTACTCTCAGTACAAGAGCCAGCTGGTATAATGGTTTGAATGTTGGACTAGGACTCCAAAAGACCATAGTTTGAATCTCTGCTAGACCTTGGGCAAGTCACCCTCTCAGACTTAGAGGAAAGCAATGACAAAACTTTTCTAAGTATATCTACACAAACACCGCAGTGATAGATGTTTTATACCACTTAAACTGCCATGGCTCCATCCTACAGAATTCTGAGATGTTTTCTTGGTAAGGTAATTAGAATTCTCTCCTAAATAGAAATCTAACTCCCTCACCAAATTCAAACAAAATTCCATCAGTGATACCCCTGCATATTTCTCTCACCAAAGTTCAGGTCTCAGAATTCCATGGGATGAAGCCAATGCAGTTAAGATGAGCTCGAACTCCTGTACCCGTGCCATGTCAATACAATCTCCATCAGCAGTGAGAAACATGTGGCCCACCAGAAGTTATTGGTATGCAGCTCCCAGCATTCCTGAACATTGACTATGTTGACTGGGATTGCTGGGGTTACAATCCAACAACTTCTGGAAGCTCCATGAATTCCCACCATTGGTCTATGTTATGTGTAAGAAATTCTAGGCTTACTATAAGTCATGTTCAAGTAACTGAAGGGCTGCCATGCAGAAGACAATACAAGCTGCTCTTCTGCTGCTCCAGAGGATAGGATTCAAACCAATGTATTTAAATTAGAAGAGAGAACAAATATTTTGTCTGAACTTTAGGAAGAACTTAACAGTAAGAGCTATTTGACAGGGAAACAGATTACTTCAGAAAGTGCTGGATTTTTATTTGTTGTGGTCTCTAAAACAGAGGTTGGGTAGTTTATTGTGGCACCAGAGCTTTCTGACAGAGAAGGCTCAATGCTTCAGAAAAAACTACAATTCCCATTATTCCCTAGCATTGATCCAGGACAGTTAAAAGTGGTCTCAAGCTGGATTATTTCTGGCAGTCTGTCAAGTCTGTTGAATGTTCATTTGTCAGGGAGGCTTTAGCTGTGGATTTCATATAGCAGCAGGGGACTGGATTAGGTAATTTTCTGTGCTTCTTCAACCTCTACTATGAAGAATTATGTCACTCAGTTGCAGCACTTGCTTTTAAGTCATCCCTGACGGCTTCCCTTTGTCTGCGCCACCTGAATGAGTTAGACAGGTATATTATTATTATTATTATTATTATTATTATTATTATTATTATTATTACTACTATTATTATTATTATACATTATGGATCTATAATGGCACAGTACACTAATAATATATTGTTATTGTGACACATTGTCACGCTAAATGTCCTTCAAACCTACTCTACCAGGCTGCAGCTGCACTGAGATGGAGGTCTGCTTAGCTGGCAATTGAGGAGCTCTTTCTACTCTCTCCCACCAGGGAGTGAGGCTGTAACAATCAGAAATAGGACTCCTGTCACAATTCCTTTCCACAGTCTTTCTTGTTCATGGGAGAGGGGACGAAATGTCATCCTCCTTTGCCTTTCCCTGATCTGGTTACTGTCTACTAAGGTGGCCTTCAGGTGGCAGTTGGACCAGGAGATGCTAGTTAGTTGTTTAGTTGTTCACTGCCTTTGAGTTGTCCTCGACTCATGGCGACCCTGTGTATTAGACATCTTCAGGACTCTCTGCTCTGCTTAGCTCCTCATAGCAACATCACTGACCTGGAACACTTATTAAGGAAGACAAAGGAGAAAAGGAAAGACAGGCTTAATGCTAAACATAAAGAAAACAAAAATAATGATCACAGAGAACCAAAATACAGTCATCCCTCTCAGTTCACAGGGGATCCGTTCTGGATTCACCCATCCCCGTGAAATATAAAAATTGTGGATATTCAAGCCCCATTTAGTATAATGGCAGCATGCTCCTGTGTGTGGGTGCCATTTCGTCCCTCCTGGCTTCCTGTCTGCAGAAACTCGAAACTGCAAATGGGAAGTACGCAAATGGGGAAGGACAAGGGTACATTCAACCTAGACAATGAGAAAACTGAAATAGTAAAAGAGTTCCCATATCTTGGATCAAACATTGACCACAAAGGAGACTGCGGTCAGGAAATTAGGAGATTAGGAATAGGTAGGGCTGCTATGAAAGATCAAGAAAAGATCTCAAAGAGTAAAGATATACAACTGAGCACTAAATTTGGAATCATCCACACCACTGAATTCCCCATCAGTTCCTAATAGCTTACAGTAATGAGAACTAGGGTTGAGGGGATGCAAGCAAGAAATGAGGTGAAGGGCAAGTCCTCTTTCTATCAGTACTGTTATTAGGGATACCTCTTGGGAAATACAGTTCAGTTATATGGAAAAGTGAGAACAAAAGTGGTGTAGTGTTTTGAATGCTGGGCTATGACTCTGGAGACTAGGGTTCATGCTGGCCATGGAAACCTACTAAACCCACTAGTTGACCATGGACAAGTCATATTGTCTAAACCTCAGAGGAAGACAAAGCAAACCTCCTATGAACAAATCCTACCAAAGAAAACCCCATGACAGTTGCCATACATGAGAAAGGACTTGAAGCCACAACAACAACAATATGAAAAAGCAACAATAATACAAATTAGGCTTATCAAAGTATATTAAGCTGAGATACAAATTTTCAATGTTTACCACTGTATTGCATTTGAAACAAATGCAAAGCTCAACACAGAGGACTGGGAAAAGATTACCTTGTTCACAAGTCCCCTGGCAGCCATATGGGACCAAAGGCATCTCCCTCAAGACACTGTGCATCTGATTGGGATTGTGTGAAAACATGAAGAAACATTCTATCACCCTATTTATTCACCTGTGTGTAGAAAATATTGTTTGTGGAGCAGACTTAGACTTAGTGGTGGGAGAAGTGAAGACAGGAGGAAGTAACATTAACAACATATGAAAATAACACAATACTACTAGCAGAAAACAGCAAAGACCTGGAACAGTAACTAAATATAATCAAAGAAGAAAATGCTAAGGTAGACTTAATGTTGAATATTAAGAAAACAAAAATAATTACTGTACCAACGAAGAACTAAATGAATTCATCCAAGATGATGACAGACAAGACATAGTCAAAGAGTTCCCATACCTTGGATCAAACATTTATCAGAAAGGAGATTGCAGTCAAAAATTCAGACTAGGATTGGGAAGGGGAGCTATGAAAGAACTAGACAAGATCCTAAAGTGCAAAGACATAATAATGAATACTAAAATTAGGATAATCCAAACCCTTGTATATCCCATTACCATGTATGGATCTGAGAGCTGGACAATGAAGAAAGCAGATAAGAAGAAAATCAATTCATTTGAGATGTGGTGTTGGAAAAGAGTGCTGGGGATACTGTGGACAGTTAAAAACATAAACAAATGGGTCCTTGAACAGATCAAGTCTGAAATCTTCCTGGAAGCCAAGATGATTAAGTTGAGGCTGTCATACTTTGGCCACATTATGAGAAGACATGACTCTTTAGAAAAGACAATAATAAGACTAGGAAAGGTAGAGGAAAGTAGAAAGAGTGGAAAACCACACATTAGATGCATAGAATCAATTGGGGGGGGGTTTACACTAGTTAGTTACACATACATAATTAAGTAGCCAATGTTGAATATGGGCCAAAATTATTATTTCATCACCATCACTGCCATCTTTATTTATATCCTGACATTTCCACCAAACTGAGACTCTAGTAGCAACAAGAGACAGAGGGTCTTTGCAGTCATGGCATCCCATTAATGGAATGACCTTCCCAAAAAAAAGATTGCCTGGCCACCACAATTATCCTTTGCTGTAAGCAATGTCTCTTGCTGTTAGATCTGAACTTAATCTGAGGTGTTTATCTATGTCACACTAATATAATGTTGATATTATAATTGGTAAGTGTTCTAACTGAAACATAAACAAATAGGATCTGCTTGTCTTTGTGAAGCACTTTGAGCTCAGCATATTGAGAGAAATGGGATATACAAATAAATCTTTTTGATATCAAGTAAAGAGATTTCTCTTTTCCAAGCAATTTAAATTTGAAATTGTTGTCAGTGTAATATTGTTTTCGTTGTTGTTGTTATTGTTAACTGCCCTCAAGTTGATCTCGACTCATGCCGGCCCTATGGATGAGACATCTCCAAGA
>JAIPUX010001232.1:51138500-51150682 GCA_020142125.1 Phrynosoma platyrhinos | reverse complement strand
TTTTGGTGATTGCTTACACTGAGGAATAGAATCAACAAATCCTTCTATGAAACCAAGACAGCTTCACTTTATGCTATTAGGATGACACTCAAACCACTATAATAACTTTCAATTAGTTGATGTGGTAATTTGAAATTAAATATGTAGACTTAAAAAGGGTAACTGTAATCTTTAGATACTGGAAAGCATGCAGGTGGACAGAGGGGGAATCAAACAAGTTCTGTTTGTGTAGCCAGCATAGTCTTGCATTTGTAGTAACTATTTCAATACACATCAGTTTGTGTGCAAACTGTACATTAAATATTTAAACAATGTGCACAGAGATGAACATGAAGCATAAGCTATGCCCTTGAGTGGGTCATGAAAAAGAAAGATCTGAATGTAAAGAGAATATGTTAATACTGCCTTTTTCATTTGTGTAACCCTTTGCACACTTGGGTTAAAAGAGATGCATTCACTACCTGTGTTTGGTACAGAACTATACAGCTCATTGGGAGAGAACATGCTTTGGATTTAAAATGTTCCAGCTTCATTTCCTGACATCTGCAGATAAAAGGGCATGCAACAGGTGATGAGGAAAACCACTGCCTGGGATTTTGGGCAACCACCTTCCCTCAGAGCAGACAATAATGGGTCAGATGGACAATAGTTTTACACATTATCCACCAGTACTACACATATGTCCTCTGTTCAGAATAACAGAGCCTATATAAACACTGCCAAAAAGACCATTCTGTTCCAATATATTATTGGCCCTCTCATTTAGAGGCATGGGTATGGGGCATGGTTATTACCCCATATGACAATTCTCAAATGGCAGGTGAAAAGTAGAAGTTGCCACTATTTTTTTTTTTTAAGTCCAGAATACTTTTCAGACACAGTCCCTGGCTATGAAGCTCACCTCTGCTGTGATCTTGGGTTACCTGCTCTAGGTAACCTTGCGTTACCTGCTCTCTCATACTCATTTCCCTGTCTACAACATTTTCAAAAGTTTGCTGTCTTTATACGTTCTTAGGACCAAAATGTATTATATAAATGCCAATGGAGCAAACCACCATATTCGATGTTCAGTGTTGTAATGTAAACCTCACAATATGTAAACATCAGCGATTTCTCATGCAAATTGGATGCATGTGAATGTTGCAAAATGGCTAACTTTATACCTGGGGGAAATCTTATCCCAAATTCATAGGCTGCTAAAAGAATTACGAACATTGACTGACAAAATGAGGTAGTGAAAATCTTCTCCAGTAGCTCATTGGATTACATAGTTTAAATTAAGCTGCAGTGAGTGTGTGCATACCTTCAAGTCACCTGTTAATCTATGGTGACCCCCATGAACTTCATAGGGTTTTCTTAAGCAAGGAATACTTAAGAGGTGGTTTTACCAGTTTCTTCCTCTGAAATGCAGCCCACAGCACCTGGTATTTAGTCTAAATCTGTGTATGTTTACTGAGCTGGGCTTACCTTCTACATGTACATACCCCAGATGAATAAACTAATGCTTAACTGATAACAGATCCAACTAATAATCCAGTAAATTAATCTCTATATCCAAAATGGAACACAGCACATTTTGGTTTGGGGGGTGTTACTGCACCAGAAAACAAAGACAAATTTAGGAGATAAAAAGTAAAGGTAAGTGAAACATTAATCAAATTATAAAAAAAAAAACCTCCCCATATTCTCCAAAAAGCAGCCATGGAAACTTGTTTGTAAAAGCTGTTTATCATGGTATATTTAAATAGCCAGAGCTTGCACCATCAAAACCAACAAAAAGATCTGTGGTATCTTAAAGACCAAAAACTTCTTATGTTATACATTTTTGAGAATGATGTCATTTATCTGATAATGCATCTGGTGAAGCAGTGGAACAGTCCATAAAAAATCTATATGATCATAAATGGGTTAGTCTTTGTGGTGCCACAACCTTGTTAGGCACTATAAGACTACAGATGGATCTCCACATGAGAAATGATTTATTATTAATCCTGATATCCAATATCTAATGGTTGGCAAACAACAGTTGATTTAAAAGGTCAGCATGAGCTAGTTTCTTACAAGGTAATGGGGTCTTATTGTATAGTAATTGTCCCGAGGTCGTTTATTACATAGTTTGTCATTTATCAGGAAACTACTGCTTATTTGCAAATAATATGTTCCTACTGCAAAGATGGGGAGCTGTTTGGCATATAATTTGAAGGTAGGCAAGAACACTGTGATAGACTACCTTCCATATGGGGGGGGGGGAGTTAGAGTGGGAATCCCGCTCTTGGTTTCAGAGCAGACAAATCCAGCTCATCAGTGCTTCAAATGAAAGAAGAAACAGCAGAGGTAGCAAGATCAATTCTCTTCCCTTCCTGAACAGCTATGTAAAAAATGCTGGAGCTTGTTGTGCCCTATAATAAACAGTCAACAGGCACGATCCTTAGTAGGAAGGTGACACCCTGTCTTCCCCCAGACTGACAGGGAAGACAGTACCGGGAATGCATGATCAAGTTGTGGGGATTCAGTGAAATGCTGCATACCTGAACTTAGAATCAAGGTTCCTACTGAACATGCACTTCCCAATTAATGTTCTTGGATGCTTCGAGATTGGTGTCACTGTTCCTGCTGCCTCAGGACTCAGTCTGAAGAATGAAGTGACACCACCAAAACAGCTTCTTGTAAGTCTCATGGCTATATAGACTTAGGCTACTGGTTCTCTCTGTGAACATCTGGAGGACTGTATGATTCTTCCAGGTGCTGTAAGTTCCTTCTACATCCTGTCACAAAGCACTGCCATGCAAGGAAACAGGAGAGACCTGGTATCACTCTCTGGTTGGAAACTACAGTAGCCAGTCCCAGTACAACATCCTCTCATCATCTGGTTGGCATTTTCCACCCAAGGAGTTGGGTGATTTAAAACAAAAAGTCACATTTTGACCAGAAGGGAAAAAAGGTGGGAGGAGGACTATAAAGACACAAAAAACTTCTGAATTCCCAAAGCAGTCCCAAAACTTTGCTGCTGGAACAAGGGCTATAGGATTAAAAACATACATACATGATGAATCACATATTCTCAGCTATGCATTGCCAAGAGATGCGGAGTCCAAACCAAATTGCATGATTCTTAAGATAAGAGCCTTTCAAACAAGTGGGACATAAATTTAGACACTTTTAACTTACATCCAATTGAACCGAAAGGGCAGGTGTTAGCATGAATAGAATAGGGGCACACATGGCTTTCCAAATGTTCTTGGACTGCAATTCCCAGCAGCTTTGGCCAACAATGAGGAATGCTGAGAGACACAATCCAGTAAATGGGAGGGTCACACATTCTCCTGGGGAATGTTCCTCATTCTTGAAATAATAGAGCCCTGGTGGTGCAGTTGTTAAATGCCTGCACTGCAGCCACAAGGTTGTGAGTTGATCTCAGGGGTTCCAAGGTCCACTCAGCCTTGTATCCTTCCGTAGATTGCTAAAATGAGTACCCACCTTTTAGTTTAGCTTACACATTGTAAACGGTTTAGGGAGTGCTCAGTTCACTGATAAGCAGTATAGAAATGTACTTGTTATTGCTATTCCTCGGTTTAGTCAGTCATTCTCATCCTAAAAGATCCTTGTTGACAAGGATGTTATCAACATTAACCTTGATAGCCCCATCTATGTATCACCTTGAGCACTTTGAAAGTTAATGTAAGACAGCAAACTAATAACAGCAACAGCAATCATCATCATCATCACCATCTGCATAACAGAAATCTAAGACCATGTTATTTCTATATGACTTTGACCAAACTGAGATGTATTTCTTTCACAAAACACAGTCTGAAAAAATCAAGTGCAATTCTCAATCCTTCCTATGCTAATTCAGTATTTGAGGCAACAAGACCATGGATTACGGTGCTTGTGACTTTGTTTTTATTCATTCCACATAGAAAAGCATGCAGTATTGATGTAAAACAGTACAGTATTCATGTAAAACGCTCAGTGCACATTCGGTAAACAAGCCATTAGCATACCAACTCATTTTTATGAACTACACAGCCACAAATCACACGGTCCTGTACAAGTGGAGCTTTTTGTCTTTTCGGGAAACAGTGTTTAATTAAAAAGAAGAGAGAGACACACATACAAATACACACACAAACAACTGGGTTTTCCGTCTTAAGTAAAATTGCTAATTTTTTTTCAGCTGAAAACTTGCCAAGAAAGAAAGGTAACTAACAGTCACACACTGAAAGCTCCAGATGCAACAGAGAAAGGAAGGAAGGAAGGAAGGGAAAGAGAAGGAGGAGAAAGAGAGAGAGATTTATGCAGGCAAATTTTTTATTCTGAAAGCCAGACTCGGAGAGAAGCTGCACTCAACAAAAGGTGCCATCACATTTTTGCACAAATAAAGAAGCTAAAAAGCTGTTCCACAGTCTTTACCTCAATAAAGACTAGTTTCCATGATAAACCATTTTTGAAGATTTGTTACGTTCACTAACTGAACTCCTCACAGGACAGAAGACTTCATATAACCCAACTCTAAAACGAAACAGAACTCAAAAGTATCTAAAAGTGACAACAGCTATCAAGCAAGGGATGTTTTGAAGAGTGCACCCTCAGCAAAATAGCTTGGGACTCTAAAAAGAGAATACTGTCAAGCTCCATCACTCAGTACTGAAGAAGTGGACAGACTGAGATCAAAGGAGGACAGGGTAAGAATTCACCATGGGAAGGGGGACTGGAGATTTTCATGTTGGCACTAAATTTATTCTTAGAAAAAGAAAAGTCAACAAGGGAATCAGTTCTTGGTAGTTTTTGATGGGCTGGCGCTAGACAGGCTACCGTGAATTTTCCTTTTTGCTGAGGTGTGTATATTTTTGGCTTTTCTATCTGGCATGAAAGATGATGACCAAGGAGAGTGGAGTTGGTTATGGAGGTTTTGAAGCTCTGGTGCCACTTTAAAGAGAGGGGACCCAAGTTTGTGCTCTTCAAACGATCCGCCTCTAGAGTTGTTAAAGAGAAAGCTTGGTGAAAGCTCTCTTTGAAATAAGAAACTCTGAGGTTTTATTTCATTCATTTCAGAAGTCTGGCCTGCAAAGAGTGGAAAAGGCTCAGTTTCATCTAAGGCTGTGGGAGAAAGAATTGAAAAAGTAGCAGATTTCCACTCGTTCCCTTCTTCTGAATGATCTGCTGGCAGAGGACATTTGAGAGAATTCTGCTCTTTCCTTTCTTTTATATTCTTCTCTTTTTCATTTAAAAGATCAGGGCACTGTGTTGACTTGCAAGCATTTTCCAGGTCAGAGGATGACTTGGGGGGATAATAAGGGCTCTTGCTATTATCTGATTCTGACATCATGGAATCCAGTTCAGATATTTTGTCAAGGTAGGCTGCATCCATAGATGCCTCACTGGATGTTCTGGTGCGGTTCATTTCTGAAGAACGAATTGCATGTAGCTTCTTTGGCACACTTGGATTGTGCATTTTGTCACTGGACTTTGATGAAGACTCTCCGGAATCATTTGAAATCACATTTGGCTCTGAGCCTTCAAAGTCCAAGTTCTCATCATAGTGGGATTGGCACCTGTTCCAAAACACTGGTTTGTCAGTTGCAAAACAAGTTGTTTTGTTATCACTGCTCTCACAGCTGCTTGCACTGTGCTCTGGGGAGTCTTTATTACAGTCATCAGATGCCTCATCAAAATCTTCAAATTCCAATTTTCTGAGGAAGTTAGATGGCTCTCTTGGACTTTCTTCTTTCACCGTAGGATCATCTTTGTTGCTGGGAGTGTTCAACTGAAGGCAACTGAGCGACAATGGTGTGCATGGATCTGGAAGTTCATAAAGTTCTTCTTTATATGGTACACAGTCTTCAATTTTATCCCACGTTTGCTCTGAACAGGTGTCCATATCAGAGCCTGCAATATCCAAGAGGCCCTCTTGTGAGCCTGTAAAAACATCCCTTCCAGCAGAGCCCTGGACAATAGATTCGTCTGAACACCCCTGGCTGGTTGAATTTAAACATACATCATTGTTGGTGTTTAATAGTCCACTACCCGTTGACTGCTCAAGATCATCAGGGGCATGGCTAGCACACAAACAGTTTTGATCTGTGTGCTCTTCTGGGTTTTCCAATAGCGCAATCTCACTGGGTGTATCTTTGCTCTCCTTCTCCTCCATGGGAACAGAGACATCACTTTCAGAATGTGCATTTTTCCTCTGGTCACGCTCCCTCTTTAGCTGAGAAACCTGGGACTCCAGGTCTTCTATATAGGCATCACTTCTTTCCAGGGCTTTTTTAAGCCGGTTCGTTTCACGCTCGCACTGTTCTAGCTTGGACTGAAGTGCTGCTACAGTAAACCTCCCATACCTGCAAGAAGCCAAAAGACAAGAATTTGGATGCTATTTTTTTAAAACAACAACAACAACAACAACAACAACAACAACAACAAACAGCAGCATGGGGTAGGAAACATGCTGCCCTCAAGAGTTTGTGGGACTACAATTCCTAGTATTCCTTCTCATTGGCTATTCTGACTAGGGCGCAGTCCAACTCCCATGTGTCATCTAGAGGACTACATAATTTCCACCTTAATCTAGGCTGTAATTTAACATATCTTGTTTATTATATTACACAAATCCATATGCTTGATCACAAAATCACCAAACCCATCAAATGGGACTGAAAGAAAGACCACAGTAAGGTTTTGGATCCAAACTATTAATTACTTTGGCTACCTCCAAAAGAAATATTTCAGATTTCTGTATTATTATTATTTTTTACTCTAGGCTGAATGATGGTTACGAACCAATTTTGATCAAACTTGATAGAATCCAGCTGACATTCCTAATATTTTTGTTGTACGTTTTGGGACAAGTATGCAAACTTCACTTTTCTCCAGAAAGTTGCTGTTTCATTCTAATTTGGATAGAACGGTGTGAAACAAATTTTAAGGATTATAGATGCTACCAGCCAAACTTTGGTTTCATTCAAACTCTAAGTGGAATCCACAACACCAACCCAGGGAACATCATCCCAGACTCACACCTCTGACACAGTAGGCAAGGAAAGGTACATTGAAGTACTAAAAGAGGAAAGGAAGGTAATAGACCATTTAGGTAACCTGTTACCTGCTCCCACCTTATGAAAAAGGGAGAAAAGGCATGCTAACATGCTTGGAATCAGAGAAGACAGGTCAACCAACATAGCTGCTGCCTGCTTTCAGCTAGAGACCTTTTTACAAAGATTTGAAACACAGGCCCTGCTCGTAGACCACGTTCCTACAGAACTAGAAAACTATTTGGTGGATACCTAGCTCTCATTTTATATAGAATCCTGAATTGTTAAAAAAAATAGGGCAAAATCCATCCTGGTATACTTAAATCTTAAGGCAAATTGACATGAGCTTCCACAATGCCTGCCCTTTGAAAGATCAGCTATATGTACGCTTTGGTGCCAGCAAAGGAAGAATTATGTACTTCCACAACCTCATCCAGAAATTACTCTTGGTGAAAGTTGTAACAGTTAAATTACATATTACTTGAAACCCTCATGGTGATAATGAAATGGGTTGGACTACACCCCCCTCCATGCAATTTACATTGCCAACATTTATCTCTTAAAACAAAGGGATAAATTTTAGTTGTGCAAGCTGCAGATGCCTCCGGATTAGGAAGACAGTGGGAGGAAAGTATCAATAGTGCTGTAGTGGTTTGAGCATTAGACTAGGAACTTGGAGATCAGAGTTTGACTCCCCACTCAGGACAAGTCATGCTCTCTTGGCCTCAGAAGAAGGCAAACTCCCTCTGAACAAATCTTGTCAAGAAAACCCTGTGATAGATTCACTTTAGGATTGTGGTAAGTCAGAAATGATTTGAAGGCACACAACACGCACACACATATGTGAGGGACAGGTCCTCTTGTGTTTATTTTGCATATATGTGTGTGCGTGTTATGTGCCTTCAAATCATTTCCGACTTACTGCATGCCTAAATGTTTAGAATACTGAGTTTAGAACAAAATCTTGTCACTTCCATTCTGGAAAAAAAAATCTGATTTTTTTGGGGGGAGGATAAACAAATTCCCTCCTGAACAAGATTCATATGGTCTTGTTTTGGAGAAGAATCACTGCTTTTGTATGTTTCCAGGAAGAGCATTTCTCATTCATTTATTTTTTTTAGCAAAGGGGAATTTTTTAAAAAAAAAAACAGAGTATAGTGGGTAGCCTGGGGGTCCAGAAGGTGCTAAAGGGCCATAAAAAGAACAAATGAAAAGAAAGGAAAGGAAACGAAAAGAAAAGAAATTCATCTGGTAGCTACTGGTAAAATACAATGTTGATCCCAACCATAGTAGATCCTCCTTACTCAGTGAGACTTTTTAAGCCACCATTTATGTAAGTCCTACTGATTTCTGTGGGTCTACTGCAACCAGGAACAGCACTGGATTTAGCCGTGTCTTCAAAGTAATGTGTACTTTGACCTGAAGTGATCTTTGCGCCAAATCACCCACACTAATTGGTACTAATGCCAACAGTAGGACAGATCATGTCTGTGCTTTTTAAAATTAACCAACATATCATGTTATAACACCATCAAAGGCCTTGTCATTGTGCTCTCATTAGAATAAAAATCTCACATTTATTATAAAAAGGGAACAGGCTTCTCTACTTCCCCAAAAGATGTCTACGGCAGAAAATTAAAGCATTAGCAGAACTAAGGCAATAACAAGGAGAAGATTACCCTTCCAGGGGCTGGACCTATCAGTTCGACTCAAATATGCATGAAGAATTATCCCCTAAAACAATGGCAGAGATTTATGATAACATTTGAACAGCAGTCCACATCTTGAAATATTTACATTCAATCATTTTCTTACAGCACAGCAGCGTTTTACAATATACATTTCATCCACAATGTCACCTTGTCAAATATAAAAATGCTAGTATGAAATTCAGTAATTGTCACCATCCTTTAGAGTTTTTTTTTAAAAAAAGGGAGACTCATTTGGAAACTTGCGATTATATTCCCTTCTGATGTATAGCTCTCACTCAGCCTCCACAGCACTTGAACTGTAAATACACAAACACACACAAAATAAAATCTAGCAATGCTGCTGATTTCTTTGTGCTCTATGCCAACAACTTCAAAAACACAACAGCCATTTGTGCCTAGCAGTGTTGTCAGGAGGGTTTTACACTGACTCCTAGAATCCTTCATTTCACATACCGGTATTTACTTATTCTTTATATATTTCTGGGCACAGTTTCTGGTGCTTGACTTTAAAGGAACTAGGAGAGGGATGGGGAGGGGAACCCTTGACCCTTCAGCTGTTTTGGCCTAAAACTCCCATTAGCCCCAGACATCAAGGTCAATGGTAAAGGATTATGGGAGTCATACTCCAAAGTTCAAAAGCATGCAAATGCAAGTAGATAAATAGGTACCACTTCTCAGTGGGAAGGTAAACAGCGTTTTGTGCAATCATGCTGGCCACATGATCACAGAGTAGTCTCTGACAACGCTGGCTCTTTGGCTTAGTAATGGAGATGAGCAGTACAGTCGGACATGACTTGACAACTTTGTCAACGGGGAATACCTTTATCTTTATCTTTACCACTCCAAAGTACGTGGCAGATCCACCCATGCACAAGAACTGGCTTTAAGTTTCTAAAGACCTGAAACTAATGAGTGAAGACTGCAGGGAAACAAATTGATGAAATATCAGGAGGAACTTTCTAAGTGTGAGAACAGTTCCCTCACTGCAGGTATGGGAGGAGAGGCTTGATGGTCAACTGTCAGTGACTCAGTGGTCCCTTCTGGCACAGTAGATTCTGCAGTGTGTGTGTGTATGAAGGGTGCTCAGTCCAGTAGACCTCCAAGATCCCCTCTGACTCTATGATCTTCAGAGACAGTTGCTACCTGGAGAGAAGGCCTTCTGAGAGCATATGACCTGTCCAGAATCACCTAGTAGGTTTCCATGGCTGAGCCGAGATTCAAACCCCTGGTATTCAGAGTCATAGTCCAGCACTCAAACGACTACGCCATGCTGGCTCTTAAATAATTAAATAGTTAATTAAATAAAATAGTTGAATAGTTACATTAAACAGTTGAATTAAATTAAACAGTTAAAATAAATAGCTAAGGCATGTCCAAACGCTCTTACAGCAGGAGTGCACCAAACAGGACCCTGGGGTCAGATGTAGGTCCCAAAACTGTTGTTGTGCCTTCTGGCCACCCAAACCTACCCTGCAGTGCCCTTTTTCTGGCAATGAAAAATGTGAACTGCCACTATGGGAAAATTCCAGAAGTAGCAAGCCTCATTTTAAATAGGCTGCAGGTTTACTTTGCACCAATTTAACATTTTTTTTAAAAAAACATTTTTTCAAAACCAATAGCTGACTTCTTGTCAGTTCAATTTCTGTCTCCCCACCCATTATGGGGGCATTTTTGACAATCCATGTACCTCTCTCCTATACTTCACTGAAGCAGAAAACTGATCCCCAGAAGTGACAAAGTTTTCCACCTCTGAGTTTGAGTCTGGCTTTGGTAAAACACAGTCCAAGACAGCCAAACCATTAGAAAAAGGTGAGTAATGGGAGATGTGTACACCATGTGCAAGGGAGGAAGTAAAAAAGCAGTGCTCCAGCACAGGGAAAGCAAAGCCTGATATGGCAAAGGAGGAAGCAAGACATTTTCTGGTGCCCTGCGGTGAGCATGCGTACAGAAAAGTGGTTATGAGGACAAAATGTAGTTGGATGGGAGAAAAAGTGCTTGCTACAACTATTTTTTCCTAGTTCTCAATTTCCTTCTGGGTGCCAGGTCCTTCTCAGATTTTTTTTTGCTTTCCTCCAGTGCTGAATTTTCTTGGTACAAAACAGGTCTTTTCTGTGAATCCCTCCAGCTATCTAGACCAGGGGTAGGCAACTTTTACCCACCTGGGCTGAGGGGGGGGGGAATGGTGCCATGCGCGCACATGCTTGTGTGTGCATGCGCAGTACTTCCGGCATACTGCGCATGTGCGAGCGAGTCATGGCCACCATTTTGTTTTCCAAAATGGCGGCCATGACTTGTTTGCACATGCACAGTACTCTGGCACATGCGTGAACGAGTCGCGGCCGCCATTTTGGAAAACAAAATGGCAGCCGCGACTCGTGGGTGGTGGCAGGACTGGGCTGGGGCCGGTCCAAAGGCCTCGCAGGGCCAGGGCCGGCCCCTGAGCTAGACTGTCACAGACATGCAAGCATATAAAATTGAATCTGAGTTAGGCAAAGAGCTGCTCTCCAACATGTAAATCTAATGTTATGCCCTTGGAGTGAAAATCCTCACTAAAGTAGCTCTTTGTACAAGGACTTGGATGATAAAAACAAAAAACAAAAACCTAATGGATACTACCCATGCATCCCAAAACTGAAAATGTGCAACTGCTAGGACAATAGGCCTTGCGCTACCAGAGAGACACAGCTGAATGGAAGCTCAGATGTTTTGGACTACCACTCTCATGAAGCCCAGCCAACACACCTGATAGGTCTGACATTATGCAGGTCATAGTTCCAAGCATCTAGAGGGAACCAGACTGCCCATCCATGCCTAGAACCTTTTCTGTGGACAACATACGTGTGTATATGGCTCCGAGTTGTCTGTCAACTTATGGTGACCTCATGAATTTCATAAGGTTTTCTTTAGCAAGGAATACCAGAGGTATTTTTGCCATTTTCTTGTCTGAAATTTAGCCTACATCATCTAGTATTCATTGGTGGCCTCCCATCCAAGTATTAACCAGGGCTATCCCTGTTTAGCTTCCAAAAGCAGATGGGATCTGTCCTGACCTGGACAACATACAAAATCATTAATGAGCAAAAGAGGCAAAAGGAAGAGGAGATCTACTTTGACAACTGTCCCCCTCTACCTTAGTTCTTCACCTGCTGATAGTGGCTAGCCAGATCCCCATTAAATTACTTAACTAAGTTATGATGGCAACATCCATTATAGCTGCCCATTTCCAGTACTGAGAACTTTTTTTCCTGCAGCAATTCCCTCACTTTTCCATTCAGTTTTTGTCTTCCAACAGAACCACAAGTAAGACTCTTCCCAGAAGGAAAATCAGGTTTCAGTGGATTATCTGTACAGTGGGTCCTTGGCATCCATTGGGGTTTGGTTGCAGGTCCTCATCCCCCTGCCCTGTGGACCTGTGGATAACAAAATCTGTGGTTGCTCA
>JAIPUX010001232.1:51086867-51097701 GCA_020142125.1 Phrynosoma platyrhinos | reverse complement strand
GGAAAGCTGTCAAATGCTTTCAAAGAAATGGGAGTACCACTACATTTGGTTGTCCTGATGCATAACCTTTACTCAGGACAAGAGACTGCCATTAGAACTGAATATGGTTCCTAATCAGCAAATGGTCAGGCAAGGGCAGGCTGCATTCTTTCACATATTTATATATATATAAATAAATATATATATGCAGAAATACCATATGCAGAGCAGAAATAATCTCAAAAGCAGGTGGCGTGAAGATAGGAGGAAGGAACATTAACAACTTAAGATATACAGACAACTGGCAGAAACACACAATTACCTGGAACAATTACTTAAGAAGATCGAGAAGGAAAGTGCCAAGGTTAGATTAATGCTAAACATTTTTTTAAAAAAATAATGACCAGGAAATATCTATAAGAATTCATTCTAGATAATGAGAAAATTGAAATAGTCAAAGAGTTACTATAATTGGGATCAAATATTCATCAGAATGGTGACTGATCACCAAAGAGAGGATTGTCCATGCCATGGTATTTCCCATTATCATGTAGGGATGTGAGAACTGGATAGCGAAGAAAGCCAATAGAAAATAAACTCATTTGAGATGTACTGGAGAAAAGTGCTGAGGACAGTCAAGAAGACAAATGGATTCTAAAACTGATGAAGCCCAGACTCTCCCTGAAAGCCATCATGACTAAACAAGGCTAGTGTACTTTGGCCACATTGTGAGAAGGTATGAATCACAGGAAAAGGCAATGATGCTAGAAAAGGTAGAGGGCTATAGAAAGAGAGGAAGGCCACATGCCAGATGGTTAGACTCAATCTTCTGGTCAAACTGGATCAAAATGTTCAGACATAAGATTGTTTTAACTTGTTAACTGTTTTAACTTGTTGTACACCGCCCCGGTTGCCGAGCAGAGGGCTGGGATAAAAATAATAATAATAATAATAATTATTATTATTATCAAAAAGACCATAGGATCTGAGCAGAGCAGTGGAGGAGAGGGGGTCTTGGAGATGTCTCATCCATTGGGTCACCATGAGTCAAGGTCAATTGGAGGGGAGCTAACAACAACAATAAAGCATGTTTAGACAGTTGTGGGAATGGGATGGAATGTAATAGGATACAGAAAGATGCAAATCATGACCCCTATCCTAAATTTTCAAAGAGCTGCATAACGTGATACAAGCATTTCATATCTTTAAAGCTGTCAGCTAGTATAGACACATGAAAGCAATAAATCTGCTTACCAAAACTCAGTTTTCAGGGTTTGAAACTTTATACCTTATACTTTTATAATTTTGTACCTTAGCATTTATTATTACTCTGTACTGAAGCTGAAGAATTGGGTTTACTGTATATCCATGGAGACTCGTGGAAAAATAAGAACCAGCTGGTTTTAAAGGTGCTGCCACATTTCTTTTTCTTTCTTTCCTCCTTTACACTTTCTTTCCCTTTTAATGCTGCAAGAGATTAAGACTGCTACTTTGAAATCTACTACTATCTATACTAGTTTTCATAACATTGGTAACACTAATTGTCACCTGCCAACATGCTGCAGAGATAATACTGGGATAAAAGTTTTCCTATTGTTATTTTATCTCTTATGTCTGAACATTTTGATCCAGTTTGATCAGAAGATTAGTCAGGTAAATCTATGCTAAGAAGTCAGTTTTTATCACTTAAATCAAATCTAATCTACCTTTTCTGTATATATTTTAAAGGCTATTTTTGTGCAGGTATGTAATTATATTTTTTTGAAAAATTATTTACAGGCTTGTGTGTTACTGAATTAAAGCATAAAAACAAATATATTCAAGATATCCTATTGCTGAAAGAATGCTTAATTTTAATTTTTAAACCGGGGTATGACAGTTCACTAGAGATGGAACACTAAAGTTAGAATTGTCCAAGCCATTGTATTCCCCATCACCGTGTATGGATGTGAAAGCTGGACAAAGAAGAAAACTGATAAAAATAAAATCATTTCAGATGTGGTCCTGAAGAAGAATGCTGAGGATATTGTGGAAGCCAAAAAGACAAACAAATGGGTCCTTGAACAGATCAAGCCTGAAATCTTCTTGGAAGCCAAGATGATCAAATTGAGGCTGTTGTACTTTGGCCACAACATGAGAAGGCAAGACTCATTGGAAAATACAATAATGCTAGGAAAAGTGGAGGGTAGTAGAAAGAGAGGAAGACCACACACCAGACTTAATAGACTTAATCAGAGAGATCATGGACCTGAAATTGCAGGATTAAGCCGAGCAGTGGAGGATAGAGGAGCTTGGAGATGTGTCATTCACAGGGTTGCCATGAGTTGGGATTGACTTGAGGCACTTAATGACAACAAATTGCCAGTTCAGCCCAGAAGCCTGCCCCTTCTCTGATCTACCATTATAGAATTTCAGTTTACATCAAATATTGGACATTTTGATAAGTAATTTTACACATTTAGCTTTGACAGACATTAATAACAGAATTCGTATATGACACATGCATGAATGTGCTAGCGGAGGGCTTGGAAGTAACTAGTGGTTTATAATTATATCCTTCCTCAATAACAAAGGTATAATTTCATTACATCATAAACATAACTTAATGGTGGGATAACAACACTCCTTTCATGGTACATCTGTATATTTAACCATAGACCCCAGAAAAAGGAGATGGGGAGGGGCTCAAGGCACCTGTAAAACTAGGTTAGAATGGCTGAGCCCCCCTGAAATGATTCAGGAAAACTGAACAACCAAGATTCCTATGTATTTAAGCCCCCTCAGGCATTATAAGTCAGAAATTAGAACTATTACTAAATGATCAACCATGTATATATGTATGTACATACATATACATATAGCATTTATTCCAAGAATAATAAAAGCTGCCTGAAATCAATTCTATGCACATTTACTTGGGAGTCAGCTATCCTGAACACATGCAGCTAATTTCTACATACATATTGTGCTTGGAAGAGTCTTATGTTTAAATATGTTTCATTGACTATGGGAAAAAGAATTTGCCCTCTCTTTGCAAGTACCTGCAAGTAGGTAAAATTAATAAATTGTCTGCCTATGTTGAGCAACCACCCTGCTCCACCCCCACCCCACCTTAAGAATAGTTCTGTTGTCCTTGATTTTAAATTACTTTTAAAGTTACAGGATTGTGGTTTACATCCTCAGAAGAGAAGGAATACCACATGCTTCAATGCTAGCCTTTGCCTCTTGCTTCTGCCTTGTGCACTACTGTGTAGACCAGGAAAAGACTGGAGATTATTGCCCCACCAATTTGCCTGCAGGATAGATGCAGGATTTAACAGTCAAAGATGGATTTTATCACACTGCCCAGTAGCCGGGCAGTATGTAACCCATATGCAATCCACACAAAATGCCATTTCTATCCATCTGCCTACAGGGCAGTGTGATAAAATCCATCTTTGACTTTTAAATCCTGCGTCTATCCCACAGGCAAATTGGTGATGCGATAATCTCCTGTGTTTGGTACCAAAGGCCAGCAATTTGTAGAATTTAGATATTTTAAAAAGTAATTTAAAAGGTAACTACTTTATTTGCTTTTGAGGAGTGGGAAGAATCACTTCTAAAGAATTAAAACTATAGTAGTAACTATTTTTGTGTTAAAACTTTAAATGCAGTTAATTACTATTAAAATGAATTTACAAGCTCTGAATTAACCTGTACATTGTCTTCAGAGTCTGAAGAATGCATTTACTCTATATCAAAATGTCACTGATTGATTGATTTATTAGGTAAAGATCATTGGATCATAAACAGAAAACTTCAGTAAGTTGATATGCATATACCCAGGTATATAGGTGAAAGATGATTCCAGTTTCAGGTGCCTCTTTGATGGAAACATGATGAAAGGAAAGTTATGCTTGCAATTGAGGATTGAAGACAATGACAGTATCCCAGAGGTAGGTGATGGGTGGGATACCAGGGACAGACAGGGAGCACAAGCATCCAATAATGTGATGGAAACAGCATGGGGGAGACAGATGAACCAAGGACAGCCAAAAGCTAAGGACAACCAAGAAGTAGATGTTCTCTTGTGAGGAGTGGCAAAGATCAAATCAAACATTGGGCCTTTGCAGACTGCTAGAAATTGTTTCCTTAATACTTTCTCTGAAGATGCTAGCCACAGATGCTGGCGAAACGTCAGAAAGAAACTCTTCTAGAACATGGCCACACAGCCCAAAAAAACCCACAAGAAACCTATGGATGCCGGGCATGAAAGCCTACGACTTCACATTGTTTCCTTAATACCTTTTGATTTGTGTCTTCCTCCACACCAGTTCATTATTCATCAGTTTATTTTAGTGTGAACTTTCATGGATTATAATCCACTTCCTCAGATTCATGGAGTGCAATATTCACAGTGTATATGGTTGTAGGGATGAGGACAGAGATTATGGCATTGCAATTTGACCACGGGATAGATGTGGGAGTTAAAAGTAAAAGATTGATCCTTTTGCAGACTGCCAGAAATAGTGCAAATTGAGTCCACTTTAACTGCCCTGACTCAGTGCTAGGGAATCATGGGAACTGTAGTTTATTGTGGCACCAGAGCTCTCTGACAGAGAAGGCTCAATGTCTCAGGAAAAAAAATACAATTCCCATGATTCCCTAGCACTGAGCCAGGGCAGTTAAAGTGGACTCAATTTGCACTATTTCTGGCAGTCTGCAAAGGTCCTAAATCACACTGTCCCATAGCCAGACAGTATGCAACCCATATGCAATCCACGTTTCTCTGGGCTTCTTGGGCAGTTTTTCAAGAATGGGATTTTCCTGCAAGAGAAGCCTGGAGAAGTCCAGATTACATACGGGTTGCATACTTTTTGGCTATGGAGCAGTGCAATAAAATCTGTCTTTGACTGTTAATTCAGTCTTTGACTGTTAATTTGACTGTCTTTGACTGTTAATTCCGGCAGTCCTAGGGCATGGGGCTGCCCAAGGCTATGCCTTCTCCCACCTGCTGGCCATTCCCCCATCCTACCCCACCCATTCTTCCCCTATTCCTTGGCCACTACTTTGATAATCTTGAGTCTATTCCACAGGCGATAATCTCCCTAGTTGTCTTCTTATTTCTTGACTGCAATCTCCTTTCTGATCAATGTTTGATCAAGGTACTGGAAATCTTTAACTATTTCAATTTTCTCATTGTCTAGATTGAATTTATGTAGACTTTCCATGCTCATTATTTTTGTTTTCTTTATGTTCAGCAGTAAGCCTGCCTAAGCACTTTCTTCTTTGATCTTCCTTAGTAAATGTTCCAATCTGTTGTCTTTTCTGCTAGTAGTATGGTGTCATCTGCATATCTTTGATTGTTGATGTTCTTTTCTACTGTCTTCAAGTACTGTACTAATGTTGGCACTGTATTCTGGAAAATCTTAGATGGTGAGTTGCAAAGTAGAATGGAGTACCAACCCAGGCCTAATTTTTTCTCAGAGGGGTCAGAAGGAAGGAGTGGGGGTGAGGGACTGGGGGAAAGCAGGATGAGGCAGTAGCCCTCTCCAAAGTTATCAAATGGCAAGGGACATTTCAGTTACCTGTTTTCTTCAATGTAATAGATTATATGGATTAATTTCAGTGTCATTTCTGGTCAGGTTCGAAAAGGGTGCTTTTTTGATCAGTCTAGTTAGTAGATGATTTGCATTGGATTTTTTTAGGCAGCTTTTAACATCATTGGCCATGGTATATTTTTGGCCTACCTGCCTGGGGTGGTCCAGTAGGAAGTGCTGCTTTACGGTGTGTCTCCTGCCTTAGAGGCAATTGGAAAAGATGATGTTCAATGTTTATCCCTCTTTCTCATGGAAGCTGTCCTGCAGAATTCTATGGAGATGATCTTAGGTACAATATTTTTTAATACCCACATAACACAGAGGGTGAAATTCTTTGGAGTTTGGTAGCCTGATGGTGATACTCACCTAAGTGATATTCCTCCTTTCTCCCTTCTTCACATCTGACAGGATCCTCCATCATGCATGACTGCCTGGAATCATGAACAGACTAAATGAGGATGAATAAATAGAATTTTAATTCATACAAGATGGAAATGCTAATGGTAGGGACAGTGAGTAATGTTGGGATGAGATACATGCATACTTTTAATAGAACTGAACTCTAAGGCTTGCAGCTTGGGAGGATGTCTGTATTTGCATTGCTTTTCAGGCATGCAGATAAATCCCTTAAGTTAGATATGAGTGCCACCCCACCAGTTTTGTCTTGTTCACTAAAAATACTCCATTGGGGAAGCTAAAGCTCTAACCAACTGTAATAAACAGTAAGCTAATTTCAGATGGTCCAAAATGTGGCACCCTATGTTTACACAGGCTATACAGAACACAGATTGATTTTGAGTTTCATTGGTTACTTTTTTGCTTCACAGCTAAGTTCAAGTCATTTTTGTCACTATTGATTTTCTGGCTTCCAGGATATCTGTGGCAATAGTCCCCGCTTCCCCATTGTGAACTCCCCCATCGATAAAGATCATACAGAGAATAATGGTTGTTGGTTATGCACTATCAGTTACCTTCACTGTCTAAATTGAGGTTGTCTTCAGCTAAGACTGGAACCTCTTCAACCCTATGAGCTCCTGCTTTGTTTGTTTGTTACACTTCTATCCCTTGCCTTTACTTCAAAGAGGTCAAAGTGACACATGCATGGTTCTCTTCCCTTTTGCTTTATAACAATGCTGTGAAATAGGCTAGAATGACTAACACCTAATGAATGTCATGGCTGAGTAGGGTCTTGAACCTGGATCTCCCACTGGCTTGCTCATGAAATATTATGCAAGGGAGGTCTGTCAGGCTCAATTGTTATTTACATGTAATTAGTGAAAGCTCATCGCTTTCACCAAGTGTTTTACGAGCTCTGAGCTTTTTATTATCCTTAGAGTTCCACACTTTATTGCTATGTTGCTTCTGCAGCTTTTAGATATTTTAGTTCTTTGCTTTGACTGATTTGATTATTATGATTGAATCATTATGCTTTTGTTTCCTGATTGATTGATACTTTTTAAAAGAAGAACAGTAAGCTGTTGGAAAGGTGCCATATATGATTTTAAAATATAGAGGAACAGTAAAGAAATATTTGGGTTTTAAAACAAGGGTTTTGTATACCAGGGTAAACCTGCAAAAACAATGATGCATGAAACACACAAATATGCCTTAATCAAGGAGATGTTTCTGTTAAACCATTTAAACCAATGGATGGTGCTAATTGGACAAAAAAAAATCATGTTCCCCAATCTTAGGGCTATAAAAATTGTTCATCTGTTCAGTCGCAGGCCATTTAATTTTGGATGCATCATTGCCAGTTGGTAACAGTAATTAGCATTCCCTGTACTGTGGCAGCTTCCCTGAAGCTATGCTAAGTAGGGTTGCCCTTTTGTGTGGAAACATAAGCAGGGTTGTGCAAATGAGTCTGGCCACCCATCTTAGAGACAGACGCTCCAGCTACTGTTTCTTGGCTCAGGACCGGGTGCCTTCAATGCCCACCTGCAGATCTTATTTACTGATTATTAATGACAGGAACTGTCGGCAACTTTGAAAGGCACAGCATGGTAACATGATGCTTCAGCCCCAAACTATCCTCCAAAGAGCACTAGTTTCCTTGAATGACATCTGATTCTATTTTTTTTTATCTTCCTCTTCTCTCCTCCTAATCCATGTTTTTTGGGAGATGGGACTTTGCAAAGTGAAAGATGGATTGCGTTTGTGCAAGGGAACCTACAAGATTTGTTTGCTCTTTTGGTTTAGTACAGCAATGAAATTTTGCAGCATGATAAGGTTGAGGTTTCAATAAAGTCCCAATATACCATAAAACTGAACAAGATTTGCTAGCAATTGAATGTGTTATTGTTGCCTTGCCTTTGCATACCCTCCAGCTGTCTTGATTTGGCAGGGAGAGACAGATCTTTCATTCCACTTTTCAGCTGTTTTTGAAACTTTCCTGTTTCTGTTTCCTTCTCCCACTCTCCCCCTTTATCCTCAGCTTACTTAAATTGTGGCAAACTTGAATTTATAATTTACATGATGGGAAAAAAGAGGAGAGAGGAAATCATGCCCTTCCCAATAGGTTCAGGCAAAAGCAAACTGTGATGGCCTCTCATATGTGTTATTCCCTGTACTTTGTAACCTTTGCCATCTTGATCACACTCTGAAGTGGCTTTTTTCCCTGTTTTCATCTATGAAATGTTGAAGGGTATGCTTTAGTAAGGATTTAAGTTTTGCCATGCTTTTTTCCTTCTTCAAATTTTGTTCCAGTTTTCATCTGTGAAATATTGGAGGCTATACCTTTGGGGAACATTGCTATCCTACATTTGGTCATAAGTGCTGTCACTTTGAAGAATAAATCATCACTGTGGATGTCTGTATGTTTACACTAATACATGTATAGCTAATTCAAGATATTGGTGTGAGTCTTATCAAAATCCTTTTGTAATGGTGACTGTCTCTAAACCCCTCTGAGGAAAATGGAGGACAACATACCTGGATATTTTTGTCCCTTGTTCACTTCAAAAAGATACTTTAAAGTAGATTAGATGGAGAGTTAAGAGACAGTGTCCTCAAGTTATTTTTATAGTTTGGAGTTTGAACCTGAGAGGGGTGAAAATTGTGTGGCCAACAAGCTGCATGCAGACCTTGGAGTTGAATTCATTCATAGACATCCCCCAGCCCCACAGAACTTTCCTAAACATCAACCTCATTAAAAAAGGCTAAAAACATAAACTTTTCCACTGAAAAATAACTCTGGTTGAAAGCGTGGTTATATTCAGCAGAAAAATCACCTAGAAGTAACTGAAGGGAATGGCAGTCACGTGGTCCCAATGAGATCAGGAGGACCTGAAAAAGGCCCTCCTCCCACTCTAGTTCATCTCCATCTTATATCTACTACACGTCCATGGCATTTCCCTTTGAACTTCAGAATGTGGGAAGTTTTGAGCAGCTGATATCAAAGAGCCAAGGCCAAATCTAGGTTCTATACATCTTTGTAAGAATCATGATGTGTTGCTTAATGTAGATTTACTCATTGCTTAAGACCTAAGCAGACTGCCAGAAATAGTGCACATTAAATTGAGGCACTGCCCTGGCTCAGTGCTAGGGAATCATGAGAATTGTATTTTTTTCTGAAACATTGAGCCTTCTCTGTCAGAGAGCTCTGGTGCCACAATAAATTACAGTTCCCATGATTCCCTAGCACTGAGCCAGGGCAGTGCCTCAATTTAATGTGCACTATTTCTGGCAGTCTGCAAAGGCCCTTAAATTACTAGCCTAACATTCTTTCAGTAAGGTCAAGTTGACAACCCTGTGAGGTAGGCCAGGCTGAGACTGGCTCAAAGTCACCATCTGGCCGAGCTAGAACTTAGATTTCCCAATCTCTAGTTGAACACTAGTCAAATTCAAGATGGTAGAGCAGGGGTAGGCAACCTTTCCCCTTTAAGGGCCAAGGGACTTCAACTCCCAGAATCACAGGAACTATTGGCCAACATGGGACTATTGGCCAACATGGCTGAGGCTTCTGGGAGCTGAAGTCCCTCGGCCCTTAAAGGGGAAAGGTTGCCTACCCCTGTGGTAGACCAAGTCCTTAGGTAACCACTACACCATACTAACTATCTCAATCTCTGTGGCTGTCTCCCCAGATCACCATTTTACCCTTGTAACAAATGCCTTAATTGTTTAAGTGTAAAACTTCCATCTCATACATTCATACTATTACCTATTAACAAATTAGATGGGTTGGAAACTGATATTTCTTTAAATAAAAGGCACCTAGGTTGCAATTAATCAGGAAGACATCCATCCATGTAAGTTCAATGTAATGCTAATGAAAATGAAAGAACTAATC
Organism: Phrynosoma platyrhinos; assembly: GCA_020142125.1. Lineage (NCBI taxonomy): Eukaryota > Metazoa > Chordata > Lepidosauria > Squamata > Phrynosomatidae > Phrynosoma > Phrynosoma platyrhinos. Next base: position 51,087,855 of record JAIPUX010001232.1, on the reverse strand, counting down.
TTACCACTACTACCTTGATAGTCCATTGAGGCTAAGAATGATTCCTATGATAAAAATGAGGTTTCTCAGCCTGTATTTCAAATTACTGCTATAATAAAGACATTTTCTTCCCATTGACACTCATAGCCCAGATCACAAATGATTTTAAGGATATGTGGTATAGTAATTTGAAATCCATGGCTTTGCAGTATTTGCCAGTATTTCTTTTCACAGACAATCTTGGCTACATTGTGTTTATTTATTTGCATGAAGTGTTTTTAAGCCACTTTTTAAGGCAACATTCAGTTTGAAGATTTCTGGTTGCTACAGTAACATCAGAATTACAGTATTAGGGTTAGCAAACTTTTTATTTTTATATTCACTAATTGCTAATTTAGATGCTTGCTAATCTTTCCTGTTTGCTTTTCCACAACCACACTCTTCTTGCACCACTCTAACCTGCAGCCATTTCTTATTGCTCCTCCATTGGACTGTGTGTTTGATTATGCATTAATATCATAATCAAAGATGTTTTGCAAAGAAAACTAAGCTTGTTTTTTTCTTTGTTAGACACTGTGTATGTAGTTGAGCATGAGACTTGTTGTTGTTCAGCTTCTGACTTGTCAATTGATTACTCTTCTTAAGAGATCCAGTACTATCTCTTACATTTCCTCACAAAAATAGTATAGTAATGAATATTTACCTACATAGCCCACAGTTCAAAATTCCTGTTATGTTTTTCACTCTGTGACTGGATCCTCTGCATCATGGGTGGGGAACTGTTGGCCCTTGGATGTTGCTGATACTAACTATTATGAAACCCCAACCACCATAGCCAATTAAATTACAAACATATATCACAATTAAAAACATTTAATAATTTGACTTCCTTATATTTCTCCTGAACTTCCTTATCAACAAACTATTTTCCCTCTTAAACTGTGTTATTATTTCCTCTATGTTGTGCTATCGCTTTTCAAATACTAAAAATTTGACAATTATTCCAAAA
>JAIPUX010001232.1:51054185-51075347 GCA_020142125.1 Phrynosoma platyrhinos | reverse complement strand
AATAATATTGGGAAAGGTGGAAAGAAGTTGAAAGAGAGAAAGGCCACATAATAGATGGATGGGCTTTATTAAAGAGACCACAAATAAGAGTTTGCAGGAGCTGGGCAGAGCAGTAGAGAACAGGGGGGGCTGGAGATGTCTCATTAGCAGGGTTGCCATGGGTCGAAATTGATGCGAAGGCAGTTACCAACAACAACAAAAAATCATTGGGGACATCTTAGGAAATCATGAGTAAAGTGTTTGTAATTATCAAACAGTAGAGCTATAGATGAAATTGGGGGCAGGGATAGATTTTCCCAAGCTCTATAGAGAAAACTGCTGCTACCACAGACAACTCTAAACCCTCTGTGTAGTTAGGTGGACAAGAAATGGCAATACTCCCAAAAGAGCAAACAACATGAAGCCATTTATTTTAAAATGCAACTTGGGGAAGGGTTAGTATTAGGTGGACAAGCGGTCTAGGGCTTCCTCTCTGTTTTCTTTTTCACAATAACTCCTTTTCTCCTCAAGGTGATTTCTCTACTCTGATGTTTTAGATTCATATTTATTCTCACAAAGGTGTATCTGTAATCCCGCTGGAGGAAATAAGTGTGTGTATGCAATCCTGCTGGAGGAAATATGTGTGTGTCTGAAAGAGACAGGTGATGCATGAAATCAACCAAGCAGAAAGCATTAAGCACCTTGAAAAATCTGTCCATAGCAAGTTTTCCTTTGGTTACAAACTTTTTCCTCCTCCCTTGCCTCTGAACTGAGTCCTTGTTTGCCCTGCCGATTTACAGAAGGAAATGGTCTGTGCAAGTGAGAATGATGGGAATTGTTGTCACACCTGTGACTGCTGTGCATGTTCCCAGACCAGTTTGAGGACTTGTGAGCCACTGATCTGTCAAGTTTTCATTTATAGCCAAAGCCTATAATGAGCAGCCTGTGGAAAAGAAGGTAGATAAAGCTGTCACGCCCACTGACAGTAGCAACAGTATCACTGCTTGTATTTTGTTCCTTCCAGTGCCTCGATTGCAGAACTAATACAGCCCACCCATGTTTTGCTTCTTCCTGTTAAACACTACCAGCTGCAGGCTCCCCTTCCCTTTTAAAATTGTGTCTTGTCATATTGTTTAGCACAAGGCCTGCTTATTGGAGTCAGGAGGGAAAGAGACATGCACAGAAATGGCATCCTGCTACCCTTGACAAGATTTTTTATTTTCATGATTACTTCTCTGTGTCCCCGCCTTTCCCCATCTCCCCCCTTTCTTTTTGCCTGCAGGCAAAGGTTGGCATACATGTCAAGAGAATGTTCTCCAGCTGGGGTCTGCAGTATAGAGAATTGTATATACCCGAGTGCTCCAGGGACCTTCCACAGACTATTATGGTAATATTGGAGACTGCTGTCCTCTCCCTCCCACAGCTGGGCCGCCTCTCTGATTGTAAGTATTGAAGCAATATGTTTTGCAAATTATACATTGGGAACAACAGGGACCCAGTAAAGTGAGCTGGAAGAGAAACATTGCATTTCATTTAATATTATATTTTCCTTTCTTCATCAAGCAGAAAAGGGGGGAAAATTAAAAAAAAAAGCTTTAATTTTTTTAAATTAAATGAAGATCATATATCGGGGAGAGGATATGCTAGAGTTGTTAGAAATAAAACCTTAATACTGACTTTATTGGATCCGAGTTTTAAGAAAATACTGTTATAGGCAGATTTCATGGTCTCCCACTGCAAGGAAATCAGGCTCGGATGGCACAATAGTTGTTTCTACTGATTTTCCAAAATCCTTTTGAGTCCAGTGAAACAGGATTAGCCAAAAAAGAACCCAAAACAAAACAAATCCCTGCACCCAAAAATATAATTTTAATTAGTGCTAATGGGATCCCGTCATGGTCCAGCTGTTTCCTAACGGATGGAAATCTACACCCTTTTATTAACAAAGCTATTATGGAGACAATATCATGTCTGATTTTTCACTACTTTTTAGAGACATATATTTAACACTGATTTTGTATTCCATGTTGATACATATTTCCCCCTTTAAAAAACAAATGAACAATAATGACTCAAAGCTTATGTGACTCCTCCTGCTTGGCAATAAACATTTATTGGCCACCCTCTTCAGATTAGGTAGCATAGAATTCATGGGTAGATTTTTGTGCTTTGTGATATCTGAGATCATTGTGTGCGTACATTTGTCAATAAAGAACTTTACCTGGGACTTTGCAGAGGTCTTGAACTTATCTGTTATGTTTTTGGAATGAAGTTCTGAGAATCCTATAGCCACTGGAATTGCAGTCCAAACAAGTAAATTTTCCAAGCTCTCCAGACCTCAAAGAATCATAGAGTTGGAAGAGACCACAAGGGCCATCCAGGCCAAACCCCTGCTATGTAGGAATGCACAATCAAAGCACCCCTGACAGATGGCCATCCAGCCTCTATTTAAACCCCCCCCCAAAAGGAGATTCAAGTACATTCCTGTAGTTTGAATCCATTGCTCCATCTCCTACTCTTTAGAGAAGAAGACAACAAGCTTGCTCCATCTGCAATATGACATCCTTTCAAATATTTAAACATGGCTAGTCACTCCTTAACATTTTCTTTTCTGGGCTACAGATATCTAGCTCTCTAAGGGCCTGTACAGACTGGCCACAAGAGTTGGGGCGAGATGACTGCATGCCAGCTGCCCCGACTCTGCCCCAATGTTGCTGTCACACCGTATGCCCCACCGCAAGACGCATGGCATCAGGGCGCTCCCTTGGTGCAACGTGTAGACATGCTGTGCCAAAGGAGTGCAGAAGAATTGCCAGAGTGGCATTTGCCAGCTCTTTTTGGAGCGGCAAAAAATGGATCGAGGCTGCAGTGTGTGGTTGCCATGGCCTCAATCCGTTGCTCCTAGGGGCAGCATGGAACTGCCCCTTAGGGGCTGTCTGTACGTCCCCTATGTTGCTCCTCATATTTCCAGACCTTTCACCATTTTAGTTGCCCTCCTCTGGACACACTCCAGCTTGTCAGCATCCTTTTTCTTGGTGAGGTCTGACCAAAGCAGAATAGAGTGCTATTATTAATTCCCTCGATCTAGACACTATATTTCTATTATTGCAGCCTAAAATCATATTGGTTTTTTTGGATGCCATGTCACACTGCTGGCTCATTTTCAGCTTGTGTTGTACAAAGACTGCTAGATACGTTTCACACGTACTGTAGTCAAGCCAGGTGTCACACATCCTATATCTTTGTTTTCATCTGTGTTATCATATGGGCCTGTCTGGACTGGGTTGTTTTGTGGGGAAAATTATAGGGAAGCAAACCAGATTTAAAGGAGACACTAAAACATGTAATAGGTATTATAGGGGGGTATAGAATTTTGGCCTTCTGGATGTTTTAGCCCTGGTCAGTGTAGCCAATGGTAAATTATTATGAGAGTTCTTGTTCAAAGCCTCCAGCCATCCTCTATCACATCGTTCTTTGTTCCTGGTCTTCTTCTTTGGATTGTCATTGAAATGTGCATTAAACGTTGCCCCTTGTGAAAAAACACAGTTTATTGCATATTCTAAACTAACATGCCAGGGAGAAGGTTTGAGTATGACTTGCATGTTCTTCCAACTTTCTGGTTTGGCATAAGTAGAGATCAATAGTTATGTAGTCCCCTACCTGCAGCCGGAAATGGCACAATCTATGAAGAGCTAACATCATTCAGAATGCATATGAATTGTACTCTACCAAGGAGGTTCTCTCTTGTTTCGTCCTCATACTTCCTCTCAGGTAAGATCTCCAGATTTTGCTTTGACCTGTGCTGTAAGCTGCCTTGGGTTCCATGTTAGAAGAGTGACAGGACATCAGTTAATTAATTAATTAAACCAGCATGCTGCAAAATGAAATGGTTAAAGAATGTAGAGATAAGAAAAAAATTGAAACTACTTCAGATAATGCATTGTAGGGTTACCAAGTGTTAGGATACTGTCTGAAGTCTCAGAATTGCTCGGGGACAAATTTCAGGATGAGCAGCACTGGAGAAGGAGAGAGTTTACATTTTTGTATGTGAGGTGACTTTCCTATTTTTAATTGACACCTAGGCTCCTGGCAAATCTTGAAGATGTTTGTATGTGTATTGTGCTTGTACAACCTTGACACACCAAAAAATTAGGAATGAGGGGAGGAGACTGTGGAGACAGCAGGTATGTGGGTGGGTGCATGCACATATTGGGTCCCATGTGGAGGACAGTAGGGAGTGAAACTAGCATTTGTGAGCCTTCTTGTTGTACAACCGATGGCGGCAGCAGCAGCATAAGGCTTGAGATATGACAGTGAGTCTTTCACAAGCAACACAAGAATCCTAAGCTGCATCTGCTCTGCAAAAATAATGCATTTTGACATTGCTTTAACTGCCATGACTCAATACTGTGGAATTCTGGGATTTGTAGTTTTATTAGATATTTAGCCTTCTCTGTCAAAGAGCTCTGGTGCCGCAATATGCTACAGAAATCCAAATTCCATAACATTGAGCCATTGTAGTGTCAAAATGCATTATTTCTGCAGTGCAGATGCAGACCTAGGGCCTGGAAAAACTTCCCACTTCTTATGTATGGTGTAGGTAAAGTTGCATGATATGGAACAAGAAGGTATGATACCAACTGCTGCAACTGTTAGGCACATATTGTTGCCTGCACAGATACCACAAAATGTGCTTCTCTTGCTTTACATTTCCATATAAACTGGTTAGAAAGTTTTACCTGGATCCCTCTTGTGTGCATTTCCACAATCAGCTGGCTCAGAAGTGGTTTCTGCCTAGAATAGGGTTGTGAGATCTCAGGTCCTGGCCCTGAGTCTCCAGTTTTCATGAGTAAAGAAGGAACAAGAGTGCAAATTGTCCAGTTTTGGTGGACTTGGATCTGGGCAAGGAGAAACAGACTGCTAGAAATAGTGCAAATTGAGTCCACTTAACTGCCCTGACTCAGTGCTAGGGAATCATAATAATGTTAGCTCTTCATAATTTATTGTGGCACCAGAGCTCTCTGACAGAGAAGGCTCAATGTCTCAGAAAAAAAAAAATACAATTCCCATGATTCCCTAGCACTGAGCCAGGGCAGTTAAAGTGGACTCAATTTGCACTATTTCTAGCAGTCTGCAAAGGGCTATGTGCAAATCTTCACCTTAGCTGGAGCGGCAGCTTGCTAAATTTGTAAGTAGGCTAGATTAAATATATCTTCACTCTGTTTCCCTAGGCACGTGAGAACAAATAATCCACATATTTCACCTAGTCCCTTTCCCTAAAAATTGCCTTAATTTCCAAATAGGAGAATATTGTGTGTGTGTGTTTAAATGACAAGCTGTGAGCATTTGTGGTTGGTACTTAATGCTTAATGATATCACTAAGAATGAGCTGTATGCCTTAGATTTTGGCCTGGAAACCTGAGGGCCTGGGATGATGCTGAATTGGCAACTCTGCACCACACATATGTGCTGTCACACAAAGGCCATGCAGGTTTTGGCCTTGAATGCCCAGTGAACACAGGTGAAATGGCAACCCTATAGGCTGGGGGGCTGCATTTTAAAGTCCTCCTCTGCATTAAGAACTCCCTGCAAATAGAAAACAAGCACTTCTGGGAAAACGTGATTGCATCTGAAGGAGGGGGGAATGCACTGAGGCACACTCCATAAGTTCCATAGAGACAGACTCCTGGGTGGCTTCTCTCCTCCCAAAACTAACACCCTCTCTATGGTCTTTCCACCTGATCATTGTAACAACTATGGAACTCTGATTATATTAGAACTGGCATTTGAATTGGCTTATTTGCTCTTCTCTCACACTAACTTGGCTCATGTCTATTAGATGATGTGCCACTGGAGTACATTAGAAGAGGGTATATAAATAAGATTTGTTTTCTCACTGATCTGCTAGGTGTCTTTTTATTTTTACCTATGTGAGTGGGTCACAATCATATCTCTTATATCATATTTTAACTATTCTCCATGCGTCCTTGAGTGTAGAGTAAGCCCTTCATATCCACTGGGATTTGGTTCCAGGACCTCCTGTCAATACCAAATTCTGTGGATACACGCATCCCATTAAATACAATGTCATTGTAAAATGGTGACCCGTATATAAAATAATTACATAAAGCTTTGCTTTTTGAATTTTTTAAAAAAGATTTTTAAGCTGTGGATGGCCGAATCCATGGATAGAGATTCCATGGATACAGAGGGCTGACTGTAAGAGGAAGCAGCAATGTCCTAGGCATGATCTTCTTTAATAGGAGTATGCACAATTTAAAGTTACTATAATGTAGTCTTCATTCATGCACAAAAGCTAAGTACCGCACCTTAGACATCTGAACATATCCCTGAATTAAGCATAAGCAGTTGTAGAAAATGTTGCAACTCAGTTCTGCACTCAATTATTTTTATATCCCTTATTCCAGTTGAGATGTCTGACATGAGCCATTGTTGTACATTTATTTTTAATAGCTGTATTTCTTTAGTCTGTGTTCTTTTAAAAGGTTTCACCATGTATAACATTGTTTGCATGCTGATATATTTATCAAGTATGTAATTTATCTGGGGTCATACACTAGGATGTATGCTTGTTTCCTATACATTTTGATGTTATGGTTGTTGTTTTCTTAGAATACTGTTTGTAACATAGGCCTCTACGGTACAATTGCTGCTTCTACAGCAAACATAGTTCTCTGTAACACAATCAAAAGGGTAGCTAAAATTTCAGTGACCTTTTAGGATCAGAACTGCAATGTTGTGCCCTCTTCAGTCTTCTTTTCTGATAATGCCTTTTCTCTGTGAGCAAGGGATAAGCAGCTTCCTTATTGTCTCTCTACTATTACTAATTTTTATACTATATCATAGAAGCCTACCTTATACCAGGTCAGACTGTTGTATGAGAAGCAGTGTGGTGTAGTGGTTACAAATGTTGGATCAGGAGCTGGAAGATCCAGGTTCAAGGCCCCACATAAACATGAAATTTACTCACACCCTAATCTACTTCAAAGGTTTGCTGTCAGGAAACAATAGAGAAGAGGAGAGCCAGGGGAAGAAAAATGGTGTTTAAACCGTGATTTTGCTGTCTTCTGCCCACCTTGAGATACAGAGCAAGAAAGGAATATTTTAAGAAATTAATAAAATGTAACCAGCATAGCATAGTGGTTTGAGTATTGGACTATGGCTCTGGAGACTAAGGTTCGATTCCCAACTTGGCCATGAAACCGACTGGGTGACCTTGGGCAAGTCACATGCTCTTAGCCTCAGGGAAAGGTAATGGCAAAACTCTGAACAAATCTTACCAATAAAACTCTATGCTAGGTTCATCTTAGGGGTGCTATAAACAACTTGAAGGCACACAACAACAACAAAACAAACTTTTTAGATGTTAAATGGATAAACAATTTCACTACACTAGCATTTTTTGCTTGGCATCTCCAGATGTGTTCGGCTACAACTCCTATTGTCCATAGTTAGGATTGCCATTATATACTTTGGCCATAATATAAAAACACATTTGTAGAGGGCCACTGTCTGCTGTTTTGTAGTGATAGTGGTTTCCAGTTTCTCAGAAAGGGAGGTCTTTCCTATCACCTGGTAACTGATCTTGTTTTAGTGGAGTGAGATACCTGGATTGAACCTGAGATCTTTTCCATATAAAGGATGGGATCTGTGGTCTAAACCAAATAATTCAAGAACTAAGGAATGCTGAGAATGTCTTTTTGGGGCCTATTCCACCATTACTGCTGTGGTATGTGGAGGTTATTGCTCAGTGTCTTCTTCTTGGAGCTGGAACTTCAAAGGCTTCAGGCCATGGAAAAATAAGGAAGCTGCTTATCTCTTGCTCACAGAGAAAAGGCATTATCAGAAAAGAAGACCGAAGAGGGCACAAAATTGCATACATTTTGCAGTTGCTAATTCATATGTATAGATTAACATTTAGAACCATTGTTAGAACTTAAATAGAAATACAACCCATATAACCATAGTGGGATAACTGTAGTGTGGTTGCTCAATCTGTTGATGGACAGTTTTGAAGCTTCTCTCAAACTTCTAAAGGTTCTTTAAACTAGAGAGGCCATCAAAGAACATCTGTAAAGAGAGGACTATCCTTGGGTAGTCTTTCATATATAAGTCTTTTCTTTGTAAGATGAAGCATAGGCCACCCTTTGACATCATGGTGTGTATCTCCAGCTTCTACTCCATTCCACTGGTTGCCATAATAGTGAAGGAAGGAAGAAAATGAGTAGGAGGAAGAGACAATTCAGGGCTATTATTTTCAGAGGCAATTGTACCTTTGCCAGCAAGTGCCATTCCACTCTCCATTTGTAAGCCTGAGGACAGAGCCTGTGGCTTTATTTTGATTTATGCTCAGTTGGCAACACATCATTAGTTACTCAGGATGTACTAGAATTTAGCAGTAATAATAAACTTGCATTTCAATATCTCAGGAGTCTTCCATGTTATTCTCAAAGTCAGGCACTGTTACTTTTTGAATTACAATTCCCAGAATCCTCCAGCTATTCCATAGGGAGTGATCGCCCCAAAGTAACTTGAGTTCTCATCTCATTCTACTGTATGAGTAGATCCAGACACAGCCTGAAGGAACCAAGGTGCCACAGGCAGAGATTTAAGGGAATGGGGAAGAACATTTGCCAAGCTGTTATTTTATAATGTGTTGTATCCTGTATTCTTTAGACCCAATTACTAGCTCAGCACTCATTCTCATTCCTTTACCTGAAGCATGATTCCCACCCACCCACCGCCCAATCCTGCTTCCCTATCTATCCTTCAGGACAAATTATCAGAGGCATGCTTAGCTGTTGGCACAGAGAAAGGATTTACAACATTTGCACTAATATACATGATGGTAGCAGTTCCTCTGCCAGCTATCAGACATGAAGTACAATCTGGAATAAATGTCTAGATTCCAGTCTTTGTAGAGGAGTGCAAATCAACTCCTGTTGGCACCCAAGGGAGAGAGACAAGAGCAATGGTTTTATGGATTTGGAGTGTATACATGGCAAGAAATGTAAAGATAAATATGGTTAAAAACCTAAACCAGGGAAGCATTCACTAATTAGCTGCAGAGTTGGATGAGCATTCTGTTATTTCGATAAAGCCTTGGACCCAATACAGATGACAGGCTTTAGATGGATATCAACAATAACAAAACAAAACAAAAACCAACAATATTCATTCATTTAACTTCTGTACCACCCCTCACATACAAACATGCACATTGAGGGGGCTCTGGTTTTTTTTGGAATTGCTCCAAGGCCCCAGCCACCGAAATCTGGCCTTCCTATGTTTAGAAACCAAGTATACTGACAACTGACACTGGCTTCAGCACCAACAATGGGACAAAGTTCTCCACTGCATCTGAGGAAAGTAGGCTTGCTTCAGGGCTGCTGATGCCTTATAGCTCTGTCCTCCAACACCTTGCTACCACAATCCCAACTCAACACCTGAGGCATCCTCTTCACCCTCCCTCAAGGTAGAGTGGCCTTGTAAGTATGTGTATCCCCATTTGCATGTGGAACAACATGTCCAAATGAGTTCTTTACATAGAATTTTCTTTGAGAAAGGTCTGTGTGTTTGTAGCTCTGTTGTAAAAATTGTGATAGTACTGGTCAGGAAAGAGAAGTGTGTACTGCAAATTCCAGGATTCTGTAGGATAGAGTCATGGCGGTTAAAGTGGTGTCAAACTGTGTTAATTCTGAAGTGTGTGTGCATGTGCACACACACACTTCTCTCTCCTCTCAAATTTCTAATTCCTACAATTCCTTCTTGTTTAACTGGGCTACAGGCATGTACAAACAATGGAACAAAGCTCTCACTGCCTGATCTTACATATGTATTTTTGTTCATAAGTACAGGTTGAACTTCCCTTATCTGGAATTCTGAAATCCAAAAAAACTCCAAAATTGTCCACACAGGCAGCTGAGATAATGGCACCTCTATTAAAAATATTGTGTATGAAATTACCTTCAGGCTATGTATATAAGGTGTATACAAAACATAAATGAATTTCATATTTGGGCCCCATGTCCAAAATAACATGATTAATATGCAAATATTCCAAAATCCAATAATAATAACTGCTTCTGGTCCCAAGTATTTCAGATAAGGGAGACTCAACCTGTACTCTGTTTTGTATTGTTTTTAAAAGTCCTAAGAGATGGCCTAAAAATGTTAAATATGTTAACATGGAAAATGATGACTACGGTACATCTTTTAGTGGAGCTTACTAAGCACAGAGTTGAAGCATAATCAGCAGTTAGTTTATGGGTACTTGATACAACATAATCTCGAAGTGGTTATTCCTAACACTATTTCAAAAGTGCAATGGTATATAAAACCATGGATCAGACTGCCAGAACTATATCAACTGATACATTTAAAAAATGGAACCAGATTTTCACATGCAAATTGTAGGGTACTAGTATATAAATGTCTGTATTTACTCTTTTGGTAATTGGTGATTTCTTTGTCAGTATGGTAGTGAATCTGCTCCATTTTTTGCCCCAATTTTATATGAACTATCAAATGTGATGAAATCTATCTCCTAAATAGGTTAAGCAGCTTGTATAGCTCCTTTAAGGTTCAAACTAAAACCCAGGGTGAATTCACTAAACAGAAGGAACCAACCATTATTGGTTTAATCCTTAACAAAAAGAAAAGACAGGATTTTTAGCAGAAAGATTTGCCTTAACATACTGAGTTTTGTTTCTTGTGGTGTTTGGCTGCTGTGACATCAACATTATTGATTGTCATTGGTGTTAAAAATACTTCAAGCAAATGTCATTTGTGTAGGTCATTGTGAGTAGAACAAAAGCAGCTATATCTATCAATTTAATATTTTTGTTGTGATTATAACTGCTTTAACATTAGTTAAATCAGCCCATTGAAACTCAGAGGAAATGTAATCAATGCTTTTTAAACTTTGGTATGATCTGACTCAGTCAAGTGGAATTTAAAATTATTTATGAAAATAATATGAATGGGAAAAAGTTAGCTATCACTGTCACCACCGTGCTATGTACCGGTATATATTTCAGCCAAATGGGTGAAGCTGATTCATGGATCATATTGGGGTTACACATGATACTGTACTATATACATTTTGTTCCCTAGAGTTCAGTTTTCTAAAATACACCTACATTTAAATGAATTAAAACTAGGAATTTACTCACATCCAGACCAATTTTCTAGATAAGTTTCAAACCTCTTTGGCAACATTAGCCTCTGTGACATATAACTTCGCTTCCCTCACAGATCCCCATTGACAATATAAGTTCCATATCTGTTATTAGTCTACTCACAACAGAGGTGGAAAACATGTGCCTTCTGGACATTGCTGGACTGCAGCTCCCATCATCCCCCAACATGGGTATATTTGCTAGGGTTTAGAATTGCAATCTGAAGGAGATGGCTAATATTATTTCACTTTTCCAACTTAGAAATTCAGCAACATAAATAGGGCCATGTGTTCCTTGTCCCTGATTTGTAAACTTTCCAGCAAGCTGAACATTGCATAACATTATTTATTTATTTATTTATTTATTTATTTAATTTGTACTCCCCTTTTCTCTCATATGGGACTCAAAGCAGCTATATTCATGTGTCAATATTAGGAGTCTTCACATACTATATTCAATGTAAGTATCATTTGTGTATGTGTGTGCACAGATTGTTGATCTATATACAGGGAGAGTTTTTTACATTTATGTATTTACTTAATTTATATCCTGCTTTTCTCCCAATATAGAATCCAAGGTATAAGTTAAACTACATTGCCCTAAGGCAAATCTATCTATATCTATATCTATATCTATATCTATATCTATATCTATATCTATATCTATGTAAAATTTGGTCAGAGAAGATTTGCCCTTGCCTTCCTCTGATGATGAGAGAGAGTGACTTGCTTAAGGTCACTCAGTAGATTTGCTTGCTTGCTTAAGATCACTCAGTAGATGGCTGAGCGAAGATTTGAATCCTGATCTTCTAGTGTCCTACGCCAACATTCAAATATCTACACAATGGTGGCTCTCTCCTTGCTCATAGTTACTCATTATATTTCCTTCACTGAATCTGTTTTCTTCTGGCTAGTCTATTAATTTGGCATGTTTGTGTCATTATGGCCAGCTGGCTTTGGATAGTCCATTTAATTTCTGTTCCTCAGATGAGATGTGGTTCTTATCAAATTTTCAGGGGAGAATTCCAGGAAAATATGCAATTTGTAAATGAAGCACTCTATAGATAGTCAGGATCTCATCAGGAAAGAACTTTGATTAGGACCAATGAAGGAAGTGAAACTGTTAAAGGTTCTTCTTTTCAGGGCCATAAAATACATATCTGAGGGTGAAATCCATCCTTTTTTTGGGCTTATTAAATTACATTTTATGAAACATTCACAGGAACAAATCAAAATTGAATGTTTTGCCAATATTAATCCTCTAACAGTGGTCCTGATGAAGAGTCCTCTCTCCTGGACAGGTCCAGTTCCTTAGGGAAGTAAATGGAGTCAATGATTTACTGATAAATCTGCCCAGTATATACATCATCTACGACACATACATCAATGTCACAGGCAACAGCTTGCTTTGCTAAGTGATTCTGTAGTGGGAGATTTCAGAACTACTTTGTCTTATACATGACACATCCTATAAACAAATGCAAATACTGTCAGTTAAATAGTCAGAAGTGTGTACACAAACTTCAATTGGCAGTTGATTCGGGACATACAAAGCATGATGCTTTTTCACATAAGGAGAACTAGGCAAATTCAGAGACAATATACCTTCATGTGTACCGACAATATACTTCTGAATAAAAGACACTAGGGACAAATTATGATGGAAGTTATCAGTTTGTGTTCATCTTCAAGAGATGGTCTGTGTGTGAAACAGAGAAAAAAAAAGGAATATCCTCACCTATTTTGGCACTGGCTTTCCTGTTGCCCTTTGGATGCAGCCCTCAGCTGCTTTCCCCATAGGAAAAGCATGTCAAATGCAAAACTTCAAAATTCTGGGCATAGCCAAACTGTAGCTGTACATCGATTTTACTCCAGTTTGTTGTGGCTTCCTCAAAGGATTTTAGGAGCTGTTGTTTAGTGGGGAAACCTCTTTTTAAAAAAATCTCAACCTGCCTCAAAGAATTTGCTAAGAAGAAATGTTTCCAGAGCTATTGAGAAATATGGCATTGCCATTCAATCAGTTTAGCTTTATAGTATAGATATATCACATATCTGAATACAATCACACTGAGTAAGACTGGTCAACAGTGCAGCCCACTGTCCTTTGTCAAATACTGCCTGGTCCCTGAATATTTTGAACATTTTGATGAACAGTCTTTGCTTTCTGGACCATGCAGAAGAGCTGTCCAGCAGGATTAGCAGAACACTGGGAGCCTAATATGAGAAGGAACAAGGTTGTCACTAAGGAATTTATCACATACGGGTTTTAAAATGCAGTTGTAGCAAGAAAATAGCATCTCTGGCTATACCTATTCACAACGTTGCTTCCAGTTCATTGCTGCTGTACTGCTGAAGTATTGTTAGGGGAGTTCCTTTCATTGACAGGAAAACCCATCAATAAGTGGCCAAATGTTCTGCCATCCCATTACTCCACTGGTGCGATTTGTGACAGTCCGTGGCAGTCCCAGTATTGAGCAGTCACATGGTGTGAGTCTCCATACCCACTCTCCTTCCCCCCTTCACTATTCTCAGGCAGCCTGTTTTCTTTTGTTGTTTTTCCCCACTTTCTTTCCTCCCTCCCCCTTTTTTAAAACTAAATTGTATTTCCAAACATTGGAATTGTGTTGGTCTCCTGTGCTGGAATAAAAAAAGAAAAAGAGAAAAGAGAAAAGAAAGGCATATTGGGTAGGGCATAAGGCAGGGAGACTGGGTTAAGGGGGAATGAGGAAGAGAGAGCATGGTAACCATCAATGGCACCAAACACCCCTGTCACACTATTGAATAAAAGATCCGAAACTGGTATGTTTCCTTTTTCTTTAAATAATGCGATTGAGGCAAGATTGAGGTGAGGCTTAGGCTTGTGTGATAAAGTCTCTAGCTACATACAGTTCTCTGCAATTCCATAGTTTACAAGGTCTGTTCAAACTATGGCTAATTTTAGATTCACCCCATTCTTCCATGGAAGCTAAAGTTTTACTGTATGCAAAAAGGCATACTTCCTAATGCTTGGGACAGCTTTTTCCCACCTAGATCCCCAGATGGTATTGGACTGCCATTCCCATGCTCCCTGGCCACCATGATCAATGTTCAGGAGTGATGGGAATGACAGTCCAACAATGTTGGGGATTTTAGGCTGGGAATAGGTGTTTTATGATTTCAAAGCCATCTCAGGTCAAACTGTTGAAAGAAAATGTATGGAGAGAACCACACAGATGAAAAATAAGCAAAAGTGATGTCCCATGAGTAAACAACCTGAGTTGGACTCAGTTATGAGTGATTACCCTGGCACTTTTAGACATTAACAGGTGTTGTTGTTGGCGTATGCATGTGTGTATGTGTATAAATTCTCTCCCCCCCCCCCTCCATCCATCCATCTATCTATCTATCAAGAGACTTCACCATTGTTGAATCAACCTTTCCCTAAAAGGCCTTTAGGAGAATGAACAGGAGAGCAAAGGATATTCTTTCTTTAAATATATTTTTGAGATGTTTTAGAGAAACAACATTTGGATATTTCAAGGTCCTGCTGTAATAAACCTGTGGTTTTAATACCACAGGTCAGACCCTACTTCTCTTCACTCAGCCAGACAGACCAATTCCATCATTTTAGGGGAAATTTCCCCTCCCTGGTCTCTGTATCCAGTGCTTATTAATAATTTGTAGCTGCATGTCATCCTACTTGGAGGACAGGAGCTTACTCAGTGACCATCATTAGCACTTTGTTATTTTGGAATTATCTCTATTAATAAATACATTCCACCAATATGCACATGCTATTTTCTTCTTTTTCTTCTTCTCCTTCCTGGTGCAATATTACCCAAAGCATCTCCTCTCTCCCTGTACACAGGACCAAAAGTGCAGGCACATCATTTATTGATAAGACAAAAAGAATGTAATGAAATTATCAATGTTCTTGAATTAATTATGAACATGATTAAGAAAGCTAAAATCTCAGGAGCCAGGATCTCATTACCCATTCAGTCTTAGGGATTGCTTTCATTCAGCACGGCAAAGAAGCTTTGAGCAGCCCTACAACTGCCTCGCCTCTTTCTTTCTCTCTCTTTCCTTTTTATTTGTGATAGCAGCACTAAGGTTTATTTGTTTTCTTGGTGTGCGCTCCTTCTTGAAACGAGACCTCTCCATGCATAGTCCTCCTTTGAATGCTACAGCTTTCCTATGTCCAAGAAGAGGCATCCATGGGGCCTATACAACAATGAGGTCTCTCTGATCCTACACACCTCCTTGGGAAGGCAACTTCTGTCAATGTACATTGCTGGAGGAGTTCCTTGAGATATTTTCAAGGTAAGTCTGAGGTTGTGTAGTTCCCCCTTCCCCCCAAAAGTTCTTCTAGATTTATGTCTGCAGCTCTGTTCCAGGGCGTCTTCATTTCCATTCAGCTTGGAAGTTTTAATGACATCATTATTACGCTGTCTGAACTTGATTTAACTCACGGCCTGTTACTGATCTTCTTCACTTTGGAGGAGAATAAATCCTTTAAAGTTTTTTTTGAAGAACAAACAAACAAAAAGACTTCAGACTCTCCACATTTCCATAAACGAAACATTGGAAATTGGAGCAGCTGCAGCAAACTGTAATACAAAGCTGGAATAAATTCATAACTGCTATCCAGAAGTAGTAATTGGGTTATGAATTTCCCCCCTTCTGTTTAGCTGTATCAGTCACATCTGCCACTGTCCTGATTTTGCTAAAAGTGTTTCAAAGCAACATTTGAATAGAACACCTTCTTTTCCTTGCTTTTTACAAGGCCCCTGTGAATTGGTTGTTGCTGGTGCTGCTGTTCTTGTTGCATAGTTTGGCCTGAAATGATTGTCTGATGTCATGTAGGAAATAAAATAGGATAATTACCTGGCTTTGGTTATTGTGACTTGATTGTAATAAAATCAGTGTAAACAGTGGCAATATGAGGTTTAAATCACAAGGAGTGGTTTGTGAATGTTTTGTTTACTGTGACTCAGAGTTTAATTGCAGGCTTTAATTTTAAAAACACTTCTGGCTTGCAAAGAAGGAAGAAATAGGGAGATGTACTGGGATCTTGCTTGAGTCTGGTATTTTGAAACAAGGAAATTTAAGACTATACTTTGGGTCACTTAGCAAGTGCTTCATAGGATAAATGAAAATGACTGACTGCAATTATTTTCCATGTTGAGTTGTTGGATAGATAGCTTAACTACTCTGCTATGGTTGAAACAAGGCAAGGAAGGGGGTTCAGAGAGGAATTAGATTTCTCAGTTAATTTGCACAGATGGTACTCAATGAAAAGAATAATTCTTAGTTCAAATGGAAGCTACAATGTTAGTATCTCCTTTGGTAAACCAAACTTTTAAAATATGAAGTTAATATGTGGCACAATGCAAATGCCTTAATACTGGCGATTGTAGTGCTATGTTATTCTCAGAAACTTGCAAGCAAGTAGCATGTTGTCTCCAGTCCACTCATAAAAATTATGTATTACTGACATTTTGAAAAGCAACAGGGAAATACTGATTTCACAGATACAATTTCTTTAGCTTGCTTCAGGATGTTTCAGATGTTGATCAGCAAAAGGCTTAGAAATACTGTTAGGCTCTCTTAGATTTATAGGCCTGAATCTTGTGTGTTGATGCTAATCGCAGAAATATTCCTTTTTGTCATGCAAATACTTCCTTTATCTGAAAACTACTACTACGTTTATAATGTGGAAAAAGCAGTTTTGAAGAACTATAAAAACAAAGATGATAAACATCCTAGCCTATCCCAAAAAGATATACTTTGAAATGAAGCTCTTTAAATGTGTTCATCAAAGTGCAAAAGATGAATTTCCAGCACACTCTTTTTAAAGAAATAACAATTTGATACACCCTCCTGAAGAAAAGTTAGGTTTATGGAGTTGCACTTATAAATAGTGAGCTTGTCTTTTACTTCAGGTGGGAAAACAGTGAGGAAAGCTAGCATAATATGATGTGTGCTACATCAATTGAGTAAATATTGAATTGCTATTGTCAGTGAATGGGGCTTGGTTTCTGTACTAAGCTGGGGAATCCAAGCAGCTTTCCCCCAGACAGTATGCTTCTTAACTTTTAGAAATGCTGTAGTTGCATTTATCTCTGCTAGTTCACTTGCTCAAACCTGTTCAGATGTTACTCAAAATCTTAATAATAACAGGAAGATCTACTACATGGCTAACAATAGATGTACATTTCAATGAGAGTTTGGATTTGCAAGAGTTTAGAAATATAATTCATAGTAGTGGTCATCTGCAACTACTTCTGATAAATAAAGGATTATCTTTATCTGTAGCAATTTTTTTTTTACAGGAATGAACTAATGGGATAGGACAAACACATACATAGAAACACACACACACACACACACACTTTTTTTTTGTCACGATCAGACACACTTATTCTCCAAGATCACAAATTCCTAGCCAAATGACAATGAGGAAGAATATGCTTCTGACAGAGGTTGTAGTCATATGCAAACTTACTCAAGGACATTTTGCTCCAAGGGGTTGGCTTTTTCATTAACATGCTTAAGATCAGGCATTAAATCTGGCAGCAAGAATCACAAGAATGAAACAAATATAGTCTTTAGAGAATTGCAAGTAAACTATTTTTATGATACAAGCCATTGGTTCATTTGGCAGAGGGGAAAAAGTTTGGGGGAATATGATGTTGTGTATTAGTGAAGCATGATAGCCTGACCTTTTCTTTCTTTTGAACTAATTAAAAATGTTTTAATAGATGTCAATGATCAAACTATGAAAAAAAGAGAACATCCCTTTTTGGGGGGGAGGGGGGAGATGTGGAATTGAATTTGATATAAGACTTATATAAGGACAGCATATGAAGAGGCTGCACAGTTTTCAGGAATTGGTTAGGGTTTTCCAGCAACAGTGATCGCTGACTGGAAGAAGGCTTTTGCAAGCACATTACCTGCTAGATCCTGAACTATATGTCATAGTCTGGAATATATATAACTTTCTGGATATTTTCTATCCACTCATAGCTTTCAGTGGGCATATCCATTGGGAATCATTTCCTCACTGTGGTACAATTAGTCATTCATCCATGCATTCTTTTTAAAGTCCTTCGTAAGCTAAATAAACTCCTATTTGTCCTTTCTTCCTTGCAAAGGTATTAGGGATTTGGCAGTCATCACTAAATCTGAAGAGATACTTCCTAATTTAGGATTCTTAATTCTGGAAGGTGAGAGATTTTCCATTTTGCTTATAGCATCACATAATATTAACACATTCAAATTTTATGGAACTAGTGAAATTTCGGTTGTGGTGAGAATAGTGTCCACAAACACTAGAAGATGAAAAAATTGAAAAAGCAAAACATAAGAAGCATATTGAATATAAGTGAAAACATATAAACAAAGTGTTTTTCTGTATTTTTGGTATATTACAAAATAACAAAGATATATGGCCTCAAATGAAAAGTTCTGATCTATATTAGACATAATGCAGAAGCAAAATGGACATCAAAATACTGGAACATCTGTATTTGTGTGAATAAATATAAGACATATGCTTTTGATTAGTAGCACATTTCTTTTTTTTCCCTGATTACTTTTTATTGAGTTTTTACAATGAAACACATAACGTCTGTAGAACAATGACAACAAGAACAACAAAAACAATTAACTACAAGGGCCAAGGTATGTATCTGGTGAGTAGTTATTCTGCAGCAGAATCAAAAATTTAGTTCTCAGCAACAGCCAGAGAGTTTGGATTGCAGAAGGAAGGCCTACTGGGTTCAGCAGGGCTAACTTTCAGGTAAATATTCATAGGATTAAAGGAAAATGCTTTACTTTAAAGACAGCACAGTTGTTATTGGTTCCCCTACCGCAAATAATTCAAACATTGTCCAAAGGAAATTAAAAAAAAATCAGCTGCAGTTATTTCATCCATAAATGTTATGGTGGCTCTAACTGTGGCTGAATGTTTTTAGTCTCTGTGACTCTAGAGATTATCCTGATCTAGTTCATGAAAACAAAGAACTGGAGCAAATTGTTATGTTTGCATTCAAGTAAACAAAAATTGCAGGTTTTCTAAAATGAAATTATACAATTATAGTTTAATGTCTTAATTGCTTTGTCTGGGTGTTAGAGTAAAAGATAATAAGAATAAGAATAAGAATTTTGTAGCAGCATAAAAAATTCCACAATTTACAATAACATGCAGTTATCCTGGTACTGTGTGAATGTATTCTGTAGGCACATACCTCATCTTACAACCTGTTGTACCAGAAAATAAGGTATGTACTCATTGTAATCATATACTGTAGGCAGCCATACCAGTGTGTCTATCTGTGTTTGGGTTGCTAACAGTGCTCCATCTTGTCCTTGAATGCATCAGCGCCATGGATCTCACTATTATGCTATTGGTTTTACAACATTTTAATTTAAGATATAAGGTATTCTCTCTTTCTTTCTGCATTTTTGGCTTTGCTTGCAAAATACCTGTTCATGCTGAAATAACTGCTCTTTCATTAAAAAAATTCCTTCTCTTATTGCTTTATTATTTTATCCAGGAGCATGATGCCTTCTAATGCAGCATGCACCAAAAGAAAAGGCCTCTGCCTCTAGGAGCTTGACAAAACAGAGAAAAAGAGAGAGAAAGGCAGATTTCTCTGTCTCTGTAGGAGTTTACAGGCCAAACTCTTTAACAGTGAGCAAATGCAGTTATGCATACTTCACACTGAATATATTTTCTGGTAAAAGCTGAGTGTGCCATGAGAGGTTGAATTTTGTTCTGAACGGGTTAAAGAGAGCCCTGTGCTTTAGATTGATTTAAATCAGTAATGGATCTTCTCATAAAGCTGCTGTTACTAGATATTACGCTGCTATCTCAGTCCTTTGATAGCACCGATAAGAAGTGCTTACCACGAAGGATGCTCCTAAAGGACAGATATTGTTTCCTGTACCACAGGGAGTAGAAAACCATACTGCTAGATCAGGAACTTTTCCTAACAGCAAGTAAATTCAGGCCTTATCAAGTTGCAGCACAAACTGCATTCTTGTTTTATTATTCTCATTAGAGATTTAAGGGCTAATTCTAGTTGTTAGTGCTTAGCAGTTTAATGTTTTCCATAGATAAGAATTAAGATTCTTCTGGGGGATTTTGTCTTATTTGCTAAATCTTGCAGAACATAGTCCTGGGTATATAGGAAACCCAAGTGCTTTTAATCAGTGTCCAGAATGTTTTGGAAGGTATATTATGGTTTTTAAAAAATAAAGACCCAATCACTGTTCCTAGTCTACTTCAATTAACAAGGGGCTTTTTTTTTTTGGATACTGAAAGCAGAGTAGACCTCTTTTGGGAAAAGAAAAATAAGAAAAACATTGTTTCTGATTTAAGTATATCACATGTGTTTCTCTATAATAAAACATTCAAAGATACATTCAAATGTGCTTAAAATAAAATTAGAATAGGTGGAACAAATGCTATAAAAACAGTTTGCTCCTAATACAAGATTTCCCTTTCTGTGAGAATCTTTTTTTCAAAAAAAAAAAAAAAAACCAAAACCAGGAAATAAAATAACTTGCAAGATAACTGCACATTCTTTGGTAAATAAATGGCACAAAGGCAATCAGAATGAGGTTGATATCATAACATAAAATAATCAATGAAACATCATGAAACAAAAATATTTATTTTCAAAAGACCTAAAACTGGAGCTTAACTAAGATGATTGTGCCTATCACTTTTCGATTGATTAAGTGTTGATTAATCATCTATCAGTTAGCTCCACTGAATGGATTATGAATTTGTATATTGCAAAATTTTAAATGAAAGTGCAGATCCTGAAGAAAGTGCAGAATAGCTCACAACTTAAAGAAAAACGAAGCCAAGCCATGCCAAGCCAAAACAAAACAAAAAACACCGATCACACACATAGTTAGAAAGAAACACCATTTCTAATAGTGGATATTTCAATAATAATAATAATAATAATAATAATAATAATAATAAT
>JAIPUX010001232.1:51026099-51043562 GCA_020142125.1 Phrynosoma platyrhinos | reverse complement strand
ATGCCAAAGAAGTTGCATTGGGAATGGTATTAATCCAAAAAAGGCTCAGAGGGGAGGTTGAGACTGTGTGCTTACTTGTCCAAAAAGTTCTAGGGAGTGGAGTTAAACTGGCCCACTCGGGAAAAAGAGGCAGTGGCCATCAAGTGGGTGCTGCAAATTTGGTGCCAATTCCTGGAAGGGGCCAGTTACCCTTTTGAGGTTTGGACTGACCATTGGAATTTAGAGGCTCCACAATCCCTGAGAAAACTAAGCTCAAAGCAGTAGTTGGGCCAAGGAATTCTACTGTTCCAGGTTCAAACTAAAAGCCTTCCCAAGAAAAGAAAATGTTCTTGCAGATGCTTTATCCAGATTGCCTCAGCATGAGAGTCAGAGAAAGGCTTTGGAGGAAACTATCTTCACCCCTGAACAGTTGGGACTGACAGTAACTACCAGGAGTCAAGCATGCAAAGAAAAGGAAGATCTAGCTCAAGCCACCCCTCTGGATCCTTTATTCCAAGACATCAATGAGGTGGGGAAGAAGGATCAGTGGCTTGTAGACCAGCCAGATACCCTGGAACTCAAAGACAGACTGTGGTGCAAAGGAGCCCAGGTCTATGTTCCGGAAGAGCTGAAACCCAGAATTCTGCAGTTGTGCCACAACACCAAAAACAGTGGGATATTGGGGATTCCTGAGAACCTGGCATCTGGTAAGAAAACAATATTGTGGGAGGGAATCAAAAGGCATGTGGAAGCTTATGCAAAAGGCCCAGTATGTGCCTGTTCCAAACCAGTGACCAGCAAGCCTCGAGGACTGCTTCAGTCATGGCCCACGCTAGTCACCACCTAGATGCACATTGCTATGGACTTCATTATGGACTTACCTCACAGTAGGAGAAGAAATACTATATGGGTGGCTACGAACCTGTTTTTGAAACAGGTCCACTTTGTGGGGTGCAAGGGCTTGCCTAGTGTGGCCAAATTGGTAGACTTATTCATTGGACATGTATATAAAATCCATAGACTTCCAGACAAGATTGTTACAGATCAAGACAGTTAGTTCACTTCAAAATTTTGGAAAACCTTCAACAAAAATTGGGGGTTGAATGAGCTATGAGCACCTCTCATCACCCTCAATCAGATAGACAAAGAGAGAAAAATAATTGCTCTTTGGAGCAGTACCTCAATGCTTTGACAACTATTTGCAGGACAATTGGTTTGATTTACTGCCCCATGCAGAAGTTGCTTTCAGTGGGGCTGTCAGGGAGGGTACTGAACATTTGCCATTTGAAATGGTTTACGCTATGAACTGAAAACTCTGCCTGCATTGATCTTAAAACCCATGGATCCGGTGCCACTTTCCCAGTGGATTACAAAGATCAGAGATGCTTGACCTCGCATTGTGGCAGCGTTAGATGATGCCAAGCAGGCTGACAAAAGGTTTTCAGATTAAAAGAGGAACAAAGAGTGGGAGGTGGGGCCAGGGAGCAAAGTCTATTTGTCCACCAAGTATCTGAAGACTCAGCAGCCTTCCAAAAAACTGAGGACAAATGTCTGTGGGGCCTTTTGTGGTAAAGTGGCTGATCAACGAAGTGACAGCTGAGTTAGATTTGCCAGAGACATACAGACATTTACACCCTGTGTTCCACTTCAGTTCACTGAAGCCAGCACTAGAAGAGGACCCTTGGCGAGCAGAGCCAGACTCCCCGCCTCTGCTGGTGGTGGAAGGGGAGCAGTATTTTGTGCCAAAAGGGCACAAAAGAGCTATGGCAGTGGCTCAAAGGGCAGCTTTTTGCCTCCCCTGAAAGGATTGGGGCTGTGGCGTGTCTGCATTGGCCCATAGTGTATGTAGTATATGTAGTGTATGTAGACTGCTCTAAATTGAGCACATGTAAAGGCCTTTTTCCTTCACTAGTATAACTCCTAAACTATGAAATATTTTTCTATCAAAACTCTATCTGGTCCCTATTCTCTCAAGTTTTTGAAGAGTGTAAAGACACATCCTCTTCAAAGTCCTTCTCTGCCATTTTATTATGGCATGGAAATGATCTTAGACTGAGCTCTTGAAGGCTATGCCAGTAAAGCACAAAACTCTGGTAGATTTTGTAAATCTGGTAAGGCTTCAGTTCTGGATGCAACAGTAGACTGCATATCTATTGTCCAAAGACAAGCTTTATTATGTATAGAGGATTTCATCACCACAAAGATGGTCATAAGATGCCAAACTAGTTACAGCAACTATAAAAACAATAAGGGTATAAAATGCCTGTGACTTGTGTAGATTGAAGGACTACGTGCACCAATGAAATGACAGAGCTTCAATGCATTTAAGGTAAATTTCAGATACTTCCAGGATACACTCTCCCTTCACTGATACTCTTTGGTTAGCAAAGAAAAGCCTGTGAGTTTTTATTTCCATTTCATACCAATAGGAATAATAATACAATTCAGGGATTCCTCTCTATATTTCCTTAGTTATGTTGTTATTTGGTTCATCTCTCAGGACAGGCCTCAGATGTCCTTTAAGCTTTTCCCCTATAAAATTCACAGGTATGAGGGTTTTTTTCTCCTTTACTTTTGCTGCCACCAGATACCATGTCTCTGATCATATGTCTAATGTAGCCAATGAAGAAGGACAATATTTTTTAAGAAATGACTTTAAAAGGTTTTGTGTTTCTTTGTGTTCAGAAGCATATGGTTAGAACAGAGATCTTCTTCATTTTTATCTAAACTGATAAATTCCAGCTTATCATATTTTTACTTTAACTCCTTCCTTACCATCTACATTCCAGATTAATAAACCAATGCTGATGTTGCACTCTCACACATGCTACTGCTGCACACCTCACAATAACTAATCTCTAACTGCCCAATACCAGTTTCAGTCTCTCTGTCTCTGTGCATCTGCACTGTAGAAATAATGTAGTCTGACATCACTTTAAGTGCTGTAGCTTTAACCTATAGAATCCTGGGATTTGTAGCTTTACAATGTCTTTAGCCTTCTCTGCCAAAGAGTGCTGGTACCTCACAAAACTACAGATCCCTGGATTCTGTAGGATGGTGACATGGCAGTTGTCACACTACATTATTTCTACAGTGTTAATGCACTCTCAGTCTTCCACATCAGCATTTGTACTCCAACATCTAGATGTTCATTTCCCACTCTCAACAGAGCAGTTACTTTTTATAACCTAGTATGAATGCATAAAAATTTGGACAGAACTCTTATAACAGAATATATGTGCACAAACAATAAAATAAAAGCATGTAACATCACATCTTTTTGATCTGGCCATTTAAATTGCTTTAGTTGATTTTCACATTGTTTTAACAAATTTTATTTCCAATTTCTATGTTTTTAAAAGCCATTATTATTTTGTGAAGTCATAGGCTTTCATGGCTGGCATCCATAGGTTTTTTGTGGGTTTTCGGGCTGTGTGCCCATATTCTAGAAGAGCTTCTTTCAGACGTTTCACCAGCATCTGTGGCTGGCATCTTCAGAGAAAGAAGATCTTTGTATTCTCCCCGCCCCCCCCCGCCCCCCATCCTCCTAAGATAGACAGGATGGATGCATCCTGCATGCCCCCTCTACTAAACATATCATTTAGTTTAATAAATACCTTTGTAAATTGGTAAAACAAATCATGTGATTCAGCTCACTTCCTTTTTAGGAAGTTTTCTCTCAAATAAAGAGATTCTCCCACTCTCTCTGGTCTCCCAACTTGCTCTATCAACTTTCTTCAGAAAGATGGTGAGATAAAGGTTTCTTCTTTTACCTGAACTATTCATTAGCCAGTTAGGATGCAGCTTCTATGCATATGTAGATTAGTAAAGTTTTTGTTTTTAAACTACAAGCTATTTGTGTTGTTTCTGAATCAGCCTCAGTTCCTAGAAGAGCAGTTAGGCAAGGACATGCATCTGCTGCTCTGCTGATTTAAAAGCTAGACCCTAACAGGCTTGGCTTTGATACTTTTGATATTTTGATATTTTTATTTTCTTAACAAAGGCTTGAATCCCCAACTTGAATCCCCCAACAGTTTTCTGGGAAAGTTTCTTCAGAGGAGGTTTGCTATTGCCATCCTCTGAGGCTGAAAGAATGTGACTTGCCCAAGGTCATCCCAGGTCAAGCTGGGATTCTAACCCTGATCTCCAGAGTCATAGTCCAATGCTCAAACCATTACACCATGCTGGACTTACTGCATAACTTTTGGAATTCCCATCTGGATTCATTAATGACTAAACACAATCCTCCTGGCTCCATGAAAACCCAGCCAATGGGTTTCCAAAGAACTGCAAATCAGGGTACTAGAAAAAAATGACTGCAGCTGTCGCATGCATTGAGACAAGCAGCTGCAAGACCCCAATGAGCCTCTCCAACTGCCCATCTCAATGTGCTCCACAACCAGGATAGTGTTGCAGCGGCATTGGCAGAAGGAGCTATCATGTAGCTATCATTACAGCTACATCTGGCAATACAGGATCTTGAACACTATTGTAAATAAGCATGTTTGGGCAAAGAAAAGCCTACAGATTGCATGTCACCTTCAAGACCATTTTCGTAATCTCCTGGGTTCTTGACCCATTTTATTTTTATTTTGTGTGAAAATATTCATTTTCTATTTCAGGAAGCCCCTGGAAGCAGAAATTTTGCACCAGACTATATCATATGGTCTCGTGGATGGTGGTTGTCCCCCCCAAATTGGAAATGCAGTTTTGAAAAAAGGCAAATAATATTGCTTTTTTGGTGGTGGTGGGGGGTTACAGTCTGCAGTGGCCTCCTGGGAGAGAAAATTGGATCCTAGACCTGGCAATGGAGAGCCAAAACACACTACAGAAATAATCCTGTTTGAGACCACTTTCTGCCCAGGCTCAGTATAGGAACTTCTGGGAATTGTAGTTTATTGTGGCACCAACACTCTCTGACAGAGAAGGCTAAATGTTTCACAAAACTATAGTTTCCAGAATTTCCTAGCATTTAGGCTGGAAAGTTAAAGCAGTCTCAAACTGGATTATTTCCACAGTGCATTTTGGACCAGCGCTGGCCCCTGATGTATATGCATTAGCCACTCTCTGATCAGGACTCCCAGGCATGTGCAGACTGATGTTTAAAGATGGGTGTCTGTCAATAACAGTTCACATGTTTTGTACAGTAAGTGTAATGTGGGTGGACTCTCTGCAAACCAGTTCAGACACATGACCATATTGTTGGTGGCCTCAGCAGAGGATTGCTGATCTATAAACACTGTTTCTTATTCAAGTTCTACAGCTTCTACACCAGCATCTGAGCATATAAAATCTGGAATTTATGTGTGGAATGAGTGAGAATTTAGTTAATTTTTCCCTTGAGGATTTACCAAAATTCACAAACATCTTCTGTTTGGAAAGGCCTGGGATTTTTTTTAAAAAACAAATGTAGGAGAAAGCAAAACTGACATATTTGCCTATTCAGGCCCTGAGGTTTGAATACTTAACTCTTAAAAGTCTGACTTTGAACTCCCAACTGTTTAACACATTGGTGTTCAATTAAGGTCAATTAAATTTTTGGTGAAATGTTCTTTACCTTTTAGACATAATAGGTAGGCACAATGTAGTCCTGTCCATGCTGGGAATAGCTGTACCTATTGAACTTGGCCAACGGAGGTAGATGAAACCCTCCTTTTTATTCAGTTTTGATGATAATTTACCAACTTTTGTAAATAAAAAAATAATCATGTCTGTGATGCAAAGAACATGAGATTTAAACACATTGATTGTGGGAGAAAGAGAAGCTGACAGATATTTTCATTCCAGTGTATAAATTGAATATTGGAAATTCTTCCTTTTCTTACCCAAATGAATACTACAATATTAACACTTCTATGGAATTATTAGATGCTTTAGATTTCACAGATAACAAATGTATATTTCACCATAAGAGGAATAGTATCTTCTTTCTAACACTTCACAAATATGTTCTACCTCTCTGTAGAAGTTAAAGTTTGAGGACTAATCATGTAGGAAGCAACTGCAATTTTTCTATAAATAATATGGATCTATAGAAAGAAGACACAGATGGCATTTTGATAATATTAAAGCTTCATTCATTGTTGATCATAAGTATTCAAGGGAGCTAACAGCTCAGTTGTCATCCACAGGTAGTTCTGTTTAAAAAGAAAAAATTATTTATATCATTGCCATGAGTAGTGGCCAAATTTATTGACTGGTACATTATTCTTTGCAAATAAGTTCTACCTTAGCTTTAGTCTTATTATAATTAAAATGATGGGATCTTTAATCTTTTATGAATTTTTAAATCACATTTTGAATATAAATGCACCATTCAGTAAGAATTAAATTAATCACTGTCAAGTAACTTATGAGAGGTGAAATATTTCTCTCTCAATATGATCAGCCAATAAAAAGCTCATTCTTTTTTTTTCTGTTTTGACCCAGCTGAGTAGGGAGATTTGTTCATCATTTTTTCAGACACTTTTATTTAGTATCTGATAGTATGACATGGAATCTGGAGCACAACATGTGATAAACAAGAATCTGCACTTATGGAGAAAGGCCAAGGTTGGTTGCTTTATTGGACTAGATTTTTCCCTTCTGCCATCTGATATTCACTGAACTGGTAGCTGAAGTATGTCTAAACAGAACCTAAAAATGTATTGTTTTTGACCAATACACCCAGAATCCCCCAGTGCTTAACTGAGTGCTTAACTTTCCAGTCAACATGGGTATTGGTCAACAAAAAACAGGCTGGCAGCATTCTTCTCTACTTAGATACTGTGGTAAAAAAAAAAAAGGATACTCTATCCATCCTGATATCTAGAATAAGGGACTTTATCCTGCAAAAAACAAAAAAACAAAACCAAACTCCAAAATAAAATGGAGTTCTGTATTTATAAACAATGCACTAAGGTCTGTCTGCTTGCATGATTAAACACCATGCAGAGAGAGAGTCAAGCTATGTTATCAGCAGCACCATGTGAATATGCATGAAAGTAACAAACAGTTCAATTTTTTTGAATGTTGTATCACATCTCAAGTAAATACTCCTTGCACATATTAAAATATGTATCTCACCTTCTTTGTGATATGGTAGTTTTCACTGCACCCAGTTTGTCTTTAGATCCAATTCAGACCCATGCATTTTGTCTCTCTGACAACATCACTCTGTATTGGGGGAGGGAATGTTGAAATGCCATCATTTCATTTTTGAGAAGTTTTAAATGGCATTTTTGAGAAGTTTTAAAAACAGCATGAGCCAAGAAAAGGAGTATCTAGTGGCTTGCATCCATTTGGGTTTCAGCATCACATAAGGTAGAATGGCAGAAAACAAGCATAGATTGTGTTGCCAAGCAAAACTTGGCAAGCAAAGTGTGACATTATCTGTAAGACATTACTTTTGAGGATAAAGGGATGTAATAATTTTTGTGAATCACAGATTCATAGAGCTGAAAGAGACCACAAGGACTATCTACTAGTCCAACCCGCTTTCATATAGGAAAACACAATCAAAGCACTCCTGACACATGGCCATCCAGGCTCTGTTTAAAAACCACCAAAGAAGGACACTCCACTGCACTCTGAGGCAGCATGTTCCACTGTTCAATAGCTTTTACCATCAGGAAGTTCTTCCTAATGTTGAGGTGGAATCTCTTTTCCTGTAGCTTGCATCTGTTGTTCTGGGTCCTGTTCTCTGGAGCAGCAGAAAACAAGCCTTCTCCCTCCTCAATATGACATTCCTTCAAATATTTAAACAGGGCTATCATGTTACCTCTTAACCATCTCTTCTTCAGGCTAAACATACCCAGGTCCCTAAGTTTCTCCTCATAGGGCATAGTTTCCAGACCTATTCCCATTTTGGCTGCCCTCCTTTGGATGTGTTCCAGCTTGTCAATAACGTTCTTGAATTGTGGTGCTCAGAACTGGACAATAATAATAAGTGCAACCATGAATAATATAACTGCAACAGTTTTTCCTTTTCCCATGTAACTTATTCAGGGAAAAATGTTTTGTGCAAATATTTTGAGAAGATATTTTCAGATGTTGGGCCCGTATTTTATTTTTAAAGAAAGTTTTTACTTCCCAGGAACTAAAAAGTAACAGAAAAATAACATATAATGTAACAAGTTACCAAAAGTGCTTTGTAATGTTAATGGTAACAAGTTTGAGAGGTTTGGGGGCTTTAAATGAGTATATAACAAATTACTTTTAAAAAAGCTCATCAAATAAACTCTTCCCATTTAACTCACTCCACATTTCAATGATAAGACCTTTATGCCCCATTATAATATTTTCTATTGCCAGGGTGATGTTATCATGCCCATATCTTCTAGATATTTACATTATGTTGTTGTTGCTGTTTTGTGCCTTCAAGTAGTTTCTGATTTATGATGACCCTTAGTTCGTGGTAACTCATGATGTCACCCCCCCCATTGACCTTCTCCCATTTCACACCATATAAAATCCTTAGTAATGCTTTTTTGCATTAATCTTACTTGTAAATCATAATTCCCATATACCACTGAATAGAATGCCAGTAGTTGTGACATAAACAACTAGCAAAATTAAAATTATACCTTCAAATTACTATATCATAAGCACAATCTAAATGTATTTACATATGCATAGTTAATATTTGGTTAAAATGTGATGTTTTAAAAGAAAATGTAAAAAGAATAATAAAAAATCATTTTTAATTTTTTTTAAAAATTGAAATTTTGAAATTTGAAATTTTAACTTTTAAATTTTTGGAGCCTTCCTTTCATCCCACTCCCACCATCTCTTAAAGCATTTTAAAGGGAAGCAGATCAATGTCACAGCCCATTTCTGCCAAAAGGTAGGAGTTTGTGAAGCAGTGATGTCACCCTCCCTTAAGGTGTCACCTGGTGTGGTCCACACACACACACCCTAGTGATGCCACTGCCATTAGGCATTCTGAACCATTTTGGGGTGAGGTGTTGTTGTTTTTTTGCCTGAACTGGCAAATCCTTTTATTTGGAAAATTCAAAAATCCTCCAAAACCAGTTGAAAATATGATGGTTTGCTTCCCCTAATCCCCTGAGTTTCCCAAATTTCCCACACAAATCCAAACAGAAAACCTGCCCCCAAATAAGCTCAAATGGTGTCTGGAAGTGATGTTGCATCACTTCAGGTATGCCAAAATGTGCTGTTGCGCCCCCTGCCCAACCTTGCACAGTTGCCCCCCCATCTAGTGTATCACATGCAACCTTTTCCTGCAGCCCAAGAAACCACTCTTAAAAGCAGAGTTCTTAGCTTTACAAAGTTGCATCTGATGAGCAAGAGTCTGTAGATGGAAGTAAAAATATGACACATTTGTATACATGCACACAAAAGCGTTAATCTTGCATACAGAGCCCATTGCAACCTGGCACAAGAAATCTCTGGATATTCAAATAGTTTTTGTGAGACTTTTCTGTGACTTTTACTCTTCATTTACATTGTCCACACTGAACCTGGGTTGGCTGCATTTGCATTGATAAATGAATAGCAATTGGGCCTGGGCCTGGATGTCAATTTAAGTCTCTCTTTAATAGCAAAAGTGAAGAACAGCACCAATGTTCACCAGTAGAAGTCCTGTATTTTCCCTTCACAGTTATTCTGTACGTTTGTACCTAGTGTGTCTCTGCATACAATCTAAGGGTAGGAGCCAGAACACATTGCAATTCATGCCATAGTGAATTTCTTGGTGTTTAAGGTGCTATAAGACACTTTCTTATGGCTGGCATCCTGTTAGTAACATTTACATGTGTAAGGCACAGTACACATGCAGGCTGCAGCATGGACACATTCTGCTGACAGTGTTGGAAATAGAGTTGTTCATACAAGTCATTGACATGTGTTCTGCAGTGTTGCTATTCTGTATGGGGTTGTATAGTGCTAGCATAGCATAACTCCACAAAGGGGTATTTATGCTATACTGAGGAGCTGCTGGATTGCACTCTATTTGTGTAGCTACACATATATTTGTTAACATCTGAGAATATTTCAGTGCTGAGCCAGCCAAGAACATTTGCTGCTAGAGCCACCACAATTCAAAAGGATTTTGACAAGCTGGAGCATGTCCAGAGGAGGGCAACTACAATGGTGAAAGGTCTGGAAATCATGCCCTGTGAGGAGAGGCTTAGGTAGCTGGGTATGTTAGCCTGGAGAAGAGAAGGTTAAGAGGTAATATGACAGCCCAAAATATTTAATTTGAAAGGATGTCATACTGAAGATGGGGCATGTTTGTTTTTTGCAGTTTCAGAGAACAGACCTGGAGCAATGGATTGAAACTACAGGAAGAGAGATTACATCTCAACACCAGGAAGAACTATGGAATCCCCTTCTTTGGAAGTTTTTAAACAGAGGCTGGATGGCCATCTGTTGGGGGTACTTTGTGTATTTCTGCAAGGCAGGGAGTTGAACTTGATGGCCCTTGAGATCTCTTTCAGTTCTATAATTTTATTATTCTGTGCCCTCTACCTCTACAAATTAAAGTACTTGCCCCTGCCCCCAGGACCTAAAAATGGCCTTGCAGGTCCTCATGTGGCTGGTGATCCATCGTTTCCTCACCCCTGATTTAATGGATCTATTCTAGCTGAGACTACGAATTCAGTTTAGATCATAGAACTTCAACCAGGTCAGGAGACATTCTCTCTGAATCCATACAAATCCCACAGCCCACTCTCCTCCTCCTTTCCATTAAAAATGCAAAAAATAAATAAATAATAATAATAATAAAATAAATTAAAAAAAAATAAAAAAAAATAAAAAAATTAAAAAAATCAAGTGAACAAAAGAATATTTTTAAGATTCCTAAATCCGGGTTCTAAGGATGGCTGTTTCACTCTGCCTAATGGTAGGACTGGCCCTAGGACATTGTAAACAAGGGTTATATAGGATGGCATATCTTGAACTGTACCAATTTGGCAGGGAAAATCCTAATTAATCTTCTGACATTCCACTTTTTCAGCTGCTTTTAATATGTCCCCATTTCTCTCTCCTCCCACTGCCTCCCCTTTTTGTCCTCTGCTTGCTTCAGCTGGTCCAAATTGAGTACAAAATGTCAAAGTGCTCAATTAACTCTGCAGGGTAGAGAGGAGAAAGAGGGGACAGAACCTTGTCCTTCCCAGTAGGCTCAGGCAAAATCAAGTTCCTGTAGGCTTTTCTAGTTTTCTAATTAATAACTTTTGCCATCTTGACCAAGCTCTGATGTTGCTTGGGCACAAGTAGGATTTCACCTGTGAAATGTTGAAAGCTATGAGGTGGCCATTTACACTTCTCCAAAAAAAGAAAAGAAAAAGAAAGGAAGAAAGAAAGAAAGAAAGAAAGAAAGAAAGAAAGAAAGAAAGAAAGAGAAAAAGAAGAAAATAAGAAAATAGAGAGAACAAAAGAGGGAAGCGACTTGCAGAAAACAACACATGCAAATTTATCGATGCAGATGCAAAACTAATAAGCTTATCACATGGCACTTAAGAAACGGGAACAGAACGCAAGGGAATGGAACAGAGCAAAAATGCATTTTACTGCATGGGAGAATGCCACTGATGCTTCCGGGAGTCCCCGATCCATTCCTCAGCTGTTCCTGGCAGCTGCTTTTTGAAAAACGATTTTGAACCGTCCTTCAAAAATCAGCTGGCAGGAATGGCTGGGGAACAGATCTGGGACTCCCAGCGGCATTGGTGAGCCGTGCAATAAAATGCATTTTTGCTCTGTTCTGTTCCCTTGCATTCTGGTCCGTTCCCATTCTTCGAAGTGCCATGCGATAAGCTTATAAAAGTGGTATTTTTCAATATATGAGCCAGTGTGATGTAGTGGTTTGAGTGTTGGACAACAACTTTGGAGACCAGGGTTAAATTCTCTGCTTGACCATTAAACCCACTGGGTGACCTTGGGCAAGTCACACACTCTCAGCCTCAGAGGAAGGCAATGGAAAATCACCTCTGAACAAATTTTGCCAAGAAAACCCCATGCTAGGTTTGCCTTAGGATCACCATAAACTGTAAATGATTACTCAGAGTAGATGGTCAGACTGCAAGATTCCTGTTCTCCTGCCTTAATGAGGTTCTTTATTTTCAAATCAGACTAGGCAGCCCTTCAAAGAGAGGGCACCTACAAAAAGAGGACTGTCCTCATAGAGGACAGACCTCTCAAAAGAGGCCACGGGGCCACACAAGAGACAAGAGAAGTGCCACTCCATTGACATGCAATGTTGTTTGTCAGCACCCCCACTCCCTAGGTCTTGCTGTGATTCCTTTTCCATTTTCTCTCCTGGGGAGCAAATGCAATCAATGGAAAATGTTCTTCAGGCCTTTACTGTGAGTCTTGAAAGAAGACACTAGAGGTTTAAGCAATGCTTTTCTGGCAGGTCTCCTTTGTGCTGAAGGATTTGATTAGGCTAAAGAGTATAATGTTCATGAAGTCCCGCAAACTGGAGAGGACTAGAAAAGGAGTGCATTTGCTAAAAACCCTTTCTATTCTCTACTCTCCCCCACCCCTCCCCTAGCTCTCCAATATCATTTCAAAGAGGAGGTGGTGATACTCTATTCCTTGGAGTACTGTTTAAAGTCAGGAGGAGCAATATTTAAGCACATGGTAGGGCAGACGGGCGTTTGAAATCCATGCCTCCCCTTTCTGTTGTACTGATGTGCCTTTAGGGGATGCTTGCCTGTTTGTAGTTTGTTTTCTTTTGTTTAAGGTTTCAGCTAGTGCATTGACTAATGATTATATAGCAGTAAACTCTTGTCCCTGCTAAATTCAGAGGTAATGCCTCAAAAGCATTTTTCCCCTGTGTGACATAAAACCATAAAAGAACGAGACAAACCCCTTTGAGGAAGAATCATCCTTTGTTTAAAGAAAGAAAAGGCATTCTCTTGATGCCAGGAGTTGGCGGGTGGGTGTCGAATTCAAATCAAAGATAGAGCTAATTGATAAAAAAATAAAATAAAAGGCATGCAAGCTGATCCTTCAGAGGCAAGCTGGTGGCGGTATAGTTGTTGTTTTGTTTTGTTTCTGTGTATGTATGTGCAGAGCTGGCAACATTAACTGTGTATTTTTGTATTATTACATATTGATAATTATATTTTTTTGTGAATTTGATTTTCATCTCACTGTCTCAACCAAGGTTGATGTTATTGAAAGATACTGCACTCACACCAGGAAAAGGAATGGGACCAAGATTGTGTCTAGATTAGAAATCTGTTTTCATTATTCACATCTAATGTATGCATTTTCACTGAAATGTATGAGAGATGTAACAGGAGATATATTTTGCCTTATTAATAAGCAACATCTTACCAACTGGACAGATTCCTGAAGTGATTTAAAGGTGTCAGTTGTAAAGAAAACACTTTAAACATGACACACTTACATTGTATGCATACAATCCCCTTTTCAAAACCTAGGCTCAAACTTGGCTGAAAATATATCACCCATTTCTGTACAATAATGAAAGCAGGCACAAAGGGCAATTAGGCCCAACTTATTCCACACACCCCATTGAGCTTTTATAAATATTATTCACTCTTGTATTTATAAAACTTGCATTGAATAGGATGCAGATAATGAGAGTATATTTTTGTAATCAGTGGCCAAACCTAAACTGTTAATTCCTAATTAGAGTAGACCTATTGAATCAAACATGATTCAATGGTCTACTGTACTTGGTATTCGTAATTGGATTTAGATGGGAGAGGATTATGTAGATTCCTAGATATTGTCAAAGTGCACCTTCTAGCATTCCTCACCACTGGCTATGCTGTTTAGGGCTGATGGGAGTTGGAATTCAACAACAGCTGGAAGACCATGCAAACTCCACCCTGATGTAAGACAATGGACCTTATGTTTCTCAAATCCTATTGATTTCAATGGATCTATTCTTATTAAAGATAGAGACAGTCCATTGAGTATAGTCTATTTACAAAAATATTATAGATTCGTTTTGTTTTGGTCTTTGAAGTTAGAAAGAAAAAAATCAACCTACTTACTTATCTATCTAGTTAATCAATGTAACCAAAGGATCAGATTGCAACAGTTTTTTTAAGAACTTCTGCATTTAGTCTCCAGTATTGTTGTTGTTATGTGTCCTGATGTCAATTCCAACTTATGCGAACCCTATCTTTTTTTAAATTCAAAATTGACACTGACACCATCGGCTCATAATGTACAACCTGTCTCTATACTATTTTATGGAAGTTGCTAAATGTATGGATATTTAGGAAAGTAGAATATGAATGATTAAACTAAGTAAAAGTGGTTTGCCCAGTCAATGGGGGTCACACCTCTGGCTTCCTCACCTGTTATATCCATGAATTTTAAAATCTGGCATAATGGCAAAAACTTGTTTTGTGCTTATAATGCTTATTTAGGAAAGGTTTGGGTGTGTTTACTAGCTGTTGGTACTATATTTGTTCTCATATCTTTTAAGCATATTAGCTGGCAACCTATTGGTTAGTCCCAAGTCAAGTAGACCAATTATTGACTGGTGAGAACACATAGGTAAATCCTGCTAATTGACTGGATCTACTCTACTTAGAAACTAGCAAGAGAATTTAGGCAATTATTTGGTTATTTCCAGTGGCCATTTTCTTTTGATGAAGGCTATCAGTCAAATTAGTTTTGTTTTACTGAAATTTGGAATTCTGCAAATTCATATATGCTTTTGACTTGTTTGCTCATATTTTGAAAATTAATACAAATTAATTAATACAAATGGATCCCTTGCACCCACTGGCTAAAATATAAGTAGTGTTGGAAAGACAAATGCTTGCCTTCTATTTCTCAATGGCTGGAAGACCTCATAACCCTTTCAATTCTTGAGATGTTCACTTTGTATGGACATGTATTCGGACATTTTTTAGAAAGTTTATACGTAAATAGTTTCTCATTCTTGTGTTTCCAGTTTATTATCTGCTGATTTGTTCATTTTAATTAATTGGATTTCACTTGCTTAAATTTCTCTCAATAATTTTTTGCACAATAAGAATTAAATGGGGAAAAGTAACAGAGCAATCCTACCTTCCAGTTATTACTGCAAGATGGTGGTAAGGTCACTACTAAATCCTTTTGAGCCTGTAGAACAAAATGATACATTGACAAGGATAGTCTTTGTGACATAATGTTGTTGTGCCAGAAGTGTACTGCCCCCAGCGTAGTGAAGTAGCAGAACACCATTTGTACAAGGAAAAATGGCCAGAGATGGTTTCTATTGAAAGAATCTATTGAAAGCCATTGAAATTCATTCATTAGAATCCTGAACATTCTCAGCTTTCAATTCTACAGTCATCATTGCTTCAAAGAAATGCAAACACTCACTCAGCCTCAGAGGAAGGCAAAGGCAAACCTCCTCTGAACAAATCTTATCAAGAAAACCCCAAGACAAGTTTGCCTTAGGATCACCATAAGTTGGAAATGACTTGAAGGGGCTGTGAGGTGACCTAGCTTCTATTGGGGAGTCTGTGTGTGTGCACATACCTTCAAGTCATCTGTCAACTTATGGTTTCTCCATAAATTTCATAGGGTTTTTGGCAAGGAATACTCAGAGATGGTTTTTCCAGTTGTTGACTCTGAAATATAGCCTATAGCACCTGGTATTTGTTGGCAGTCTCCCGTCCAAGTACTAACCAGCTCTGGTCCTGCTTAGGTTCCAAGATTAGATAGGATCTGGTGCCTTCAGGACATTTAGACCCCATATAATTTGATTGAACCTTACAACAAAATGCTTGAAGTGTATATATTATGGGCACTGCATTTTAAAATGTCTGCCACGTCAGAAAGTCAAGTCATGTGGTCTTGACGTCAGAAAGTCATGGGCCCCTGCCATCATTGGGTCACTCATCACCAAGTATCATGGGGGGTGGGGGGGACCATTGCCTCTGAGGTTTGCTCTCTTGAGGATACTCTGCCAAAGGTACCTTGAAACCTAGCACTAGCTTTCCTTACATGGGGAGAAAGAAGTAAAAACATTTGCAGTGACTGTCCATGTTGGAGCATAGGAGTCAACCACATGAGGCGGCAACCACGGTTCAGCACAAACTAGGGACGTTATCACACGTGGGCCAGTTTCGTTGTTAAAGAGATAATAAAGTGGAAATAAAGCATCCTGAAAAGAAAGCGAAAAAAGAGCTTAATTGCGCAAAAGCTTTTCACACGTAATTACAGTAATAAGGAATTAAGCTAAAGCGAAAAAAGACATTTTTAACTTTTATACACAAGTGAAAAGAACCCGTATATGTACTGGAAATGGGTGTGTTTCCTGACCAGACTCCTCCTTTTCCAGGGCGGGTCCTGCATTTCTCGATCTTCTTAAGTAACTGCTCCAGGTAATTGTTTGTTTCTGCCAGTAGTATCATGTTGTCTGTATATCTTAAGTTGTTAATGTTCCTTCCTC
This sequence comes from Phrynosoma platyrhinos, assembly GCA_020142125.1. Classification (NCBI taxonomy): domain Eukaryota; kingdom Metazoa; phylum Chordata; class Lepidosauria; order Squamata; family Phrynosomatidae; genus Phrynosoma; species Phrynosoma platyrhinos. The sequence goes on along the minus strand of JAIPUX010001232.1, from coordinate 51,027,208 downwards.
CTATCTTCACTCCTCCTGCTTTTGAGATTATTTCTGCTCTGCATATGGTATTTCTGCATATAGGTTAAATAAATACATGAAAGAATGCAGCCTGCCCTTGCCTGATCCTTTGCTGATTAGGAATCATATTCAGTTCTAATGGCAGCCTCTTGTCCTGAGTAAAGGTTATGCATCAGGATAATCAAATGTAGTGGTACTCCCATTTCCTTGAAAGTGTTTGGCAGCTTTCCATTATCTATGCAGTCAAAGGCTTTCTTGTAGTAAATAAAACACATGTAGATTTTCTTTTGGAATTCTTTGGCACGCTCCATTATCCATCACATGTATGCAATGCGTCCCTAGTGCTTCTTCCTTTCCTGAAACCAGCTTGTACCACTGGGATTTCTCTCTCCACATATGGTAGGAGTCTTTGAGACAGAATTTTGAGCATGACTTTGCTTGCATGGGAAATCAGTGCAATAGTCCTGAAGTTACTGCAATCTTTCGTGTCAGCTTTTTTGTGTATAGAAATATATATTGATCACTTCCAATCTATGATCCACTGCTTTGTTTTCTATATTTGTTGTCTGATTTTAGTTAGAGCTGACCTTGATTGTAGTAGTTCTATTTGTATCTCATCTGTTTCTGGTGATTTATTCTCCCCAATTGGTTTGAGTACAGCTTTCACTTTGAGTTCCAAAATTTGGGGTTCATCTTTGTAAGTTTCTTTTTCCCATGTGTCATTCATCCCTTTACATTTGTATACAGCTCTTCTGTGCATTGTTTCCATCTTTTAAAAAAAAATTGTCATGGCCAGGTATTATGTTCCTCTTCTGATCATATAGCATCCACACATTGGTTTAAATTTTACATCTGAGTATTTATTATCACTCTGGATGTTATCACACGTGGGCCAGTTTCGTTGTTAAAGAGATAATAATGTGGAAATAAAGCATCCTGAAAAGAAAGCAAAAATAGAGCTTCATTGCGTAGAAGCTTTTCACATGTAATTACAGTAATAACGGAATTAAGTTAAAAGCGAAAAAAGATGTTTTTAACTTTTATACACAAGTGAAAAGAACCCCGTACATGTACTGGAAATGGGTGTGTTTCCTGACCAGACTCCTCCT
>JAIPUX010001232.1:50990210-51004499 GCA_020142125.1 Phrynosoma platyrhinos | reverse complement strand
GGTAGCTGGGCAATGGCATGAAGACAGCATGGGGACTGTTTTGAGTGCGATAAAATCTATTTCCCTTCCTTCATGCACATTCACGTGCGCCCCCAGCACATCCACAAAAGTGAGTGCGATAACCCCCCTTGAGTCGACTGGCTCATGATGACCCTGTGGATGAGACATCTCCAAGACCCCCTATCCTCAGCTTCTCTGCTTTGGCCCTATAGATTCAGATCTGTGTCCTCCCTGATCGATTCCAACCATCTGACATGTGGTCTTCCTCTCTAACTACTGCCTTCTAGAACTCATTTGTTTGTCTTCTTGGCCATCCACAGTATCCTCAGCACTCTTCTCCAGTGCCATATCTTAAATGAGCTGATTTTCTTTCTGTTGGCTTTTATCGCTGTTCAAATCTCACATCCATACATGGTGATGGGAATACAATTGGGAATACAATACAAAGCAGGATATTAAATAAATAAACAAATCAGATGGGCACCCAGGTGCTACACATGACAAGACACATGTAACAAAATGGATGCCTAGATTTTCAAAAAATCCACCATAGAGGAAGACAAAAATAATAGTTTCCATTATAATAGCTTCTCTGGTATGCATTGCTTTGATGTTTGCTTTTTTCACATTTGTATTTCTCATTACATATTTGAAAACTATTAATCTGAATGCATGGAGCAGAAAGCTGAAACATGGCTGATAGAGTCTACTTCCTAGAAATTATTAAAACATTTATATTCTGCCCCTCATTAAGTTAAGTAAGAAACTTAAATTGAGTTATTAAGAACAGCTGCTGTGAAAAGTGCCATTGTTTACAAATGGTGGATCATGTCTATGGGCTTGTCTACCTTGGCAGAAAACCACATTCTCACCCTTTAGCCACAGTGCAGGCTCCCAGTCTGCAGCAACTCCAATAACACCACTCTGTGGCAAGATCAGAGTAACCTGGAAGAAAAGAGCAGTACTACAATAATCAAGTCTCCAATAGTGCAAAGTATTTCTGGCCACATGGCCATGCCCTTACCACTGATCCAGATTTTCCAGGCAAATGCAGGGTAAAGGGGGTTCAATTTTCTTCAGAGTTTTGGAGAAAAACTCTGCATTGCCTCTGAGTTCTGAGGAATAATGTGCCCTGATTACAGCCACTATGGAAAGAGTACAGGGTTTCCCACAGGTGTAGACAAGCTCTATATCAGGTATGTTTAAAGTTCTGTTGAAGAAACAGCAGTCATACGACACATGCAGGGACATAGATGTCCCTGTTCTCATGATGATAGCATCATTATTACTGTTCACCAGAAGCTGAGGACTGGATTTTGGGACATCATGACTAGCACTAAGAGAACAGCTTGAAGGCATCTCACCTGGAGGTATTAGAGGGAAGGCTTTGTACAGGCTTATGGTGAGAGAGACACAGTTCCAGACTGCATAACTCACCAGAGAGTTTGGGAGTTTCTGATCAATTTTTCCCCAAGCAAAACCAACTGATTCCAAGGGGAAAAAAGAGGATCCCAACAACTATTGTACAGTTAGTCTGGCATCAATACCAGGAAAAATTCTAGAGCAGATCATTAAACAGAGTGTCTGTGGACATTTATAAAGCAATGCCATTATCACAAAAAGTCAACATGGGTTTCTGAGAAACAAGTCAATCAACAAGTCAAACAGGTTGCCAGACTAATCTAATCTCCTTTTCTGATAAAATTACCAGCTTCGTAGACAAAGGGAATGCTGTAGATATAGCATATCTTGATTTCAGTAAGGCCTTTGACGGTTCACCATGACATTCTTGCAAACAAGCTTGTAAAATGTGGGTTAGACAAGGCAACTGTTACATAGATTTGTAATTGGTTGACTGGCCAAACCCAAAGGGTGCTCAGCAATGACTCCTCTTCATCCTGGAAAGAAGTGACCAGTGGGGTGCCACAGGGTTCTGTCCTGGGCCCAGTGCTGTTCAACATCCTTATCAATGATTTGGATGAAGGAATAGAGGGCATGCTTATCAAATTTGCAGATGACACCAAATCAGCAGGAATAGCTAATACCACCCCAGAGGATAGGACCAAAATTCAAATTGACCTGAATAGATTAGAAAATGAATTTCAACACAAAGAAATGTAAGGTACTGCACTTAGAGCAAACAAATGAAATGCATAGCTATAGGATGGGGGACACCTGGCTTAAAAAGACTACTTGTGAAAGGGATCTAGGAGTCCTAGTAGACCACAAGTTAAACATAAGCCAATAATATGATGCAGCAGCTAAAAAGGCCAATGTGATTTAGGTTGCATCAATAGAAGTATAGTGTCCAGATCAAGGGCAGTAATAGTGCCACTCTATTCTGCTTTAGTCAGGCCCCACCTGGAATACTGTATCCAGTTTTGGGCACCACAATTAAAAAAGGATGTTGACAAATTAGAGCGTGTCCAGAAGAGGGTGACCAAAATGGTGAAGGGTCTGGAAACTATGGGTATGTTTAGCCTGGAGAAGAGACGGTTAAGGGGTTATATGATAGTCCTGTTTAAGTATTTGAGAGAGTGTCACATTGAGGATGGAGCAAGCTTGTTTTCTGCTGCTCCAGAGACTAGAACATGGAACAATGGATGCAAACTACAGGAAAAGAGATTCCACCTCAACATTAGGAAGAACCTCCTGACAGTGAGAGCTGTTCACTGGAGTGGGACACACTCCCTCAGAGTGTGGTGGAATCTCCTTCCTTGGAGATCTTTAACCAGAGGCTGGATGGCCATCTGTTGGGGATGCTTTGATTTTGAGTTCCTGCATGGCAGGGCATTGGACTGGATGGCCCTTGTGGTCTCTTCCAACTCTATGATTCTATGATTCAATTATCTCCCATAAGAATTCATGTAATTTTTTCCCCTGCTCCCAGAGAACATTGTGGTTTCAAAACAACAGAAGCAGGACACAATTTACCCAGTGGTCAAATTACATGGACCTTTTGGTTAGCAGGAATGAGGATGTCATCTTCCACAACCCATGCCCATCAAGTTCCCCTTTCCTCTCTTGAGTCTAGCTTCAGTCACAAGCCTTTGGGAGAGGGGGAATGGATTCCACCCCCCCCTGCGCCCCCCCCCGGCTAAATATTATGATTTGTTGTTATGACCCTTCAAGTTGACTTCAGCTCATGGCAACTCTATGATAAGGTTTACTTGGCAATATTTATTCAGAGGAGGCTTGCCATTGCCATTCACTAAGGCTGAGAGAAAGTGATTTGCCCAAAGCCACCCAGTGAGTTTCCATGACTGAGCAGAGATTTAAACCCCAAACTTTGGGAGTCTTCATCCGGAATTTGCACAACTGTACTATGCCAGCTTTCTGGTATGAGCTGGCCCTGCTATAATGCAAAAGTACATTGACCTCCAAGAGGTAACCAAGGCCCATTGGATATACAAAAAAGCCTGCTCCTGGTGAAACTAAAAACTACCAGAACTGGTTTGTTGGTATGTAACTACACTGGCACCTGTATTCTGAAGTCTCCTTGGGGACTTGGCTATGAGGACTATCATGATGAATGACAAGACTTCAGAATTTATATTTGTGCCACTGAGTATAAGGCACGTAGAATATTTCTACAGGCTTTGAATTTCACTGGGAGAGTTGATTTCAGAATTGAATTAAGAACATGCTTGAATCTTTAAACTAAATCCAGATTCCAGGGCACTTTGCTTAGTCTGGGCTGAGCTTTAAGTTAAGCCAAGAGCTTGACTGAACCTCAGACTTCTCTCTTCAGACATTCCACAAGGCCATACCATACCCTGTAATATTTCACAGATGCAGGAACTGAGTAAACCAAAGGGATTATACAGAAGGTGAAAATAATCCAGACAGAATCTGGGTTCAATTTTGTTGTTCACATGCATTTTGAATGAATTTGATTAAGGTTTCTTTTTGGAGTGGGGTTGCCAAAACTCCTCACACTTAACCTGGGATAATTGATGTCGGATTTCCCCCCCGGGTTTTTCTAAAAGATTCTGATTCTTGGCTGTGTGAAAAACAGATGTGAGTAGACCTCAGATAAACCGGGATAAAACTCTACATGCCCTGAACATACTTTAAATATGTTCACGTCATTGACTCCATCTTTATTAGAGTGCTGACATGTGTGAGCAACCAAACTTGCAGAGAAGTACATAGTTACAGTTCCATAATGTGAAACCCAGAATGCAGGAGTGAGATTATTAGCATAGTTGCTCTAAAACAACAACAGTGTGTGAATGATCCCTCAGACAGAGTCAGGAGTGGGAGGAGGAGAACAAAACCAGGACATTTTAAATGCAGTGAGAAAGTGGGACAGCAGAGGATTAATCTGGGCTGTCCCTGCCAAATTAGGACAGTTAAAGGATATGACATTCAGAATGTCAGGCTTGCCCAAGTTGCGATAGCTTTGAAAATTTACTTTGTTAGAGAGCTGACCATACAGACTGGGGGATTCTGGGGATTCTTATTTTTAAAAAAGGAACTTTTCTTTTGTGACCCTTCACAGTCTACAAATCACATGTGAAGGGATGTCAAGATCCTGAGGAACATCTAATGTGTCAGCTGATCCTGGGCAAGATAACCACTTCTGGCAGGTCATAAGAAATGGGTGGTGAGTTGCATTTACCTTAAGAAGCTTGTTATGAAGACCAGGTTAGTGAATGAAATCAGTTTGGAAAATGAAAGTCAAAGGGAAACTCTTCTTATTTCGTGTGCATGCACATTTACCACAGATTGGCTTAAATTTTGTTGTTAGTACCAATGAGAATAAACTCATTGAATCAATGGAATTTACATAAGTGTTGACTCTCTATTCAATTGATTCAATAGGTGGTCATTTGCTGAGACTGTCAATAGGATTCAGACCATTTATTATTATTATTATTATTATTATTATTATTATTATTATTATTATTATTATTATTTGATACCCCGCCCCTCTGAGCGCAATCGAGGCGGCTTACATCATAAAATCAATATACAGTAGTTAAGATCAACTTCCTCCCCCCTCCCCCCCTTAAAAAAATTATTAAATCAGTTACAATTTAAAAGAATATAAAGGAGGTGGATTCCTCCATATAAAAACAACAACAATACATAACGAAAAAGTGCTGGCAGATGTATAATTTTCTGGCAGATGTTTTACAGGACATTTCCTGGTCTGCATTCCCTAGACTGGATACAAACAAGATAAAATGCAATCAAGTGCAGAAGCATCTGATAAAAATGTTTGTTATTAAAAGAAGAGGGAACCTTCAGACAGACTGTGGCTTAGAAAATGGATGTGAAAAGCAGAGAGAGCTTGGGAAAGTTTACTTTTTGAACTACAACTCCCAGAGCCCCTCCTCATCCAGGCTTCAAAAGCATCTTTTTTTTTTTTAAAAAAAAAAATCACATTAGACCTAAAACATACAAAAAACATTGGCCATAAAACATATGTTACACAATTAACTATTGTTCTATAAAAACAAAACTTTCTAGTCTCTACAATCTAAATATCACTTTATTTTTTAAATCTACTTTTATTTCTATTTCCTATTCTCTGATACTCTATCTTCTTGAAATGTAACATTTCTAGTTTCCTTCCCGTTGTCTCTTTCATATGTGAGTCTTCTATCTATACTCTACGTCATTTTCCTTTATTCATTATTGTCTGTATAAATTCTAAGGTTCTTGACCATCCATCATTAAATCTGTCTGTTGATTTATTTCTGATCAGACATGTTAATTTGTCTATATAGTCACGCATTTTCCATAGCCGTTCTGTTATCATCTTTTAAGCATCTTTTCCGAGCTCTGTAAATGAAGCCCATAGATGTGGGCTTGATAGATATGCACACCCCTCTTCTGAATACCACTGCAGTCAGCTTCTGTTCCTATGGAACATTCCTCTCTCTGGTACACACTTACACAGTTAATAATGAGGAGAAAACAACCCAAGTGCCAGCCTCTCTACTTCTTAATGAGCAATACTGCTCATCTGAAATGACCCCTGCTTTCCTAAACACACAGCCATCTAATCTGAACCAGTGTGCCAATTATGGGCCTCTGTGGAGCACTTTGCCATGAAACAATCAAGTCACAATAGGATTAGAGTGGTGTTGGAGGGAGACCACAAGGGAAAGGAGGAAGCCAGTCTAGCTGTCAGCCTGTTCTTTTCAATCCTCAGTAAACGGCCCTATAGCCACCTCCGTGGCACTGTGTTATTGTTCTTTCATAAATCCTCAGCTGAACAGCACATAGTGAACAAATAAGAAGTCTGCCACCCCATCCTTGCTGTAGTATGCAGATCTTGCAAACAACATCCAGGGGTATTGGCATAAGTTTTGTTAGAGAAGTGATGCAGAATCCCCTGCCAAGCCAATGTGGGATAGTTCGATTGTTGGACTGAGACAACAGGAGACCAGGGTTTGAACCTCCTCTGCCATGGATGGTAACTTTAGGCAAGTCGCACAGAGAACAGCAACTGCAAACTTTCTCTGAATAGATTGTGGCAAGAAAACCCTATGATAGGGTTGCTTCAGGGTCACCGTAAGTTGGAGTCAACGTAAAGGGACACAATAACAAGAAAAGCAGATTCTCCCATGCCTGCTGAGTTTAGCTACAATCCCCATAGCAACTGGAGGGAATATGGACTCTCTCAGCAACAGTGAATTATTACAAGCTGTCCCTGTTGTAATCCAATGCCTTTTGGAAAGGCTTGGCCAGGAGTGGGCAAGATCCATTAGCTTTGCAAAAGAACAGCTCTTGCTGGAGATGAAAAATATGAAAGATGTTGTGTGTGTGTTTTAATAGAGATCAACAAGAATTGTCTTCATTTTTAGACTCTTAGGGGTGCTACTGTAGGGACTGTCAGGATGGGGGGGGGAATTGAACCTCAAAATTTACCATTACACCTCTGGGTGTGGGGTTTCTTAATGTAGATATTGGATTTGTACCCTACTTTTCCCCTAAAGAATAGTACTAAAGGCAGCCAGAATGACACTCAAGGTGGCTTAAACTTCCCAAAGCTGTATGGAATTTGTTATTGGTATCATTTGCAATCTTTTCCATGTGACTAATGGCTAGGTAAAGGTGACTTTACCTAAAGGCAACTTTAGGATTGGATTTAGAAATTTTGATTGGAATCTATTTGCTTTGGGCCAAAAGAGTTTATCCCACGTATATATGCTGTGTGCTATGCAAAAAATAGAATGCCTGAGAGAAGATAGCAATAGATATAGGATTCATAGGAAAAAAGATGTTACATTAAAAAAGCAATAATCCAAAAATTTTGGAGAAATATACACCAAGCAATAACCAAAACTTTAAATATAAACTACCTGATGAAACCCGAAATATATCTATTAAACATACTGAGTGACCTAGACAGAGCAACTGAAACTAAAAACTGGAAAATTTTATTAACTATAATTACAGTGGCAAGATTAGTAATAGCTAAGAACTGGAAATCACCCATGGGCCCTGAGATAGAAGAATGGTTGCTAAAATTATATGAACTATATGAAATGGATATTCTTACCTGTTTGGTAAATGGGAGTGTAATAACGGGGAGGAAAGAAGACTGGAAAAGGTTAAATCCATTGTGGGAGAACAAATGGGGTAGAAATGCAATACAATTTAACAGGAGTTGATGTAAGAGAAAGGACAGATAGATATATATAGGTATAGACATAGTTATTTATATGGGAAAACTAGGAATAAGTTTATTTACAAATAAACATAGATGTAGTCAAATAGGTTGATACATATGGATTGTAGTTAAGAAAGGCAAGTGCGATTCCAAAGTAATAATAAAGTAATGAAAAGAAGCAGATAAGAAATAAGCCAGGAACAGTTGAACTCTGCTGTTGAGAAGTCATTTAATAGATACACTATATAGATATAACGTTTTTATATATGGTTAAGAATATGTATTAAAGAGGGAGGGTAGGCAAAAAGTATGATAGTCAGAATGTTACAGTTTTTGGAGTTACTTGTCTGTGATGCACTGATTTTATTTCTCTTTATGTACCGTATTTTCCGGTGTATAAGACGACCCGATGTATAAGACGACCCCCCATTTTTCCAGTCAAAATATAGAATTTTAGCACCTCTATCCTCCTTATCCTTATACCCGGCGTATAAGACGACCCCCCCCCACTTTAACCACAGATTTTTCAGGCTAAAAAGTAGTCTTATACGCAGGAAAATAAGGTAGTGAAGAACTAAAAAATGGAAGATTTGTGTCTTAATTTCTTAAATTTTTTCACTACCATCAGTAGTACATCTTTGACTGTAATCTTATTTTATTTTATTTTATCACATTATGAACATTTGTAGGTGTGATGTGACTATTATAAACATTAATAAAAATAAAAATAAAATAAAAAGCTGTTTAGGATATATAGGCTATTTGTCATCTTAAGGCAGCAAACAAGAGAAAGATGGAAGGGAGAGAAGGTCCTCTCTATCATGCACACCAGCCCATCTGATCCTAATGGTAGATACTCACGAAGGATCTATGAGATAGGTCTTAGTTTGGGGATAAGATTATACAGAAGTTATCCTTCAGTTAATAACAGTATTTTGAATTGTGTTAAGAAACTTGTTTTTGCACTAATTCTGTTGCCCAAAAATTGCAAATACAAATACTGCTTTTGTGAAATCCATTATTATTGGTTTTTGTATTGTTTGTTGCTTTTTTGGCAAACTGAGTTATTGAGTAGTAGTAGTAGTAGTAGTTATTGTTGCTATTTCCTGTAATAAATCATAATAAATTGAAGACATTTGATGGCACTTGGATTCAGAGTCACTTGAATAGGAACAGAAATGGTCCTTTTATTAATGGAAAGGAGCATCAATCAATGTAGAGGGTGCCACTCATGGAAGAAGGAAAAGCAGCAATGTTTACTGATTCCCTTGAATCTCTACCATCTCCTGTACCACCTCTCCCAATGGTTCAGATAGGGCCCTCTAGATCAAGAAGTGTGGTGGCCAAAGGAGGATGGGGTGATGGTGGTGGTGGTGATGATAATAATCACTACCCAATTTTCCATGAGTAAGAGTAGTTTTCATTAAGTAGAACTTGATTCACAGGCTCTTTTTGATCCAATCAAATACTTATAAATCACTGCCCTTACTAGTATCCAAAGTCCATCAACATTGGTATTACATTGTGAAGCATTTTCAGTGTGTATCATTGTTCATCCTACATGCTAGACATAGCTTTTGAAGTACTGGTTTTAGAATTTACTTTGTTTTAGGTTGTAAATCATGCTGTGAGCTGCTTTGAGTTCCAATCCTAGGGAAATGATGGGATACAAATAAATAAGTGAATATTCAGTGACTCAGATTGATTCACAGACTGCCCAACATGGGGTCAAATTGAACTCTCCTATTGACATTAATGGGAAAGCAACAAATAGCTACTGCTACTGCTGTTTCTTCTTCTTCTTCTTTTGCCATTTGACATCGTTGGGTAACTGCAGAAACAGGTATGAAACCAGCACTCACCTCAAAAATGGTACAGAAAAGAAAAGAAGAAGAGACAAAGGTCTAATCTACACAGCAATTGGACACTGCTTTAACTGCCATGACTCAATGCTATGGAATCCTGGAATTTGTAGTTTGTTGTGACACTAGAGCTCTCTGTCAGAGAAGGTTAAATATCCCACAAAACTACAGATTCAGAATTCCAAAGCACTGAACCATGGCAATTAAGGTGGCGTCAATGCACTATTTCTTTATCACAGATTAGAACAAAGTGGGCAAAAATAACTGCATTAAAGTAGTCACAACTCTTTATAGAAATCTCTATAAAGATTTAGCACTCCAAATATATGAAACAAAATTATTTCTAATATATATTAGCATTGTATAATATTTTACAAGTTTTTAATCCATTTGAATTGTAAAGGGGTTTTTTTAATGATTTTTCCATTTTTATTAAACTTGCAAACGTGTACAATATTTATACTTGAGTGAATGTATTGCCAATATATATATTAGAAATAATTTGGTTTTATTTCTCTGGAGTGACAAATCTGGAGTACAGGACACATTTCTCAGAGAGCAACAGCAAATTCATTATGCAATGAGCTTGAGGTGGGGTTTGAGGTTTACTCAGAGGCCTGTCCCCATGGCACACTGGAGGAGCCTTCTAAAGCTTTTGAAAAGCTTCAAAATGATCCTTCCACCTCAACCCTACAGCCCTCCACCATCTTCTCTTTTTTCTGTTAAATTTGTCTGCCACAAACATCTAGACAACTTCAACAGGAAAGAAGAAACCCTTAAAGTAAACAAAGTTTGTCCTAGACCAATACACAGATGAAGATGTAAATCACTTCTTCTCAAACAAGGGCCACACAGAATATATACCCCACTCACTTCCATGCCAGCATTCTCTGAAGATGCCAGCCACAGCTGCTGGTGAAATGTCAGGAATAAACTCTCCCAGAACACAGCCACATAGCCCAAAAAACCCACAAAAAACTATTACTGTTGATTTGCATTCTGAGACAAGTCAATGGGGATTTGTATTCCCATCCATACTGCCTGGTAGATAAGAAGAACATTGTCATCTACACCCAACAGTCTAGTGACATTATCACATTAGGGACATTATTCACTAATTTATGAATGGAAGCATACTGGTTTGGCCTCATTTCTTATCACACTTTCCACCATGATAGTGCTTTGGCAATCTATAACTATGTGAACTGTTTTCCACACTGCCAAAACTGAAGGGTGCTGGGGGGGGGGCATGTACTCACTGTCTGGTCAGACTGGAAATGCACAGGGGGCACGGGGGGAGGGAGAATAGGAGTCACAGTGGGGAGCCCAGGTGGCTGGAGGTAGCAGCAACAGCAGCTCAGTGGGCAGGAAGAGCACTGGTGTCAGTGCCTCAGGTTCATGCTTTTGACTCCACCGTCATGGGTCCTTCACTCAGCAGCCCCATGCTTTGGGAGGAAGCAAGGAGAGAAGCAGTCACTTGTTGCCAACACTTTCCCAAAGCTGGCTGTTGTGTGAATGGAGGTGTTGGCAGACACAATCACTGCAAGGGGGAGCGAGGAGAGGAACACATGCCCACTCACACAGAAGGGACTGTTGGAATATGAATGGGTTATACAGTCAAAGGAGAAATGTAGAGATGTGTGTGTGGAAAATTCTCATGAGAACAATGTCTACTGGAAACAAAGAGAACTCAACAGCAGGTGGCCAAGAAGTCAAAACAAAGTACAGTTTTGGCCTGGAAATAGATGAGCAACACATCAACATATAAGCTCATGGGAAAGAAGTCACATGGGTTATGCTAGACAGCTAGAGGCTGGGTTAAAATACATCATACAGGCATTATTCAATCAGCATAAGGTTAACACCCAGAAGGTGGAGTATGGGAAGGGCCAAGAGGTTTCTTTGTTCTTTGTTAATATATGCAAGCAATGTGATTAGGCTGGTAGCTGGTTTTTGTTTGTGCTTGGGATTTGCTTTTACAGTGTAACTGTAACTCCTGGATTTGGAAACATGGATCTGTAACTTTTCTATTCTACAACATCAGCAAGATGTGATCCTATAGTGGATTGTATGTTGTCTTTTCTTATTTACTTTATGGAACAATAAAGCTCTACTTTAGATCTACATGATGTGTCTGCATGCTTTTAGCATGGGAAAGGTTGATGGAGGAAGCTATTTACTGTACTCTGCTGTACTGCACACCACATCCAAATATCAACAAGGACTTACCACACCAAGGTAGTCATGGAATAGCAGCAGGAGTGAGAGCCTATTGACAGGTTTTGCACAATGGCTTGAGCGCTGGACTGGAGACCAGGGTTCAATTCTCCGCTTGGCCATGAAACCCATTGGGTGACTTTGGGCAAGTCACATGTTCTCAGCCTCAGAGGAAGGCAATGGCAAACCTCCTCTGAACAACTCTTGCCAAGAAAACCGCATGATAGGTTCACTTTAGGGTCACCATAGGTCAGAAACAACTTGAAAGTCACTAGCAACAACTAATTGAATGTAAGGCAGCAGGAAGATGAACACAACACCATATGATAAATACTAGCCAAAAATGCCTTTATTCTGTTATAATTCATGCTTCATGACCAGATCCACACCTGAGTTTATGATAGAAGGAATCACATCAAGGAATCTATGGCTGGAAGGCTGAATTTCTCCCATTTAATTACAGAATCCCATGCTGGGAAAAAGACATGATATAAATTAAACAAATAATTCAATAAATGGAAGGAGCAGAATGGTTTTGCTCACAGCTGCAACATTCTAGATGAACAGTATCAATATGAACTCAGTTTGTGGGATATCCAGCAATAAAAATGCTTATCAATTGCCAGTGAAGTGAGGAGATAAATAAAAGCATGATCCAGTTTAATACTTTTGGGACTCATTGGTTTTGATGGGAGGAAAAATTACATTTGTGCTGAACTCTCCTCTTCCATTCAGAAAAGTATTAGGCTGGCGTAACTGATCTGATCTGATCTGATTTGATTGGGGATGAGATAGCCATAGCTAGCAGAGGGAGTGCTTGGCCCTCCAGATGTTACTTGACCACAAATCCCATAAATGTTAAGTGAAGCTGGTGGGAATTGAAGCCAATACCTCTGGAGGGTCACAAGTTTCCACATTTGCTGGTGATGCATCTACTGTATAGAGACACTTTGGCTTTCCACATGCTTTCAAATGTATCTACTTTGTAGAAATAATGCAGTTTGACACCACTAACTGCCTTGGCTCCGTCCTACAGAATCCTGAGATATGTAGTTCTGTGATGTACCAGCACTCTTTGGCAAAGAAGGCTAAAGGCTTGTAGAACTACAATTCCCAGGATTTCATAGGATGGAGCTATAGCATTTAAAATGGTGTCAAACTGCATTATTTCTACAGTGTAGATGCACCCTTGGATGTCAGCTCCCCAAATCCCTTAACATGGACCATGTGGTGTGGCTGATGGGAATCCAAGCCATCTTGATGGGCAAATATTTTTTAGATCTGGTGTAAATAGTACTGCATGGAAGATTTTCTTTCCTGATTTGGCTGCACACATGCATTTCTTTAAACATAGCTGCATCCCCACCAACTGGCCACATAGGGAGCATTGTGTGGTGTTGAGTTTTGCTTCCCTTTCTCTATCAAACAGCCAGTTTATCAGAATCTGAACTTTTTTCTTAAGCAGTTTTTTATGTACACCCCTAGCTGCCTTATGTATGCTGTGTTAGATTGGACTCAACATCTTTACTGTATTTAAAACAGCTCACATAATCAGCCTGAGTTAATCTCTGCCAGTCAGCTCAGTGTTTGTACATTTCTCTCGCCCCCCCCCCTTATTGAAAATCATAATATTATTGAATCTGAGAAAGTGTCCAGTCTAGGAAAAAGGAGTCAAAATAAAACCCATCATAAGTGTTCTTGCTCACTTGAGTATCCACAGACGATGAATATTTGATCACTTAATTGTAGCCGTACCCTGAATGACATTTTAAAATCTCTGATTTTATTAAGTTTCATCTTAATAATTTAATTAAGTAAAAACCCAGATAAGAGGTTTAGTAGCATGCATTTGGAAATTAATGAGCTGAGTGCCAGAGGATGAACTGTATATTACAGGCTAGAAGTGCACATACAACCCTAATTAATATAATCTAGCTTTGGTATAAGTGCATTTGATAATCCTACTGTGTGCAGTACTTACATCTACTTTACAAAGAGCAATCAGAAAGCTTGAAATAATGAAGGGATAATTCAGAGCTGTCAGCAGAGAAAAAAATAATTGTTTTTAATAAGCAATTCCAAGATTAAAGAAATATAAGGTTCTCAAAGTTTTGAAGTCATTTTTATTTTTAATTAGAGCAGTTACATGAGCCTTGCATTCGATTTCAGAGTCTCACAGACCTATCAAAGCTTTCTACCCATGTAAGCTACATTAAAGCAAGTGGTGAAGGTTTTGTTTATTAGATCAGTGAGATCAAAATCAGGCCATAGTAGCCTAGATGACTCTGGATGTTTTAGCCATGTAAAAATAACAACACTGTCCATATTTTGATTATACACACACAGAGACACGAAAAATCATTGCAACGTTGAGATAAGCCAAAAGAGAAGGTTTAAGAATTGTAATAACAACCTCTTTACAACAATGAAAACAAAGAACATGGATCAACTGTTTTTGTAGCTCTTCAAGAAATGTGTAATCATGAGCTTACCACTTTGTAAACTCTAAGACACTACTCAATGGTTACTCCCACTGTTACCGGAACCCAGTGTCCAAAAATATGACCCATGGTCCCCATG
>JAIPUX010001232.1:50967227-50990110 GCA_020142125.1 Phrynosoma platyrhinos | reverse complement strand
CCTCGCAATATTTGGAAATTCCCCTTGATTAGACTCTTGGCTACACCACCCTTGATTTTGCCATTTTATATAAGGAACACAATTTTACTATGCCAATGTATATAATGGTACTTGAGCATCCCTGGGGGATACTGGAACCATGCTCCAGTGGATACCAAGGGCCCGCTGTATGTCTTTTAAATTATTTTATACTGTTTAATGAAGTGATTTTAAAAAATGATTGTGAAGATTTTTAAATGGACTCTCTCAGGGAATTATGTTCCTTGGGTATCACTCTGGGAGAAAGGTGGCAAACAAATGAAATTAATAATAAATAATAATATTATATTGGGATAGTAAAGAGTACAATATCCTCAATTCTATGCCACTAGTCCTACAGATTAGATGCTTTCGTGTTTTCCAGGTTGTATACAATGCCGTTTATGCCTTGAGAACTTTGGAGGAGATATCGCCTGTACATGTAATGAATATAATACATAAAAGTAAAAGCAAATGCTTATGTTTCATCAAAGATTATAGCAATAATGTAACTGCTAAATCTACCTGTCCAATGATGCAATGTGCATATAAAAATCAACTATCCTTCAATCATATGGAATTTCTAAGATGACAGATCTTTTTCTTTTGCAAGATCAGTATTGCTAATATTGATTCTTTATCAATAATGTCAAAAAGACATGGGATAAATCTATCTAGATGACCCTGTCCAGATTTTAAGATCCTGAGTATAAGGTTTTATCTCAAGATGTATATACACAGGCCAAACAAACCTGTGACTTGTCTTCACAACGCAGGGCCAAGGCCCCAGTTCGACCATAGATAGTCTTCATGACATGAAGCCAGTTCTGCATCAAACCTGGGCCATCCCTGCCTTAAACCACATTAAAGAGACTTACCTTTTACTCCACATTTTTCATAAAAATCCAGAACTTTCCATAGCAATGCCAGATGGCTGTCCACACACATGTCCCACTGTGCTGTATGGTACCACTTCTGTCACTTCCTCTGTCCATTTCTGTTGTCAGATTTATGTCCATTTATCCTGCTGGTGTAGAGAGCCAGTATGATGTAGTGGACTACAACTCTGGAGATCAGAATTCAAATCCCTGCTCAGCCATGGAAACCCACTGGGTCCAATGTAGACTCCAGAGGGGCATTGCTGGCATAGGATGGTATATATGACATTTTGTGAGTGATGTTATTGGTCCCTGTAATATCGCTCCCAGAGTAGATGTGGGGACAGAGTTGGCATCTGGGTATGTGGCAGGATGCTGAAGAAACTGATCTTTGGTATTCAGATTTATTGCTTTCACACATCAACACTAACTGACCACTGTAAAGCTCTGAAAGACCTGTATTACCTCACTCAGACCTTTTTAAATTTAGGGTAAAGGAAATTATTTGTATCTTTCTGGTTTCTTGTGCATTCTATCACAGTCTTACAACTATAAACATGGCTTATAACCTGAGGCTTTAATATCCCTCTTCACTGCATCTGAAGAAGTAGATTTGTATCTATAAACACTCATTCTGAAATAAAAACCACCTAGTCTTAAAGACACTGCTACATTCAGTTCCCCCCTCTCCCTTCATCCTTTTTTATGCTATAAGAGACTAACATGGCTATTTCTTTGAAAATTACTACTTAAATTTGTTTTTCACTTTCTAAATATTTGTGTTCAAAGCTATTCTTTACATCTAATAGATCCACAGGTATCTAACATTTCAAGGTTTCTATCATTTTAACACTATAAAGGTTTGTAACATTTGAACATTCCACTGTTGATGTTTGTTATCTATTTTTTTAAAGTCCGATTCAGATTGTCTTTCATTTTACAGGTAGGATACAAAATTGTTCATGGGGAATTCTGGGAGTGGTTGTCCAAAAAGCTAGACTGTAGGATGCAGTCTTCACAAATTGATTCCTTGTGATTTTTTAAAAAACAACCTGTTACTCCATTTACTTCAGCTCAGGACAGGCATTAGAATAAATGGTGCACTTGATATTTTATCATTTATTTATTTAAAGTATTTGTGTGTCACCTCCTAGCCTACAAGGACTCCTGTGATGAGAAACAAATAAAAATCAATTAAAACAATACAATGATAACAACATTTTAAAAAATACATTAAAATACTCTGTAAAAACTCCTAAAAGCAAGCTAAAAACAACCTTAGAATCCAGTTTTGAAACAATTAAAGCAGTAATTTCAAACATTAAATGCCAGGAAGAATAGCACTGTTTTGGTTGCCTGCTGGAAGCTTAAAAGAGATAGGGCCAGCCTAAATTCCATTGATAGGGAGTTCCACAGTTGAGGCATTGCCACAGAAATAGCCCTGTTATGTGTACCCACCAATCTAATTTCATGAAGTAGTATTAGGTCATGCAACAGGGCCTCCTCTAAAGGTCTCAAATTTCTGGCAGGAGATAATATGGGAGAAGGTGATGTTTCAGATTCTTTGGCCTCAAGTCATTTAGGGCTTTGTAGGTCAACACCAGTGCCTTGAATTGAGCTTGGAAGTGAATCAGAGGCCAATGTAGTTCTTGCAGGATTGGTGTTATATAGTCTCTAAAATGCACACCAAACACCAGTCTGATTGCTGTATTTTGCACTACCTGCAGCTTCTGAACACCTTTCAAGGGCAGCCCAAAATAGAGGGTAATATCAAGAAGTAGCCAAGACATGAACCACTGTGACCAGATTTGCCTTCCCCAAGAAAGGGCACAGCTGACACTCTAGCCCAAGATGGACAAAGGCTCTCCTGATGACTGCAGCAACCTGGCTTTCCAGAAGCAGCACTGGGTCCAAGAGCAACCAAAAGCTAAGAACCTGCTCTTTCAGGGGGAGAGCAACCCTAGCCAGAAGAGGCTGTGATCCCAATCCCAGGTTGGTTTTCCTACTGACCAGCAGCACTTCCGTCTTGTCTGGATTAAGCTTCAGTCTATTTGCATCCAGTCCTTTACTGCATCCAGAAAACAATTCATCAGCATGCTGATGATACACCACCCCAAAGTTCTGGATAACCTCTCCCTGTGGCTTCATGCAGATATTGGAATGCATAGGAGGCAGAAGAATGAACAGCAGTCCCCAGCACTACCCTCTGGGAATGTTTAGCCAAGTAAGACCAGGACTACTACAAAGCAATGCCCCAAGTCTCATATCAGCCAGACAACCTATATGGTTGATAGCAATAGCAATAGCATTTACTTTTCTATACTTCTTAATAGTGAACTCAGCACTCTCTAGGCAGTTTATAATCTGTAAACCAATTGCCCCCAAAAAGCTGAGTACTCATTTTACTGACCTACAAAAGGATGGAAGGCTGAGTCAACCTGGAGCCCCCTGGAATCTAACTCACAATACTGTGGCTGCAGTACCAGCATTTAACCACTGAGCCAAAGATCCAGGAGGACCAAAAGGTACTCACTCCTCCTGTCCAATTCCTGGTCTAGGTCATCCATGGAGGCAACCAAAGTTGTTTCTGTCCCATAACCAGGTTTGTTAACATGTTATGCTTTTAATGTTATAATTGTGCTTCTAATTCTAATAATTGTGCTTCATCATTATAGTATATTGTAGTAATGTACAAAGTACATTGTATAGTACTATGCTAGTACATCATGTTAGGTTTTAGAAGAGCTTCTTTGAGTTTTAAAGTAAAATAAAGACATTGGCCTCCAAGTTGCCTGTTGACTTATGGTGACTCCATGGATTTCATAGGGCTTTCCTGTGGAAGGAAAAAAATATAGTTTGCCATAGCCTTCCTCTAGGCTAGGGCATACAGATTACATTATTTGGCATTCCATGATGGTCCCCTTCCTGTAACCAGAACTGACCCTGCTTAGCTTCCGAGATTAGATGAGATCTGGTTCCCTCATGATATTCTAGGTTTTACAGGGTACATTTTATGGGAACTATTCTCCTCCAGAATAGGCTCAGTACCTTGGACAGCTCTCATAAAAAGGTTCCATTTTCTCCCATGTCAGCCTGACTGTGCTTTGAGTTTGGCAAGGGAGGCCTTTCTCTTTGTCTCACCTCCAGCAGTCTACAGAGGTCCCTTTGGTGCAGATACAGGCAAGCCCCCTCCAGTACTTTTGCCAGCAAAGACTTTTCTATTAGCACATACCTTCTGCAATTGACAACCAGTTACAATTTGAGGTCTTACAACTAAAGTGGTGAACTTTTAAATAATTCAATGCTTTCTGCTCTTAGGAAGAAAGGTGGGATATAAATCAAATAAATAAATAAACAATTATCTAGGAATAAGTCAGACTGAGCCAAAGAAGACTTCCTTCTGGGTAGACATTCATACAATTACACTACTATTGCTCTTCTTTTCTTTTCTCCTCTTCTCTCCCTCCTTCCTTTCTGACCTAGCACAGAGGCTGCATCTGCACTGCAGAAATAATCAATTTGACACTACTTTAGCTGCCATGGCTCAATGAAATGGAATTCTGGGAATGGTAATTTGTAGTGCTCTGCTCTCATGCCACTACAAACTACCATTCCCAGAATTCCATAACACTGAGCCATGGCAGTTAAATCGGTGTCAAAGTAGATTATTTCTGCAATGCAGATGCAGCTTGAGAGAGTAATTAAGAGACAACTGAGCTACCAGGCCAATTGCCCCCAACAATTATCATGACACCCTCTTATCTTGCTGCCCAAGGTAGTCACCAGCTTGCCTAACCCTAAGGCCTAACCCTAAGGCCAGACTTGCTCTTATTTATACCAAATATAATATTTGTTTGAGGGAATCCATCTATCATTTCTTTAAATAGTTAGATCCAGATTTTGTCATAATTAGAGTACAGTTTCAATTAACTGTAGAGGAGAGAAGTAGCTATACTAATCAGTTGCAGCAAAATGACAAGCAGACTTGTGGCGCCGTAATAATAACAAGTTTTATTGGGTATAAACGTTCTCAGACCATTCTTAGTCCACCATCAGAATCATAGAGGTTATCTAAAACATTCTGATTTATCTTAACATTGGTCATTGAACAAGCTGTCACTGAGAGGTGACAGCAAAGATGGGGGCAGCTGACCCAGAGATAGAAGGAAAGCTTGGGCCTCTCTGTTTCCAGGAGTTAGAAGCAGCTTTTTAAAGAGATGATGAAAATCTAGGTGCATATGGGGGGAAAGAATCAATTCCTTACCAGCATTATGTGAGTAGAATTGCCTTCTGATTGTGCAGCAATATGGGAGAAAACTAGCATATTCATCTAACTGTCCAGAGGGCTTTGAGAACTTTGTTCTGACAAGCATTGTCTTGAATCCATGCATATTAAACCCTGCTTGTAGTGCTTACCACTTCTTCTTGGATAGATGGTTGCCTGTTATTTTCAGGTCTTTTTTTAAAACAACAACAACAACACCCAATTATCATAATTTGCAAATGGCTTCGTCAATTTGATGGAAAGATTTGGATTATTCAAATGTGAGAGAAACTGAAACCGTCTGATTTCACTTCCTGCCAATAAAATGACAGAAATATTCATTCTCAAAGAAGAGAGAGTTTATGGCTGCAGTCTGCAACTCCTTACTTGTTGCTTTCAAAGATGCCCTCTTCACACTGTGAAAGATGCCTAAACAAACTTTTAACCATTAAACTATAACTCTAAGATTAAAATATTGTGTCATTGTCATACCACTGCATGCAGATTGTAAATGCTACATTTGTAGAGCAGCTTTGTAATTGAGAGACCTCTGTCCTGCTTCTATCAGCCTACAGTTGTTGGGCATAGACAATCATGTCACTAGGGTTGGTGTCACCCAGTGCCATAACTCATGGTGTTACCCTCCATTGATCACCTCCCATACCACTCCATACGGAAACCTTAGTAATTTTTTTTTGTAATAATATTACTTACATAATTCCTGCATATCACTGAATTTAATGGCAATAGTGACATAAACAACATCAACAACTAGCAAAATTTAAATTATACCTTTAAATTACAGTATCAGACACACAGTCTGAATGTATTTACATTTATATAGTTTCACATGGATAAAGTGAAAATTTGGTAAATTTGGTTTCTAAAGAAAAAGTTAAAAGTTTAAAAAAAAAAAAAAAAAGCTGAGGTCTCTCCTTTCTCTACCCACTGAGCCTCACCCTACTCATGCCTTCTCTTCTGCTAAGCTCCAGCATTTGGCCACAGCCTGTTTTTGCTAAAAAGGTAGATGTTTGGGTAGCAGTGTATCATCCCTCTTAGAGTGTCACCCCCCACCTTCAACCTAGGCATAGAGAAGAGGGATTCTTCTTGAAGCTTGGTTAATTCTGGTACAGGGCACAAAGTAGACTTTGCAGCAGTCCATGATATCTATGCTGTGCCAGCTGAGAACATTCTGCTTACCACCTCCATCATTCCATGTAGAAAAACTGAATAGATTGGCCATTCAGTTTTGGAATGGAAAAATAATGTCAATGGTTTCAAGAGTCTCATTGTTCTTACCCATTTTGCATCCCCCAAGGCTCTCTGTAAGACAAGTTGCTTACCTAAAGAAATCCCACATATATGAGGTTTATGGAACATATTCCATAGGCATGAAGTTATGCATACATTTAAAAATACAAATTGCTGAAACATGCACAAATGTATATATATGTATATATATAGGCAAATATGTATTTGGAAATATACACATGATGGAAAATGCATATGAATTTTCCAGGCAGGAGGCGAAAACAACACAGTCTTGTAACCTGATATGGTTCAGAAGGAAAAGAAGGAGAAATTAAATGAAATCTAAACTGCAAGATTTTCATATTCCTATTATGTGGCAAGATAATACCAGAGTGCTGAATGATAGAAGGTGCAGGGCATAACAGGGCACATGGGCTTTCTGCCTGAGGCAGCTGCCTCACTTTGCCTCATGGTGGGGCCAGACCATTCTCTTCTGCCCTCATGGAATTCTTTCTTGCTTCTGGCTTCCAGAAACAGAAGAGTCATGGCCAAAACACATAGGCCAAATAAAGTGGCTTCTGGCCTCTGTGGGGGCATTGTGTTCAAATAACGCACACCCCCAAAGTGACCAGAAGCCACTCTGATGCCATGATCTGGTCCTTTGGACCAGACCCAAAAAGGAATGAAAATAAGCTGGCTCCTGGTGGCGGCTGGCTGGGAACCACAGTGATGGCCCACTATGGAAGCGGGCCATGTGGTCACATAAGTCCTGGCACGATTGTGGCTGGAGTGGCCAGAGGCCACTTTTTATCAGCCATGTGTTTCACCCCATAGTCTTCTATGAACCTGCAAATGCTACAGACAATTGAAATGTATCAGATGGGCACCAGGAATGGTCAGATGAACAAAATCTCTGTTCTTTCACTGTGTTGGGTTCTTCCTTCTATCTCAAGAAAACACATCTGTTTTGCTGCATAGTTTCCCCAAAACTTGCAAATAGAATTTGCAAGCAATGCCACTGATTATGATCATCATAATATAAAAGAAAATGCTCCCTAACTTCAAGCCTTGTAAATTTTCATACCAGAGTAAATTTTTACAGCTCAGTGCTAAAATCCAGAGTTTTTTTTTAAAAAGGCAGGGTTTATATTGGAAAACACTGACAGATCTTTAACTATAGTGGCTTGACTGGTGCTCCTATAATGAGCAAAACTATTGCTTGGAATCAGTAGAGCTATATTCTTCTCTGGGCTTCTCCCGTCCCAACCCCCCTGGAGTACCATTCCAGACAATGATGAACTATGGTCCCAATTCCCTTATTAGCTGTAAACCCTAAAAATTATATGTGCAATTAAAAGGCAAAATGCTGATATTACTCATAAGAAGCCCTTTGTACATTAGCAAGGTACAAAAGTCTGCTGACACTTTGCAACAGAGATAGTCAGCACCGCAGAAGATTAATAGAGCCTCATAAATTTGCAGGGTGAATATAGGAGATAGGGGCAGAATAAGCATGTTGTATTAGAGATAAATAAAGGGCACAGCCATCATGACAAAACATTTAACAAGAACTACAGTCCTTTTTCTTTTAGGCAATTTGCTTGGCTAGCATGATCCTGTTTTATAGAACCACATTGCAGCTGTTCCAGCCAGTATAACAATGGCCAGATTACATTACTCTGATCCCGAACAGAATAGAAGAAGAGATGGCCTGAAAGGAAGACAAATCCCATTTTTTCAGGCCTGTGTATGTACTTTAATTCACAAAATGTGATGCCAGCTTTAGAATTTCAGGACAATCTCATTTTTAACTTGGTAAGGAGATCCACTTTTTACCCTTGTTCAAGCCAAGGCTGGTTTAGAGATTTTGAATCATGAAAAAAGAGAGCAAGGGGAACCTTGAAGTGCAGTTTAATCCATGTTACTTTTTTGGACTCGTTATGCTACCCAGAGGATTCAGGGCAATTTAATCCAAAAAAGGTATCATTTCCAAAATCCATCCTGAAGTTGCTCATCAGTACTCAGTGTTTGGACAGCAGACAGAGCAGCACCTAGATCACCAGGTCATGGAGTTTCCCACACTGGTGACATGTATTACATTATTATTTATGTTGTTCTAATTAAATCTAAATTTGAAGCTATATATTTCAGACTGTATACACAAATCTTTTGCAAATCTATATATTCTTTTGTCCTCTTCTTCAGTGATCCATTTCCTCTCCTTTGACAATGCGTATGTTGCCAGGGGTATTTATAGGCATCACAAGAAAAGCAAGGAAATGTCAATATAAATCCACATCACTCTTGGTATAGGATAGCTCATATGTATTGAAGAAAATACTCACACACACACACACACACACACACACACACATGGCAGCTAGTGACTTCTATGTCAGTGGGGTGATAAATTTGTTCTGGGCTCTAATTCAAACTTTAAAGGACCTATTCAAGGTGCTGAATTCTGTCTCCCAACCAAGAGATAAAATTTCTATTCCATTAGGAATACAGAAAGGTACTTGTGAGATCCAAGATCTCTCCATCTTTTACTACTATTTGGGGTTTCTACCTCGAATTTTTTTTTAAAAAAATAGGGACTACATTTGGCATGTTTTCCAAAACAGCATCTAAAACTTTTCTAAAGCAAAAGCATGGAGGCTTCTCTTTTGAGATTTAATGTTCTCTGCCTAACAAATCGGGTATGTGACCTCACAAAGGATGGAGACATCTGGGATCTCAGAAGAAGTAACTTTTTGTATTGCTAATGGAATACTTTGTTCCCAGTGCCACATGGAGGAGAGGCCTACTTGCATAGATATCCGTCCACAACACAACACCTTGAGAAAATGAAGGCCTGTGACTAACATTGTCATTTTATATTTTTTTTCTCCTGTATGATTGACCATATAGCAAATCCAATAAAAAATCCACCAAACAGTGATATCTTTATTGGCCAACCAAAATGCACAATATACACATTGCAAGCTTTTGAAGCTGCACTAGCTTCTTCATCAAGCAAGGTGTTACAAACCAAACAAGAGAAAAAATTGAAGATGTTAGTCATAGGCCTGCATTTTGCTGTTTCTCTTCTTAGTTAAGATGGTATGGAGGGGCATATCTTGCAGGCTGCACCTCCTCCTTTTGGCCATGTGGCAACTGGGAGATTCTCAAAGTTGAGGAAATTTAACATCCATTTGCATCACAACAAAGACATTTCCTTGCAATCCAATATGTCTCTATTCTTGTAAGGCCACAGGCCCCTTTTTTAAGCAGAGGACACTGGATTTCTCAAGAAGCCTTCATGCTTTTACATCAGGAAAACTTTAGGTGGTGTTGAGGTAAAACATGTCAATCCATTCTAAATTTAAGAAGAAAAAAATGTTTTACCTTTGTTGGAGGTCAAAACCTCAAATAGGAAGGTCCCAGTCCATTGCCTGACAGTTGCAGCTATAATGCAGTATCTTAAAATCCAGAAAACATCCAGGGGGAGCCATGTTGGCCATATAACAAATGCAATGAAAAATCCACCAAACAGTGTTATTTTTACTGGCCAACCAAAATGTACAATATACATGTTGCAAGCATTCAAAGTTTCACAGTTTCACAGTTGGTTTGACAGGTAGCCTCAAAGATGCTATAAGATCCTTTGGCACACTCTCACAAAAGAGTTTCTTCATTCATGCAAACTACATAGTGATTTCATATTACAGGATGAGTATCCCTTATCTGAAATGCTTGTAACCAGAAGGATTTTGGATTTTTTTAAACATTTTGGAATACTTAACTTTATTTGCATATATGTGTATAAAGAGATATCTTGGAGATTGGATCCAATTCTAAACATAAAATTCATTTATGTTTCATATATACCTTATATACATAGCCTGAAGGTAATTTTATACAATATTTTAATAAGTTTGTGAAGGAATCATCAGAAAGCATGTCACTTTCTCAGTCCCCATGAAATTCTTTTGTCTGGCTTTTGGAGTATTTCAGATATTGGAATTCTGGATAAGGGAGATGTAACCTATATCATGGTCCAAAAATGCAGACAGGTGCTTTGGGAGCATAGAGTTCAAAACATTCTCTGCATCTCCCTTCTGAATCTTCACACTTAATATCTAAGTACTGGGGATGAATAGGCAGAGATGCATCCATGTGAATGCTGGCATGCTTCCTTCCTCCCACACATTTGTCCTCATAGGTTTTGGCTAGGGGCCAGAACAAGGCTATATTGTATGCACTGTCCCTATAAGTACAACCAAGGGACATAAAAACCCATCATATTTCTAGAACATGGTGCTTTCTACTACTTTTTCTGATCTACCAGTATATATTTCTGCTCCATTCTCAAATTCATCTGTGTGAAGAAAATTCTCTCAAATACCTAAGTATGTATTGTTTCAAATTTCATATTTAAATACATGCTTTCTTTCACAGTATATGTTTAAATCTGATTTTTCTATACAAAGAAACATTGAAAACTGTGTTTTAACTTTAATTGATTTGATAGCCATGCTTCAATCTGCATGTCCATGTAAGAGCTACAAATCAAGGTATTTATACAGTTATTTGCAAAGACTCAGTTCTGCCAGCATGCCCAGAACTGTGGAGCCTATAACCAATCTTTGGAAAATGAAAGTGGCCACCAAGACAATATTCCTCTTTTCAAACTGTCTTCTATTTAATTTGCTCCAAAAAGCTACTTTCCTAGGTTCTAGGAAGTTACTATGATTGGCCTTAGGTTTTTAAAGTTAATTGGTTAAACAAAGAGAATTATTTATGAAGTCCTTTTTAAAATAAAAAAGTCCACTTGAAAACCCACCTTGTTCTCTCACTCCAGAAAAAATCTGTTTTGTTAAAGCCTTCCTATGAACTTGTGCTTACTGTTATTTGTCAACAGTAAGCATTCTTTAAAAGGCTTTTTAAATTTATGAACTAAATAATGTACCCATACTTGGGGAATTGGTGCACATTAGACTTATTGCGAATGACATTAAAGAAGAACTATAACCATTTACATTTTTAAATAAGGTTGTTATACTAAATATAATCAGAGCTAGTGTTGATCTACGTGTTCTAAATATGGCTGGCAAAAAGCGTTAACCCAAAATAACATGGTGTTTGATTTGTACAAGACAGAATGCTTTCTACCCAAAGTGTGTAACCTACTCACTCTTTGAAGCACCTAGTTAAACTGATTTTTCTCAAACTGCCTTAAATTTAAGCCTGAGTTTAATCATGATTAAACAGCATTCTGTACAATCATGCTGGCCACATTATCACAGAGTAGTCTCTGACAACGCTGGCTCTTCGGCTTAGTGATGGAGATGAGCACCACCCCCTTTGGTCAGACACGACTTGACAACCTTGTCAATGGGGCATACCTTTATCTTTACCCTTTTAATCATGATAGTTTATGAATCCTCCATCAAATTCTTGCTGAACCTCCAAGAAGAGGTTTAAGGTGAAGATCTATTGAGAGCTGAGAGGCTGCAAAGGGACACCCCCAAACAAGATGGTGTCATGCCATAGCCTTACCATCCAGTAGAGTGAGTCAACCGCCTTAGACAATGGATGGTGTCAGGCTGTTCCTCTTGAGCACTAATCTGACCCACCATTGAAAAACAGAGCTATGCATGCTATATGGCCTGTTTTGGGCCTCCTTAACAAGCCTGCTGCCTAAGGTGCCACAGAAAGTATAGTTCACCCAGTCAGCATGTTTACTTAAATTGGGGAAAGAGTACCATTTGTCCTTAACCATAGGTGGCAAAATATTCTGGTCTAACCCGGCAGAGCATCTTCCTCATCAGAGGTGCTCTCTGGTAAGAACCTACAAATTCACACCAAGAGATTAGCCATGATTTTCTTGTTCCAATGGAGAGCTTGCATTGCTATACAAATCTGGAAAAAAATCTGTTTGAAAAAAGGTACAGGCATGAATGCTGTAGGACATGGTCTCGATCTCTGAAAACTAACATGTGGATAGATCTTCAAGATCAAAGTGGAACTGATGTGATATGGAAGGCCTGAAATCCTCACAAGGAGGCCCCCAAATTGGATGAGGATGACATTGCTAGGGAAGGGGGAAGCTTAATACAGACACAGTCTACGTACACCTGCCAGCCAATTTAGTGTTGGACTATGGAGCTTATCGCACACCCGAAAGAGGTGTCTTACCTCTTCTGGGTCCAATCCTCAATCCAGGATACACCCAGATGTTATCACACATAATTTGCAGCTGATTCTGCCATGATGCTGCCAGCTGCATCCAGCCTGGGTCGAAGCCATGCTTAGCTGCGCTCAGACTGCACTTTTTTGAAAATGGAAATTTTCCAACATTAAAAATTGGCTGGCTGAGCTCTCCTTAGATCTGGGCTGGATGCAGCCAGTGGCATCGTGGCAGAATTGGAGGCACATTATATGTGATAACATCTGGGTGTATTTTGGACTGAGGAAGAGGTAAGACTCCTATTTCGGGTGTGCGATAAGCTTCTATGACTCTGGAGACCAGCATACATATCTCTGCATGGCCATGTAAACCTTGACCATGTCACTTTCTCTCAGACTCGTAGGAAGGCAGAAGCAAATCTCTTCTGAACAAATCTTGCCAAGAAAACCTCATGATAGGTTACCCAAAGCTGAATGCCTCAGATTTGCCATAAATCAAAAGTGACTTTAAGGCACATAACAACAGCAACACACACACCACCACCATTTCTTCAACAATACTTGACTTGTAACTTTTTTTGTTCAATGTTAAGGGGGGCATCTCATCTAGTTGATCCTGCCCAATGGATTTAGTTAGCAGCAATTACTATAAATGTTTTACTCAGGAAGAAGTTTTTGGAACCTGCCTTAGGGCCTATCTTGGGAGAAAGATGGCAAATAAATGAAGTAAGTAAGTAACTAAGGGCCTTTGCAGACTGCCAGAAATAGTGCAAATTGAGTCCACTTTTAGGGTTAGGGTTAGGGTTAGGGAATCATGGGAACTGTATTTTATTGTGGCACCAGAGCTCCCTGACAGAGAAGGCTCAATATCTTAGAAAAAAAACAATTCCTATGATTCCCTAGCACTAACCCTAACCCTTAAAGTGGATTCAATTTGCACTATTTCTGGCAGTCTGCAAAGGCCCTAAGTAAGTAAGAAGTCATCCTTTGTTCAATGAGATTTACTTCTTATTACTCTTATCAGAAAGGTACTCAAGGTGGCTCACAAATAACATTGTACACGGGATTTCAGTCTGAGGCATTCATAACTTTCTCAAGATTGCTTATATGTGGGAACACATAGTCACAAAAATGGGAAAAAAAACAATTCTTAGCTCATGGTTCATAAAGACAATTTTTATTAAGCCCTGCTGTAACAATACAACATGTTTTATGGCCCACATTGGAAGCCCTGGGATTAGATGGCTATTTGTGCATCATCCATGCCCTCAAAAAGGCAAACCATGACAAAAAGAAAAAGAAAGAAAGTGAAACAAAGAAAGCAAATAATGAACCATTCGCATAATAATATATGCTATCATATATGTACAGCTGCAAATTTAAAAAGAAATATAGAATTGAAACAGAAATATGAGACATCTTGCCTCAGTGGAAAAGATTTTATTACCAAGGGACCTGTATGCCTGTTCCTTCTGTTGTCCAGGTAGTTCTTGTAAATGGGTAATTTCAAGTCTGTTGCTCTCCCAGTGTCTTTAAACTGTTTCTTGTCTTTAAACTGAACAGCATTCAAATAGAAGTTGCCTAAGATACATGGACACTAGATCCAGAAACAATTGTGAATCAACTTGTATTCATGGAAGTTAAATAGCTTAAAGGTATCCTTAAAGAAACAATTGTGAATCAACTTGTATTCATGGAAGTTAAATAGCTTAAAGGTATCCTTAACAGTACATTAACACAAAGGGTTTCTTTTAAAAATACATTCATATATATATATATATATATATATATATATAGAGAGAGAGAGAGAGAGAGAGAGAGAGAGAGAGAGAGAGAGAGAGAGAGAAATTTAACAGCAAAAGAGCAGCACCTAAAACTGAAGACAAGTGAACTTCTGCATCTTGAAGCTTTCTCTTCTTTCTGCTTGCAAAACTTAAATAGAGTTTGATTTTGCTTGTTTGCATAACGATGGATTAAGGATTTCAGGATCTATTTCAATGATTGATTGTACTGATAGATAAAAGTCAATGGGATTCCTCCCCCTCCCTCACCACAGAATGAGAAGTAGAGAATTTAGTAAGAATGCAATGAAGATCTATTTTCCTGTTTCTCATGAAAATCTGCCCTCTTAAGTGAGGATCAGGAAATTTAAGTTTACTTTCATTTCCTTTTAAAAAAAAATCAGTTTTGTAAATTATTATTTGGAGGCCCAGCCAAGGCTAAGTGCCTCAGTCTTAAAGTGTTTAAAGGAAAATGATCGGAGCATTTACTCAATGGAAATCCATGTGATCTAAAACTCCTTACTGGCCCAAAACAGATGAGCCAAAAGAAGCAGCTTCCAGCCTCTTTGAGGGTGTGGCGTTCAGATGACACATGCCCCCAAGGTGGCCAGAAGCTGCTCCAAGGCCACCAAAGGTAGTCTGAAGCCAACAGAAAAAGAAGTGGATTTAATCTGCTCCTGCTGGCAACCCATTTGGGACTGTGGCAGTAGCCCACTTTGAGACCACTTCTTGCCATCTGTCTTATTCACTCCAAAGTCAACCAAATTTTAGTCTAGGTGTGCACAGAAAACAAATAACTTTCAAAGTGCTGTCCATCCACAAAGCCCAATTTAACAAAATAACATCAACAACAAGTAAATAATATGAGCTGCAGACTTTATTTCTGATCACTACCTTATCATTTATTGCAGTGATGTGGAATGTATTGTTGGATTCCAACTCAAAACCAGCATAGCCAGTGAAAATTTCAGCAATTCCTAGAAGATCACATAGGGCCTTTGCAGACTGCCAGAAAGAGTGCAAATTGAGTCCACTTTAAGGGTTAGGGTTAGTGCTAGGGAATCATGGGAATTGTTGTTGTTTTTCTGAGACATTGAGCCTTCTCTGTCAGAGAGCTCGGGTGCCACAATAAAATACAGTTCCCATGATTCCCTAGCACTAACCCTAACCCTAAAAGTGGACTCAATTTGCACTATTTCTAGCAGTCTGCAAAGGCCCATTGTCTTCTTCACTCCTTTACCAATCCTACCACATCCTTACTTAGTGCATGCTAGCTGTAGAACTTCCCTTCTGTTCAATATATAGTTTGAAATCAGTAATAATGACAATGGTTGTTTCTCTAGTTCTTCCTCTGGATTATCTAAGCAATCCTAACAATGACTCCACACTGTTGCTTCACCGGAAATGGAAGGTTGCCAGTTAGAGAAACCACAGTATGCCAAATGAGTTTGCAGCAGAGATTATGTTTAATTTTCAACATCCCATCTACAACTATTTTTTTAGATGTGGTGAAATGACCTTTGAAATATTTGACTTGTTAATTTTTAAGAACAGAGTTATTTTTTATTAGGGTTCAAATTACCAAGGTCTGTAGGAAGTGTCTACAGTTGGCGGTGGGGGGGGGGAGAGAGAAGAGACTTGATAAAGTTACTTTTAAAGATTACAACCACCACAATTTCCCAGCCAAAATGTTGGCTAAGAAATTCTGGAAACTATAGTCCAAAAAAGGAACTTTGACTAGCTTTGGGGGGGGGGGGGGCTATTAAATGTAGCACTGCATATTATGGTCAGCTTCAGGTAGGCCTTTCTTTCTTTCTTTTTTATTTTAAGCTGGATCTGCAGAGTTTCACCCCCTTCCTTTTTGCATTAGTCCATTATTTTTCTGGCATTGTTTGGGATGGTGCTAGTGACTTTCATTTCTGTAATAGCTTTTTGGCAATCAAGGAGCTCTCGCCTGCAAATTTCCATCCATTTGAAATCCCAGGGTGAGTCAGAATGAATGTATGCCCTGCCATTATTTTTAAATATGTGAAGGGCCTGAGTGAAAACAACCCATGCACTTCATTGCAGATTGTGCTGCAAGACATTACTATGAGCATGCTTCACCCTCAGAGGCTGACTTCCATTCTACCTCCTTTCCCCTGAGGGAGACCTTCTGGTGTTTAACTGTCACATTGCCATTGCAGGTACCATAGTGAGTTCTTCTTGTATTCCCAATCTTTACACATGCAAATAAAAGCTTTATATATAAGACCAATATGGCTTACTCTCAGCTGCTCACTCCCACATGGCTGGCTGATAAAAAGGCAATTGACTTCTTCAAACTCACTTAGCCAAATTCCTCATGCCTTTAATGAAATCACGCAAGGGACAAATTCACATCCACCATTCCCTATGTTAAAAATCAAAAAGATGTAATCACAATTGTCTTGTGCTGTGTTTCCCTGAAAATAAGTCATACCCATAAAATAAGCCGTAGCAGGATTTCTAAGCATTTGCGCAATATAAGCCATACCCCTAAAATAAGACATAGTGATAGGCATGGCTATGCAGCGTACCAGTGTGAAGCGGTAAAGAAGACAGCCCTTCTCATCTGCCCCATCATTCTGTGCATGCTGCAAGCTGAGGCATAGCTGTGGCTGCCATTTTATTCAGCACTTAATAAAAATAAGACATCCCCTGAAAATAAGCCATAGTGTATCTTCTTGAGAAAAAATAAACATAAGACAGTGTCTTATTTTCGGGAAAACATGGTACTGGAATGTAGGGACCTGCTTCCAAAACCTCACACATTGCTGTTAATGTCAAGCCAACCAATAGCTGGCCAGACTAAAGGATTCTCCTTCCCCTTCATTGCTGCCACCACCTATTGTTATTTCATTCCCACTTCTCCCAGTACTGAGAATAAAGCTGGGACAAAAACAATACATATAAAAAACTATAGAAAAGGTATAAATATAAAAATTATTTTTAAAAAACAATTATTTATAAAGTTAAAAATAATATGATTCATTAAAAGACTATATACAAATCATAAGAACAGCATTAACAGTCCACCCCAGGCAGCTTCAGACAGCAAAAAAATGTTTTAATTCACCAGCAGGAAAGCAAGGGCCTGACCTCCTTAGGAAGTAAGTTCCAAAGCCTGGGAGCATCCACCAAGACATCCCTCTCTTTAGTTCCCACCAAACAAATCCAAGAAGGTGGAGGGACAGAGACAAGGGCCTTTCCAGATGATCTTAGTGCTCTAATAGGAAAAACTCTTATGAAAGGAAAGGTCAAAATGATAACCCTTCCAACACTCTACATCAGGGGTAGGCAACCTTTTTGAGCTGGGGGCCGGGTTGCTGTCCCTCAGACAACTGGGGGGCCGAAGCACCAAAAATAAAAAATAAAAATAAAAATAAAAATAATTTAAAAAATAAAAAAATGCATGCACACTCTCTCAGCCCCAGAAAAGCCATGGCAAAACCCCTGTGGAGATTTTGCCAAGAAAACCCCAAAAACAAGTAATAACAACAATAATCAATATCATCATGGCGAGCAGCGGTGGCAGCGAGGGGCTGCGGCGGTGGCAGCGGCAGCAGGATCACCCTGGGGCCTGTCTAAAGGCCTCAGGGGGCCGCATCCGGCCCCCGGGCCTTAGGTTGCCTACCCCTGCTCTACATACATAAGCTCCCTGGATTGCCAGTGTACTTAGTACTGGCAATGGAGTACTCTCCTCCACCAAATCTGAGGATGTCAGACCCCTTGACAGGTTTGAGACAAACTACATGATGATGATGATGATGATGATGATTTATTGATATAGCCTAATCAGTGTATGTAGAACTTTACATGAGCAGTTTCCAATTGCTGATTTGACAGTTCCCTTCCCTAAGGATTACAGTCTAGGAGAAGATACACAAGAAAATGGGGATAGTAATGGGGGAGAGGATTCAGCCCATGCTGGCTACTGTTCTTGCCTTCTGAGGCCACAGCAGTGGCAGTTGGAATGAAATGAGAACCTTATTTAAGTTAGGCATGATGGAGCTGTGCCTGCCTGTTCTTCTGCATGGTCCATGGTGATGGTGGTGAGAAAATAGCCATGGAGAGGAGGTATAATAAGAGGTATAACAAGAGAACTACTGTTGCCTTCTCTTGGCATTTACCATATACAACTTTATTCCTCTTAATCATAGGGCTGGTCCTCCTTGCCCCATCACAGCCTCTCTATTTCTCTCTGTCATTCACATAACTTTCTTCATATAGCTGTTAGGGAGATAAAATGGGCAGGTGAGAGAGTAAATGGCATCTTGAATTCTAAAAATACATAGAAAAATATGACTTAATGATGGGATAGAGGGAACCCTTATCAAGTCTGCAGATGATATAAAACTGGGAAGGGTCACTAACACTGGAAGAGAGGAACAGAATTTAAAAGAACCTTAACAAACTAGAAAATTGAATTGAATGATAAAATGAACTTGAACAACTATAAAAGCAAAATTCAGTTTTTAGGACATAAAAAACAAATGTATAGGTATAGGATAGGGGATACTTGGTAAACAGCATTCTGTGCAATCATGCTGGCCACATGACCACAGAGTAGTCTCTGACAATGCTGGTTCCTCAGCTTAGTAACAGAGATGAGCACCACCCCCTACAGTTGGACATGACTTGACAACCTTGTCAATGGGGAATACCTTTACCTTTACCTTTACCTCTTAAACTTGGCCTAGCAGTAGTACCTGTGAAAAAGACTTTGGGATTTTTGATACTCATAAGTTGAACATGACCCAAAAGTATGATGCTCCAGTAAAGAAGGCAAATAATAATTTAGCCTTTATTAACAGAACCATAGTTTTCAATGGAAGTAATAGTCCCACTATATTTTGCACTAGTCAGGCCTCATCAGGAGTACCATGTTAATTTCTATATGCCTTATTTTAACAAAGATACGGATAAGTTGGAGCAGGTTCCAAGAAGGGCAACAAGGATGATAAGAGGTATGGAGAACAAAACATATGAAGAAAGGTTGAAGAAGCTGATGGGCTTGCTCAGCTTGGTGAAGAGAAGAATGGGGTGTGACATGATTGCACATTTTAAATATCTAAAGGACTGAGAGGAAGGTGCAGGTTTGTTTTCTCCTGGCCCAGAAGGTAGGACCAGGTCTAAGTTAGAGGAAGGTAGATTTCTATTAAAAATTCAAAGTAAATTATTGATGGATGGTAAGAGAAGTTCATCAATGGAACCAATTACCTAGAGAGGTGATGGAGTCTCTCCCTTCAACCATCTTCAAAAAGAGGCTGTATAACTTACCTGCTGTGTGGATGATCTAGCTGGAGTTCCTGCATTGGGCAGGGGGCTGGACTCAGTGGCTTATGGGGTCCCTTCCAACTCTATGATACTACAATATAATAGAATGTTGTTGCTGATGATGATGGTGTCATGCACTTTTTAAAAAAATGATCAACAACATAATTTGAAGCCCAGACCTTCTTTTGGGGAGAAAAAACACACAGTTAAGTCCCATTTTCCACTACCTCATTTGTTAAATGCTATGTATTTTTAGAAGGTACTATTTTTTTTTAAAAAAAATGCAGGAACTTTGGGCCCTTGAATGAGATTCTGCTTCACTTTTAAGGAGGATGAAATAGATTTCTCAGATGCAACATGTCTTGGCAATCTTTATAGTAGCTAGAGAGACAATTGACAGGGACCATAGCCTTAGGACCACAAGAATCACTATTTTGTAGTGATGGATCTTTCATTCAATAACTTAAATGTGTCCACTAAGCACTAAATCCAAGCTACACAAAGGCAGGCTTCCCAAAGGAGATGCAGCAATATCTCCGTTGGGAACCAATTGCTCTGAAAAAGGTTCATCTCTCAGTGCAATTAGACACTCACCTCTAGGGATCAGCCCAAGCAGTGGGTGTCATTCCATGTCTTCATCCCTGACAGATGTCAACCATAGGCTTCCCTCTTTAGCTAGCCCTCCTTAATGCTCTCAGAGCCTGGATACTGCACTACCACTCAGAGATCAATAGATCTAATTTAAATATGCCAGATGTACAAGAAACTCTGTGACATTCTAAATGCCCATGAGCAAAAATTTTGGAAGTAATATGTTTAAAGTAACATGCTAAAACTTGCATCTCATTCCCTTTTTTAAGCAAAAGGGGGCACATATATTAATTTTAAGAATCTTTTTATTATTATTATTTTCACAATGTTACCAACAATTGTAATAACATATGAAATCTCTTGTAATATATACCAAATATATAAGGTAACCAAAGATGTAGGTAACATTTTCTGTAGAACAAATTATAGTATGTTTTCATTTTCTAATCTAATCTAATCAATGGCTCTCTATTCTTTCCATGAATATTTTTTTCATGTTTCATATTTCCATGAAATAAGTTACTTATTTCCTATTCTAGGGATTTCTTTCCCCTCAATATGCAGATTTTCCCAATTTTCTATAAATATCTGCATCTTATTTCTACTTCTAAAATCTCAGAAAATTTTTCCTTTGCCTGATTAACTATGTTATCACCCCATTTTGCTAATTTTGTTTGGGTTTTGGGATATTTCTGAATTTGCCTTTTTCTCTTTCTCTCTTTATCCTATTATGACTCTTAATTCTAATATCTGTATTTTCTTTAGTTTCTGTTATACTTAAGCTTGTCCATTTCTTTGTCCATTTCTTTAGCCAGGTTCCCATCTTCATTCATCTGTTTCGGAGATATGTCATTACTTTTGAGTATTATAATGACATTGACTTTAATGTTAGATATTAATGTTCATTATTGTAGAATTGCTACTTTGTGGTGATTACAGGTTGGCTGGTAAGGAGGGGTTTTTTCCTATTCATTAATGCATTAAATGAGTAGGCAAGAATGAACTATTTGCAAGAATTACTATTTAACAAAATATTTGTTGCTTTAAAAATATATATATTTCCAAAGAAAGTAATACATCTTTTGTTTATCAGCACACCAGGGAATGGCTGCTGGATCATCATGGGTCCCATCCAGCACATAAGGGCCCTGTTTATTAGCACACTATGGCCAACATGCCTATGAGACTATCATGGGTATTGAAGGAGCTGTTCTGTGCAGCTCAGCACAGCATCATCACCATTCTTGAGGGAAACATGGACAAATTATTTTGAATTCCATTTAAATATGTAGTTGTGTAAAAATAACTGCACTGTTTGGAGCAGAAAAAGGCTAGAACAGATTATACAGTCAATGAGGCAAGGAGGGAAGCACTAACTAACACAATTTTATTACTGCAGGCCAAGGCTCATGAAGAAGAAACCAGAGGGCTCTTGAAGCCAGGCATGGCTAGATAAAACAAATAGTCCAGCAGGACCACAGGGATTCTTACAGAGAAGTGCCTAAATTCTGCTGCACCTTTATACCCTTCCATATCACTAGATACATCCAATCTCAATTGATTTTGGAAACTAAGCAGGGTTGTATCTGGCTACTACTTGGACATGACCATCAGTAAATACCAAAGTTCACCAAGTAAAGCAAAGAAAAATCACTGCAGCCTCTTTTAAACAAGATGGAAACCTGCCTCACTTTTGTGTGGCATTCACTACTTCTCTTACCCAATCTGCCAGTCTCCCTTGGGTTGCTTTCAACAGGTAGGAAAGGCATGGGTCTAGTATGCACATGGTGGTTCCCACCTCACCAAGGATCCTGTCTATATTATCAGGTTGCAGAAGTTGAAACATACCCAGTAACACAAGGCAAGGAGTGCAGTGACAGACCAAAATGGGTATGGAAGGTGCACTCCACCTGGCGTAAAACCTAAGGAGGTACAATGGTGTCTTTTCACTCCCCATTCCTCTCTGAGGTGCCAGAAAGGGGCTTAACTGGAAGGGATGGCAAAGTGAGCAGCAGACTCAGACTGCCTCAATGCATGCAGATCTGCTCTCCCTTATCTTCCTTTCCCCTTGAAATTCCTTGAGTAAGGCAGAAAAGAAGGTGGGAGATTGGGGTGGAGTGATAGTAGGTGCAGCTTCCCTTTGAAAATGAAACCATTCCTTCTTAAAGAAGTAGTTCTGCTAGTCTGTGTTGCAGCAGAAGGAAGAAAATGGAGGCAGGGGAAGGAATTTAACGCTACCTGATTTATATTTAAGCACGAGCATTTGTGGATATCAGTCCACTTCCTCATACTGAATGACTGAAAGCTCATGCTAAAATATAAATCAGTTTTAAAGGTGCTGCAGATTCCTTTCCCATTCCCCTTCCCCTTCCTTCATCCTTGTGTGTGTGCCTTCAATCACTTGTTGACCAACAGTAACTCTATGAATTTAATAAGGTTTTCTTAGGACATTATCACACGGGGGAAATCTACTGGTTAATCCAAACAAATTCCAAACAGAAACTGGATTTGTGCCTCACGATTTCACATGACATCGCACAGAAACTGGACAGAAACTGGTGTTATCCGAGATCTTTTCAAATACGGTAGTTTTGAGGAAATGCATTTGCAAAATTACAGTAATTTCGCATT
>JAIPUX010001232.1:50952149-50967127 GCA_020142125.1 Phrynosoma platyrhinos | reverse complement strand
CCACTTTATTATCGCTTTCTGGCCCATGTGTGATAACGTCCTTAGACAAGAGAGGTGATTTTGCCAGTTCCTTTTTCTTTAATATAGCCTACAGCACCTGGTATTCATTGGTAGTCTCCCATCAAAGTACTAACCAGGGTTGCCCCTGCTTAGCTTCCAAGATTAGATCCGGTGCCTTGGAGCACTTGGGCTCCAGAGTTACAATATCCCTTATCCAATGTCTTTTCTTCACTGCGGAACGATGAGTACTGTGTAGATTTCAAGAGTCTGGGGAGAGGCATTATTCAAGGCTCATATTATAGGGCTCCCATATGACCAGAAGGCTAGTCTACACTAGGGGTAAACATCCAAATTGACTCCAGTCCTGCCCCTCCTGCCCCTGTCCCTGTCCCTGCCCCAGAGCCACCTAAATATCTTTTTTCTCTCCAAGGTAAAAGGTAAGTTGTGTATACTACCCAACTGTCCCTGCAAAGTTTCCAGGGTCAACTGCTGATGCTCCCACACCACTGCCACCTTCAAATCTTGGGGCCAGTTCCCAGTCCAAATGGTTCCTTGATGCAAGTGAAGCACCGAACATGTGATCTGGACACCTCCTCTGTTCTTTAGCAAGTAGTTGAGAGCCAGCATTGATGCTGCTGAGGGAGGAGGAGGGGGAAATGTCATGTTAAAAAAATATATGTTTGAAGGTGGCAGCAGGGACAAGAGCAACAGCAGTGGTGGCGGCAGTGGTGGCAGCTGCAGGAAAAATCTGGAGTTTAAAAACTGCAATAAGAAAGGTTATGCCAGAACTGGGGCAGATAGGGCCATGCATTGTATAGCCTTATCACCCCAGATTTGTGGAGTAGGGTAGGTTTTTAACAGTTTTTTCACCAGTGTAGACAAGCCCAAGACTGGCCAGGTTAAATACAGATTCTAGGCATGCTACCAAGCACCTTTAAAGACCATTAGCTAGCCTAGATTCTAAGTTTTCATTTTAAAAATATCAGTGTAACCATAATCCAAGATTATGCCCCACCCACAGAAGTTGAAGAAAGAGAAATGGAAAGATTCTATACTGGAGTCTTGGGGGAAATTGATCGCACACCCAAACACAATGTGCTCATAATCACAGGTGAATGGAATGCAAAAGTATAAAACACGAATGTTCAATATACATTCCAGTCCCCAATAAAGGGGACACCAGGGATTGCATCAACCATCAGCCCATTGCATTATTTCTTCAATGCATATATGGAGTGAGAAATGCCAGGTGTCCAAGTTACATTCAGATACAATTGTGCGAATGGTTTTCACATGACATTGTATGCAAATAACTTGGAATCTGACAGGAAAGTGACATGAACCAATAAACAGGCATTTTTGGGAAAATACCATAAATTCATTTCCGTTTCATTCATGAATTCACTTTTTTTGAGCAAGTGTGAAAGCCATTTGCGGGATTCTCCCCATGTCTGTATGTGTTGCCAGATTTCCCATGGCTCTTTGAGATGAGTAGCCAGGGCTCTTAAAGGAACAATTGCTGAGGCAAAGGCAGGGACACAGAGAAAAAGGCTTGCTTCTTCCTCTGTGTGAATACCTCTTTTCCCTCACCCTTCCCCATTAGCCGGGGTTCTTAAAGGAACAGCAGCTCAGGGAAGGCAAGGACACTGGTTGATGAGAGGGACACAGCCTTTTATGCTGTTTTTATACCTTTCCTACTTGTTTGGGTAATGTTTTGTTCTTTTTACTTAGATTGGATGCCATTTCTTAGAAAGTAAGAGGCAGTACAGTATATTTTTATAAAGAAAATTGTGTAAATAAAATTGTTTATTTCTCTGGGTGATTTCTGGTGATGCAACTGCTTCTGTGCGCATGCACAAAAAAA
This sequence comes from Phrynosoma platyrhinos, assembly GCA_020142125.1. Taxonomy (NCBI): domain Eukaryota; kingdom Metazoa; phylum Chordata; class Lepidosauria; order Squamata; family Phrynosomatidae; genus Phrynosoma; species Phrynosoma platyrhinos. The sequence goes on along the minus strand of JAIPUX010001232.1, from coordinate 50,965,263 downwards.
AAAAATGATTCCCAAACTACTATCGGGATTTACACACATCTGTGTGAAAACCAAATGCATGCTCTACCCTCTTTCTTGCTTTAGTAGTGAACTTCTAATGCGTTATTGTGTTCTGTGTGTGAAAATCATTCACACATTGCATGCTTTTGCGGGTTGCGGCTGCTTTAATCATTATCGGGATGAGGTACATATGGTCCCCATGTGATAAACTCCTATCACATGGGGACCATATATACCTCATCCCGATAGGTACATATCTATCGGGATGAGAGACTCCATACTTACTCTCTAGTTGCCAGCAGGGCAGTTTCAAGAAAAAGACCAGTTAAAAGGAGGCTTTCCCCTCCCAAATTGGATAATTGGAGTTGCCCTCTCTTCACCCTCAAAAGGAGACCTCCTTTGGAGTCACTTCATTGATAGCAACCCATTATATCCACTTTCAGGCAGAGGATTATTTATTTACTTTCCCCAGAACTGGGATTCAGGGCAGGCCACAGCATTAAAAAACAGCACAGTTAAAAGCATACAAAGCAATGCATTAAAATAGAATTAATTACAATATTAAATCAAGTTACACATTAAAAGGATAAAATACAATTAAAATGATAAAAATGTTAAACATACTTTAAAACAATACAACACCCATCCCATGCTTCAAAAACTTTCTGCTTTAAAAGCCTGCCTAAACAGATAGGTCTTAGCCTGCCAGCAGAAGGATAACAAGGAAGGGACCATTCTGGGCAGGGAGTTCCAGAGTCTTGGGAAGCTATAGAAAAGGCCCTCTCTTGTGTCCCCACCAACCATGCTTGAGGTGGTAGTGGGATGAAGAGAAGGACCTTTCCTGAGGATCTTAGAACCAGGCCGGTTCATACACGGAGATACGGTCTGCCAAATAGCCAGGACCGGAGCCATATAGGGCTTTATAGGTCATAACCAGCACTTTGAATTGGGCCCAAAAACAAACTGGCAGCCAGTGGAGCTGTTTCAAGAGGGAGCATTGTGTGGTTTCTGTAACCTGCTCCTATTTTGGCCAGCTGAAGTTTCTGAACACTCTTTAAAGGTAGCCCCTAAAGAGCATGTTACAGTAGTCCAAACTTTGGGATGGCAATGTTGGTTCAGCGGCTGCCAACTCAGTATCTGGGGAGTCTGGAGCCTGCTCCTGCCAGTATGTAAATGGTCTCCTCAGCAGGCAGCAGTTCTTAAAGAAGAGAGGGCATTGTAAGTGGCTGATGGGAACACCTACAGACCACTCTTTGGTAGAGTGTTGGTGGTGCATCTTCTCCCTGGTATGATAACAAATGAGTTTGAAGATATGGGGTGTGTACTCATAACAGCAAAGACTTCAATGTCAGGGATACAGTGAATCCATTCTGGGTTTTATTCCAGACTTTACAAGGGCTATTTGTGGTGCTGAACCTTATCCCCACCCCTGGAATGAAGCCCAGAGTTGATTCACTGCACCACTGGCATGGGAGAATTGATGACTTCTGTGTATATTGTTGTCATTCCCCTTGTTTAGCACCTGCAACTATGGTGGATAAATTACTGGAAATGTATGAAAAAGGAGGCCAGGCTGAATGGGCATTTGGCCTTAAAGCTCCAGTATATGATACCCTGACCTTCATTTTTTTAAAAAAAAAATAAAAATAAAAATTAAGAAGTTAATAACCTGCCTAATACATCTCACCTCAAAAAAACAAAACAAAACACCTAAGGCATCTGTCATCCAGTGAGACAACTGTTTATTTGATGGGCTATTTGCTAGCTGTATTTGCATTCCTTGGAGAATTGAAAGATGTTCACAGGGCTGATGGCAATTGCCCTTCTTCCCCAATTCACTCTTCCCCAATACACCACTTTGATTGACCTGCTCCTGGACTAGGAAGAGATTGAGTGCTACCATCTGTCCATATTTTGGTTTGGTGATAGTCATGGTGGGTTGTGTGTGTGGGGTGCTTTCCTTCATCTTAAGAAGCAACACTAAGATGCCATTTGAGAAACACTGTGACATATGCCCACCTGCCCTTTTCAGTTGGAAGGTCCTTTTCTGAATTATTTGCTTTATGAAATCTGATACTAAAATGTGCAGCTTTCAATAAAGAAGCTAAAGGACATTCTTTATAGGTTATCTGAATAGCTGAGGAAATTTTAATTAAAAGAAACAACAACTAAAAGGCCTGAACCCTATTGGATTCTACCCAGTTTTGGTAAACCCATTGAATCAGTTGTTGAATAGTGATCAACACGTAGGTGGAACCTATTGGCTGAATGGGCTTACTCTAACTCGGACTAACAATGGGATTTTTAGGCCAAAATTGTACTGTGAAAAACATTGTACAACTGTTAATTTAATAGTCTCCAAATATTTGGCTATTCAGCATCATAATGTGGCATACAACATTATTACAACAGGGACATGATGTTTTACAACATCTGATATGCAATAGCAATAAATATAAATATGAGAGGAGGATCTGGTAAAGACAGAAATCACTTTTAGATGCTGTTTCATAACTGTTCTGCAATAGTAAGCAGTGTTTGATTAAAGGAAAGCAAAGCAAAGCAAGCTTCATTTATATACCGCTTCATATCGCGCATAGGATGTCTAAGCGGTTTACAACTGTGAGCTGATTGCCCCCCAACAATCTGGGTACTCATTTTAGCAACCTCGGAAGGATGCAGGCCTGAGTCGAGCCTCAGCCCTGTCTGGTATTGAACTCACAACCTTGTGGTCTATGAGTGAGTGGCTGCAGTACAGGCATTTAACCACTGCGCCACCAGGGCTTACGTGATACATGGCTATTACTTTTTCTTTCAGTTGTATGTCATGAATTCATCCAATCCCATTTGAAATTGGATGACAAGCCTCAACCCCAAATTCCGATGCCAAATTTCTATATTAAATTTCAAATTTTGAAAACCGATTGGATATCTAAATATCTTACAAATGTACCGGTATTTCTGCTCAAAGAAATCTACTTCTGTTAAGGAAAATCTCTATGAAACATTGCTTTGCTTGGATAGAATTGTTAGTCCCAGCTGCAACAGACCTGATGATTCTATCTGAACAAGTCAACACTTGCGACCATTCCATGGGGCTACTCTAGTTGGGACTAATAGTTGGGTTTGTTGTTGTGAACTGCCATCAAGTCAACTTCAACTTATGGTGCCCCTATGAATGAGGGACCTCTAAGTCAACCTATTAGTGATAGGGGACCTGGAGGTCTCTCATTCATAAGATCACCATAAGCTGATGTTGACTTGACAGCAGGTAACAATGACAAACCCAACTGTTAGGCCACAATAATGTAAGCAGCAAGTATCAAGGCCATTCAAAAAGCAGTTTAAGAAAGACTACCTCTTGGCTCCAAGCCCTCACTTGGACAGTCAATGTTGGTTGCTCCATATTCTGTGCATCTCTGGGCAAATAACCAGAATTGGATCTCCCTTCCCATTGGGCTCATTTTTTCACCATCATGCTTTTGTTAAGAATAAGGCTGTCTAATATCAGTGGTAGTATGCCTTTGAATATCAGTTGTTGAAGAAATTGAATAGGAAGGTACTATTGCCCTTGTGTCTTACAGGTATCTGATGTGTCACTATGTGCAGAAAACAAAGCTTTATTCTGATCTAGTATGGTCTTTTTATGCTCTAATGGCTGCTGTCATCACAGTTTGTTTGCCTGCCATTGCCTTCTGTGCTTAGACTCACAACCATTAGTAGAGTAAGTACAAAGAAATGGAGGATGTCACTCCATCTCCTACTTTTTTTTTTTTTTTTTTTTTTTTGCTTTGGTGTTCAGAAAGAGCTGATGAATAGACAGTGAAGGAGAAGCCTAATCTGATGCTGACAGTAGTCCCCCTGCAGTGATGTGGTCCTCAGCAGTTACCTTGTGATGCCAACTCCTGGTGCAAGCCTTGTCTATGGGGAAGGGTACACTGCAGTACATACCGTATGTCTTCTACTTGCAGAGGGAGAACCACACATGCCTCACATTCAAGGATTTCTGCATTCTAAGCCTCATGTTACTTTTTGAAGATGTTTCTGCATAGGTCATGATAATATGAGGGTGGAGGACACAATATCTCAGATGTATAGACCCCAGGCTCATTGAGTGGATGAGATCAAAATCAGTTCACTAAATTCTGTTCCAAAAGTTATTTGAAATTGATGCAATTATAAATTTTAGTTCCATCTGACCAATTTAGGTTGGCATGGCTAATGAATCTTCCAGCATTTTCTTGGCAGATGCCATGTACTTTCAACAGTATCTTGTTGTGATTGTTGTTATGTGCCTCTGACTTCATAGGGCTTTCTTTGCAAGATTTATTTTAAATGGGTTTGCCATTGCTTTCCTCTGTGGCTGAGAGAGTGTAACTTGTCCAGCTAGTTTCCATGGCTGAATGGGGATTTGAACCCAAATTTCCTATAGTCCTAGTCCAACACTCAAACTGCTAAACTATACTGGATCTCACATAGTAGACAGTAATTCAAGTGTGCCTTTTCTTCAGTAGACAGATGCCAAAATGGAAAGCCTTCAATATTTATCCTTGCAAACAATTGTTAAACACTGTTTCAAGTTAGTATCTCAGTACTTCTTCTTGTTTGTTAAATATAAGTAATATGTTGAGATGAAAAGAGAATAGCTGGTCAATTTTTTCTTCATAGAGGACTATTTGAGCTTTAGAAAAGTTATCCAAGATTGCTGTTGTGTGCCTTCAATTCATTTCCAACATATAGCAAGCATAAGGTGAACCTATTATAGTTTTCTTGTCAATATTTGTTCAGAAGTGGGTTGCCATTGTCTTCCTCTAAGGCTGACAGAGTTAACCCACTGAACCTATTTTGAGGATAGGTCTCAGCTAAGGGCCTGTACTGACTGGCCACAAGGGCTTGCCTGGGGATGGAGTTGGGGTGGGGTGACTGCACACCGGCCACCTTGACTCTGCCCTGATGACGCTGTCACACTGCGCACCCCACCACACGGTGTACAGCATCAGGGCTCTCCCTTGGTGCAGCGTGTAGACACACTATGCCAAAGGGGCACAGAAGAGACACAGCAGCAGTGGTAAGGGTGGCTCTTTGCTGCTCCAAAAAGGAGAGTCATTTGCCAGCTCTTTTTGGAGCAGCAAAGAACTGGATTGGGGGCGCGGCATGTGGTAGCCATGGGCTCAATCTGGCGCTCTCAGGAGCAGCATGGAGCTGCCCCTTAGGGGCCATCTGTAAAGCTAAATTCAGAATAGACCCTACAATGGCTCTACTACCCCCATGAAAGAGAAGCCACCATTATCGTTCCCCCTGGAAATTAGTGGAATACTATTCCACCACACTATAAGCATTCCTCTGTGCCAATGTCAATAGCGCTTGCTTTTGGTTCTTTCCCCTATCTTCTAGAGAATATAGGGGATGGGGAGACACCATCACATATCCTAAAAGGAAAAATCATTATCACCAGAAAGAAAGAGAAAGCGAAAGGGGGGAAAGAGTAATCATGTCAGGGTAAGGCGGCTGAACAGCCCATGGTGTACAACTGACATCTCATGTTTGAATTAGTATAATTTAAGTAGTAATTAAAATTTGATAAATTAATGTAGCCCAGAGAACTCAATGAGCTCTCTGGAAACTAGCCAATTTATCTAGGCTGAAAGGTTGTCACTGCATCTGCAATAATCTTCAAGCCTCGAGGGACAGCTAAGCTCTCGGCTGAGATTCCATCTTTAGATCACTGCGCAGTCTTCTCCTCCTTCTTTTTTTAATCCCCAAACTAAAAAGGTCATATTACTATATCTATCTATTGCTCACATCATTTTTTTCCTCTCTTAAAAAAATAGTGAGTGATATCAAATGAACCTCTTAAATACTTTTTGACAGACTAACAGCAGGCAGCTTGTTGACCTTTCACCTCATATTGATTTGCCTTTCAGCCATTATTCTTTGGTGATTTCTACTTTTCCTGCCTGCCCTTTAACTGAAGAGGGAATCTGATCATTTCCTTCTTGCAGCAACAGCAGCAGCAGCAGCAACATCTTCTTTGGCAGTAATGATTTTAGAAGAAGACATTGCCCAAAATGTCAATGTCTTGAAAGCATTTGGCTTTCAAAAATATATATACACCAGTCAGCAATACTGTATGGATTCATTTGAGGATAAGATCCATTAAATATAGTGGGGCTTGCTTGACTTGCAGTGTTAATCTCTTATCCAAAGACACCCAAAGTGATGTTTGCTAAGATATTACAATATTAAATGAATAGCAAAATAATAAACATAATGTAACAAGCAGAAAGTAAACAGAATGGAGAGAGAATGCTCCATAACAAATACCTCCAATAAATTCCAATCCAGATATTTGGCTTCATAGAAACTGCGTAAAGCCAAACAATAGGGGGACCTGCTATTAGAAAAGGGAAATAATTTTGTTTTCATAAAAACTTACCAAATTCATACTTGCAACCATTCTTGCAACCAATATGATGCACAACAGAACAGGATTCTGTTTACATTTCTTGGGATGTGTTTACATTTCTTGGGATGTGCAATATAGTTCTCATATAATCTCCAAAAATGCATAGAAAATTAAATAATAATAATAATAATAATAATAATAATAATAATAATAATAATAATAATAATAATAATAATAATAATAATAATAATAATAATATACTGTGTGTTGTGAAAGAGAACCAGCATGGCATAGTAGTTTTAGTATTGAACTAGGACTCTGGAGGCCAGGGTTTGATTCTCAGCTCAGCCATGAAATCCTTGAGAAAGTCACACTCTTTCAGCCTCACAATATGCCAGTGGCAAGCCCCCTCAACAAATTGTGCCAAGAAAACCCCATGATAGGTTTACCTTAGGGTAGTCATAAGTCAGAAATGTCTTGAAGACACACAACAACAACAACAACAACAACAACAAAATATTGTGAGAAGTTTGTGCACTAGTGAAAAGCTTTTTTGCTTTTTTTTAGGAAACAGCTTGGAAAAATGCATAGAAATATATGTATGTTAGGCAAAGTGAACATGAAAATGCATTTTAAAAGTTTTTAAAAAGTTTTTTTAAAATTGTATACTATGTGGAAATAGGATGGAACAATCTGAAGTCTGAAAAAGAAAAGAACTGAAAAAAAACCAAGTCACCAACAGCAAGCCAAGGGTTCATCTACACTGTAAAAATAATGCAATTTGACATCACTTTAACTGCCATGGCTCCATCCTACAGAATCTTGGGATTCATAGTTTTGTGCGGTACCAGCATAGTTTGGCAGAGAAGGCAAAAGACATTGTAAAACCACACTTCATAGTATTTCCACAGCTATACCACTTAAAGTGGTGTCAAACCCCTAACCCTAACCCTAACCCTAACCCCATCCCCCTCAGTGAATGGGGAAAAAACAGATATTTAAACCCCATTTATTTTAATGGTGGTGCACTCCCATGGGTGTGTGCACCATTTTGTCCCTCCTGGCTTGCTGTCTGCAAAGGATCAAAACCACAGATGGGAAGTCAGTGAACCAGGAGGGACAAGTGTATTTGCACTGTAGAAATAATGCAGTTTGACACTGTTTAACTATCATGGCTCTATTCTGTGGAATCCTGGGATTCGTAGTTTGTTGTGGTACCAAAGCTTTCTGACACAGGAAACTAAATATTTCTCACAATTCTGTAGCATTGAGCCATGACAGTTAAAGTCAAATTGCATTAATTCTACAGTGTAGATGCAATCTCAGTGCTCTGTTCTAGCACACAGCATTGTTTGATGCTGAGTATAAACTGGTGACAAAAAAAAAGCTCCTGTAGTGATCCAGTGAGAATTCTACTGGAAGCAGTTGTGCATAATAAAATGTCGTTGTTGTTTTATTTGTTCTGAATTGGCAAAGTAAATGGCTACTTTACATGGTTCACCTCTCTACCTTAATTCCCATAACAACCCTGTAAAATAGGTTTCTTGAGAGGCAGAGACTGATATAGGTGAGGATTTCAACTTGAGTGTTCCTGTTTCAAGTCTGACAAGCTCACCTTAGACTATATGGGCTTCCTTAGATCAGCACGTAGTGTATAAATGATACTATAGCCATTTTTTTAAAAAATACAACAATTAATGTACCTAATTTGCATAATATGCAAATATGTACAAATGTGCAAATTAGGCATTTGGGCCTGAAGAACTGGAACACATCCTCACGTTCATCTCTGTCTTTTACAATATAACATACACAAAAGACTTCTGTGATGCCCCATCCCTGTCCATGTTATTGTCTCAAGTGTCGCATGATAATTACTACATTTAATTAGCATCGGAGTAATGATTAAATGGGACAATGGAATGTCAAATGAAACAGTATGTGCAAGAGTCTAGCACTCATGTTTCATCCTTGTACATTGCCAGATACTAGTTATGGCCAACTTGATTCATAACTATTTATACAGTGGTAAAACGTCAGGGACATTAGTGGGATTCATCTGTGGTATGGTGATGGCAGCAGTGAATTATAATGTTTGCTTTCCAGCTGATATGCATATGATCCTTTGCAATAATATATTGTTGGCAAAATGATTGTCATCAACATCTGAAGCATGTTTCTTGAACTTTTGTGTTGGAAGATTAAAATTTGATTCAGAACGACATACATCTTTATGATGCACAGTTCTTTTGTGTTTGTGCGTGTGGCTCTTTTCTCTCAGCCAGACTTGATGTAATTTCCATTCACTGCAGGAGTAGGATAGGAAGAAATATCAAGTTTCACAGCAACTAAAAGGGACAGATCTGTTTACTTGACAGCATTAATTGATTAGTTCATTCTGATGCCAGGTCACTGAGTAGTTCTCCCATCAATGAAATCATATCTCAGGCTGGAGTTTTAAACCTTTATTTGGTGTTACCTTTCATTTTGGATATATCATTGGCAAAAGCTTGTTATGATTTTTTAAAAGAAAAATGCTCCTCAAGATGATGGGTAACCAACTACATTTAACTAGCAGATCATATTAGTAATAGTCAGCCCTGTTGCCTATACTCAAAAAGCTTGGACAGAGTAATGCAATCTGTGAGGAGGATAGTATTTCAACAGTCACTCTATTTTAGAAAGATTGAATAAGCAGATAGCCAGCGTGGCCTAGTGGTTTGAGTTGGAGACTACAACTCAGGAGACTAGGGTTCAATTCCCAGCTCAGCAATGAAACCCACTGGGTGACCTTGGGCAAGTCACACTCTCTCAGCCTCATGGGATGGCAATGGCCTCTGAAAAAAATCTTCCCAAGAAAGCCCCATACCTTAGGGTATTTATAAGTCATAAATGATGTGAAGGCACACAACATACAACACAAATAAGCAGGCAAGTAGGGATTGGGAAACAGTCTGATCCAAGGATGTTCTTTCTGCACATAGGCAAATGCTATATAGTCTAAGTCCAACTATTTGTTCATCTAGTCCAATATTTTCTACTCTGTCTGGCAACTGCTCTCCATGACATGTATCTGGCAGAAGTCTTTCCCATCTACAGATCTGAAAATTTTCTCAGTCTCAATTACACCATATTTCTCCCAATCACCCGTGTTTTCTTCTTGTCTTTGGTTCATATCAGATTGCAAGACTTTATTTTTTTCTGCTATGAAATTCATACACATTTTAATGCATTTTTCCTATAGTGCACGTATATTTATGCATTTGGCCAAATCTACACATTTCCCCATACTGACTAAACTGCGTTTGTGTGTATTTTTTTAAAAAAGGTATGTATTCTTATCCATTTGCAATTTAAAATGGGTAAAATATTTTGTGAACATTATTTGTTGATTTTGTGGTAAGCCAGCTCTGCTTTAATAACCACAAATAGACAGATGGAACAGAATATTGGCCAGAAATTTATTGATTATAGTTCCAAATAGGCTTGGGCCTTTACATGGGTCTGGACCTGGGTATCAACCTGATGCTCCAGCTTCAGTTGGCATCATCCCCCCTGCCCCAACCTCCCTATATTTGGCACTGAATATCTGGTTATGAGTGGTGTAGTCATTTGTCACAATGTTGGTCGTCAAGAGATCCAGATTAAGGGGGTTGGAGACAAGGATTGTATGCACATCATAAGAAAAAAAGGTCTCCTTGAGGAATCTTGTGAATTTGGGAAGAAAGGGTTACATTCAGCTCAGGTGAATCTAGGTGGCAAAAGGAACTGTACAATGGTGTCTGCCCATATCTGTCACCAAAGATGGTTCCCTAACAAATGAACTGGGCTGGTCAACAGGTGGGGGGGATGAAGCTCTGATGCCAACTGAGGGGGGTTGCAGACTGCCAGAAATAGTGCAAACTGAGTCCACTTTTAGGGTTAGGATTAGGGTTAGGGAATAATGGGAACTGTATTTTATTGTGGCACCAGAGGTCTCTGACAGAGAAGACTCAATGTCTCAGAAAAAAAACAGTTCCCATGATTCCCTAGCACTAACCTTAACCCTTAAAGTGGACTCAATTTGCACTATTTCTGGCAGTCTGCAAAGGCCCATAGTCCAAGAAGGAGAAGCCTACAAGTGTACATGCAACACAAGTGCTAGACATGTTGCCACCACTCTCTTCTCTGACATGCTCTGACTCCAAGTCAACCATCACAGTAAATTGTGGGGTGCTGTTTCTGAAATTCCCCATAATCCCCACAAATGTGTAAATTCAAGAGACGAGGGTAGTTATTATTGCAGCAAGTCTCAGGAAGTGCAAAAAGGTGACTTACAATTCTTTCCTTATTCTCTTCCTTTCTGCATGCAAAGCCTATGTTCTTCCACCTTCCAGTACCAACAGCAATGGGTAATGAGGAAAGGCAAAAAGAAAACAGACAGATGTTGGGGAGGTTCAGGGTAATGTCAAGAAAATTAGGGGTATAGCTTTGTATGCCAAATAGCTCAACCTGTGCTCTTTGATGTAGCATTTAGCTCTGGAAATTACATCATGCTACTATATATGGAGGAATTACAAGAAAGGAGATTCCAGCTAAACACTAGGAATAACCTCCTGATGGTAAGAGCTGCTCACTTGTGGAATAGGCCAGCTCTGAAGGCATTGAACTGTCTGTCCTTCATTTAGCTTTTGAAGCAGATTCACAGAGGACGAGGTGGTCCTTGTAGTCCCTTCCAACTCTATGGTTCTGTAATTCTACATACAGTACAAGCCTGATGCTTATTTTGAACTGGTTCCTGAACTCCCCACCACCACAGTCATGGTCCAGCCCATAAAAATTTCATGATTTCAGTGGAAATGTTCATCCAACTTCCAATCTATTTTTTTTTTTTTGCCTGACTTTTCTCCATTAACTCTATATAGATGAAGAACATTTATATCAGTGACATCTGTTATTAAGTGTAAGTGTAACATGAAAAATGATAAGGTGTTTCTTAAACAGTTTGTGTTGCAAGGCAGGAAAAAATAGTGATAATATATTCTAGAAAGTACTCAGTGGGGTTTTTGTGTGCATCTGATTGGAATGTTCATGTTCTTGGGTTTTTGTTTTTGTTTTCTTTTTTCTGTCATGTAGGAAAGCTCCAGTGACCACCTGTGAATTTTTAAAGATACTTTTTGACTGTCTGAAGTATACTGTTGGCATTTTTAATGTTTAGGCTATTGAAGAAAATTGCCATCTGGGAGAGGGGATAACTGTTTAAAATCTAGTGCACAAGACAGAATAAATAAATAAATAAATAGTTGTGATAGTATTAAATAAGGTTATATCCAAGCATCTGAGTATAAGTCGTGGTCTGGTTTTATTATTATGTGATAGCCGCAGTCTTCATTTCATTGTTTGTATTTTACACTGAATTTATATATTATATTTTAAAGTATTGCAGACTACTCATTGATCTGTAGTTTTTAGCAGTCTAAAAGTACAATATATACACAAGTAAAATAAAAGTAGAGCTTGGTGCAAATTACTTTTGAACAGCATTTTTAAAAATGATATTAATGCTAGGTAAGATTGAATCAGCAGTAATTAGGATGCATGCCATAGGTAGCAGAAGCTATAATTTGATAATAAAAATATAGCCTATTGCATAAAGATCAATGGCTGGCCACCCAGCTGTTGCACAGGCTGCTGGGTAGCTCATTCAATACAGACTTAAACATGAACATGGAGGACATACTTTGTAGAAATCCTGGTACATTTAATGCTGCAAGGTGTTGACTTTTCTGCTGTACATTGGTCTTGATAATTGATCCCTTGTACTCAGGCAATACAAAATGCCTGTGGCTGAATGATTTTCTGATCATTTGTTGCCAAGTTTCCCATAATCCTTCAAACCCCAAAAGAAAACATGGACTCCATTAGTGTAGTATAGTGAGCAGGAAATCCAAGTACAAATCCTTGCCTGTGTTATGAAGCTTAGAGGATAAATCTTTTTATTTTGGGCAAATCACTGTTTCTTAGCTTAGGCCACCTCACAAAGTTGATGGGAGGCTGAAGCATCAGTTTGGAGCTCCTAAGAGAAAGGACAAAAGCAGCCAATATGGATTTGGGTGTTCATTTGTCAGGTACCAGTAAAATGGGCTCATACATATTATGGAGGGGAACATAGTTGTATGCCTGGACAAATGTTCATGACTGTGGTGCTATATTATGGGGATGGGGGATGGATAAATGGATTGAAGATCCCTAGCCAGCATAACCAATGCTTAAGGATCACAAGAGTTGCAGTCTATCAACATCTGGAAGACTACAAACTCTCCATCTCTCTGCAACCAGAATGGATCCAAATAATAGAAGATACACAAACTTCACTTACTATTAGCTGGATGAGTGATAGAGATTCACATCCACAGAATAGTGACAGAAGATCTTCTCTTGAGATGGTGAGTTTCATGGCTTTGAGAAGTTAAACTTTTGGTTTATGAGTCAGATTTCATGGGCTAGAGCCAAATGGTCCAAACAGACAGAGTTGTCTGGATCGAGAAACATGCTTCTCAAGTTACTTCATCATTGGGACGAAAATCCTCTTTGTTAGGGATAGAGTGGGGTATACTGCATTTGACAACCCAATAATGCATGAAGAAACCAATGGGTTCCCCCATAAGAATTCCTATGTGCCCTAGAACAGGGGTAGGCAACCTTTCCCCTTTAAGGGCTGAAGGACTT
>JAIPUX010001232.1:50926399-50945772 GCA_020142125.1 Phrynosoma platyrhinos | reverse complement strand
TGTGATAACGTCCTAAAAAAATATTGGCAAGAAAGCCTCATGATAGGATTGCCTTAGGATGACCATGAGCTAGAAATTGCTTGGAAGGCACCCAACAACAAGAATAACAGGTGTCAAGATGACCCAGTTTCTGCCCCCACAAGATATTCAGTTGCATGTAGGGAGCTAGCACCTTGTTTCCCAAAAGTCTCATGTATCCCAGCACATACTCCCCTTATGCCAGGATATGGAGTCAGGGAGTTTGATGGAGGTGGAAAAGTACAATCCGTGGTGGGTCTCTTCATCGGGCCAATGTTCCATCACCACTGGAGAGCTATCTACTTCTGTTGCTCATGCACTGGATATTTTGCACTGTTCTCAGCATGAAGTTAACAGATGAAGGGAGATCCTGCTGGTTTGTATTTCCCATCATTCCAGCACTATGGGATGACATCAAAGTGCTCTATCTCCAGAGCTTCATTATTTGTCATTTTTCTTGATTTTCCTGGGTGATTCCTGTGTAGTTATTGGAGTTGCAAAATCCTAGAATACAGAGGAAAATATTCAGCTGCCTTAATACAGCTGTGAGCATCACAGAGACTGGGAACTGTTTCATACTACACAATTATAGTACTTTGTTTTCAATTTAATTCCCATGGCTATATCCTATGGAATCCTGAGATTTGTAGTTTGATGATACACTAGACCTGTGTTTGTATGTGTGTAGTTACCTTCTAGCTAAACACACAAAATGTATTTCCTTGGTAGTCTAAGAAACCAGATCACATTGAGTGCAAGGAAGAAAACATAATAACACTTAATAATGTACCGTACGTTTTCTCAGTAAGACCACCACTTCTTTACTTTTATATTTGTTATATTATAATGTAAATAATTTATATTAGTTATGGTATAATATAACTGCAGTCACCCCTCCATTCTCGTAGACTTAAAGTCTGCAGTTTTGCATATTCACAAAGGGGCAAGTTTTATTAAAATCAATGGGGCGCACCCTCATGCGCCTGCAGAGGCACCCCATTCAAGCCTATGGGGCTTGAATATTTGTGAATCTCCATTTTCACGGGGGGTGGGTGGGTTCCGGAATGGATCCCCTTCAAAGATGGAGGGCTGACTGTAATTTATATTAGTTATATTTCTGTATGAAGCCTGCTGACCAAAACTCTTACTCCTTATAAATCAAGATATGTAGCATTTTAAGTGGTCTATGTTTATTATCTCATTCATTACCTTGCAATACCTGACTTCAAATGAGGTTGCATATTTTCATTATTAATGTGACAAACGTCACTTTTACAAAAAAATTAAATTAACTTGGATGATTGGCTCTCTGTCAAAGGATGCTCATCTTGCACCCATTGGGAGCTTCCTTATGAGGACCACATAAGTATGTGTGGTTAGATCTTGTATTGAAGCACCACCCATGCAAAGACTCTAGAAAATTGATACAGAAAGTTTTAGAATGATGGCATTATAGAAAATAGTCATTTTGCTTTAGTTTGTGGAAATGGAGGCAGATCTTTCAGTTCCCATGGGACAGTTCTCCTTGACTATTTCCCTACAGGCAAGTTTGAGAATGAAATAAGGGATGGTGAGGTTACTAATTCTCTTATAAGCATTAATGCTCTTGAAAATCTACAATCCACAATCCCTGCAGGGGTTGATTTTTGTTGTGGAATGGACTTTATTGAAGTTGAGTAGTTTCTCTGCCAATTCAGTCTGCAACCATTCCATACCATCATTATGTTCATAGTTACTATGACCATCACTTGGTGGGTAGTATTCTGGTAATGAACTTAGCTCGTCAAGTCCTTTTATGGCAGACATGCAGTCTGCTGCCAGGACCATACTCAAAGCCATACTTGATAGAATCTGCCAGAGTTTTGGTCCACTGGAACAGCTTTCATGAGCATAAGGGCATCTCCACACAGTGATGAAGTTGCAGAGTAGAACGCTGAGGAGGTAATGCTAATGTCTAATGGTTAAATATGTATATATTGGGCAATGTTAATGGAAAGTGGCCCATAAAGATGTGGCATATTTCTTATCCTCTTTCTGTTGTTTATTAAAGAAAGCAAAAGTAGGTTATAAAATTAAAGATAGCACAATAAAATCTTACAAAATAAAGATGGAATAATACACAACTACAAAGCAGAAAAGCTCCCCTATTCAGATTTGAATAATTAGCCAAATAAACATGGGAATATTTATATTCTTTCCTACAATTCCTTTTTCACTGGGCAGCTGTCCAGTTATATACATACCTCAGCCTTTGCAGAAAAGCAGTTTCTTTCTGTATAGATGTGGGAAAGTATCATTTTCTCCTCGTACCCAAGGTTTTTTTCCCCTATAAATAAATGACCTTTGAAGACAGTCTCAGTACAATTTCTAGCAGACCTCTGAGGGCCAAATGGTGCATTGCATTAAATATATAGCATGCCCTCTTTTATGAAACTGTAAAAAGTGTGCCCCAATGCAAATCAGAACACGGGCATAAAGATCCCTCCTTATGTACTGTTTTCTGGTTCCAGATCATATCCCCCTCTCTTTAAAGTAAGAGGGAGGTATCAGCAACTTACTACAAATTTAATGGCACATGTAGTTTGATCCTTAGTTACTGGAGCAAGATACAGATCAGATGGTACTCTGTAACTTGAGAGGCATATTAAAGTTGGCCTTTGGGGTATTTTAGAAAGGAAATGAAGATTTTTCTCTTTCAGAATGCTTTGAGCTTTCGTATGTCTGATTTGAACCTGTGCTGTACTTTCATATTGTGAGTTGGCTCTTGATTGTATAACCAAAAACACTTGAATTGAACATATTAGGCTGAAATACTGCTCATGTTTGGTTTAGGCTGTAATGCTGTACATACTCCTGAACAAAAGATCATTTTAATAGAGATTTATTTTATAAATAGCTTGGCTTCAATGGTAAAGATCACAAAGGTGTGTGTGATACACACCAGATATCACCAGATACATGGATATAATGGCCAAGATGCTGCAGTGCATGTGATGGAATGTTGTATGGTGGATTCCACCTCACTGAGTATGAAAGCCTATTGAAAAGGATTTTCAGCAGCAAAGAGAAAATAGCAGATGTCCTCCTGCCAGATCACCATCAAGCAGAGGTCTGGGGGTGGTGGTGGCTATTTTTTCCTGGCTGCAGCCAGATGGTTCCCAGATGTCCAAGTGACCGAATGGCTGCCCTTCCTCCCCTCACCACTAAATAGTTGACAGGGGCTAGGCCAAGAGTACAAGCAGCAGGCTTGTGAGATAAGATGAGGTACTGTGAAAAGAGATACTGATCATAAAAGGATGCACACATGCATAAAGCTTGCATATGTTACCAACACAAATTTGGTCCATATTTACCATGGCTAATTCATGTTTGGGGTTTTATTGTTCAATCATTCTGCCTCATTCATAGAATTTTGTAACGTCTCCCATTTGTCTTTTATTTGTAGTAATCCTCTCTTGTATTTCCCACCATTTCCATCTTAATTCCTTTCCATAAATGAAAGATAGAATAACTGCACCATGTCTTTTGAATGGCTGTGCAAGGAAAGTTTTGTCAGTGGTCACACTGGTAACTTTTTCAAGCTCTGTCAAACTCCCATGGTGATCTGTAGTAGAGTTTGTATCACAGCAGAGTTGGGTTAGCAATTTGTACAAGTTTGCTAGTGCTCCAAAAGTGTATTTGACTTCTGACAAAGCATGAACATTTAACAAAAGCAAAACCCCAAACCCTAGTACCAAATAAAAATGTAAGCCATTGCCATGTGTCCTCATAAATTGTGCTAAATGATAAACATAGCTCAAGCCTATGTTTTCTGAATTCTATTCCTTGAGTACTCTGCCAGTTTAACTGGGACTTTTGATAGAGCTGCCCAATTACATTTTGTTGTCTGAGATGGAACAAGGGACATCGTCTGCTTAGGTCAAGTGGAAGAGCATTCAAAACCATCCAATGGAACAAGTGTGCGTCGGTGTAATTACCATCATACCATGCTGCAGTAGACTAAGGATGTAAATGTTCACTGAGTTCAGTCTTCCATGCATGAGCAAAAAAAAAAAATAATAATAATAAAAAAATAAAAAAATCTTTCTCCCCAGTAGGCAAGATTATGTAGGTTTTTGTATATTCTTCTTGTATATGAATTTTCTTGTTTAACCAAAAATATCATGGTGGTGGGATTCTGAAAAAGCAGTCTCTTGCAATATTTTCTGAATGAAACATTTGGGCTTTTTGAGAAAACTTATTTTTCATGTAAATTAGGAAAATACTTGGCAATTTTCACAGTGGGATGTTTCAATGTATGTGTGTGTGTATTCTTCAAGCCATGCATCTATTTATGGCAACCCCATGAATTTCATAGGGTTTCCTATAGGTGTATAGGAAGTGATAGTGGCACTCTATTCTGCTTTAGTCAGACCTCACCTGGAATATTGTGTCCATTTTTGGACACCAAAATTTAAGAAGGATGTGGACAAACTGGAGGGTGTCCAGAGGAGAGCAAACAAAATGGTGAAGGTCTGGAAACCATGCTTTATGAGGAGTGCCTTAGGGAGCTGGGTATATTTAGCTTGGAGCTGGGTATATTTAGCCTGGAGAAGAGAAGTTAAGGGATGATATGATAGCCATGTTTAAATATTTGAAGGGGTGTCATATTGAAGATGGAGCAAGGTTATTTTCTGCTGCTCCAGACACTAGAACTCAGGGGATGTAGCATGCTACATGTAGGATGCTACACTTGGGCAGTAAAAATGAAATGCATACCTGGCTTGAAATCAGTATATGAGAAAGGGATCTATGAGTCCTAGTGGGCCACATACTGAACATAGGTCAGCAATGTGATGCAGCAGCTAAGAAAGCCAATGCAATTCTAGGCTGCATCAATAAGAATATAGTGTTTAGATCGAGGGAAGTGATAGTACCATTCTATTCTGCCTTGTTCAGACCTCAGCTGGAATATTGTGTCCAGTTCTGGTCACCACAATTCAGGAACAATGTGGACCAGCTGGAGGGAATCCAGAAGAAGGCATCCAGAAGAGGGCAAACAAATTGTGAAAAATCTGGAAACCATGACCTTTGAGGAGTGGCTTAGGTAAGTAGGTATCTTTAGCCTGGAGAAGAGAAGGTAAAGAGGTGATATGATAGCTATGATTAAATATTTGAAGGGATGTCATATTGAAAATGGAACAAGTTTATTTTCTGCTACTCCAGAGACTGGGACACAGAGCAATGATGCAAGCTACAGAAAAAGAGATTTCACCTAAACATTATGAAGAACTTCCTGATGGTAAGAGCTGTTCAATATTGGAACATGCTGCCTTGAAGAGTAGTGGAGTCTCCTTCCTTGGAGGTCTTTAAACAGAAGCCATCTGTCAGGAGTGCGTTGATCGTGTATTCCTGCATGGAAGGGAGTTGGACTGGATGGCCTTTGTGGTCTCTTCCAATTCTATAATACCATGGAAGTGAGAGCTGGACATTGAAAAAAGCTGATAAGAAGAAAATCAACTCATTTGAGATGTGGTGCTGGAGAAGATTGTTGAGGATACCACAGATGGCCAAAAAGACAAACAAATGGGTCCTTGATCAGATCAAGCCTGAACTCTCCCTGGAAGCCAAGATGACAAAACTGAAGCTGTTGTACTTGGTAACATCATGAGAAATAATAACTCACTAAAAAAAGGCAATAATGCTAGGGAATGTAGAAGGCAGTAGAAAGAGAGGAAGACCACATGACAGATGGATAGAATAAATTAGGGAGATCAGGCCTGAAATTACAAGACCTGAGCAGAACCATTTAGGACAGGGTGTCTTGGAAATGCCTCATCCACAAGGTTGTCATGAGTTGTTGCAGGCTTGAGGGCAGTTAACAACTACAACAAATGATACCTTGGGCAAGGAATACTCAGAGGTGGTTCTGCTAGTTCCTTCATCTGAAACTAAGCAGGGTCAGCTTTGGTTAGTACTGGGTTGGTAGACCCCCCAATGAATGCAGCACCTGATATTTTTTGGCAGTCCACCATCCAAGTACTAACAAGGATCTGGTAACCCTGTTTAGCTTCCAAAAATCAGGCAGGATCTGGTGCCTTTAAGGCCTTTAAGCCACTCAATGTGTGTAGATAATTGCTGAGGATGAGAAAATCTGAGAGTATTCTTTATATTCCTTTTGTGGGCTTTCCAAAGAGATTTGGCTGGACACTGTGAGAAGAAAATGCTGGGTTAGACAAGCCTTTTATCTGATTTCATAGGGCTCTTCTTACATTCTTATGAATCCTGAATGAAGCTGGGTTTCTTATCCCTTAGTTGGCCAGACATATACTAGTAGTCTACTTCCAATTTTCATGAGATCCTGTTCAAAGTCTGCCATGTACAACGTGATGGACAGCTAATTATAAAGCATGCTGACATTATCATACACTCATTAAACCAGAAATGTGGAGTTGTACAGGCCTCGGCAGACGGCTAATTGGGCCATCTTGGAGGCAGGGAAGAGGAGGGGCAGCCACACACTCGGCGCTCCTTCCTCTTCCCGAGGTTGCCCTCGGAGCAGCCTGCCCTCCGCACGGCCGGCGCTCCGAGGGCAACTTCCCTCCGCAGCATCCGCACACGCTGTGGCAGATAAGTCAGTGAAAGTGCACCCGACGCTTTTGGGGTGCACTTTCACTGACTTCTGAAAGGAGCACTGATTTAGCTCTCCTTTCAGGGGTGCCGATGGTGCGCCATGGTGCGGATGCCGCAGTCCCATGGTGCACCATCCCGTGGCGTCCCAGACGCCCTCGTCTGCTTCCCCCCGTAGTTGCGATAAGCAGCAAAAAGGAGTACTCAAATTAAGTTACATTCATATAGACACACTGCTGCACTGTTGGTGTGATTTCCAGCTCTCCCAATAGCTGGGCTGAGTTCTCTAGTCCATGAATAATTTGCTACTATTTTCATGTACTCATCTCTACAGTTGTCTGCATTATCTATTTCCAGCCCTCTGATAGGAAGAATACAAGCTAATTCTAAACACCATTATGCACACCATTCAAAGTTGGCAATTATATCCAGAGGCCAGGGGCTTAATAAAAACCCAGTGGCTGGAAAGCGATGCTTCTTAGGACAGAGATATAAAACAGAATGCTTCTTACATGTTATTATTAGGTAAAGCCTCTTCCTTACCCTTCCAAATACAACAATTAAGTATAGCATCCCTGATATATAATTAGGCATAAGCAAAGTTTATTCTGTCGACTTTTAAAAACATTCCTTAATATTGCTTATAAATTCTCCCAGAAACATCTCATTTTAATCATCAGTCAGCATTTTTATTATATGATAATCCTTAATTGATTGACGTTTAATCACAGTCTTCGTATTTTACTATCTCGTGTCTCATAAGAGGCAATTTTCTCTTTACTGTAGTTTAACAGCTGATGAAAAAGATTTAAGGAAACCTATAAACTTAAGATTGGTTAATGGTCCCTTATAAAAGAATATTACACTTCTAGGATCCATTGTACAGATGTGATACTCAATTGTAGAAATGTGCATGGGGTTTATTAAATTACAGCACAAATCTTCAGCCTCCTGAATTATTGTGCATGTTGGTATTGTTAGGCAAATGGGGAGACACATTATTGCTTCCAGTTGTTCACATTACTATGGTATAATGCAGGCAGAGACAGCTGGCGCATTTGCTCCAGGCAAATGTGGAGCTACAGCAGCTGCAGAATTCTGGGCCCCTAGTGAAGGTCCAGCATTACTGAGTCAATGCTTGGTGCTTCATCAAAAGATGTCCAGAAATTAAAAATAATTAGTGCCTCCCATTGCAAGTTAAGAGATGGAGGTTTTGTTTATCTTTTCCTTCTGTCTGTCATATCCTGGAAGGAATATGCGCACCTACAGACAGGACTTTTTGCTAACTGTAGTCTGAATCCTATTGTTAGTCCAGGTGTGGGGAGAAGGTGGCCCTTGGGGGCCCATTCTGTGGTTCCTGAAACCTCCAGATCCTCCAAAAATGTCTTTAAAATTGCCTAAAACCTACTCAAAACGATTGCCAAATTTAGGATCCCCCCAACTGACTCTCCAACAATGTTGACCCCTGAAACAGTCAGATGTTGTACAGAAATGAAACTGGAAATGACATGACCTCACTTCTTTTAGGTTCAGAGTATTGGTACAGCCCTCATGGGGATGTGGGGTGAAAAATGGTCCCTGACCCCTCTGCAGTTGCCCAAACCTAAGTCTCAATTAAAGAGTAGATCTGCTTGATTCACTCTTCAATAGTTAACTGAATAGGCCTGCCTTTAGCAGGGGCTAACCAATACAATTTGGTTTATGTGTGTGAAAATGCCCCTCACCTCATAAAAGAACTTCCCAAATCCTAGGAAGTGGAACAGTTTCTATTTCTTGATACAGAAATGATTGATGTAGCATGTGGCCAATTTATTCTCCTCAAGGCCCTCGGGAGATCTCCAAAGCTCCTCTTTAAAAAAAAAAATGTTCAGCCTAAAAATTCCTACACATTTGCTCCCAAAATGCACAGATCAGTACAAAAAGTAGCATCTTCACTAGATTTCTCCCACTACCCCACTCTCACCCCCCAAAAAAGCCATGTCATGTCACTTCCACGTAAGTTTTATTACTTCTGTGTGCTCCTGGGGTGGTATTACCGAAATGAAAGCTGTCTCACTCTCCCCACCCAGTGGTGGCATTATTATTATTATTATTATTATTATTATTATTATTATTATTATTAATTGTATACCCTCTTTTCTCCTGGGATGGGCCCCAAGGTGGATAAACATTCTGGAAAATATTCAACAACTACAGGTTATCCCCAGACATTTTCCCACCTTATAAATAACACAAAATTCCAACCATGACTCCTTTTAGTTTATTCCCAAGACTTTAGTTTTTGTTGTTGTTAACTGCCATCAAGTTGACTTCACCATATGGTGACTGTATGAATGAGAGATCTCCAGGTCACACTGTTATCAACAGCTCTGCTCAGGTTCTGCAGATTCAGGGTCATGGCTTCTTTTAATGCAGTCTTCCTCTTTTCCTACTGCCTTACCAAGCCATATTGTCTTTTCTAGTGAGTCATGTCTTCTCATGTAATAGCCAAAGTATGACATCTTAGTTTAGCCATCTTAGGTTCTAGGGAGAGTTCAAGTTTGATATGCTCTAGGACTCATTTATTTATTTATTTATTTGTTTATTTATTTATTTGTTTATTTATTTTTAGCAGTCCATGGTATCCATAGATTTCTTCTTCAGTACCACATCTCTAATTAGTTGATTTTCTTCCTAACCACTTTCTTCATTGTTTCTTTCACAATCATACACAGAAATTGGAAACACAATGGTATAGACAATCCTAACTTTAGTATTCAAAAATATCTTTACAGATCAGGATCTTGCCTAGCTCCTTTATATTTGCCCTTCCAAGTCCTAGTCTTCTTCTGATTTCTTGACTGGTCTCTGTTCTGATTAATGAATGAGTAAAGGTATAGAAAATCTTGAACTATTTCAATATCTTAATTATCTAATTTAAAGTTATCTAAATCACCTCTGGTCATTATTTGTGTTTTCATAATGTTCAACAACAAACCTGTCTTTGCACTTTCTTCCTTGAATTTCTTCAGTAATTGCTCCAAGTCTTTGCTATTTTCTGCTAGTAGCATGCTGTCATTTCCATATTTTAAATTCTTGATGTTTCTTCGTCCAGTTTTCACAACTACTTCCTCCAAGTCTAATCCTTCTTTAAGTATATTTCTGTATACAGATTAAACAGATAGGGTGATAAGATGCAGCCTTGCCTAACCCTCTTACCAATTGGAAACTATTGTATTTTTCCATATTCTGTCCTAATGGTATCTTACATACAGATTACACATCAGTACAATCAAATGTTATGGTACACCCATAATACCATAAAAAAGACCAATACATAGTTTTTCATGATTGATACAATCAAAGACTTTGCTATAATCTATAAAGGACAGGCTGATTCCCCCCAGCCCCGAAATTATCTGGTGTGATCCATTATCCAACATATGTAAGCCATATGGTCCCTAGTGCCTCTTCCTTTCCTAAACTCAGCTTGGATGTCTGGCATTTCTCCCTCCATATATCTGTGATGGAGAACCTGTGGTATGTGTGCCAGAGATGGCACGTGAAGCCATTTTCCCTGGCACGCATAGGGCAAGAAAGAGGAGGAAGAGGTGTGCACCTGTTCCTCCTCCTTACCAACCCTCCCTGGCCTTAAGCTGCTTCTCCAGAGGCAAATGAAGGCCCAGGGTTGGCACAGGGGAAGGAGGAGGAAGAGACACACACCTGTTTCTCCTCATTCCTGAACCCCCCCCCACTCACTCTTCAGCTGCCTCTCCAGAGGCAGCTGAAGGCCAGGGAATGGCGTGGGGGGGGGGGGAAGAGTGGAGGAACAGGTGTGTGCCTTTTCTTTTTATTTCCCCTTCATCACCCAGGCCTCCAGCTGTACCTAGAGAGGCAGCTGAAGGCCACAGAGGGTGGAGGGAAGAAGTCTCACCCTGGAAATCCCAACCCCAGAGGGCAGATGTCCCACTCCTGGCAATGGGTAACACCCGCTGCCAGAAAGCCTTTTAGTTTGGGCACTCAGCCCCTAAAAATCAACCCCTGCATGTCTGCCGTAAAAGGACTTGACTACTAAGTAAAGAAAAGTTCATTACCAGAATACTACCCACCAAGTGATTATCATAGTAACTATGAATACAAGTATGGTATCAAATGGTTGCAGACTGAGTTGGCAAAGAAACTACCCAACTTCAATAAAGTCTATTCCACAACAAAAATCAACCCCCGCATGGATTGTGGATCATCAAGAAGCAATAACATTAATGCTCTAAGATATAGTAACCTCACTACAGCTTTCATCTCATCCCTTATTTCATTCTCAAACTTGACTGTAGGGAAATAGTCAGGGAGAACTGTCGCATGGGAAGTAGAAGATTTGCCTCCATTTCCTCAAACTAAAGCAAAATGACTATTTTCTATAATGCCATCATTCTAGAACTTTCTGTATCCATTTTCTAGGGTCTTTGCATGAGTGGTCCATCAACACAAGATCTAACCACACATACTGATGTGGTCTTCATAAGAGGGTTCCCATTGGGTGCAAGATGAGCATCCTTTAATTTAATTTTTTTGTAAAAGTGAAATTTGTCACATTAATAATGAAAATCTGCAACCTCATTTGAAGTCAGGTATTGCAAGGTAATGAATGAGATAATAAACATAGACCACTTAAAATGCTACATATCTTGATTTATAAGGAGTAAGAGTTTTGGTCAGCAGCCTTCATACAAAAATATAACTAATATAAATTATAGTTGGCCCTCCATTTTTGCAAGGGATCCATTATGGACCACCACCACCCGTAAAAACTGAGATTTGCAAATATTCAAACCCCATAGGCTTGAATGGGGTGCCCCCACAGGTGCATGCAAGGGGGCACCCCATTTATTTTAGCAGCGATCACCCCTGAAAACTGTGGACTTCAAGTCCGCAAGAAGAGAGCAGCTACTGTATTTCATCTAGCTCTGGAGACTTGAATTCATTTACTGTAGCCAGGTATTCCTGTACTATCTCTATACCTATTCTGTGCTGCATTTCCCCCACTGCATCATCTCGTCCTTTTTCTCCAGGTTGAGCATTATTCTCCTTTTGAGAGAAG
This sequence comes from Phrynosoma platyrhinos, assembly GCA_020142125.1. Lineage (NCBI taxonomy): Eukaryota > Metazoa > Chordata > Lepidosauria > Squamata > Phrynosomatidae > Phrynosoma > Phrynosoma platyrhinos. Next base: position 50,934,068 of record JAIPUX010001232.1, on the reverse strand, counting down.
ACAGAGGCAAATATGGTTTTGAATAGTTCTATTTTTTTCTCTGTTCCCTGCTAGCATTTCCCCATCTTCTCCATGCAATGGCCCTACCATCTCCTTGTTCTTCCTTTGGCTACATACATAACCCAAAAAAGACCTTTGTATTGTTTTTCACTTCTCCAGCCAGCTTGTGCCCATTCTGTGCTTTAGCTTTTCTGATTTTCTCCCTGCATGAGCTGGCTATTTCTTTTTCTTTGGTGTTTCCTTTTTCCATTCCATAGGCTGAAGATTGGGTTGGGTTATATAGGACTGACAAAGTTTAATGGAGTCTAAGCTCACATCAAGTATGGCATAATGGCCAACAGCACCCCAGTATATTGGAGGAATTCTACTGGCCATCTGGAAAAAATCATCTCCCAAATTTGGGGTTGGGGGAAGAAGAGACACAAAGACGCACAGAGGGAGGCTACAAAATGGCAATGGGGCCCACAAGTAGTGCAAGGGCAGGTTTTTGCCCACTCTTGCCTTTGTTTAACTGAATTCTTGAACAGGGCTCCATTCTGTTTAGGAAGCCATCAAAATTGAGAGCAGAACCATCATGCATCCATTCCAGCTCTGTTCCCCTATTGGTGCCTTCTCCCTTCTTCCTTGCTAAGTCTCTGCCAATATGAACAAGCAAATAAACATCTAATGTTTGACCTTAAGTCAGATAACCACCTTCTCTGAAATCTTATATCATTCCTCAGATCACTTCATCATTATTATGCCTTCATCTTAATGCTGTCCCAGTACCTGCCCCCCAGCCAATTTTTTAAAATTCAAAACACAGACATTTACATTATGTGACAAATAATCATGTTGGTAGGTGAGTTGCCATGTTGAGCTCTTCCCATTCCCACCCTCTGTTTCAAACCTTTCCTTTCACTCTTTTGTTGTATTGGATATTTTGAACACTTCTTCACAGAAGCTGATAGTCAGTTTTAGCCTGGGTTGAATTTTTCAACTTGACATTTTGCATAGTCAGTTTGGTTGGATTTTGTCATTACTGAATATTATTTCCAGTTGGAAGGCACAGAGTCTGTTTCGCTACTGTCCATCCATCTACTTTACTGCTGTTCAGAGTAGTTTCTCATCCTGAACTCTATTCCATCCCATTTAAATGATTTAACTACACAGCCTCTTATACTGTGTCTCTCTATTCCTTCCTTCTTCCCCATCAATTTACTTTACTTTAACAAAAAAGAAAAAAATCATCTTAAACTTCTATTTCACAAAAAGTGTCCAGAACTATGCAGCACTCTGTTCAGTGTTAAGGTTAAGCATGGACTATTATATCACTAAGGATCAGTGTGGTGTAATGGTTTGAATGGACTATGGCTCTGGAAACAGTTTTTGAATCCCCACTTGGCCATGAAAACCCACTGGATGACCTTGGGCAAGGCACACTCTCTCAGCTTCTGAGGAAGACAGTGGCAAACGCCCCTCTGAACAAACCTTGCCAAGAAAACCCAGTGATAAGGTAGCCCTAGGGTCACCATAAGTCCAAAATGACTTGAATGCACACTAGAACAACAGTTATATTGCTATGTGAGCACACATTTTCTTGCCCTTGTGTCTGCTCCACTTTGTCTTAAAGCAGCAGTTGACACCACCTTGGCTACATTTGTACTGCAGAAATAATAGTTTGAGACCTATTTTAACTATCAGTGCTATGGAAGTCTGGGATTTGTAGTTTTGTAAGATATTTGGCCTTCGCTGACAGAGAATTTTGCGTCCAGAACAAACTACAAATCCCAGGATCCCATAGCATTGAACAATGACAGTTAAAATGCTCTCAAACTGCATTATTTCTGTAGTGCAGATGCAGTCCTTGCTAGTAGCTCTAGAAGCAGCCTTAGCAGTCCAAATATGCCTCGCCTCTTCCCCTTGTTCCCTATCCTGCAAGAAAACTTCAACTCTGGATGAACAGAAACAAAGGGCCTCAGCCATTGTTGGTCTGATTTCCACTTGGCCTGCAGTTCTCTTCCAGCAGGTGCATACTAAATTGCCTTCGACTTAGCACCAGGAATCGAATTGCTAATTGGATGCAAATGTGAGGGATTTTTCCTCATTTGAGACCTGAATTGCAACACTTTGCATCCCTTCAGGCAATGCATCACCTCCTCCTCCTCATCCCAAAGCAACAGCGCTCCCACTTGAACTAGAGGAGTATTTCCCTCAGCTAACATAAGAAGTACTTAGTGAATATCCTGTTTCTAGGCTCTAAGCCACTAGAGGAGAAAATCTTTATAGTCCCTCAGTGATTTAGAAGCAGTGTAATTATTGGGTTCTTTATTTTTGCTCTTTTCATTTATTTTTAATTTTATGTGCTTTGGTCTCAATAAAATAAGGAATTTATCTCACTTTCTCCTCTCCCACCCGCCACCTACCCAGAATGACACAGAGGCCCCCAAGTCTGGAAAGCAGATAGAAATACTCTCCCCTGCTTTTTAGAAAAGTTATAAGAGGTCTCTGGATGCTGTGCTAAGGGAGCTTCTCTCAAGAATTTGGGAAGACATTTTGTGGGCAGTAATAGGCATTCCTGTTAGTATGCTTGAATAAGGCAACTGCGAAGAAAAGGGAGATGGAAGGAGGTGGCATATAGTTGTGCATCAGTGATAAATAAATTTAATTAATAAGGAGAGACAAGGAACATAAATGCAATGCTTTCTTGGCCAAAATGTGAATCAAATGGGCAACATAAGAACAGTACCTTTGCTTTGCAATAAATGTGCAACAGTAATAACTGTGCACTTACTAATTTGCTGGACAAAATAAAATTGTTAAACTCACTTGTTGGCCATATTAAGTGCCCTCTTAGAAAGAACCCCCCTAAAAAAATTAAATACACAGGGATGTTAAATTACAAATTTAAAGCAACACTTCACTATTCACTGTTTAGTGGTCTAGAAATGTAAATGCTCTTGCTATTTGCTATATGAGGTACAGTAAAACCACTAGAAACCACTGGGATTAAACTGAAAAAATGCCACTGGTGATTTTACCCATCATCTTCTGTTTATGTCTTCAGCTAGGGAAAGAAGGAAACATCAGTATGAATTTTGGAAAACCCCATTTCTCATCCGCTATCTACCAGCCAAAAAACTGTCTCTTGCTTTCCTTTTTTCCTTCCCTTATAATTTCATTTCCTTGACCTTCTCCTTTCTTCAGCTTCCTGATTCCCACACGAATCCCAGGGATAAGAGCATCAGAATTCAGTTTCCTGGGACAGATGAAGAGTTTCTATGTGTTGTGTGATGTACTACACAGAGAATACAGAAGGACCACCTGAATATTAAGAAGACCAGCTCCCTTCGAAGTTGTGTTTCCTGTTTATTCAAAATCTTTTAACCTTGGAGATAACTAAATTATCTTACTCAAAACAAATATTCCTATACCATTTGCATTTATTAAAGAATCAGCTGGAAACTGTAAAAATTGTTGGGCTTTAATCTCTTGTTCAATTAATATTTTAATTAAAAACTCAATTCTCCAATTAAGTTAGTGTTGAAAGGCCAACTTAAGTCAATCAATTAAGGTAAAAATAAATTAAGTTACCTCTTTTTGTTTTTAAAAAAATCTAACTTAATTGATCTTAATTAGCTCCTCTAACTGCACACAGAATCATATGTTTTCAGCTTATTGGTATTTAGTGTATTTGATCCCAGTTGCTATTTCTGTATATACACAAAATCATACCATAACTATAAAACAAGAAAGAGAGATAACTTTTTTATTAGTAGTAACAGCCAAACATCTTCCCTGAAAAACTACAACTAATCTCTGGAGGGGAATAAGGATAAAATCTAAAAATAAATGCCACATGTACACATGTACACACAGGCACATAATGTAATTAAGACGGAGTGAGAAGAATTACAAGCATTAACCAAACCAAAATGCTATTAAGAAGTAAAAGTTAGGATTGAGAATTAAAGAACTAAATAAACAACACCCTGACTGAGGCTGCATCTATACTGCAAAATTAATGCAGTTTAACACTGCTTTAACTGCCATGGTTTAATGCTATGGAATTCTGGGATTTGTAGCTTTTATGCCACAACAAACTACAAATTCCAGGATCCCATAGGATGGAGTCATGACAGTTAAAGTGGTGTCAAACTGTATTAATTCTGCAGGGTGGCAGCAGGCAAAGAGAGATACAATCAAATTAGTTTCCACCACAGTCCATAAAGTTCAAATAGCTATGCTACCGTCTGCCTATTAATATGACAGCTCACCCTTAAAAAAGGGTGAGGAAGAGCTCAGGTGTGAGAAATGTATAACTTTAATTTGAAAAAAATATTTAAAATTAATTTTATTAACAAATCCGTTTACAAAAATACAAACAAACTTACAAAGTAAAAAGAAACAAAAATAGACACCAGGAATAAAAAGAAACACGTAGATACATAAGGCCGCTACCCCATCCCTTGTCCCCTCTCCTCACTCACTACTCATTCTGTGATCTTTCACTATAATTTCTAATTATACCTCTATAGCTAATCCAAGTTTTACAAACCAACTTTTCTACATTTTCCTATAGTTCATTTGACAATAACAATAATTATTTAACCAAACGTCTTCCTTTTAGAAAAGTATTCCTATTTATTCATTGAAACCTATAATCACGTTATCTCCAATTCTTTTTAAAACTCAACTTATAAAAGGCTACCACATTTGTAATACATTTGTTGAGTGTCTCATGAGCTTGTCTAATGTGGCCAGATACCATAATTTTTCTATCCACTCCTTGATACTTGGAATATTCCTCTGAACCAAGTATTTAGCATACAGTATTCTTGCTTCTGTAATCATATAGGTAATTAATGTATAATGTATAATATATAAGAACTAACATTACTTTTAAAATCACTCTTCTTGAGCAGTCATTTAAAAGTTTTTTGTCCCCTTCAGTTTCTCTTTTTTGATATTTTTATTATTATGAAACTAATAGAAACTTAATTAGAAATTAATAGAAAAATACATAGCAATGTGTGAGGTGTCAAACGAGCATAGGAGGTACTGTAAGAGTAATGATATGTTGTTGTTGCTAACTGCTCATGTCAACCTTGACTCATGGTGACCCTGTGGACAAGACATTTCCAAGATCCTCTGTCCTCACCTGCTCTGCTCAGGTCCTGCAGGCTCAGGCCTATGACCCAGGTCTAACCATCTGCCATGTGGTTTTCCTCTCTTTTACTGCTCTCTATTCCCAGCATAATTGTCTTTTCTAATGAAGCATGCCTTCTCATGTTGTGGCCAAAGTATGACAGTCTCAGTTTAGTCATCCTAGCTTCCAGGAAGAGTTCAAGCTTGATTTGTTCTAGAACCCATTTGTTTGTCTTCTTGATCATCCATGGTAATCCTTAGCATTCTTCTCCAGCACCACATCTCAAATGAATTTATTTATTTTTTCTGTTGGCTTTCTTCCCTATCCAGCTTTCACATCTGTACAAGGTAATGAGGAATACAATGCCTTGGACTATCCTCACTTTAGTTTTCAGAGTTATATCTTTGAACTTTAGGATCTTGTCCAGTTCTTTCATAGCTACATTTCCCAGTCTAATCTTCTTCTGATTTCTTAAGTTAATTTTCCTTTCTGGTCAATATTTGATCCAGGGTATGAGAACTCTTTGACTATTTCAATTTTCTCATTATCTAGGAAGAATTCTTGTAGGTGTTCCATGGTCATTATTTTGTTTTCTTAATGTTCAGCATTAAGCCTACTTTGGCACTTTCTTCCTTAACTTTACATAAAAGTAAGACTCATACCATATATGGAGTGAGAAATCTCATAAGTGCCAGCTGGATTCAGAAAAGGAAGAGGCACTAGGAATCACATTGCAAACATATGTTTGACAATGGAGCAGACTTGAGAAGTCCAGGAGAAAATCTGTATGTGCTTTATTGAAGCCTTCAATTGCATAGATCATAAAAAGCTTTGGCTTGCTCTTAGAGAAATGGGAGTGCCACAACATCTGATCGTCCTGATGTGTTGAGGCAGCCATTAGAACAGACTATGGAGAAAAAGAATGTGTCCTAATAGGCAAAGGGGTTAGGAAAGGCTGCATACAATTACCCTATTTATTCAACCTGTATGCAGAAAATATCATATATACAGGAGGCATAGTCTCAGAGGAAGGAGAGTGAAGATTGGAGGAAGGAACATTAACAACCAAAGATACGTAGATGACACAATACTACTAGCAGAAACCTACAAGGACTTGGAGCAATACTTGAAAAAGGTTAAGGAGGAAAGCACCAAAGCAGGCTTAAAGCTGAACATTAAGAATAATGAGTATCACATAATTTTTTTCAAAGGTGACAACTAATATTAATGCAGCTCTTTAAAAAAAAACAAAAAAAAATAGTAATGTTCCCAACTTTGCCAATGCTGGGGTGTGATATGACAGAACATTATTATGTTGCGCCCTTTTAAAGTCATACAGGTTTGGGGATGATCAGCAGCTTAATGAGAGCCTATTTGGGTACCTTGTGGTCATAGATCCCTTGATTTCCCAGGAGGAAAGGTAGTATATCAGAACAATAAGAGTTAAAGCCTTCAACTTCACATTAAGAGTTAACATTTGCATAGCACTTTCAAGAGCTCCAGGCATTTCACATGCACAGTCAAAATGTAGTCCTTAAAGCAAATCTGAAGGTTGGAAAAGAGAGCTAGATATTATTGAACTCTATGATCTCTGACCTTTAGCCATGAAGATCAAAATAAACCTGTATATTTGGGAAGCTGTGGCCTCCTCAAATAGTTTTAAACTGCAGGCCCTGTGATTTTTGACCTTTAGCCATGTTTACTGGTACTGAGCATTCAATAGCATAAGAAGGGCTCCAGATTCCCCACTCCAGAAAGTTATGTCAGGGTTATTACCTATTCTAGTAAGTTGGGCCAACCTTACTATCTGATCACAGGTACTGAGGCTGAGGGTGTGTGTGGATTACTACTTAGTCAATTCATGGCAAACCAGGCACTTCCTGATTTAATGCTCAGTAGTCATGGTAGTAATAATAATAATAATAATATAATTTATTTTTACCCCGCCGCTCTGTTAAAAACAATCGAGGTGGCTTACAGCAGTTAAAAATTATATCAATACAATCTAAAAGCCCCAACCCCCCACCCTCCCTCATAAAAACATATTAAACTAACATCCATTAAAAGCCAACTGAATCTTAAAATAACATAAAATAAAGCAAATAAAATGAATCAAACAGCAGGCCAATCAGAGACACAAAAGGCCAAGAGCGCAGCTCCTGAGGCCAGGATCTAGTCAGGAAAGGCCTGCCAAAAGAGATCTGTCTTTAGCACCTTTTTGAAGCTACTCAAGCTCATCATCTGATGGATCTCATCCAGCAGGCCATTCCATAATCTGGGGGCGATTACCGAAAAGGTCCTCTGGGAGGTTGCAGATAGCCTACATTTTTGTGGCTGAAGCAAATTCCTCCCAGAGGACCAGAGTGCGTGGGAAGGATTATATGGGAGGAGGCGGTTCCGAAGATAAACTGGACCCAAGCCATTTAGGGCTTTAAAGGTGATAACCAACACCTTATACTGAGCCTGGAAACTGATAGGCAGCCAGTGGAGAGCTTTTAACACCGGAGTTATGTGGTCTCTCCAAGATGTTCCTGAGACCAC
>JAIPUX010001232.1:50866218-50881964 GCA_020142125.1 Phrynosoma platyrhinos | reverse complement strand
GTGTGATAAATTCCATAGACTACAGTCTACTTCCTCAGATGTATTTAGTGGAGTGAAAAACAGGGAAAGATATATATGCCACTGGTATGTAAGAATGCTAATTCAAATTTAAAATCCTTTGTTTATGGAAATGAAATAGCAAGTCCAGTTTTAATTATGGTTGTTAGTGAACAAAGACATTGGGAACTAGTCATTGTGTATGAAAAATGAAGTGGCAACACCACTCATTGTTATTTTATATATATGTTTTCTCTTGTATGATTCTTAACACCTTTGGCTGATACAGAAGTCAGTGGAGTTTCAAAAACTTGTATCATGTATTTTGTGCATTTTGGTTGTTTAAGTAAAGAAATCACTGTGGATTTTTTAGTTCTATATATTGGCTATGATAGCTCATTCACATGTTCAACATGCCACTTTATGTTGCAAGAATAATCAAGAATAATCACATAGGTGCTAACCCTTGCAATTCCCAGAATCTTAAAATTCCAGAGTATGACTCCAATAATGCCTGTATTTAGACTATAAGGAGAAAAAAATTTCACTGAATTTTCTCTGAAAAAGAAAAAAAATAGCCTCTCAAATATCAAATAAACTGCTAATCCAATGCAATTTATGATCAACCATGTATCTCCACAAAGAAAATTCTCCCTGCAGGTAGACTCAGTATGTCTAAAATCCAAAGTTATTAGAGGCAATTTTGTGAAAAGGATCATTAATTACAGCACATGAAAGTTTAATAGGCAGTTTCTTTCTGCAGGATCCAAGATCAAAGTAGCTGCTAGATGTTGACCTAACAAGTATTTTAATAGTGAGGTGCATCATCCTTGAGGAACAGCTATTACCCACCCCCTTTTACTGGGACCCATTTGCACTTCTTTTTTTTTCTTCTTTTTTTAGAAAGATCCTCCCTTTGACATATACATTTACTTACCATACTTTATTCCTCATATTATTATTTTTTAAAATGCCCAACTAAAAAGAAACTGGTTTGTTTATTAAGAATGCAACTATCAAGATAAAATTTGATTGATTGATTGATTGACTGACTGATTGATTGTATTGCATTTGTTTATTACAGGGGTAGGCAACCTTTTTGAGCCAGGGGCTGGTCCCTCGAAGTTGTCCCTTCCAGTGGGCTGGGGGGGGGGAATGGTGGCACGTGCGACCCCCCCGCGCACTGCCACCGCTGTCTCTGAGCATGTAATGGTCGCCATTTTGTTTTTCAAAATGGTGGACGCAACACGTTTGCGCATGCGCAGGAGTACTGAATGGCTAAGGGGAAGAATATATAAAGAGAGGTTTGATGTAAACAGTGGTCAGATAGATAAGCTTATCGCACCAGTACCTGTAACGTTCCCACCGAGTCCCTGGAATGTAATGATATGGGAATGGGTGTTACCACATTAGACTATTGAGAATGTGATAGTAACATTATGAGAACACATATTATCACACTGCATTTCCTGTTGTACTGGTACCAGCACTAAAGTAGCCATCCCTCATTGGGACATGCTCACTGTTGCGAAAACCCCTATGTTTGCATTTGAAAGAATGCTACCGAGAGGTTTAGGTATCAAGCATTCATTGTTTTTTCTCATAAACACAATGCAATTCAATCTACAAAAATAAAAAATTAAATTAAATTACCTGTGGCACCTTCCTTGTGTCAACACCAGATGAATTGAGTTGAGTTTCTGGATATTCTAGGACAGGAGGTGAGGAGGTTGTCTTAACCAATCAGAACATGAGGACAGATTGAGACCAGGTAAGATTATCACACACACATCATCTAGAACAGTCTATATGTGTTCTTGCTGGCTGAGGACACATTTTTACAGTTCTCCTGCTGGAATGGGGTAGGGACTGTCAGAGCACAGAACAGGAACTCAATGAAGATCGTACCATGTGAGAAAATACATTCCGTTCCATTCACATTACGTACCCATTATGTTATGAGAACACAGTGCAATAAGCTTATACGATAGCTAGCAAAGGGTAAGTTAAGATTGGGTGAGATGGAATAATGTCTTTGGTTTGATGGGAACTAGAATATTAGGTAAATTGTTAGGTACATTGTTCGGGGAAAAGTTATGTCAATTCTACCTAATTTGTTACTTTGAAAAATGTATAAAGCCAGCTACATACTAGATGTTTAACTGGTCTGTTAGTCAATAAATTTTTGTGGTTATGTTATTCTACACCTCTTCCTGGAGGCCTTCTATTTAAATGGCTAAATGAGAAATTGGTCACATCATTACCAATTTAATCACATCTGCTTGTCCAGGGTTTAAGTCACCTTAGGGCTCTGGTTACTAAACCCATGGAGAGGTTTTGATTTGAAGGGCAAACTGAGTGACAGGAGCCTAAGGATTGATGTCTGAGTTTGCAACCTTGAGAGGGATCAATCACAGTTGAATATGTTTCACTCTGCTCTTTTGAAAAATATTTTCTGGATGGTGCAGTTACAGTACAGAACCTACAAGCATAATGCATTTTCTCTCCACATGGAGTATGTATATGTGTGGTGTATGGTTTCAGGGTACGCTGCTAAAGACAGTCTTGGTTGCTCTGAATGATGACCTACTCTAGGGGAAAGACTGTGAGAATACTATCCTGTTGACTTTCCTGTATCTCTCAGCAGCTTTTGATACCACTGATCATGGTATTCTACTGGACTGGCTATAGCAGATGAGAATAAGAGGCACTGTCTTAGTGATTCCACTCCTGTCTGCATGGTTGGTTCCACTGAATGGTGTTGGGAAACTTAGGGGTGTTACAGACCAGCCTAAAGGGTTGGCCTAGAGGTGGAGTTGGAGCGGGGCAGCCACACGTCAGCCACCCCAACCCCACCCCGATGCCGTCCTGATGCCACGCACCTGTTTGCATGACACGTTGCATCAGGACACCCTCCTGGAGCAGTGTGCAAACACACTGTGCTGGAAGGACGTGGAAGAGCCACGGCACCAGCTCTTAAGGTGGCCTTTTGCTGCCCCTAAAAGAAGCAGCATTTTGTGGCTCTTTTAAGGGTGGCAAAAGGAAACACTGGGGCCATGGCATGGGGTTGTCATAGCCCCAATCCGCCGCTAGCAGGGGTGGCCCAGAGTCTCTCTGTCTGTCTGTGTATCTATCTATATCTATATTTAATATATTTAATATTTTTAATCTTCTGCAAATATTGTTATTATTTATTTTGTAATTGATTTTATTGTAGGTTGTCCTGAGATCATTCAATATAGGGCGGGAATACTTATTGTAATAATTTTAAAAATTCTTTAATTTTCCAAAATAATTGAGAATACTGGAGAAGAGGGATTATTCTGACCTGAGAGTGGGGAAGGGTTAATGCTTGGATGGGGACATACTGTTGTAAGAAATCAGTTGATGGATTAGGAGATCCCACACTAGTATAATTATGACAATGTCATTTTTAAAAGTTCAGGAATGAGGAGGCGTTGTCACAGGTGCACATTTTTGACAGTGCAAGAGGAAAAAATACAGGAAATATGGGGCAGAGAAATGTGATGACAACTTCCACAGTTATGTTAATATGGATAAGGCTGAGAAATGCGAAGGAGGTAGGACCTTGAAGGCACATGGAGAGTCAGCATGGTGTAATGGTTTCACCTTTTTGAACTAGAGCAGGGGTAGGCAACCTTTCCCCTCAAATTCCTGCTTAGCCATGAAAATTCACAGAGTGATCTTGAGCTAGTCACACACTCTCTACCTCAAAGAAAGGCAAAGGCAACCCCCCTCCTCTAAGCAAATCTTGCCAAGAAAACCTTGTGATCAGAGTTGCCTTAAGCTAATGATAAGTCAGAAATGACTTCAAGATACAACAACAACAACAACAACGTAGAAGGCAGTAGTAAAAGAGGAAGACCACATTACAGATGGAAAGACTCAATCAAGGAAGCCACAGCCCTGAGTCTGCAAGACTTGAAGGCACACATCAACAGGAATTTGAAGACTACCAGATATGACTATCAATACAAGAAAACTGAAGCATGAACAATTACTATAACAATGATATAGTAAGTCAAGCTATGCTACACTCCCAGTAACATAAGTGAATGCATTCTATTTCTCAAGTGGAAAGGAGTAGTATGAAGTTCATCCACTACTCTAATGATTAAGTCTCACTGGATCTATTTCTCCTCCTTTGAAAATAAAGATGACAGTAATGGGACAGGAGCCCAAGAGTGTCATAGCACTAAAATCAGGTTCATTTTCCTGCTTCTCTATTAATTTTCAAAAATCATATGTCATTAGAGCAATGGCAATTACTCAATGCCTACACAGTAATCACTGCAAATAATAACATTCTCTAGTGCAGGGGTAGGCAACCTTTCCCCTTTAAGGGCCGAGGGACTTCAGCTCCCAGAAGCCTCAGCCATGTTGGCTAACAGTCTCATGTTGGCCAATAGCTCCTGGGATTCTGGGAGCTGAAGTCCCTTGGCCCTTAAAGGGGAAAGGTTGCCTACCCCTTCTCTAGTTCAAAAAGGTGAACTGGTAGCTTGCATAATGAGTCTCTTAAATATGTGCAATGCTAGCTATCCAACTCAAAGCAGACTTTTCCCTTTTCAGTAGACATTGGGGATACTCTAGAATTGTACTTTGCTTACAAAAGCATACCAACTGCCATTGTTCTGGCCTCTAAGGGAGAGAACAGCAGCCAGGATTTTGTGTATTTAACCCCTTTCCATCAACTTTTCCTTGTGTGTCATGTCTTTTTAGCTTGTAAGTCAGAGGGCAGGAAATTGGCTCAGGATCACCCTTCACTACCACTTCACTATCTGAGTGTCTGGTTTCAAAAGCCTTGCACCAATCACAACTTCTGTGGTATTCAAGAATACCTCTGGGCTATGTGGAGTGTTGAAAACTTCCATCTTCCCTGTCTTCTGTAGAATTGCTTTTAAATTAAAACTGCAATCATGCTCTATATCTTACATTCTCATCAACGCAATCCATACTCCTGGGTGTTGGATGTGCATTTTCAGGATCTTTGTACAGCAGTTCCTTTCTAAGTAGAATAGTCAACCTATGCAAAAAGCAGAGAAAAGCTTATGGGACCATCATACCTTTGCCAGGTCTTGGAACCAAACTTTAGTGGATACCAGGCAACTACTGTTGTATGTTTAAATTTCAGAGGAAGTTACTGGCAAAACCACCTCTGAGTATTCCTTGCTAAAGAAACCCTCTGAAATTCATGATGTCATTGTAGGTCAACAGGTGACTTCAAAGCCCATATACAACCAGCATGGCATCTTTTGCCAGAATAGCTTGTATCATCTTAGACCAGTTAGGATTTTCCCCTTTAATGTGTGGATATGAAGCTGTTCCCATTTAGCATGAGTTGTTGGGGCGGTTGGGGTGTGTGTAGCATTTGATCAGCAGGTGTTTCTGCTGAGCTAGCTAACTGCATTCTCCAGAGCATTGTTCCTCTCCCTCCAAATGCAATAATTAGGACTCTTTGGACCAATACAATGAATTGGTTGCTATTAGCAGTGCTCAAGATTCTGTCCTATCACAGAAGCCACTCTTTATGTCCCACCCCCATGCTGGAAGCAGAGTACCTTGGCCCCACTCCCTGCATAGCATTTCCTTGAACTTTTGACATTCATTAAAGTGAGCCTAAAGACATTCATGTTGCTCTCCTCATCTATATAAGGGTGCAAGGCTGAGACTGTTTAATAAAGGTGGCTTATTTCTTAACATACATTGATGATTCTTCTTGTTGATGAGCAATGGTGAATGGCAATTCCTACTCTTTCAATGCACATTTGTGTTCTGAATTGAGATGCAAACTGAATTGCACCCTGTTGTCTAATATGAGGATCATAGCACAGTCATCTTTTGGGTTTACCCTTAAAAAAAAATAATACACCCAAATATGTATAAAATGCTTATTTAATGTTAACACTAGAATTTGGCTTATACATTTATTTTAAATAATACACAAATGTTTTAGGATAAAGGTGCATGCAAAATCATTTTGCTAGTTGTATGCAAGATTCATATTCTGTAGAAAAGCCTATTTAAAATGATAAAAAATTGCATGTTTTTTTTTTAATGATTCAGTCCTGCTAGTGACTTAAGCTTATATAACAGTCTGTTACATCAGTGTAAGGCACACTTTGAAAAGTGCATAGCACTGGTCAGGAAACAGAAGAGAAAAAGTCAAATTTGCCACAAAAAACAGCTGCCCTGCTGGCTTCCAAGCAGCTTTCTCTCCTGACAGATCAGACTTTCATTACACCACCACTCCACCTGACAATGTCTGCTGCTATTTTATCTCTGCATCTGCACCACCCTCTATGCCAGGGGTAGGCAACCTTTTGGAGACCTGGGCCAGTTCCCCGAAGTACAGGTCTCCGCTGGACCAAGGGGGGGGGGAATGGCGGCGCACGTGCTCACGTGTGCGCGCGCACCCTCTGCCACCGCACATGACCCCCCCGCGCGCACTGCCGCCGCCACCACCACCACCACCTCGGCGCGCATGGCTGCAGCCGCCGCAGCACAAGTTGTGGCTGCCATTTTGATTTTCAAAATGGCGGCCATGACGCATTTGCGCATGCGCAAATGGGTCGTGGCTGCCATTTTGGAGAACAAAATAGTGGCCACCACTCGCGGGCACCATTTTGATTTTCAAAATGGTGGCCGCGACTCATTTACGCATGCGCAGTACTCCTGTGCATGCACAAATGTGTCGTGGCTGCCATTTTGAAAATCAAAATGGCGGCCACGGCGTGCATGGCCACACAGATGGCAAAACGCGCAGCGGCAGTGGCGGCAGCAGGGGTCTGCCTGGGACAGTAAGTCCTGTGACCTGGGCCGGAACTGGCTGTAGGTTGCCAGCCCCTGCTCTATGCTGCTGCCTGTGCCACCTACACTAGCATAGTTTTGCAGGTCACTAGAATTATCTGAGGCCTGGGCTGCAGAATCTAGGGTAGCAAAGTGTGCATCTACCTGCCGAAATAATGTAGTTTGACACCACTTTAAGTGCTGTAGTTCCACCCTATGGAGCTACCCTGTTATTGTTTTACCCTAAATCCTGTCTTCCTTTAGGGTTGTTGAGGACAGAGACTCTCTGTATAACTCAGGAGCTGAGAACCCATTCTATAACTGAGTTTTGTGTTGTACATTAGGTAGAATGAGATGTTGGCCTGCATCCTATTGTTAGTCCTGGCTAGAGTTTGTTGTTGTTATTGTTGTTGTGTGCCTTCAAGTCATTTCCAACTAATGGCAACCCTAAGGCGAACCTATCACAACATTTTCTGCGCAAGTTTCATTCAGAAAGGGTTTGCCATTGCCTTCCTCTGAGGCTGAGATAATGTGACTTGCCCAAGATCACCCAGTGGGTTTATATGGCCAAGCCAGGATTTGAACCCTCCAGAATCATAGTCCAATGCTCAAACCACTACACCAAGCTGGCTCTCCCCAACTAGTATAGACCTATTGAATCTTTAGGGCTTACCTATGGTTGACTCAACATTTAAGAATTAATTCAGTGAATTTACTTTGCTTGGACTAATCAAGAGGCATCTGGCCACTGACTGAAGATATTGTCCTCAGATGTTAGGACACTGTGGGCCAAACCAGAACTGACAAAATTTATGTCATAGTGAAAATCTTTACAAGATCTACATTTTTTCTAGGTACCAGTAAACTCTTCAACTATAGTGTAAAGGGAGCTCTAGACATCATTAACAGTGCCTGCAGCAATGCACTTGATTTAAAGCAGCATTCAACTTCCTTGGTCGCAGATGGAATAGTTAAATACTAGGACCCAATGATACATCATTAACACATACCCTTCAATATTTCACAGATGAAAACCAGGACACGTGTGGCAAGTAACATCGGAGTGTGGTAAAAGTTATTAAACTTTTTATTTTTATTTTATTTTAAAAGTTATTAAAGAGGAAAAACATGCAGGCTGGGAGAGTTTGTTTTTGCCTGAGCCCATTGGGAAGGGCAAGAATCCACCCCTTCTTCTCCTCCCACTGCCGAGTTAATTGATTAAAAATTGCTTTTGCACTTTGAACTCAGTTGGCAGCAATTGAAGTAAGCTGAGGACAATGAGGGAACAGGGGAGGAGGAGAGAGAGACTGGGGCTTTTTAAAAGTGGCTGAAAAAGTGGAACGCAGAGGATTAACAAGTTCTGTCTCCACCTAACAAACATTTGCAAAGAATATTAATATCTCTTTACAGAGATGTAAACATCACAGTAACCTTTTTAATTTTCTGTTTCTTAGGCTGCATCTGCAACTGCAGAAATAACCCAGTCTGACACCACTTTAACAATGGCTGCATGCCATGGAATGCTGGGATTTGACATTTTTTTTTTAATTCATATTTTCCCTGCATTTCTATAATATCATTATTACATTCTTTCTTTCCATAATTGCATTATTACACATAGCAGAGTAGGAAAAGGAATAAATTATAATTAATTATAACCTATGAATCATAAACCATCTGGGAGTGTAGTTTTGTGAGACATTTATTAGTCTTCTCTGGCAGAGAGCAATGGGGACACAACAAACTCCCAATCCCAGCATTCCATAGCATAGAGCCATGGCAGTTAAAGCAGTGTCAAACTGGATTATTTCTGCAGTGCAGAAGCAGGCTTTATTGTCTTTTTTTTAAAAAAAGATATAACCATGTTTCCAGTTAAACTCTGTATTGCCAACTGCACAAAAATCTATTCCCTACTGCACATTTTATTTTTCAGCTGCACAACTACTGGTAGAATAATGCCAGAGAGAGATGCCACTGTTTGGATTCCCTCTTTCAGCTGCTGTGGAAAGCCCCACATATTTTCTGACACATTACATATTGAAAGAGGAAGCAACCTTATGATATGCTGGGGCAGGGGCCATGCTGGGATAAGCTGTGAGTCCAACCCTCTTGATCTCCAGACATGCCCTCAAAGCAGCTTCTGATCTGTAGCAGGCTGGAGTATAAGATGTCAGTTCTAGTGAAACTAGTGGAAAGGAATTTATTAAAAATGACCTTGAGGGATTTAAAATGTGAAAATGCCACTCTCCTTTGCTGCTCCCTTTCACTGGAAGCATCAAAAGCTCCAGTGTCAGACCTCTGCTTAAGCTAAGGCAGCCTTCCATTTCTCCAGGAAAGCCTCAACTGGCTCGAGCCAACAGTGTGCAAAGTTTGACCTTGCATTTATTTATTTATTTACTGGATTTATATCCCACCTTCTCCCAAAATGGGATTCAAAGCAGCTTTGTTGTTGCTGTTCTGTGCCTTCAAGTCTTTTCTGACTTATGGCGACCCTAAGGCGAAACTATCACGAGGTTTTCTTGGCAAGTTTCTTCAGAGGGCTTGCAATAATTTTGAAAAGACAAAACTAAAATATGAATTACAAAAGTTTTTAAAAAAATGAATTAAAAAACATTGTTTTTATGGTTTCTCCAGACTCCATTGTTTGCCCCTTTATCTCTAGGAAGAAAGCAAGGAAGGATTGCCTCTTCAAAAAAACCTTGGGGAATGGTAATTCACTTTTAAAATTGGTTTACACTGAATCTAAACCCCTTGCAGTCTTGCTTTATGAGGGAGTACTTAGGAATCCCATCATACTGGTCAGTATTACTATGGTTCCTGCCTGGATCTGCCACAACTCAGCTCCTTCCCCTTCCTAGCCTTTCTCACTCACTCATTCCACAATGCACAATAGTCATATTCCCAGGAGGGGAAGCAATGTTGTAGCTGCACTATTGGGTTCCTTAAACAATTTGAGTGTGGCTGTTGTGTGATGGATTAAATGCACAATAGTGTGGCTTTATATGGAACAAGCTCACCTTGTGTGCAGTGACATTCAAGGAGAGGAGCAACAGCCTCCAACAGAATCACTGAGTGAGCACTGGTAATCCAGAATGGAAGGCAGAGGAACCCTGTGGGTATGTGTAGATGCCTTCATGTCTGCTGTTGACTTACGGTGACTCTGTCCAGTTTCTGTGCGATGTCGTGTGAAAATGCAGGGCACAAATCCAGTTTGTTTGGGATTTGTGTGGATTAACCAGCAGATTTGCCCCCGTGTGATAACGTCCATAGAGTTTTCTTAGGTGACAAACCTGGCTAAAAAACATTCTCACCTTTCACATTGCTCCATTGTGTGGTGGGGACCCCCCATTGTAAAACAAGATATCTTGTGCAGTTCCCCATTGTGCTTTATCTCATTTCTTTAACATGGTTGTATATTATGTCAGCAAGGGGGGTATCCACATTGCAGAAATAAAGCAGTTTGACACCACTTTATCCTACAGAATCTTGGAATATGTAGTTTAGTGAGGCACCAGAGCTCTCTGACAGACCAGGCTGAATATCTCACCACACTACAAATCCCAGGTCTCCATAGGATGGAAAGAGTTGAAATGGTGTCAAACTGCTTTATTTCTGCAGTGCGGAAGAGCTGAATGTAGCTCCATCATCATAGTTGCACATCACAACGCATGATCATGGCCAATTTTTTCATTGCTGCTGTACTGTTTAATTGTATTGGGCTTTTAACAGCTGCTTCTTCATAATTTATTGCCTGGTGCCTTAGGCATAGCACAAAGACAGGATGTAAATCATTTTACAAATAAGCAAACAATCAATATATTGTTAACTTCTGCATAAAAAGCCAGGTTTCATATTATGGTCTCAGTATTATGTGACTTATCCTGCAATGTAATGAGTGATCCCTGGGTCTCAGTCTGAAGGGAATACCAGAATGTTACAAATATGCTTTGTTATCAGTGATTTCTTCACTTTTTAGTGTGGTGAGGCACTACAGCTTTCTGGCAGAGCATTCAAAGTGCTTCTCCTTACACTGCAAGTCCCAGGATTCCATACAAGGAGGCAGTTAAAGTGGAATCATAACATTATAATTGTATATTGCAAAAGGACCTCTGGAGGCTTCCATTAGAATTACCTTACAACAAATTATCTTGTAACAACAGATCTCATACTCACCACTGTTTGAATATTGAAATGCCATTGAAACAAAACAGTGGAGAGGGAATCCCTCTGTAGGTACAGAATGTAACTATCTTGAGTCTTTCTCATTTTCTATTTCAAAACATAAAGCCAATTCATAGTCCTTATGTAAATATGTGCTTGGAAATCTGTGAACAATACCTGCTTTTAAAAAAAAGTTTAATCACTTGGGTTAACAGTGTCCTTGCTCCTCCCATCACAGGCAAATATCTGAAACTGCAAAATAAATTATGCAGATAGGAAAAAAATAATGTAGATTTGTTTTCCTACTCTTCACAGGCTGGTATTTGGATTGCATACAGCCTTGCTTGAAATAAGCAGCAGAGTACTCAATAGAAATAATCTATAATGACTGACCCAGCTCTATATTTTATGTATGGTAATGTTTTATTGTATCAGTATCACCATGTAAATATGACCATTTGTTCTTTAATGGCATAAAATCAGGGCACTGAGGGGAAGACCCCCCTGTCTTTAAAAATAAAATAAAGCAGTTAGCCTGTTTTGCCATATTGTCATTTTCTTCTGTGCTTGGTCATCTCTGGAATTAGTCAGAATAAATCAGAATCCAGCCAACACACTGTAGTTCTCTCACTAGAAGCAAATCCAGACCATCCAGAGGGGCATCAATCATTACATGGAAACTAAAGAATACTGAGCCAGCTAAATCTTTCCTGTGAAGAAATAATGAAGTTTTAAATGAATGTCCCAGAAGAAAGCCTCAGAGGGGTAAGGACAGTGGGGCCCGTTGGCCCTCTTCCAGAACCGTATATAGGAAATGTTTGAGAATGGAGAAGGGAGAGAAAGGAGAATGGGGAACATGCTCAGTTCACCCAGAACTTTGGAAAATTACTGTTTGGACTACAGATCTCAGAATACCGCAGCCATTCTGTCCACAGCTCTAGGGAGTTAAATAATATATTTTAAAAATATTCCCAAGTTCTGTTGTCAGTCTCCCTCTCCTTGAGAGTTTCCTACACGTGAATACCAACTTCTGAACAGGAGAACATCTTCTGGGAATTGAGGCTTTGGATGTGACCGGGAATTGTGATTTTCCACGGTTCCAAATTGTGATGAGGAATTGTGAAATTGTGCAGAATTTGTGTCAAAGGACACAACAGGAGCTGTCCTGTTGAGAAAAATAATCCTTTATGGCTTCAGCAGGCAACAAAAACATTTGAGGAGGAAGGAGGCTAGCAGACACACATTTACTCTACATATATATATGAAATGCCTCAAGAGGGCTACTGAATTAACTTTATGTTTTTAGAAGGAGAGACCTTGCTTACTGCTAGACCACCTAAACAGTCCAACCCTTATCCCACCACCAGGAAATTCCACCACCATGGCCAAATGCGAGGTTTCTACTCTTTAACCCATCAAATTTGAAGACTTCCATGGTGTTTACAGTATTACCAAGAGTGTGTGCTTTCTCTGATCTTTATCTCTGCCACCAGAGTAAGGACTTACTCCTGTACCCCATGAATGACACCAGCTGTGTTGACCATTTAAAAGCCCTCAAGGTTCCTATAAGGAGTTATACAACTTCTGTCCCTTTTATTCAGTGCGGTCATCACAGATACCTTGTCTGAATCCAAGATTTCATTTAGCTAGCATTTCTGGAAGCCAGAAATATCTAAAAAACAAAAGCAATTCTTTATTTTCAGAAGCTATACATAATAAGGCAGAATAATTATTTATTATGTTTAAAACACTACACCAGGGGTAGGCAACCTAAGGCTCGGGGGCCGGATGCGGCCCAAAGAGGCCTTTGGACCAGCCCCAGGGCGGTCCTGCCGCCGCCGCCCCCGCTGCCGCCGCCCGCCATGATGATATTGATTATTGTTGTTATTACTTGTTCTTGGGGTTTTCTTGGCAAAATTCCCACAGGGGTTTTGCCATGGCTTTTCTGGGGCTGAGAGAGTGTGCATGCATTTTTTTTTGTTTAAATTTTTTTTAAAAAACTTATTTTTATATTTATTTATTTATTTTTGGTGCTTCGGCCCCCCAATTATCTGAGGGACAGCAACCTGGCCCCCGGCTCAAAAAGGTTGCCTACCCCTGCACTACACACTCCTCTCTACTCAGAACCTTACAAACCATTTAATTTATTCCTAAACCTGGTTGACTATTATAAATCTTCCACACCCTCTCAACAGACTGTTCATACCCCTCACTAACCCCAACTCTCACTCCAAAACTCCCCAAACCCACCATCTAACTATTCAACTGCCAATCACCACCTGTCATTCACCAGCCTTATATAAAGCTCATCAAAAATTCCACCAATCAGCACTCACTCCAACAATCCATTCTCTCCTTATATTCTATTATACAACCAATAAATCAAACAACATTTTTCAGTACAAGTTCTTGACATCATATTCTCAGCCATACTTTAATTATTTCAGGTATGATCCATCCTAGCCCAGCCATTTTTTAGTGTCTGTGATTAGAACAATCAGCACAGAGCTCCGGAGAGACCTATTTCATTTGAACCACTAGAAGAAAACTGTGCACACCTCCTGTATTCTTACATAGATCATCCACTGCTATAGTTCAAGTTACTCTTGGTTTAAGTCTCAAGAAGGTAATACTAGGTCAGAGCATTTATAGCAATATCTCTGAATATTACCACAAATATTATAGGCAGTGCACTGAACTGCACTGCACTGCACTGCACTGCACTGTAAAAACAACCAAGAGGACAACAGGCATCTATTGTGTATGGCCATGCCTCACTACAGATATTTATGGATTAAGCCCTTGTTTGCTCATTTAAAAAAATTATCCTGGCCTCTGAAAGCCTCTAGATAAAAATATCTAGCCTTTATTTAATCAGAGAGCTGGCGGGGGGCTACAAATATTTCTGGAGAAGGCACTGCCATGTGCTGAAAATATTGTTCATATAGTAATGAGGAGAAGCAATTTCAGATGTGTTACCACTCTTCTAAGGATGATGCTGAGGATGATGCTTTTCAATATATCCAAGCAAAGACTTTGTGGGCCTTATTGGATTCTCACACACTCATTGAAATTTCCTCCCTCTTCCCCAGTGCTTACAAATGTACTTTTCAAAAGAATGTCTATAGTTATTCTTCTTAACTGGGAGTATGTTCATGCCACTGCTCAGTAACGGATGGCTTCACTATGTCACTATATTAATTCTTCTGAGAAGTAACTTAACAAGCCCTGTTTACCCCAGTACTGAAACTGCATTGGCCACAGGATTGGGTTCATAAGACTCACTCAGAAGCACTGAACCATTTCTTTGCTGTCAGAACCCAAACTCCTCCAAGGCTGGCTGCATTCACTTCTGTGGGACAAGTGCCAGTAGAGTGTTCTGAGGATCGGGCTATCCATCTGTAATGCCTCAGGAAGGATGAATACATAATTTAGAAGGAACATCTGCTATTTCACAAAAGGATTTTAAAGGTAAATGGAGAAGGAAATGTTTCCTATTTTTCTGGAGGGTGATTATTATTTTTCTCACTTCAAAAGGCCCAAGTGACATCACAAATAAAATTAGAGATGCTGTAAAACAACAACAACCACCCAATAAATGTTTTCAAGCCACACAAGTATCCTATAAATGTCAAATTGTTTTGACCAGTCCTACATTATTCATTTATTTGGTTATCTGTTTAAGCTACTTCCCTGGCTAGGATCTACTTACATCCAATTCAGGATCTTTATCTATTTTTAGTTTGGATACATTAGGTTGGGGAACACCAGACCCTAGGTGTAACTCTGGCCCTCCTCAGACCCCAATCTGGCCCTCTGGTTTCCCAGACAGTCCTATCCCTTCTCCAGGACATTACTCTTTGGTGGTTTCCTGGCTTTTGTAGTCCCTTTCTGCCATTCTGAAAAGCTGAATTGTGTGTCCGGAGGCTTAGTTAACTGGTAATAAGAGCCAAGCTACAATATACTGTATTTTTGGTCTCAACATTTTAGTTTTTCTTCTACTCCAATCAGTGAAATGTGGCCCATGAGAACCTCTCTAAAATTTAATCCAACCTTTGAGCTGAAAAAGTTCCCTACTCTTGGAATACATAGCATAATTCCGGGGTAGGCAACCTTTCCCCTTTAAGGGCCGAGGGACTTCAGCTCCCAGAAGCCTCAGCCATGTTGGCCAATAGTCCCATGTTGGCCAATAGCTCCTGGGATTCTGGGAGTTGAAGTCCCTCAGCCCTTAAAGGGGAAAGGTTGTCTACGCCTGGTATAATTACTAGGGGCCCTGATATTGTTACTAGGGGCCCTTTCACACTATACTACACTACACTACACATAGGGCTATGACTCCACTTTAACTACCATGGCTGTATCCTGTTGTTAGGAAGGTTCTAATTAGGGGAATTTATAATTAGCTCAAATATGCAAGAGTGGGGTCCTATCAAAGCCCTGCGAGACTGGGTACTGATACGTATACCAGATGACTAACGAATCCCACAATGGATGACTCTGAGGCAGGCTTCTCCAATTAAAGGTCTAAATATTTATTAAAAGGAGAAAACTTCACACACACAAATATGGCACACACACACATTGCACACTTAGAAACACAGGAGTGGAAGTGGGAATAGCTTGAGATGGGCCAGACTGAGGGAGGTACTCACTTCTGAAGGCTTCTCCAGGATCCACTGTGGATGTTGATGATGATAATGATGATGATGATGTACAGCCACCGAAATGGGGGTAAGGGATGGCCGAGGGAGCTATGATCAGAGCGCAGACTGATGTGGAGC
>JAIPUX010001232.1:50838210-50866118 GCA_020142125.1 Phrynosoma platyrhinos | reverse complement strand
CTGGGTATTTGCAGTTTAGAGAGGGGCATTTACAATTCTCAGTCAGAGTCCTCCCATAGTGCCTTACTGAACAACAAATCTCAGAATCCCACAGGATGCAGCCATGGCAGTTAAAATGGAGTCATAGTACTATAACTGTAGCATGAAAGATTCCCTGGCACCCTCTAGAACAACAGTCAAAACTATAGGAATTAGATTTTGTGTTGGTAGCAGTAACAAGCCATCTATATATACACCAAGCCTCCATTTTAATATCTCCAGTGCCCTAAGATAGCAGGCACTTTCCACTGTGGTAAATCAAAATAGCAGCTTTGAGCACCCTTGGAGTGCTGTCACTGGACCTGGTAAGCCTGAGAGAAGCCACAAAATAAGAAGGGGGCCAGTAAGAGCATTTTCTTAAACCCCTTGCAAACCTAGCACCTGACTGCTCTCCTAGTGTGTAAAAAATACTTATGGTGACCCTTTTGTTATAAACCATCTTAAATTACAGAACATCTTGAAATGTTATGTCATCTGTGTACTAATACCAAGATGTTATTATGCCTTATTAGCCTTTCTTATTGAAGTTAGTTCCCTCAGTGTAAGATGCTGAAATGATCACCAAGTGCAAGCATTTTTAGAGAACTTTCAGGAAAAGAATTTCATTCTCCCAAGAGTGCCAAACTGACTCATCATGATGATTATATTATATTGGGCTGAGTGAACACTATCTATTTTAAGTCCAAGTCACTAAATCCATTGTTCCCAACTGAGATTTTTTTTAAGACACCAAGATCAGCTTTGACTGCCTAACCTGAAGTGTTCTGTGTGAATGTGAGGAGCCTCATTTTATTTTCAGAGCAGTAAATGAACACTTGAGTGGAAACCATATCTGGTTTCACTGGAGCCACACAGATTGTATTGGTGGTTTGTATGTCAGGGGTGGTAAATCCACTCCCAGGTTTTAAAGGAACTATAAAGAAACTATTTAAGAGTGGAAGCCACTCACCACCAGTTGATCACACACATGACACAAATACATTGGGGAAAGAAATTGCCTTCATCAAAAGCTAACAGTTTCCCACTCTAATAAAGAACAACCACATTACCAGCTTCTCTATATTTCATAGAGTTTCTTGCTTATGGAAATCTTAGCAAAACCTATAGATGTTTTTGTGCGTAGAGAGAAGGTATAATGTAACAGAGAGTCTAAAAAGTAAAACATAGACACACACATTATGTATTGTTCCATGAGAAAAATATGCAAAAGCTGTAGTCTGGCAATACCATTTTGAGAACATCTAAAATATCACAAAAGAGGGTACAAGCTTTCAAGTTCTTCAGAACTTGTCATCAGTCTATATCAGTGGTTCCCAACCTTTAGTCCTCCAGATGATTTGGACTTCAGCTCCCATAATTCCTGACTGTTGGCCAAGTTGACTGGGGCTTCAGACTGCTGAAGTCCCAGATGGGGGACCAAAAGTTGTTCTAGATTGGGGTAGGCAACCTTTCCCCTTTAAGGGCCGAGGGACTTCAGCTCCCAGAAGCCTCAGCCATGTTGGCCAATAGTCCCATGTTGGCCAATAGCTCCTGGGATTCTGGGAGCTGATGTCCCTTGGCCCTTAAAGGGGAAAGGTTGCCTACTCCTGTTCTAGATGATAAAGGTAAAAGGTAAAAGTTTCCCCTTTGAAGTGATTGTCTGGTCGTGTCCAACTGTAGGAGGTGGTGCTCATCTCTGTTACTAAGTCAAGGGGGGCAACATTGTCAAAGACAACTCCATGGTCATGTGGCCAGCATGACTGCATGGAACACTGTTACATTCCCACCAAAGTGGTACCTACTTATCTACTTGCACTTTTACATGCTTTCGAACTGTTAGGTTGGAAGAAGCTGAGACTAGTGATGGGAGCTAACTCTGTCATGTGGTGCTTGGGTCTCAAACTGCCCACCCGGTGACCTTACACTTGTCAGAGTCGGTGTCTTAACCATTGAGCCACTGCATCCCTCCTAGATGATTGGAAAAAATAAAACAAATCAGGAGATTAAAAAAATAATTACTCCATGCAATGAATTGTTGAAGTTGTCACAGCCCCTTTGTGACATTTGGGCTTGTCCTAATCATCCATGGCCTGTGGCCCAAGAAGAGAGAATCTTCATCATGTGACTGAAGGATGTATCCCATGCACCCACACCTACTCAAACCAGAGCCATATTCAAAGTATTGTCCATCTGTGAGTAATACACCTGTGTCAGAGAAGCCTGAATTCAGAGCTCTGTTTAGCCCTGAAGCTCACTGGATAATCTCGAGCTAATGGCCATCACTCAACCTTACCTACTTCACACGGTTATTGGGAGGACAATGTGAGGATAAATCTCACTGCCTTGAGTTCTGTGAAAGAATGGATGGGTTACTAATGTAATTAATACATTTTCTAAACACAGCATACCAACAAAATAAATGAACAACCTTCATGCAAAACACTGCAGAACAGCAAACAGAATGAACCAGACTATATTCTAATTGGCTGCTGTAGAAACAGTTTGCTTAAATCTTTCAGTCTAGCTAAATACATCCATAGTCAAACATCTCCATTTTGTTATATTTACAGCATCTTTAAGAATAATTTGGCAAATACAGTTGACATTTTTACAATATAGATTCCACTTACCAAACTAGGCGATTTGCAAGGAAACAAATCAAAGCAATTGGAAATAAAACAAATCAAGTCATTGTTCTCATGGGGGCTTGGAAATGCAAACCCCAGGAAGCATCAAAGGGGTTGAAACTACAAATATATTAATGAAGTAAAAAAAAATAGCTCTAGCATGTACATAGATGAGTGTGCAGACATATCTTTTATTGTTGAGAGGGACACAGCAGAAGAAACAAAAGGTAAATATACAGTATGGGGGTAGGGAAGAAGGGATGAAGAAGTCAGACAAAATTAGCATGAGCCCCTGAGATTCTTATTAAGCCATCATTGGGAAACTAGATGATGATGTCACATCTAAGTACAGGAGAGAAGATGCATGTAGACTTGGATGAGATCCAGTTGATGCTGTAGATTTATGCAGTTAATTTTGTCCCTTGACTGCATTCAGATGAGCACTTCTCCTTGACATACACCAAGAAAATTGCTGCATTATAGCTGTGTTAATGGTAATCAGCATGCTAATGAGCACCAGAAGGTCATTACAGAAAGGGGAGGTTCAAAGACAGATAACCTAGAGCGGTGGGGGGGGGGGAGTGAGAATTCTTTAGGGAACAAGAGTGTTTTGTTTGCAGGTCATAGATTATTTGTTTTGGTCATTGCAGAGCAGAGGAAGTTTAATTTAAGGACAGGCATAAAGCTGCCTGAACATGAGAAGCAGCATTAATTAATTAAATATAGATACAAAAAAAAAATGGAAAATATCAGCAGCAAACAACATTTCTTATTCTTTAGTAGGTAGGATTATTGTCTTGTTTAAACCTTGTGGTGTTTTTTTTTTTAAAGCCTCTTAGCATGACTCTTTCATAGCTGTCATTCATCATAAAATATATTCTGCCTTTCAAACCTCCCTACTCATCAAGAGAGTATTCTGGTTCAAGAGAGTATTCTGGCCTAGACCTTTTGAGGAATGCTGGGATTAAAAGAACAGAGAGTCTTGAATTTTGAACCAAAGACTCAAGCGGCAGGCCATAGCTCCCCTATTTTCCAAGGCCAGCTCTATCGTTAGACAGAATGATACAACCATCTCAGACTAGGGAAGAGGGCACATTTCCATTCACTTTAATATATATTTTTAAAGATTATTTAAAAAAACAAAAAAAAACTCAATTCTCTGTATCAGAGATGGAAAGAACTTAACTTCCATTCACTTTAATTTTTTTAAAAAAAAGAAATTAATTTTTTTTAAAAAAAATCCCTCAAAATTCTTTGTATTAGAGATGGAAAGAACTCAAGATGGAGAGGAAAAAAATCCATCCAGTTGTTGCTGTGTGCCTTCAAGACATTTCCAACTTATAGCAACCCTAAAGCAAATCTATCATAGGGTTTCATGGGGCTGAGTGTGTGACCCAATGGGTTTCCATGGACAAACAGGGAATCACCCAGGCCCAGTGGTTAATTCTTAAAAATTTGCTTTGAAATACAGTTTTCAATAGTGTTAGTGCTGAATAGGGGTTATCGTGCATGTGTGTGTGTTTTCAGAAAGTCTCCTCATCTTTTACTTCTACATGGCTAGCATATTTCATATAATGTGATAGCTGCATGTATTCTGTTTGGCTGGGGCAAATGGGGAAGAATTTTGTTCCAGTTCATTTGTGATGAGTTTACCAATTTATATTTTTTTTAATGTTGCAATAAAAAAGAGTTGAATGTTTGAAAAAGTTCAAATGTGAGGAAACACAAAAATGTCAGATATTCCCATCCATACTCCAGATAGCAGCTTTAGAATTAGAAATGGAAGGAATTCAGTATTACAGAGTAATACTCTGGAATTCAGTATTGCAGCATAACTGATCATATAATTATGAACCCATAATTGATTCATAGTCATGATTGTGACACTATTGCCATGATTGTAAAAGTTTCCCAATCCCAACCTAAGGGTCACCAGCTGGTGTTAGTGATGGAGGTTTGTTATCCTGTCAATTGGGGTTCAGCACACTGACTGTACTTAACTAAATAACCAATCTAGGATCTTAGACAATATCTGAAATTTTTTTTAAAAAAAAATTGAAATGCTTGTAATTTTTTAGTGTTAATAAACCCAGACCAGAAGAATCATGGACTAATGAGTCTTCACAGTTCAAAATTTCATCTGCATAAACTTCACTTTTTTCACACTGGAAACACCATTTTCTGTGCAGAAAATATTACTATTTCTATGCTAAAAAAAGGTGCTTCTTGTGCCAAAAATGCTGTAACTGAGGACTTCTTTTGGACGTGATATTCTTGTTGTTCATTTGCATATAAAATAACATTTTATGCACAGAAAACTGATTTTTCCTGCACAGAAAATGCTGTGGGTTGTGTGTGTGTGCATGCAAAGCAACCAGACATACATTTTGCACAGAAGTCCCAAACTGCAAATAGGTTTTGCAAACTGTGTGGTTTTCTAAGGCTTTCTCACAGTGGAAGATGCTTCCTTCATGAAGAAAATTAGTGGAGAATCACATCCCTAGCTGGAAATTAGTAGTAAGGTTTTGGAAAGGACAGCTGAGCACCATGAGGCTTACCCTGCACTGTCTTAGCCTGCTGCCCCCAAATTTGGCAGAGGGTGGTCTCCATCACTAGTGTTGAAGAGAGGTTCAGTGTCCAGATAGTGAAAAGTCCAGTCAGCTTTTGTAAATAAATGATGGTGGTGTCATCTTGCCTTTCATCTCAGACAACAAGATGGTTTTGTGGGCCCTGTTATTCCCTTCATCATTGTGATGGATGGCTGCATTTTTCTGCACTTTGGCACCACCACAGCAGATGGGCAGAAGTGTTATTCTAACTACCAGCTCAGCAGGAATAAGGCAATATAAGAGCCAACAAGTGTGTGATAGGCTGCTGACTACCATGACTTTTTCAATATAAATAACTCTTGCTCAAGCACAGAGAAAGTTTCTACAGCCACCTGACCATCTGCACTTCTCTTTCTCACAAGGGGTGTAAAATAATTATGTTTGATGAAGGTAATCTTTTTGCACATCCAGAGATATGTTGTGAGAAGAAACACACCTTGCCTTGAGAATGCAACAATTTGAGATGCTCTTGGGGAG
The DNA here is from genome assembly GCA_020142125.1 of Phrynosoma platyrhinos. Taxonomy (NCBI): domain Eukaryota; kingdom Metazoa; phylum Chordata; class Lepidosauria; order Squamata; family Phrynosomatidae; genus Phrynosoma; species Phrynosoma platyrhinos. The sequence continues at coordinate 50,860,387 of JAIPUX010001232.1, read as the reverse complement.
CTTTAGAAAAATCATGTGGGCAAAAAGTCCCAACATAATAAGAAATAAAAATAATGAGTAAGCACAGAAGGGATTTAGGTAAATGCAACAAACTTGAAAATAAGAACTCTTTATATTCCTCCTGCCAATAAAGTGGCGAATCTGTTCTAGGTTAACTTTAGATTTCAAAGGGGATATTTGAGATTTTGTTATCAGCTTCTTTCAAGTTGAGTTTGATTCATGGCAACCCATGAATGAGACACCTCCCAGCCCCTCTATCCTCCATTGCTCTGCTCAGGTCCTGCCATGGTTTCCCTGATTGAGTCTATCCATCTGCTGTGCAGTCTTCCTCTCTTTCTTTGCCCTCCACCTTTCCTAGCTTTATTGTCTTTTCAAGTGAGTCTTGTCTTCTCATGATGTGTCCAATATGACAGCCTCAATTCAGTCACCTTGGCTTCCAGGGAGAGTTCAGGTTTGATCTGTTCTAAGACCCATTTGTTTGTCTTTTTAGCTGCCCATGATACCCTTCACATTCTTCTTCAGCACCACATCTCAAATGAGTTGATTTTCTTTCTATTGTTTTTCTTCATTGTATGTACATGGTGATGGGAAATGCAATGGCTTGGACAATCCTAACTTTGGTTTCAGTTTTATATCTCTGCATTTCAATATCTTCTCTAGTTCTTTCATAGCTCCTCTTACCAGTTCTAGTCTTCTTCTGATTTCTTGACTGCATTCCATGTTCTGGTCAATGTTTGAACCAAGGTATGGGAAATCCTTAACTATCTCAATTTCCTCTTTGTCTAGATTGAATTTCTGTAACTCCTCTGTTACAGAAATATAAGCATTATATTTGCTTTCTTAATGCTCAACAGTAAACCTGTGAGATACAACCCAAAGACTCATTTCATTGTCAATTGTCATCCACATCTCACACCACAGAATTACCTAGGCAAGAGATTGCAAAGCAGCCCAAGAGATATATTGTGCTACCCATGTTGCCCTCTTCAAGTCAAAACCTTGGAATTGCTTAGATGTAACCTAGCCTGAGCTTTCAAAACAGTGCTGAATGAGAAGCACCTACTCTGAGAGTTTTAGCAGCATAACAGTACTTCACAGCAAGAGGTCATATTGGAACTTCAAAGACTGCCTGCATTTTTATCTTAGCAGATGAAACTAAGGAGACTAGATCATTAATGGCTAAGGAAATTTTTCTAGCAAATGACTACCCCTGGGAAATGGGGAAAAGAGAGAGAGAAGAGTGGAGAGAAAATATGCTTTTAAAATCCCTGAGTAAAAATTGTGAATCTCACCTACACTTTGAGCATTATACTGCATGTTAGTTCCAATAGCCCCCATCTGGAGAATTGGGTAACCTCTGACCAAGCTTGAAGTTGTACATTTTGGACAACACATCCCAGAATCCTCCATCTATCATGTCCCAACTCCCCAAACCTCTAAATTAGCATCCACTGACCATGCTCTATGAGCGAGGTTACAAGACCAGAACTATCCCAGGCCTTGAGATTTCACTATCAAAACCTGAGACCTAGGGACACCACTTGTGGTGTCACAGGAGGTGGGCCCTGCTGATATCACAAGGCTGATGTTTCAAGGAGCAAGCCCTGGTGATGTCCTTAAGTATAACACATTAACAACCAGTGAGTGTTACACAGAGTATTGCCATTTGAATATATTATATCAACTGTAACAAATGAGGAAAAATAGATATGCACATATTTTTCCAGGCAGTTGTCTTGCCCTGTGCATCGTCTCCCTTATCATGGGGACTAAGAAAAGAGTCAAGTCCTGAGGCCTAGGGCCAGGCCATGAGATAAAGGAACCTTGTGCATGTTTCTGGTAGTTATAATAAAAAAAAAATTACTTTTCCCAAGCTCTGCTCTTTTCATTCTTTTGGTGAGATTTTCAGCTATGCTTGCAGTACTTAAGACAGGTGATGCAGCCTGGAAAGCTGTAACTGAAAGCAGGTGAGACAGAGGCACAAAACCTAAAGAAGTCAATATATGAAACAATACTTGAGCCTCAACCACCCAGGAGCAGGCAACCTTTTTGAGCCGGGGGCCGGGTTGCTGTCCCTCAGACAATTGGGGGGCTGAAGCACCAAAAATAAATAAATAAATAAATAAATTAAAAATAAAAATATTTTTTTTAAAAAAAAAATTAAAAATTAAAAAATATGCATGCACACTCTCTTGGCCCCAGAAAAGCCATGGCAAACCATCTGTGGAGATTTTGCCAAGAAAACCCCCAAAACAAGTAATACCAACAATAATCAATATCATCATGGTGGGTGGCAGCAGTGGTGGGGGTGGAGCCAGTCCAAAGGCCTTGGGGGGCCACATCTGGCCCCCAGGCCTTAGGTTGCCTACCCCTGGGTTAACCTATATAAATGGTCTTATATCTATTATATCTCTACACCATAAAGGCCATGTGAAAAATCAATAGAATGGGAATATGTTTACACTGCACAGTTATAGTACTTTGATTCAATACTTTGATTCAGTACTAAAGCTCTGTAGCAAAGAATTCTTAATATCTTATCAAACTACAAAACCCAGGCTTCTTGAGGACAGAGCCATGATAGTCAATGACATCAGTGTTACAATAGTGAATGTACGTGCATACACTCAGAATGTTTTTCCAGCCTTGAAATCCTAGATCATAACAGGGATTATATATGAGATCTTTAATCAAATCTTGTGCTCTAGCAAGTGTGGTGCTGATGATGGATTATGACTCTGGAGACCAGGGTTCAAATCCCCATTTGGACATGGAAACTTACTGGTTTCTCTCAGCCTCAGGGAGGCAACTGCAAACCCATCTCTGTACAAATCTTGCCAAGAAAACCCTGTGGTAGGTTTGCCTTAGGGTCACTGTAAGTCTGAAACAACTTGAAAGCACACAACAATAACACATTAAAAGAAGAAAATAGAATTTAGAAAATAAAAGTTCTTAAAAGCAGTACAACTAAAACAGTACAGCACTCCCTAGCACATTTTTCATCATTCATTCACTGATTCATTTCTGTTATATATTTCCCTGATGGACTTAGATTGGTCAGGCCTAGCTTCAGATTCCATTTGAACCTTCAAACTCCTTGCCCCATGTTCTTTATTCCAGTGTATGCCATATCTGAAAAATGGGATCAATATGAACTTTATGTTGTAAGCTTGCTGGAGACTGGTGATTAAAAATAATGATTGTGAAATGTTTTGACAGACGTTAACGGTAGAAGATAGGAATGTTAATAAGATCAGGAATACTTTATTCTCAGAAACCCAAGGAATAATCTGAAGGGAAATGAAGGTGATGCATTGCTAAAGTTGAGTACTGTTCACCATGGTTGAGGTATAGATGAGAAACTGACCAGGTGAGCTTTTTGAAATACATGTCATGCATAAATATTATCTGAGGGTAGGATGAGGTCTAATGATTTGAAGTTACAGGAGAATAAATTTTGATTGAACATTAAAAGGAACATCTTGACAGTAAGAGTGGTCTGGCAATGGAACCAATTGCCTAGAGAGGTGGACATCTTCAAAAAGAAGCTGGACAGTACCTGCCGGGATACTTTAGATGGAGATCCTGTAGAGGAAGTGGGGTTGGATTTGATGCCCCATGAGGCCCTTCCAATTCTATAATTCTGTGGTAACCGAGATTTTCAGACCTAGAAAAAAATCTGGGAGTAAAAGGCATACTCCCAGTAAAGTCACACAATTGTGCTGAAGATTTTCAGACACATCAGGCTTATCCAGGATTTCTCCTGTGAAGATCCAGGAAATCTCCAGCAATAAACCATTCATGGAGAAGTTCCAGGAATGCTTTGTGGCTGGAGCATTCCTGGTTCTTCCTGGGATAAATCCTGGATAAGCTTGACGTCATCTGAAAATCTTTAGCGCAATCATGCAATTATCCCGAGAGTGTGCCTTTTTCTTCCATGATTTCCCCCATCTGATAATCTCTGCCAACAATGCAATGAGTTATACATCCACTCCCCCTATAGAAAGGGACCTATGTGACATGACTAACAATAGTTTTTGCACAGAAACATCAAATATCAACAAACTATTGTTCTTCCCTGCCTAAGAAAGACCATTAGGGAAGATCATTCATTGAGTTGGTAAATATAGTATGCCCCCTTTTAAATAATAATAATAAAAAGTTTTGCTTTGGGTTTTGTTGTTGTTGTTTTTTAAAGTAGATTTGCATCTGACAATGAATAAAACTGTTTCTAAATGCTTATGAAGAACAGCAAAATGTCCTAGTTTACTGAAAACCAAGAAATTGAAGTATATCCGGAAGCATACTTCCACCTCCTTTCTCTTTCTTGCTGGGGAAAATCAAGTATGATGCCCTTAGGTTTCTTCCACTATATATGCAGATGTGGAAAAGAAATGAGTTGTGAATAGCACAGGTTCAGGGACTGGTTAAATTAAAATGGTTCCAGATAATTTGTTGATTTTTTTTTACACAGAATACACACATGCATACACTAGAAGCATCACCCCAATTCTGATATTTTAACATAATTCAATAAAATATTGTTGGAGTCACAATAGGGAGATTCTGTGGAAAGAAGCATATTGGATAAAGCATTGCTCGTGGTACAGTTTTAATTCTGAAATATCTTGCTAAGAGGGTTTATTTAAATAAGGTCTCCTGGAGATGAACATTTCATGAAGGGAGGGGGGAATCTTACAGGATGATTTATAGAAAAATTATATGAAGTGAATGAAGAACAGAAAATTTTTATTAGAAAAGGCTCCCATTTCCACAAAATATAAATTATACCTTTTTAGAGAATATATTGCTTTTTATTAATATTCTGTGGACAGCCTGCAGTGTTAATCTCCACCCATACCTATAAGATTTTCATTACTATGTACAAGGTGTATTTACCCTTTAACCAAATAGTTTTAGAAGACTTTGTGGCAACCTTGAGTAGAGTTTATGGACTCCTGCAGTGTTCCTTATACAAATCATCATCATCAATCATCATCATCCAATGCCTATTTATATTAGGCATATATTGACTTAAATCCTATTGTTAGTCCCCAAAAGAATAGACTCCCCTAATCAGTTAGATTTACCTACATGTTGACTGGTGCTTCTGCTTTCCCAGTGCTGTATGATTTCCTACTTTGAATGAGCCTCTAAAGCAAGAATAGGCAGCCTTTTGCCTATCACAGATTTTAGACTACAGTTCCCAGCATGGCCAATGGTCAGGGTTTCTAAGACTCTGCTCTGAAATATCCAGAGGGCATCTAGTCATCTACCCCACTCTAGCGGGTCACCCAGCCATCATTAATAACTCTCTCTCTCTCTCTCTGCATGTGTGTGCGTGTATGTTCATATGTCTATGTACACAGAGACCTACAATAAAAAATGGCCTTCAAAGCCCTGACTCGAATACATCCAACCTTCTTATCTTTGGTTTGCTCATGTTTCCAAAGAAATAACTAAACCAATCTGATTTTCAATCTCTCTCACACTCTCTCTTTCAGTCCTTTCTTTTGATAAGGAAAACAACTTCAGCCTTGAGATCATCCCTCTTTATTTTACAACTGACCAAGCCATGGATGATGTCAAGCTCCTGGGCTTAGGCAACCCAATTCTTCTGGGTAACAAGATGACTAATATTAAGGAGGGAATTCCAGGAAGGATGGAATTTCACCTCAACATCTGTTTCGGAGAATCCAAATAGTTCCTTCCAGTTATTCTCTATGTAAGAGGTGAGCAGAAATTAATCTTTTTTGAAAAAAAAAATTAAAACTTCCACATCCACAAACTGAAGCCTGATGTATAAAAAATACACTTGGAATGAAAGAGTAGTGAGCCCTTCATCAGTCTATGATAATTTTCTTTCCAATCTAGCCTAATGCATTTAAGACTGATGGTGTCACCTTCTCATTTCTTCCCAATTGCTCTCTCTCAAGGCCTGAGCAGACAGGCCAGGAAAGCATGAGCCAAGCCTGGTGCTCACCTAGGTCAGTCTCTGGGTCAGCACAAGAATGGACAGGTGTTCACACAGCCATCCCAGACCTGTGACTGGCAAACATTCTTTAACTTGCTCTGCAATTGCTCCAACTGAGAAGCTCCCCAGTCACCGCATCTAATGCAGAAATGAGATGCCTGCTGCACCCACATGACCAGGCACCGCATTTCCACATCAGACATGGTGACTGGGAGGTTTCTCAGTAGGAGCACTGGCCAGAAAGGTAAGGAGCACAGGGGGCCATCTGAACAGCCCAGTTTTGCCACGGAGTTTCCTAGAAACTCCATGCAAAACCAGGGGTTAATTAACCTGGGGTAAAGGCTCTTTACCCTATGGTCAGTTGAGATCCTTCAGATCCACTTCTGGACAGACAAGATCAGGCCCAATCCTGCCCCAGGAGTTTTGTCCTGTGTCATCTGATCTAAATGACATGAGGCTGAGGGGAAGCCAGATCATTTGGCCTGTGCGGACAACCCCTCCGTCCTCTTCTAAGGAGTAGAAAACATTTTGGCTTTGTTCCAAGAGCAAGGAGGAAGCATGATTCCCTACTTCTTCATCTTACCTAGTTCATTAAACTGGGAGTGCTCTCATTTTTCCTGTCTTAATATATTCCTTTTGAAGTAGGCTTTTTATATATGATCAATATATTGCAGGGGTCGGCAACCTGTGGGCCGCGTCTGCTCCCCTGAGGCCTTTGGACTGGCCCCCACCAAACCCCCACCAACCCCCCGCCGCCCCCCACTGCCGCTGCGTGCGCAGCTGCCGCACCGCCACCGCACACATCGTGGCTGCCATTTTGGAAAACAAAATGGTGGCTGCAACTCATTTGTGCATGCGCAGTACTCACAGAGGCGGCAGGGGGTGTGAGAGAGTGCATGAGCGCATGTGTCGCCATTCCCCCCCCTTGGCCCGCAGAAGACCTGGAGGCCAGCAGACCGGCCCTAGGTAAGAAAAACTTGCCGACTCCTGATATATTGAATGTACAAGCTATTAAGGCTCCAGGATCTATCTCTTCCTCCTCCATATCCTGCTTGTCCTCTGAGGTTGCAGGGGAATCCCCCAGCCCAGGGTACTCCTCTGATCCTCCTGGCACCCCCAAGTCTGTCTCTGCATCAGACTCAGAGTTCCTTTCCTCATCATTTCCAGGGCAGACCATGACAACTCCTCTTTGTCTACTGTTTTTAAACTGTTTTAATTGAGATTTATATTTAATGTATTTTTATTGGGGGGCATTATGTTTATTGCTGGGGTTTGTATCTGTTTTTAGCTGTAAGCCGCCTTCAGGAAACAACTGTGAGAACACAGCACAAGATGTTCTGTTCCAAAGCTAGGAGATGCTGCAACAGATGTCATTTATCTGAGTCTATTGGAAAGGACAACACTCTGCCCTCCTTCTCCCCTTCCTCTACTGAGTGTGAAATTCTTCAGAATTATGAATTCAATTACTGCAATTGAAGTAAGTCAAGGAGGAAGGGGGAAATGGAGGGAGGACAGAGAAAGCAGGATATTTGAAAAGCTGCAGAGAGAGTGGGAGAGCAAAGGATTAAGTCAGGTAGCAAGCAGCAGCAGCAGCAGCAAATGTATTGTATCTCAGCAAATGCTTGACAATTCCAACCCTTTTGGCTGCCCTGCTGGTAAATGACTTGAAACAAGTAGAATCTATAAATGCAGCTCTTTCCCATCCATTTCCTCTCATAATTCCCTTGAGCTACCCCGTGCCACACCCAGGTTTCAGACTTGTTTCATCATGAACTATAAAATATGCTAAGTTTTGCAAATATGGGTAAATTCTGGTTTATTTATTAATCTATTTATTTTTAAAAACCAGAACTGAAATGAAATCTTCACCTGCCACATCTTTATATGACAATGAGTCAATGTATATAGCTTGGCTTGATGTTGTTTGATGTGGTATTTGATGTTTGCTTTTGTAGCTTGATGTTGTATTTGAGCCACATAAGTGGAGGTATTTGTTAAGATTGTTATCTATTGTTTATGCATGCTTGAAAACCTTTCTTGAGCTGTAGATATAGATATAAATATATTAAAAATTGCCTAAATGTGGAACTATCTTGCTCTCTCTTTGCTATATATGTACACTTGTTCAGTTCATCAGGGGGAAAAACAGAAGAGTGGAAACACCTCTAGGGGCTGCTGCAATACAAATAATAAAGAATACTAATAAGCAAGATGTCTTATTTGCTGGCAGTAAGCCCCACTGAATTCAATCAGATTTAATTTTATGTTTATAGGATTATATTGGGCACTGGGTAAAATCTTGGATACATTTACTTTTGGTTTACTTTGGCCCTTATGGCAAAGCCCGTGTAAAACTATTTGTCAAGAATGCTGGATTTTTCCAAAATGAATTATGTATCAAAATGGCACATAATGGAATAGAAGTACCATATAAAATAAAATATCAGATGTCACTTGGGATGTTTTAAAGTGTCATTATCATATTTTACTATTACCCATTCATATATATGGAATCTGATCCACTAGCAGATCAATACCAAAAGCAGCAGCAAAAGGGAAAGCAACAAGTAGACCCCCTCATCCAACATTTTTTATCAGTCTCTAGTAAAGCACATGGTTTGTGTGCAAGAAAAATCTCAGGTTGTATCTCTGATACTTCCAGGTAGCGTAACTCCTGCCCAGGCAACTTCTGTCTGAAACCCTGGTGAGATATTTTCTCATAAATTCTAGTCCAAATTAGGAACCCTTACAGAAATTGGATTCATATTGAAGCCAACACATCTTCAGGTCTGATGTTAACATTCATATTTATAGAACCTAAGTTTCTTTAGATACAAAATAACCCAGATACAAATATAATGAGTGAACTTACATTGAGATTCTGTCTACACATTGATTCAGCAATAAAAACAAGAACCTAGTTTTGAAGTTTTTGTGGTGTTTTCGGGCTATGTGGCCATATTATAGAAGAGTTTATTCCTGACCTTTTGCCAGCAGATGTGGTTGGCATCTACAGAGAAATAGCCCAAAAAATCCACAAAAAAATGATGGCTGCTGGCTGTGAAAACCTAGTTTTGCTTGGATGAATTTAGAGACCATCCAGTTCAACTTTGGTCCAAATATAAATTTTGGTTTCAGAAATTCAAATGTTTATGTCTCCTATTGACTCTCATTTGTAATCAACAAATAGATAGAATGATTTTGCTACTTTACAGAAATATATGAAATTTGCCAAATTAATTATTCCGTGTGTTTCAGGACTTCTGCTTTACAAATTTCACATGAATAGGTGCAGGATGTTTGTGTGTGCACAATGTGCTTTAAAGCATGAGACTTATTTTTTTTTATTTTTTAAGGGGCACATTAAACACTTTTTATTACATAACAGAATTGGATAAAATTTGTAGGAAGAGTTTCCCCTTCTCAGAGAATCAAGCATGACAAGTTTCAGAATAACTGCAGGAGTTTTATGACCTTTAAAATAGAATGATTTGTTTTCCCTTCCCTTCTCTCCCCCCCTCCATTTTTAAAATGTGTTTGCAAAAGGCAAATGTCTTGAGGGCTGTCTACACAGGCCAAAGAGCCCATGTTCCCGGACCTCATGTCATCCTGTTTTGACGATGCAGGCCAAAATCCTGAGGGCAGAATCAAGCCAGATCCTGACAAACCAGACATGGATCCAGCAGATCTGGCTTGATTTCAGAGTAAACAGCCCTTAATGTGGGCCAATTTGACACACACACACACCCGTTTGCCATGATGTTTCTTGGAAACTCCACATCAAATCCCTGTGTGCTCCTTACACCTCTGTGCCATTGTTCCTACTGGGAAGCCTCCTTGTCAGTGTACCTGATGTTGAAGTGAGATGCCTGGCCATGTGGGTGCAGCAGCCAGGAGTCCCATTTCTGTATCGGACACAGCAATGGAGGCGGAGGGTTTCCCAGCAGGAGGACAGCACAGAAAGGTATGGAGTGTGCACCAGTAATGGGTCCCTGAACTGGTGCAGGGACAACTGTATAAACACCGACTCATCTCTGTGCCAGCTTGGAGACTAATCTGGGTGAACACCCAGGCCAGGGTCTGGTACACCATAACCAAGAAATCTGCAATATATTAAGATAGTTGTAGTTAGGAATTTAGGTTGAATGGAAAATAGTTGAAGATTTTATTTTCTTCTCAGTCAGCACCAACATCACAGCATCCACCAAACAAGTAACCCTTCAATTTTAAACCTTCACAGGTCCCCCAATGTCTATCAAAATAATTTTAACATCCCTCCCCTGAGAGAGAAAACTAGAAAGAAAAACCACTCAAAACTAGTTCAGTCTTGTGATATATTACTTCAGCATCTCCCCCAACACACTAGCATCAGAGAGCACTAGTAAAAGAACAGATGTAGAGCTTTGTTGTTGTTATTTGTCTTCAAGTTACCTTTAACTTATGACATCTCTATCAAGGAGAGACCTCCCAGAGCCCTTATCATCAATTGACCTGCTCAGTTCTTCCAAACTCAGGGCCACAGCTTCTTTGATTGAGTCAATCTACTTGCAATGTAGTCTTCCTAATTTCCTGCTGTCTTCACTTTATCAAATATTGCTTTTTTTCCATTTAGTCATGTTGGCTTGTGATATGTTCAAAGTGCAATAGTCTTGGTTTATTCTGTTAGAGGCATTACAAATTGGTTGTGTGTGTGTGTGTGTGTGTATCTTCTATAATGCCTTCTCAAACATCAAACCCTGATATTTTTTCTTTATGAAGAACTTGGCGAGAAAATGCATGTTTGGATACCCATCAGCTGTGACTCTTCAAATCCCAGTCTAATCCCACTAACAGAATTCAAGAGTATTCAGGTTCTTCTTCTCAGGAGTCCCATTTTGATTTGAGCATCTTCTGAATCAGTCCAGTCTGTTTAAGTCTGGACTCTAGAATTCATCGGAATCCAATGCACACATCATTGCCAATGCCCCAATTAATTATTATACTAATATTTTATATGCAATTCAACAGCATGCAAATGCAAGCAGATAAATAGGTACCACTTCGGTGGGAAGGCAAACAGCATTCTATGCAATCATTCTGGCCACATGATCACAATAGTAGTATCTGACAACTCTGGCTCTTCAGCTTAGTAATGGAGATGAACACTGCCCCGTACGGTCAGACACGACTTGACAACCTTGTCAACAGGGAATACCTTTACCTTTACCTTTATTTTATATGTTGCAAGATGGGGCTTACTATATCGTATGCAAAAGCCCTGCCTCATTCACAAAATTTAATCAGTGTCCAAATGTTGTCAACTTTCATTGATAAGCATCCTCTATTTTCCCTATATTACTTAATTTAAAAAAAAATGTGTGTGTATGTGTGTGTGTGTGTGAGAGAGAGAGAGAGAGAGAATATCTGCACAATATTTAAAATGCATAATACCAAAATAGCTGCATAATACTAAAAATGAGTTTGAGAACCTACTTTAGCTGATGCAAGATATAACTTAACTCTAACTTTTGCTCAAAAACACAGAGGAAGCCAACCCAAAGAAACAAAAAACTAGTTCAAAGTTTACTCTGGGGTCATTCACACATCATTTTTTTAACCTGCCCAATGTGAATATCCTCACTCACACATTCCAGTTTTGTTATTCACACTTTGAAATGGCATCCATCTGCATCTCTTTGGGATTTTAGTGGGAGCCGGTGGCTGAGGAAGAGGGATCTCCCATTGCCAGTTCTGGGTTCATCTTCCATGGTCTGGTGGGGGGGACATGAAACTTTCCTCCCAGGAAGCCCCTGGAAGCCACCCATAGTAAACAGGTGTACAGGGAAAGAGGAAGAGGAAGAGAGTCTCCTTGTGAAGTCAGCCAGATGAAGCCCCACCAACAAGTTAATGATGTGTTCAAGGTATGCTTAGTTTAATCTGGGTCTGTTGGCATTGTTATTCATACTTCCAATGATGTAAATCTTTTTTAAAAAATAACTCGGGGAAAGACCATGTGTCAAATATCCCGGGTTAAGTGGGTTTTTGGTAGCCTCCTCCCAACTGAATCGGGTGCACTGTGAACAACATAGATTCAACCTAAATTCTACCTGGATTATTTTAATAATAATAATAATAATAATAATAATAATAATAATAATAATAATAATAATAATAATAATAATAATTTATTTGTACCCTGCCTTTTGCCATAGCAATCAAGGCGGCTTACAGCTAAAACAGATACAAACCCCAACAATGAACATAATACCCCACATTAAAAATACATTAAATATAATCTCAATTAAAACAGTTTAAAACAATAGACAATTAAAACAGTAGGCACTCTGGGGTGAGCAAAATAAAGAAAGGAGGGTGTCTAATGAGGAGAGACCTAGTTTGAAAGTGATTTTATTCTGGATAGGCCTGCCGAAAGAGATCCGTTGGTTATCTGACGGATCTCTTCCAGCAAGGTGTTCCAGAGTCTCGGAGTGGTAGTGGAAAATGTCCTCTGGGAGGTTGCCATCAATCTAGTTCTTATCGGCTGAAGAAGCATCCTCCCAGAGGACCTGAGGGCATGGGGCAGATTATATGGAAGAAGGCGATCCTCAAGGTAAGTTGGATCCAGGCCATTTAGGGCTTTAAAGGTCATCACAAACACCTTATACTGTCCTTGGAAACCAATAGGCAGCCAGTGGAGAGATCTTAAAATCGGTGTGATATGATCACTCCTAGATGTTCCAGCGATCAGCCTGGCTGCCATGTTTTGTACTAATTGCAGTTTCCGAGTTAGGTATAAGGGTAGCCCCATGTATAGTGCATTGCAGAAGTCAAGTCGTGAGATTACCAGTGCGTGTACTACAGTTTCTTACTTCCAGGAAAGGGTGCTGCTGGCATATCAGCCGGAGCTGATAACAGGCGCTCCTGACTGTCACATTCACCTGATCTATCATGTGAAGCAATGAGTCTAGGAGCACCCCCAGACTGCAAACATAGTCCTTAACAGAGAGCGTGACCCCATCAAGGACTGGAGGTCGCAACCCAATATCTGGTTTGGAGGCCCCTACTGTAAGTACCTCCATTTTCTCTGGATTCAGCTTGAGTCGGTTTTTCCTCATCCAGTCCATTACCGCTTTGAGACATTGATTGAGGTGAGAACTGCCAACCGCTGTCATGGCAGCTGATCAAGACATGGAGCAGAATATTTGGGTGTCATCAGCATATTGATAACACCCCGCTCCATGTCTCCTGATGATCTCTCCCAGTGGCTTCATATAAATATTGAACAGCATCGGGGACAGAATGGCGCCCTGAGGAACGCCACATTTTAGCTCAATTTTTGAGGAGCAGCTGTCCCCGAGTGACATCCTCTGGAACCTGCCCAAGAGGAAAGAATGGAACCACTGAAGAGCAGTGCCTCCTACTCCCAACTCTCTCAGGTGCTCCAAGAGGAAGCCATGGTCTTTTGTATCAAAAGCCGCTGAGAAGTCCAAAAGCACCAACTGGGTCACGCTACCCCTATTGGTGCTAAGGCAAAGGTCATCTAGCAGAGAGACCATGGCTGTCTCCACCCCATAACCAGGTCTGAAGCCGGTTTGAAATGGATCTAGAAAATCGGCTTCATCCAAGATCGCTTGGAGTTGAAAGGCAACGTCTCACTCAATCACCTTGCTTAAGAATGGTAAATGTGAGACTGGTCTATAATTTTTCAGATTATTGGGGTCCAGGAAATGTTTCTTCAGGAGTGGTCTAATGACCGCCTCTTTTAGATTTGATGGAACAATTCCTTCCTTAAGGGATGTATTGATGACCCTCTTAAGAAAGGCCAACAAGGCATCATCCCCCTGGACAACCAGCCAAGATGGGCAGAGATCGAGGGATCTTGTCATCTTCCTCACTTTTCCAAGGATCTTGTCCATGTCATCAGTACTCACTGACTCAAACCGATCCAGTCTAATCTCACAAACAGGTTTACTGGACACCTCATCAGTCACTTCTGTTATAATTCCGGCCTCTAAGTCGGCTCTTATCTGAGAGATTTTATCTGCGAAATAGTTGTTGAAAGTGTCACAGCAGGTTGCTGTCAGGTTAAGTAAAGGGTTCTTCACAGGTGGAGCCTGTGTCAGTTCCCCTACCACCCTAAACAGTTCCGCTGGACAAGATTCCACAGACGCAATACATGCAGAAAAGAACGAATTCTTCACTGCACGTATTGCCTCTCGATAGGAACAAAGAAAGTTCCTATGACAAGTCTTATCAGATAAGAGTAGTTTTCCACCAGGTACACTCTAGTCATTGTCCAACCCACTTCATTTTTCTAAATTCCTCTGTGAACCAGGGATGACGGTTTGGAGCGAGTGTGTTGATAGCTCTGGTGAGATCGGTGTTCCAGGTATTCACCAGAGCTTCGACAGGGTTGTTGGCTTTACCAACCAAGAGACCCTAGAAGGGTTTCTGAAAATTGACTCCATTAGCCTCCGAGGGCAGACCATTTTAATAGGCCCTCCACCCCCAGTAGGATGGATAGTGGCTCTTAGTCCAACCTTGACCAGGAAATGATCCTTCCATGACAGTGCAGAGGTATTTATTACCTCCGCCCACGGATAAGCCTGTTCTATACTAAAGACTGCATCAAGAGTATGACCTGCCGAGTACATAGGCCTGAAAACCAATTGGGATAGGCCCATGTCTGTCATGGAATCCATGAACTGCCGAGCCACACCTGTTAAACTGGTCTCGAGTGGGATGTTGAAGTCACCCAGAACTAAAAGTTTGGGCGACTCCAGCAGCAGCTCTGAGACCAGTTGAGTCCGCTCAGACAGGGAATCTGTTAGGCAATGGGGTGGACAGTATACCACAGAATCCCTATACTATCCTTGGTTTTCCAGTTCAAGTACATACTCTTGAAGTGATCTGTTTTCCAGATAGGTATCCTGGTCAAGGAGAGATTATTTGTCCCAACACTATGAGGAGCTGAGCTGGAGAGCTTTTCCCTGTATGATGTTTCCCAAACAGTTTGGCAGTACCACACAACATTTTACACTAATCTATCTGTTTAAGTTGTAGATATCTTTAGTTTGCATGTTCAAGCACAAAACATCAAAGTTTTAAAAATTATTTGTACATCTCAAACGTGTCTGAAAGTAGTAATCCCTCTCTTTAAAAGCACTCCCCTGAAATCTTAACATAAAATTGTCTTTTGCCAGAAATGTCTCAAGGTTTAAACATGTGAACTACTATTTCCACCGGTCTGGATGGAGCTTTTGAGTTGCTGTGATTTATTTTTCTATTGGCCCTTCTAGCAAAGGATCATTCAGTTCCCCTCCCCTTCCACCCCTTGTCTTCTGTGTTTTATTTCATGTGTCTATTGAGGCAATGAAAGATAAAGCTATCTGCTTTTTCTTGTAGTAAAGAACTGTATGGAATCAGTTCACCTGTCTGTCACTCCTCATTAAATTCTTACCCTCTTCATTCACATTCTGATCTTTGCAAATGAACATTTGCTTAATAAATGTTTCCAAGACTAACAGTGCAGAGTGAAGATCCCACACAGCAGTAAATTATTAACTCATTCACAGGGGGAGCGCCATATATGACTTTTCAGAATGAGTTATTATGTGGATCATCATGTAATTATGAATTTTTCAAGCCATGATAGGGGAAAATTGAATATTTAATATTTTATGGACATATTCTGCACCGAGGATATCTTTCAAAATTTTATGATAATTTTGGAGTAAGAGAAAAGAAGAACAAAAAGTTACAAAATAATTACAACATGGAAATATTTAATCAGTGTGGGCAGTGCTGGCCATTTCTCAAATTACATAGGAGAATCAAGGTTGTGAACTTTAATCATTCAAATGGAGGGGGGAATCTGGGTATTAAAATTAGCTTACAAGTTTATGTCAATTGTTTAATAAAGTGGACTTTATTTCTCTTGTACCACAGTAGTGGAAGTAACAGCTTGTCAGTTTCTTTCAAATTATCATGGAACCATCCCATCCAAGTGAAAGGGTGAACTACAAGACTAGCAAAAAATATGTATTGGGGAAAAAACATAATCTGGTAAAGAAGGAGTTAGAGAGTGACTTCCTTTTGAAGATAATGTTGATGTAACAATAGGATTATAGTTGCCTATTATCTGAGAAAGTGCAGAGCTATCATTTGTCCATAGTAATGATAAACACAAACACACATGCAGACACATGTGCATGCAGACACATATGCATACACACACACACATTTTGGCCTTGGTAAAGTAATGACTTCAATTTTATTGTATCTATGTTCTGAGTTTACTTTTTGGGGAGGAACTTGGATAATTGTCACATAGTTTGCATTGATTTGGAAAAGAGTTAGATAAATTCATAGGTGTTAAGAAATGCAAAGATAAGTGTAAGCAAACCTATCACTAGATTCCCTGTCTTTTCAAATTTTGTCCAATATCAGCAATGGGGAAGAACAATCTGGATTGGTGCTACTCTCTGGGGAGGATTGATACTTTCATCAATATCATTCCTCCTCCCCTTCTTCTGATATTTGTGCCATTCATGGGACGTTATCACACGGGGCCCATTCCAAACAGAATCCAAACGAAATCCCACCCGAATCCGGATTATTTGCCCGTGTTTTCACATGACATCGTACAGAACCCTGACAGAAAGTGGAAAGAACTGAGATCTTTTGAATTTCAGTTTCTTGAGGAATTGCAATTGCGCGATGAGGATCATTTCGCATTTACCGTAAGTATGATAACCAAATACGTATTGGGGAGCATTTCCCCGTCATTACCCATGGTTCCTGCGAGCATTACTCTATCTGTGCATGTGCAGGAGGCTCATTTCAGCTACATTTATGGGTTTTTTCTCTTGTGTGTGGACGTTCGATACACTTACTGTAAATGCGCAATGAAGGTAATGACGTTTGCGGAAACAAGGTTTATTTCCCGTTTATTTTTGGGATGCCTCGTTTCCACTTTATTTTCAGTTTCTGGGCCACGTGTGATAACGTCCATGGTTTCAGTGGCCAGGTGCTGAACCTATTTGTTGATGTGATGTTAAATTGCTTTCCATTCAGTTGTGACACAAGTAGCAATAATAGTAGTAATAGTTTGTCTTTTGTGTTACAGCTTTTTTGTTTTTATCTATAGCTTTTTAGTCAATTTTCTTGTGAGTTATCTTTTTCAGCAAAACATGGGGTATAAATCAAATCAATCAAGTGAGGGTACAGGACCTCTGGTCCCAGGTTAGATGAAGCCCTTCTGAGTAACAATCCAGGCTGCTCTTTGGGTCCCAAGCTTTTCCTTATAGTTACTGCCACTGGAATATAGCTCCCAATAATTTTTCATAAAGTCAGTTCAGCCCTTAGGCTGAAAGAAATTCCCCAGCACTTAGACAATTAAAGGTACACATATATGGTTTAAGTATCAACAGGAAGAAAGAATCCCAGATGAACAGCAATTCAGTGCAAAAAGGGATAAACACGTGTAAGAACTGGAACTGTGACCAGGACCCAAGTGTTGGGTGGAGAAGGATTTAACTTACCAAGATCTGAAAGTAAAAAAGCACCTGGTCCAGGCTATTTCATTACATAGGACTAACATGAGAATAAATTATACATCATGCTTGAGGATATTTATGGAAACTCACTCAAAATTCAGGAGATGACATTCTAAAGACATGCTGCTGACTCCGACACAGTAAGGTGAAGCATCTACCTCAACTTATCTAAATTTTAATTCCATTAAAGTCTCTGCTTTTCCATGGATTGTTTTCACTGTTGTTAAAAAAATATTTTAAAATTTGTTTTAAATGTTGGAGAATACACTGAAGGAAGAGCATGTCTGATCATATGCTTTATATATGGAGTTCCTAAAGAATTTTCTCAAGAAAGGTAAAGAGCCACAGGTAACATGTGTCCCCACTGGATTCTGCTGTTCCTACTGTCCCCTTCACCACCAAAATAATTACTTCACTGCCAAAATGTTTGTGTGTGTAAGCAAAAACTGACCACTTTTTCATTTATAAAGAAGACAAGAGAGTGTACCTTGTTTCAAAGCACAGCCTAGGGATGGAAAGAATATTCAAAAGCTCTAACAATAAAAAACATCCCTGGATTGATGAGAATTTTTGCAGTTCAGTATTTATTGTATTCAAAGCTTGGATGCAGTTATTTTGCACAGAAGAAAAGCATTGTCTATGTGAGAAACAGCACTTACTGAGCAGAAAGTAAAATATCTGTGCAGAAGAATTATTCTCAGCACAGGAAAAGCTGCTTTCTGTGCAGAAAATGCTAGTTTGGGACTTTATTCTGTGCAAACTTTCGTATGGTTGTTTTGCACAGAAAACAGTGGCTGGCATCCTGTTTGGAACTTATGGCACCATAAATCAACTTACAATTTCAGTTTAGAATTGTAGCAATGTATAAAATGGCTGCATTCCCAGGAAAGAGATGCTGTCATAATTGTGCCATTGGGACCATTGCACAGCAGAACAAGCAGTGTAGACATTGCTAACGGATGCAGTGTACAACAGTTTGTGTGACAGACTACCCTTGTGAAATGATAGCACAAGGGGAGCGGGATGATAACCCTCAACAGAGATACAGAGCATTGGGAATCCAGAATGGGGGGGGGGGATTCAGTGGGAATTCATGTATATCCTGCAACCAGTTGGGAAAATGTTCCCACCTTTTGGGGTGCCCCACTGTGTTCTCTAACACAGCTGTGTATTGTCTCAGTTATGTAGCTTCATCCTCATAAAGGTACTCATTGCAGCCAATGATGCAGTATCTTGTTCAGAATTTTTTTGTGCAGGAAACAGCATTTTCTGCTTACAGAGTAGTAAAAATATTATTCTTTGCATAGAAAATGCTGCTTCCTGTACAAAAAAAAAAAATTGCTGCTTTCTGTGAAAAGCAATCACTGGCTAATTTTGTACATAGTGAGTCCTGAATTGTGAAGTCATCCAAAACTGTCCCTTTGGTGTGTGTGTGTGAATTCTCACAATGAGAGATAGATGGGTAAAATTACTTGCTGCTTCCTTTTTTGAAGAAAATTGCATCACTGAAAATTGGTACATCCCTAGGTGAAGGTAAAGATAATCCCTTGACATGAATGTCTAGTGGTAACTGACTGTAGGGGGCGGTGCTCATCTCCATTAGTAAGCCAAAGAGCCAGAGTTGTCCAAGGACTGCTCTGGTGGTTATGTGGCCAGCATGACTGCACTGAATGCTGTTACCTTCCCACTGAAGTGGTGCCTATTTATATACTTGCATTTGCATGCTTTCGAACTGCTAGGTTGGCAGAAGCTGGGACTAGTGACAGGAGCCCACTCTATCATGCAGCACTTGGGCCTCTAACTGCCAACTTTCCAATCTTCTGATTTCTACTTTGACTACATAAATAAATCCAAAACCAAAAGTAAAGAGAAGAAAGTCAACTGTAGCATGGTGAGCAACAGGCAAAAGAAGAGTGTTTATATCCCCATGATTCCTGACCAATGAACCATGTATTGTAGAACTCATTGCTTCAAAATATACAAGTGTGATCAAACAGATCTCAGACATGGCCTAGAAATTCATCACTTAATTAACAATATCAACATTTTAAACATTTCTATAAACCCACAATAAGAGGCTATGTCATGTGACCCAGCCAGGATTAATTCACACTTGGCTGAGTGGCTGGCAATTGCCCTTCATTCTCTCGCTGTGCAATTTGCATGAATTAATATATTTCCTTTCGAACTGTACCAACTCCTGTTACTTAATTATGAAATGTCTTTAGCACTCTGGACATTACAAGGACATTCAGATTGGCTATGACTGATGTCATCACTGACAGCCTTTCTGTGCAAGAAGAGACTTAGATTCTCCTGCTGTCCCTCCACTATTCCTCTCTTTATTAATGAATTCATTTTATTATAATAGTGATATACTTTCAGATTTGCATATCTTGGGAATTATTGCCTCTCTCAAGTGGCTGAAGTGAAACAGCTTTCCAGTTTCATGTTCTGCAATGTTCTTCAAGTCAAGTTCTAATTGCTCACAAATGTATTGTCTGGAATATAATTCCTCACATGTAGTTGTTTCAGTTCCAACTCTTGAGTCCATATAGACACTGACAGGGCGAGAGATACTGTCAAGTATCCATAGTCATTTTCTTCTCACAGGATGGGCAATTAAGTTCTACCCACTAGATACACATGCCATGCATAGAGTGGTTTGTGCACATATAATTTAAACACATTAATTTACCAACATTAATCATTCAGCATGTATTATACATTGTAATGGATGCACTTTCAAATCTCTTGACAATTCAGAAACACCATCCTTTCCACTGAAGGTGGCAGGAACTTACCTAAAATGTAGGTAATGACATTCTACAGTACAAAAGAAGTGCCTCCATTAATACAATAGAAAATGCATTTTTTTAAAGTTAGGTACTACACTGATTACTTCTGAAAGCTTACAGGAATCAGTCTTGTCATGCAACACCCTTTTGGTATTATGATAAAAAAAAGGAGTAAGTCCTATTATTCTATATAGATGTCTATATTCAACAGAGAATGTTAAATTTGCTCTCTTTTTTGCATTAGAATTCCCAGTATCTCCCAGCCCCGATAAAGTAACAAAAAGTTACAATAAGGTAATTTGCAAACTCTGATGTTGTGATAGGAAGACAGACAAAGTTGACTGGAAAACAAAACTGGCCCTTTGCCTCTATTTAGCTGTTTTTCTAAACTCTCTTTGTTCAAAGAAACCTTTTCACACCAGCTTTTTTGTCAAGAAATTGTTTACTTAAAAGGATGCTGGAAAATGTTCCAGGACACAGACTCAGCTCACAGGTCAGTGTAGGTCTTTACTATGTATCACCCTGAAAGAGCTTGAAACACACTCAATTGGTATGGTGGCTTCATGAAGATGAAAGGCAATTTTGGATGCAAGCTCTTTTACATGGAAGCATTTTTGACCTTTTTAGTCAAGGAGCCCCAATAGTCCAAGATTCAAATAGATATGGATGTGCATTCGGTTTGACCAAATACCAGTTCCCACAAGACTGCTTCTTGTGATTCTCAAGGCTAACTTGACTTTCATCCAAACCCTATACAAAACAGATTTTGAGTGTATGTGGTAGAAACACAGTACTATATTTCTTTTTGAAGAATCTTTTAAAATCCAGTTTCTGTAAGAACTGCTGAGGATGCAAGAGAGTGTACTTGAGGAGGTAGGACTGAGTGACTGACAGATGTATATTGTGGAGGAGTTTTTCCCCAGGACCTGTATGAGCTGTGCTGTGGAAGAGAGATTGTGGCCATGTCCACACAGATGGGAAGTCTGGCTTACCATTGGAGTTTCCAGATCCATGGGGAGGATAAGCTGTCTGCAAAACCAGCACCCACAATAGGCTGATACTGGCAGCACTAACCATACACTTTGTTGTGTACATGTGTGCTTGTATGGTCAATGTGTACATCTCCAAAAGGAATAGTGCCAGAGCAACCATGTGAACTGAAATATGAAAATGCTGTTGGAGGTTCTGATCAGTAGCTCAACTGCTCCTTCCCCAACACTCCTTCCCCAGCACAGTCCACACCCTTCAGGAGATTCTCTAGAGTTTCTGATATGATCTAGAGCAAAAGGGGACTCTTTTCACTCTGGAGAATTGCCCTGGAACACAGATTGGGCCAGTGTTCTGTTTTGGCTCCGTGTGTCATCTAAATGGGGTCAGTGCAGGTAAGGGGCAGGAACATTTTTTCTTCCATGCGGACATGGCCTGTAACTCTGATAAATTGCCACTACCTCCATCTTCCCTTTTTGCAGTCATTCTGTAGCAAGTATTTCTGTGTTACATCTTAGGATGGGAAATCATCAAATTCTATTCTTTTATCATTTTGAAATCTTTCCTTTCTCTTTCTCAGATATTTAAATCAGTCTTTCTTTCAGACATTTAAGTACAATGAAAAATCTTTCTTGCATTTTTCACAATGCTATATTTGTCTTTGCTGTTGTACTTTCTGAGTGTGTCTATGGTTTTTACTAGCTCTTTAATTACACCATCATATGAAATCCTGATATTTGCAGTTTTGATGAGGTATTTATCATTTTTTCCTAAACAACTCTAGCACTGTAGTTTACTGGAGTAGAGCAGTGCTCTTGAGCAGACAATTCTAAATATCTTACCCAGCTACAAATCCCAGATTCTATAGGATGGAACCATGG
>JAIPUX010001232.1:50821796-50832945 GCA_020142125.1 Phrynosoma platyrhinos | reverse complement strand
TATAAAGCATGGAGTCTCCTCAGTCTGTAGAGGACACTTATTTGAATCCTGAAAGGCCCAAGTTCTAAATTCTTCAGGAAGTATCCACTAATACAGGAAGCTTTTGCCTACAGTCATGCTTTACATTTGGAGGGCAATGAAAAAGGAAGTGGTGGGGTGATATTATTGCCTGCCATCCTGGTGTAGTGGTGTGAACATTGGACTGTGAACCTGGAAACCAGAGTTCCGTTCCCTGCTCAACCATGGAAACCCACTCTCAACCCCAGGAAACCTCATGATAGGGTTACTTTAGGATCACCATAAGTCAGAAATGACTTGAAGTCCCACAACAAAAATAATAACAAACCTTACTAACTTTTCAAAAGCTTTCACAGGACTGATCTTACAGCTTAATCCAACTCAAGATCACTGTAAGGGGTAGAAGTGACCATGTTGAGCTCTTACAAGGAGGACAGGATATAAATTCAGAGGTTTTACATTTTGGATGTAAGCTCCTATACATGAAGAAGAGTTTGTATGGCTCAAAGCAAGATAAGCAACAAAAACATTCCTTAGATATTATGGACAAGTGTGGAAATATAAAGGGCAATTGCTAGCCTTGCCAAGTCAACAGCTTCCCATTTGTTGAGATTTCAGGGCCCAAACCTGAGACCAGGGGATGAGTTCTTCTGATGTCACAGAGGTAGGATAGGCAAGGACTAGAAGGTGGGCTAGAACTGCTTCTGGGCCAACTGTTTGCAGAAATAGGAGTTTATCACATGGGAGAGATCCTATGCAGAAACTGGAACTAAACTGGGGGAGGGTGCAAATGTGGGTAGTTTTTCAGATGATGTTTGGGGTTAACCTGAACAGAAAATAGAAAAAGTTGTTTTTCAGATGACATTAGCATTAATGTGAATTAATGCAACATTAACTTGGTTGGAAACTAGACAAAACCCACTCCTTTTTACTTTTGGAAAATCCCAAAAGTAAAAAAGGGTGGATTTTGTCTACTTTCTATTCAGGTTAAAGTCACATTAACCCCGTTGTATGTGAAAGACTACCCACTTTTGCGGGGGGTTTCCCCAATTTCTAAATCCTGTTTATGCATGGGATTTTTGCAGTTTGCCCGAGTTTTATAAACTCCATAGACATGTTGGAATGGGGTAAAACCTAGCTAATCCAGTAATGTCTCATCATAGAGCTGGGAGAGGGTGAGGTCTTTTTTGATAGCCTAGCACAGGAGTAGGCAACCTTTCCCCTTTAAGGGCCGAGGGACTACAGCTCCCAGAAGCCTCAGCCATGTTGGCCAATAGTTCCATGTTGGCCAATAGTTCCATGTTGGCCAATAGCTCCTGGGATTCTGGGAGCTGAAGTCCCTCAGCCCTTAAAGGGGAAAGGTTGCCTACCCCTGGCCTAGCAGGTGGCAAAATGCACCCAGTAGATATAACGCCATTCCCACTACATTTCACATTCCCCACAGCCTTGCCTACAGCCTACTGGGTTTGTTTGTTTGTTTGCTTGTTTATTATCCTGCCATTTTCCCATTATGGGATTAAAGGTGGTGTACAGCATCTTTAAAAAAATACAATTTTAAAAGTCCTTAATACAAAATTGAAATCACAATTAAAATAAATTTGATTTTAAAAACACAAGTTATACACAAGTTAAACACAAAGCAGATTGAATAGCTGTAGGTGATTCATTAAATACTTTTAATTCTATAATTAATCTAGTTCCTTTTCTTTTCAGCAGTGATCATGTGGAAACATGGGACACCAGCTAAAACACATGTGTGGAGGTGTGTGAGAAAAGTGGGTTAAAACATCATTAAATGAATGAAAGGGGAAAGGGGAATTGCCAGCCTTCATAGAGCTTTTTTATTCCAGAACCTTCACTGCTGCTGCCAGGATTTGTGTGATAAGAAGGCTCCAGAGTTGTGACACTAGTCTTCCACTCCTTGCCATGCTTGAGTCTAAATGATACAGTGGGCCCTTGTGCAAAGACCCATCATCTCACTCCCCAGTCTCCTTCCCTTGATCCTGGCTTTTTGGTTGTTATGATGTTGCACAAGCATAGTATACTTACAAACACATTTGCACTGAACCAAAGAGAGCTTGAGCCAGTTGGAAATGGGATGGAGATAGCTGCCCATGCTTCAAAGTCACCTTACATACAAAAATCATCTCTCCTCCTGTTTCTCCAGTGAGAATTCACCAGGGCACAGAGACCTTGCAATCCTAGAACTACTTAAACATCCTAATCTTCCTGACAGTAAGGGCGGTTCGACAGTGGAACACACTCCCTCAGAGAGTAGTGGAGTCTCCTTCCTTGGAGGTCTTTAAGCAGAGGCTGGATGGCCATCTGTCAGGGATGCTTTAATTGGGAGTTCCTGCATGGCAGGGGGTTGGACTGGATGGCCCTTATGGTCTCTTCCAACTCTATGATTCTATGATCTCTGTAGCCCCTTTGGATATTTCAAGCACTATAACAATTGAAGGGGATGGGGCACTGTTCTCTAACTATTTTAAAAACCCTTGTCTCGGGATTTTAAAAAAATATTGTTTCATAATTTTAACTATCTGAGATTAGTTTGTTTGGGTCCCTCTAACCACACAACTTCAATGTTTTCTGAATTATGTGTTGGGCTTTGCAGAATGTGATGTGGAAGAATTACAAGTAACTGCTCCTGTAAGTGAAAAAGGTAGCTTCTGCTAACTTCAAACTGATTTAGGGATATTTGAGTGAGTGATTTAGGGATATTTGACCTTTACCAGACTATCTATCTGTCATCTAGCTGTGGCATTTACATATAGTTTCTAGTCTAAACCAACCAGGGCCTCAAAGGCAATGTATAACAGATTTTTTAAAATGAAAACATTAAATACATAGAAGAAAACTTAAAACAAACTAAACATACTTCTTTAAAATGTTTTAAACCAGACAGATAAAACATCCAAAGATATTTCAAGGACCAATGGCCATGTGGAACAGTACTGTCTCAGCTGCCCATCAGAAGCTCAGAAAAAATGGAGCTAGCTCGCTTCCTTTGGCAGGGAGTTCCATAATCAAGGTCCTGCTACAGAACAACATATCACTTGTACACACCAACCTGGCCTCACAGGGGTTTGGACATGCAACAGAGGTTCTACTGAGGATCTAGGACTAGACATGATGCATATGATCTACAGTACTCTATATCTCACTTTTTGCTTTAGTAATTAGCAGCAGCAAGGGGTTGCTCTGAAAGTCAGAGGTGCAGCATTTCAAAATAGAAAATCATTTAGGTGAATTTGAAAGTCTCAATACAAGTATCCAGGTCATACTAGCCCTTCTGCATGCTACATAATATAAATACAAAATATTTGTACAGAAAATACCCATGAATTTGAAAACCTATAGTGGAGAGAGCTAACAAAATATTTATCCTTGTTCAAACCCCAACTAAAAATCCCATTCCTTGATTTCAATCAGCCATTCCTTCTTTTCAAGTGATGCACTATCCCTATGCCCACTCCTAGCAGCCTTGCAACAACCCTCACACAATATTCTTGTGATGCATCATTTATGAACTACCACATAATCTAAAGGCACACCTTTTTTTCTTTTTCTTTTTTGCACAGTCTGTGGCACAGGAGCTGTTAAAGTTCTAAAGGACTATAGCTAAAGTTACCTTGGGCAAGCATGAACAAGCTAAACTTTTTAATTTTATATGACATGAAATGTCACAGTTATGAATAAATGACAAAATAAAATAAAATAAAGCTCCCTGTGCTTTTAGCCTCTACACTTTCCATGGCACTAGACCAAATTATGCCAGAGACTTGCAGATTTAAAAACTCCCATTGAGAATCATAGTATATGAGCACAAGTATCCATAATCAAGTAAAACATTTGTTAATAGTGATTATAAATATTTGATAAGAAAACATTTAAAATAAACAAAATATCTTTAGAAAAGAAAAACCTGCCCATCTCCCAAGTACATTTTTAACTACCCCAAAAACAACAATCTAATTACACTGTGTGTGTGTGTGTGTGTGTTTTCCTGTTAGTAAGGTGTACCTTAGTTAATGAAGTAGATATGTTTCTGGGCATTACTTCTTTAATAGATAATTTTGTATTAGAGGCAGAAATAACATGGAAAGAATAGAGATAGGCTCCTACACCACAAAAAAGAAGAAGAATAGCTCAACCTGTTTAGCAAGCATTTACTGTATATACTCATGTATAAGTCTAGAAATTTAGGTCAAAAAATTGACCCGCAAAAAAACTGAGTTGACTTATCCTTGGGTCAATATCTGTACTGTATCTTAACTCTTATTTAAAAGAAGGATGAAAAGCAAGAGTATAATCTGTCCCAAAAACTGATCCCCTCTACTCTCATCCAGCCTTAAGATTGGGCACAAACAGTTATGCCTGCTGGGATTGTGTAAATTCTTTGACATTGCTTTGCTTCATCCTTTAGATCCTTTTTTACATGCCCCTAAATTTTATCCTCCACTTATCCATGAGTCATATCAAAATCCATAATTTCAGCCCCCAAACTTGCCCTCAGTTTATACATGAGGTTGAGTATATACGGTAACTCAAAATTAATATTATTCACATGTGAAACAATCCATTCAATTAAGCATTGCACAAGTAAACAAAAAATACATGGAACAATTTCTGGAGACTACTTGATAGCTTCTTTCAAAATGCAGCCAGGGAAGACTTTTTGTTTCAACTCTCTAAATTTCTTATGATTTCCTTTTGATGGCCAAATATATAGATCAGGAGTAGGCAACCTTTCCCCTTTAAGGGCCGAGGGACTTCAGCTCCCAGAAGCCTCAGCCATGTTGGCCAATAGTCCCATGTTGGCCAATAGCTCCTGGGATTCTGGGAGCTGAAGTCCCTCGGCCCTTAAAGGGAAAAGGTTGCCTACCCCTGATATAGATCTATCATTTTTAACACACTGGGGGTGTCTGTTTTCTGCTTTCCGTTTCTCTCTGTTTTGGTGTTCATGCATACTCAAGGAATTCTGGATGCTGCTGCTTTTTATCTTGCCTCTTGAATGCAGGCACACATGACCGTAGTAGGATGGGCTAGGGTAGAATCTTCTCCATTTTCAGGTCAAATATTATTGCATTGTTTACAGCAGTCATGGTGCTGCAACCTGACATCAAAAGGCTGTGTTTCTTCTGTCATCTTTTACCATTCTCCAGATGCTGACACTACTAAAAAAAAAAGCCTAGCTAGATAGAAGATGAGGAAGAAAAGGGTGGCTGGTTGGGCATATAAAGCCTTTGCAAAAAGACCTTCGCTGTCAGAGGCTTTATTAATTGAGATATACCTGTATTCATTGAACAACTCCAAAATGCCATAATTAAATACAAATGGCACTTTCTGCTTCTTGATGTTCTAATCAAAAGGAGTAGATCTTTAGAAAGGTATAATTTGAAACTTTTACAAATTTTGTGCTTGTGAACAAACAAATATGTGAACTACTTTGAAAGTCTCACAACAATGTGTATGATTGAACTGGAAATTCTGAGAACAGTTAACATGCATCTGGGAATTCACTTCCTCTCAGGAATACTCTACTTCCTTTTTCTAATGCTCAGCAATGCTTATCTGTATAAACACTCATCATTCTTAGCTTAGACAGGCAGTCAGTGTTTACAGCATAAGACAGGCAGTCATCCCAAGGCTTTAGATCTGCTGATGAGTGAATAGTATGCTGATAGATGCTTCTTACTAGACAGCAGCAAGCTACTGTTACAGGCATCAGCACAGACTGTGTGCAATTCTGAAAAGGCTAGGATTCAACCACAGCAAAATTACTCTTTAATCTATTTAGACAATCATTTTGCATACATCTAACTCTATAATTATATAAAAACATTTTTTTTAAAAAATACCTTAGTACATAAAAATGAGACAACCAAAAGACAGGTTGTGTACAAAAGACAAAACTGATAACTCTTGTCAAAATCAGTCTGACCAAACTATGCCCTACTTCAGTAGTAAATGAAAGCCATCATAAATTCTCACAAATAATACAAGCAAAATAAACTATGCCTAGCAGCCTAGTGTGTGGCAGCTATTTTTAAAACAGGAGTTGCTGTTTGAAAGCTGTTCCTTGAAGCTTTAAAAATTGGAGTGGTTATTTGGTATTCATAATAATTTATCATATTCATTTTACAGGTGACAACAAAGCAACATAGTTATATTGACAGATGAAGATGAAGAAAAAAATGGTCAATTTTGCCCTTATATGGTTCTATTTTACCAATGAAGAAAATGGTAAAAGGGAAGAAGATGGTTTGGTCAAATGCTTTTGGTTATAGAAATACACTTTTTTTTCTTAGGTAAAACAACTTATCTTTAACTTTTTTATGGTCTAATGTACTAAGTTATTTATTTTTAATAATTTTTTATTGTGGCTGACATCCTCTTAGAGATTTTTGTTATCCTAAATTGACTTACAATCACATAAAAATGAATCACAACATTGTGTGATGTTCATATTCTCAAGAAGGAGGCAGTGATGTAGCCATTACACAAAGAGAGCTAACAGTGTAGCCATTATGCCATGGGTCCCATTGTTCAATGGGCACCAGAGCACTAGGAAACTTGTGCAAAGGGAACTCCCATTGCATAATGTGACAGCATGCAACTTCCCAATGCGTATCTTTACAATTGACTAAAGGGGTTGCTCGTTGTCTTCTATGGCATCATAGAGTTATAAATCATGGGCTCTGATGTGGGACTTGTGGGGTAATTTAAGTTTCCTAAAGTTTCAGTCTTTGGTAAGGAAACAAAAATATTGAATATCAAAAATGTCAAAGCCAAGCCTGTTAGGGTCTAGCTTTAAAAAAACAGAGTAGCAGAAATGTGCTCTTGTCTAATTATGCTTTCCTAAGAATGGAGACTGACTCCAAAAAACAACAAACATGTAGTTTATAGTTTAAAACAAAAGTTTACTAATGTCTTTATTCTATATTTACATAGAAGCTATATCCTTATCTAGCTAGTGAATAGTTCAGGTAAAAGAAATATTTATCTCATCATCTTTCCAAAGAAAGTTGAGAGAGCGGGAAGATGGAAACACAACAGCTTAGTTGAAAATCGTTAGAGAAAATGTCAGTTAATCCCAAAGGGGGAATGACCTAAGTCACATGGTTAGTTTGAATAAGAGAGAGCGAGAGAGAGGAGAATTTGCATGCAGGAATTTCCTATCTATCTAAGGAGGGGGAAAGAGAATGCAAAAATCTTCCAACAGGATCCCAGCCAAAGTATGTGGTTCAAGAAACAAGAATGATTTCTGAAAGTGAGTGGAGGATTATCCACATGTCTCCCCATCAATATCAATATTTCTGCTCATGTTTGCCTCTTGCACTTAATTGGTGTTGGTTATCACCTTTAAAGCCCTAAATGGCTTGGGTCCAAGCTATCTCAGAGACCGCTTCCTCCCATACAATCCTCCCCGCGCTCTCCGGTCCTCCAGGAAGAACTTGCTGGAGCCTCAAAAATCGAGGTTCTCAGCTACCTTCCAGAGGGCTTTTTCTGTTGTCGCCCCAGGCTGTGGAATGACCTGCCGGACAAGATCCGTCAATTAACATCTTTAGACAGCTCTTCCCTTGAAGGAAGCCGCAGGGGTCTTATTGTTGTTTTATTACTGTATATTTTAAACTTGTTGAAAAATTGGTTTTAATTAAATCTGGTTTAATAGTTTTTAAGGGGTGGGTGGGAAATACGTTGGTTTTATGCTGTATTATTTTAATGTTGTGAACCACCCGGATTGGGTCACCAATGGGCGGTATATAAATAAAATTTATTATTATTATTATTATTATTATTATTATTATTATTATTATTATTAATGTTCTCTACCTAGGTCAGGATAAACTCACTATGCCAACAATGAGAAACACAAGGCACTAGAGTGGATAACCAGTGGGCATAGCTTAGGAACAAAATTGCTGTGTTTTTAGGGGATTTCTACTTAAGAAACCTGGTCACAAGTCTGAAAAATAAGGACACATTCCCATAAAATCTAAAATTATGACCAAAGCCAATATTTCTGCCTTGGGTTTCTAACTCTATTAATAAGTGGTTGTGTAGTTTAGATAATGTGAAGGCCATTTATGCTTTATTTTTCCAATATGTTTCTGATTATTCATCAGGGAGAAAAACACAGGCTCTCTTTAAAATACAGAATTGGGTTGTTCAAGTGGCCTAGTGGATTGAAGAAGTCTCTGAAGGAAATAAAAAAATATTAGGAATGTGATAAGAAGACAGTAAGTTCCAGATAATGTTCCTGGTTTCCAGAATACATCGCTTTAATGAGCATTTCTGTTGTCAGCTGCTATAGCACAGCCAAACCTCCAGTCTGAGAATCTATGAGAAAATGTGACATATTGTTGGTCATAATGTGGAGAGAACAAAAGGGGTCAGCACCATCAGATGTCGAAAATAAAAGGGACAAGCCCAAAGGTGCTATAAAAATGCATTTAATTACATCATCCACAACTCATCCAGTGCATTTCTGGTCTGAATTGCCCTTTATCCAACAAATCTAGATACAGCATCCATTGCAGGAAGATTGCTTCCTTTCTCTCCTGTTTGCTGAGAATTCCTTGCTTATCACAAAGCAGATTGAATAGCTGTAGGAGATTCATTAAATACTTTTAATTCTATAATTAGTCTAGTTCCTTTTCTTTTCAGCAGTGATCATGTGGAAACATGGGACACCAGCTAAAACACATGTGTGGAGGTGTGTGAGAAAAGTGGGTTAAAATGACTGCTTGAAGTTCTTAGCTGGCAGCCACCTCTGCTTTAAGGAAAATCCCAAATGGCCAGAAAATAACTGAAGATGCTAGAAGGTAAGAAATACTGGCTGAAGATGTCTCATTCTTTCCCCTGTCCCTGGCTGAGAAGAAGGGTTGATGAAGTTCTGTGAAAGACAGACTGAGAAGCAGGGACATAGCTATATTTCAGTGTGTTGTTTTTTTGTGTGGTTGTGTCTCTTAGATTTTCTTTTTATAGGAGTGTCATGCTGTTCACCTTCATCTATGTTCAGTGTGCATAGATCTTTCTGCAGCCTTTGACACTTTGGACCATCAGAACCATCATGGCTGGTATCACTGAGCATAATGGAGAATGCTTGTCCTGGCTTAAATCTTTTTTTGGTTCATAGCTCTTCTTCTGTTTCATTTTGGGGATCTATGTCATAAACTACCCCAGTATCTGTAGGGTTGTGATAAGAATCAGTTTTGAGTCCTCTTTCATTATATACCCTCTCTCATGGATTTCTTATTTCAGAACTGGGTTTTAAATCAATTGATCTATGTTGATGGACTGCCTGTTCAGTGTTTCACTGTAGATGACCACTCACCATCTTAAGCTGAATATTGTTAAAACAGAGATCCTGGTGTTTCAGCCTGACCATCCAGTAACCCCTCTTTAATGCCCTCCACTGTGTTTGCAGCATTGCACAATGGTTCCTGCCTCAGTTGCTGGATCATCATTTCTCCTGCTTTAATAATAATAATAATAATAATAATATTTCTACCCCACCTCTCTGTCGAGCAGTCGGGGTGGCTTACAAGAATGAACATCCATAGAAATCCAAAATAAACATCCCTTACCCCTCACCCCCATTAAAACAGTATTAAACTATTCATCCATTAAAAGCCTTAACATAAAATCTAATTATCATTTGTTCCTGCACCCCTTTATTAGGGTGACAGCAAAGGCATGTGATTTCCATGTTTTGAACATCTGTAGGATCTATAGGTTTTTGACCACTGACTACCATCTGCTTGTCCAGGCCTTGGTTATGTCATGCCTGGATTACTGTAAAAGCCTACTGGCAACTTTGTCTTCCTGCTCTCTTCTTCCTCTGGTTTTAATCAAGAACATTGCTGTTGGGGTTGTTTTAAATCCCCTGTAAACATTCATGTGTCTCTTCTCCCCATAGATAGGGCTCTGGCTATTAGTTCAGTCAAGGGCCCATTTCAGACTTTTAGTTCCAATCTCCCCCAGTACTTGGCAGCTCAGCTAACATGGTCTGTACCACCTAGGAATCTAAGATCTGCAGGCAAAGGATTATTATCTATTTCAATGGCATGCACAACCCTGTCAAGGCTGCAAACCTTTCAAGATCTGGCTTGCACTTGTCCAGTGGTTTTCCTTTGGACTTTCAGATGGAGAAAGATGCCTCTCATTTTCATAAGGGGTTGAAGACCTTCCTTTTTGATTCACTAGATTAAGCTGCTGAGTTGTGCCTGAGGTTGTTGAGATGGGTAGTGACTGGTGGAGTGTTGATAATTTCATTTCATGTATATTTATAGAGTTATGTTTTGCTTTCTTTGTCTTTGATTGTATATGTTGATATTCCACAGGCAGTTATAGATGATGATGATGATATCAATATTGTTATTATTGATTAGCCAAAGTATTCTATAAAATCTCCAGTGATTTCTCCTCCCAAGGCAACCACATACTGGAAGTGGGGAGGACATACCAATATAAATAATCATATAGCTAGCAGGATTGGATTTCATTTCCTATATTACCTAAATACCTTAAAAGCACCAGATCTCATCTGATGTTAGAAGCTAAGCAGGGTCAGTTCTAGTTATTACTTGGATAGGAGACTGCCAGTGAATACTAGGTGCTGTAGGCTGTATTTAAGAGGAAGAAACTGGCAAAACTACCTGGATATTCCTTACCTAAGAAAACCCTATAAAATTCATGGGTTCATCATAAGTCGATAGGTAATTTGAAAACACAGAGAGAGAGAGCTTTATCAAAGGGTTAATCTCTAATCTGAGTTCATGTGGTGTTAATGAGTCTTAAATCTATTGATCCAAAATGTATGAAGGTGAAGACACCTCAATACTAAACAAAAACAAATCAGCCTCACTATAAGTATTGTTATTGCAGCATTTTTTATTTGTCCTTGTTTGATACTGAGGTGCTTTCTCCTTCAAATATTTTGGACAAAAATAATTTTTCAATCTATAGATTTGATATTCTAAAGTAGCTGAGCAGATAGGCAGGTGAAGCTGCAGACTGCTTTGCCCACTCTTATCTCCCACTGCCTTGCTCACCCAGACAGATCCAGAAAGGTGAAACAGTAGGAAGGAAGGGAGTGTGGGGCAATACTGTGCATCCTCTT
>JAIPUX010001232.1:50810061-50820234 GCA_020142125.1 Phrynosoma platyrhinos | reverse complement strand
CATGATAGGTTCACCTCAGGGTCACCTTAAGTTGGAAATGACTTGAAGGCACACAACAATGTAAATATTTTAATAAATCAATAAATAAAATAATAAATATGGGATGACTGATATAATACCACAAAGAGAATGTTTGTACATTGAAGAATGCTCTCAGATGGATATTCTGGTAGAAGAAATATCCCACTTGTTAAAAGGTTTTCTTGTTTTAAAATACATGCAGATTCCATGTTTCTTGTCAATGCCTTTTTTTAAAAAAAACCTAATTAGTTATCTTATTAGCATAATTGGTTTTTGGGATGTGGTGGTTCAAGTGGTTAAGATACTGACTCTGTTGATTGCAAGATCGGCAGGTTGGCAGTTCAAGGCCCATGTGCTAAGTGGGGATGGGGTGAGCTCCCATCATTAGTCCCAGCTTCTGCCTACTTAGCAGATCAAAAGCATGCAAATACAAGTAGATAAATAGGTACCACTTCTATGGAAAGGTAAACAGCATTCTGTGCAACCATGCTGACCAGATGATCACAGAGTAGTCTCTGATAACACTGGCTCTTTGGCTTAGTAATGGAGATGAGCACTGCCCTTTACAGTTGGACACAACTTGACAACCTTGTCAGTAGGGAATACCTTTACCTTTACCTTTCATCATTGGTTTTTAGGCCTGTTTTGTAATGACAGTATTTGCTTCCTGGCTGAGACATACTAAACTTTAACACGTACTTGTTCAGGATATTGTTTAATTTAGGATGCATAGGTCATTTCTCTAATAATCCTGCCTTAGCAATTTTCAGTGTTTGGTAGTACTTGTGCTTTCTCATAAGCTTTTTCTTCAGTACCCATAGTCAGGTTAGCTTTCCAAAACATGATTGCTTAATGTTTTTAAAAACCTTTGGCATTATCCATTCTTTAAACTGTATTTTAACTTGATTTCGGATCCCCTTGGGTGCCATATTTGGAAATGGTGGGAAATAATTTAAATGAATAGATATATAAAATAAATAAACCTTCTCGTGCATAAACGTAGCAGCAATAGAATAAAGACCGTGCCCCCCTTTTGTCCCACATAAAAGCTCACTTCTGCAAGTACTACTATCAAGTGCTGTTCTTAGCCAGTTTCTGGCCTATTTTACAAGAGTCATATGAATATTTCATTTTTCCATCTAACCATCTTCATGGCTCCACTGTCTCATTTGGTCCTTGTGTAAAATCTGTTTCTACAATGTCACTGAAAATTCCACTTTCATCTCGTCACTGTATTTTTCACCAAAGAGCCTGTATGTGTTCAGTGAATTTCTGGTCATTTGAGATGTAAAATCTGACATATTAGAAGAGTTTGACAGATATGGTTATATATTCTATATATACACTTTGACATATGTGAGTTCAATTACAAAATCCATGCATCAGGTCATCCGACATGTGTCCTTTTACAACTGGGTAATCAATCACAGATTACAAGGCATTTACAAGAATATCTCATAATATATGAGAGAGAGAAATTATAAAGACATAAAGGGATGAAGGAATGTATGGGACTTTGAATATGACATCTATGGGTAGACTAAATTTTGGTTGCTGCCTTTAAAGGATTTGAATTCTTTTGTGCAGAACTATCTTTTTAAAAGGTATTTAATTTTTAAAGACACATTGCTTTATGTTACTACCATAGAAATGGTAACAGCCAATTAAAAAAACCAAATTCACTCTCTGAATTTAAGAGCTCTACAGTTTTACTGGTGAGATAATTCTAGACAAAGACTCTTACATTACCCATGTGACAGACTTAGGGCCAGATTATACCTTGAACCATGGAAAGCCTTATATATTTTGCTGCCTGAAGTAGAAGAATAAATGGTGCCCTTCTTAAAGCAACTCACATAGTAATAATGGCAAGTCTGGCAAGATTATTGGGGGTGGTGGGGAACTTTGAATATGACAATCTTGTACAATAGTAAGGGAGGGAAAATAACTTTTTTCTTTCCTTGTAGCCCAATATGTCAGCCACCTCAAGCAGTCTAGGGAAAAACTAGGCCCATGTGTCCATTCTCCATTCTGTGAGGTCCTCTTAGGAGATATTGGGGTGAAAACAGCTAGGGTTACACACAGCACAGGTGCTGTTGAACTTTCCTCATCCTCAGCTGACAAGTGACTGTTTCCCTTGTGGCATCCTGCTTTATAAAATCTCATGGTTCTTCACAAACTTGTCTGATTCACTAGTCAGCAGATAAGCCATCTAGTGCTTGGATCCATTGTTCCATACCAAGCCAAGATACTTCAGCTATAACCAATATAGTGGTGGCATTTTATACCTCAACATTACTCAGTTTCTTCACATTCTGGTCACCACAATTGGATTTCATCCAGTGTGTCTGTGTGTGTGAACTAGACATTTTGACATGATGAATCTCTCACTGTCCTTGGGATCAAAGTCTCTGATTAATACAATGATTTACTCCATCTCTCCATTCATAGGATGTCTGGAATTAGTAGTTCTTTGGAATTGAAAGAATATTTTAAAATATTGGGGAAATGGTCAAAAATAACGTTTCTTCATGGAGAAACCTGGACTGATGAGAATTTTCACAGTTTGAGACATTCTCACGTGGTTTGGTTGCACATAATAAGTCCACAACAACAGCACATCCTATACAGGAAACATCATTCTGATTGAAGATTTTGTCTGTAGAATTCTGCCTAGAAAATGCTATTTCCTGGGGGGGGGGGGTCTGCACAGGAAAACCATGTGCAAATTTTGCAAAAAATAAATCCCAAACTGTGAATAGTCTTCAAGGACTACACACTTTGAGGACTTTCTTGCAATGTAATGAAAATTTCTAAAATTGCTTGTTGCTTCCTTTGAGAATGAAATTAGCAAAGAAAGACACCCATAGCTGTTCTCCTAAATGCATGTCACAAAGAGAAATACAGATCTCTATGTCTCACAAATAAGCCATTGGCTTACATTAAGTTGGGATCAATTGTATCTATACAACAGTTTTTACACAAAAATTGATGTACCACTCAGTAATCAATTTGCTGTTGTTGGGATTAGAAATTTAGATTTAGGCCCTAGCTGTATATGGATAGTTTGTCTTCTAGAGACCACCAATATGTTCAGAATTGTGTTTGATATAGTAGGAAAATTAACTATAAATATTCTAAAATATAATCAACAACTTTCCAAGCCTGTTTTATTTTAGTGGTAGTAGCTTTGCAACATGGGCTGGACTTTCTGGGGATTTCTGGTTCCTAATAAAATTCCAATCCCCTAGTTTGGTCTTGATTGTCCATACATGGGGCCAATAAAACACATTGTCCCTTAATGTTTTAGCAGTTATCATTCAAGATCCTAGGCAACATAATTTTAGAATATCATTTTTAAAAATGAGAACTCTCTGGTAAATTTAAAGTATTATTCAGAGAAATAAATTTATCTTTCAAATGAAACTCAGAAGATGCCTGATGAAAGATGATAATGTTTCATAAATAGTTAATGCCAAGGCCAAAAGCCTATTGCCACTTAAGAGATGGATGCAGAACACTTATATGAAAAATTACTTTTTAGCCCATAAGAATGTAATATGTAAATCACCTTAAATGACTTGTATTGCTATACATAAACCATTTTTGATCTTCTGACACCCATTCCCATCCAGCCAAGAAATATTCCACATGAGCCTGAAAATTAGACTTTTTTTAGCTGAGAAGTTTCAATTCAGTAAAGGATCATAGTGGAATAGAATCTGTAAGAGCATACGTATTTTGAAGTATATTTCTGAACCACCTTTGTAGACAATTGCTTTTGTTTGAAAGAGAAATCAAATAACTTTAAAAAGAGCTAAGTTAACATGCACTGTAAATAACCTTAATACATTTGTCATTTAAACCAGAAGGAGTTTTCTCATTCTAAAGCTGCAAGGGATGTAAACATCAAGTGATTGGCTACAGAAAAGATTTTTAAAGGCCTAGCAAGTGTGATGGGCTGAAAATGGATGGAAATTTCCATTCCTTTTCCTGTTAAAAACTGTCATCTAAGGGCTTAAATAAATACTTAATGAGGCTAGTTGCCCTCCTGTTTTTCTAAACACACATGATCTACTTCAAACTGTACAGTTTTTTTCAGCTACATTTGTTGTTCTTAACTGCCTTCAGCTTATGGACAGACCTCCAAATCACCCTATCATCAACTGCATACAAAAAAAACAAACAAAACTCAAAACAAAGCAGGATCTGAGATAAATGTCTTGTTACACCTAATGGTAAAGCTGACCTAACCATGGTGTCCCCAAGTGTAGCACTTTATTTGCTATTATGAATGTATATAACAGCCATTCACTAATATAAAATAAGGTGTTTGGATATGATCAGAAGCAACATTCAAAATTATTTGAAATACAATCCCCTTCTATTTCTGGTGAAAATAAAACCAACCCATGTATGTTTGGTGGGTTGGATTGGGATTTAGTCATACATAGAGAAAACCTCCCAAAATCAATGGGATTTAAGTCAATCATGAAAAATTATCAAACTTCTACTTCTTGTTATTATTGTGCACCTTCAAGTCATTTCTGACTTATGGCAGCCCTGAGACAAATCTATCACTTGGTATTCTTGGCAAGATCTATTCAGAAGAGGTTTTCCATTGCCTTCTTCAGAGGAAGAGAGAGTGTGACTTGCCCAGAGTCACCCCGTGGGCTTCCATAGCTGAGGGGAAGTGTGAAATCTGTTCTCCTGGGGCCCTACTCCAACAGTTAAACTACTAGACCACACTGGCATTTACTTATGAACACTATTAAGATGGTGGCTGGCTAAATCTGCCAATAGCCAGTGGCTGTCAGCTTCTCAATGAGGCTGTAAATCCATTCTGGGTTTTAGCCAGCATTTCAAAGGAGGTATTTTGAAGATAGACCTCAGCACAATTGCACTTTTAAATTTCAGACTAGAACCTGGAGTGGATTCATATGGAAGCTAACAACAGCCACTGAAACCTGCTTCCTATCATTCATATCCTCAGTCCTGATTAATCCCATTTTTAGTTCTGTTTCTTGGCTATGATAAAGTGTGACAGATTGTGAAGAAGTGGAACAATGTATTGGGAACTGGCTTTTTATATATAGATATTCATACTTAACAATGAGGGCAGCCTTTACATTTAAATCTTTACATTTGCCTATTGATTCTTGTTGTTTATTCAAGAAAAAAATAAGCTGAAAGTATAGGTTGAATTTTCATCTACTCCCATTGTAATTATAAACTGACATCTTATTAATGAGTTATGATGGCATGAGTCAGCCATAAGTCATCACTGCTCACTTTTGGCTGTTGCAGAGGCCAGAATTCTGTTCCAACAACACAAAGACCAAAGTTCGCCCCAAACCTACCTTTTAAGCAGGGCAAATCTCCAACATGGTGATTTCTATAACTATGGAGACATGTCTCTGTAATGCACATATTTTCTTGATACAGGTTCTCAGTCATAGTTTATCGTAAGCAATCAATACTGTATGAATATCATCTAAAGCAAAATAAGGGAGACAAACACAGCCATCACCTGGGACTGAACTGAGCTGAAGCAAAAAGTCATTGCAACAGTCTTCCATAGTTTGGTAGGTTCTTTATATTACAGACCAGCTTATGAGCTGCTTCCAATATGCAAGTCATTAACAAATACTACCGTAATTAGTTGTGCAACATAAGCAGAAGGCATCAAATACAAACCCCCTTCTGAACCACCTTTTTCTTGTACGCAAAGCAGACAGAAACAAATGTTTGGCCCCAGCTGGGTAACATGTCCCATTTAGAATTCTTTCCCTCTTCTTTGTTCTTTGATGTTCTGCAAATGAGCTTTAGAACTCTACTCTTCACACAATTCAATTTTACAAGCCCATTATCTGAGATATAATGTGGAGGTTAAATATATCAGGGCAGCCATTATGTGAAAATAATTAACAGTAATGAATAATGCACTAATTCCACTGATGAGAGATGGTTATATGTGTAATGAAGTGTTGGGGCAGCCCTGACAAATGAAATTAAAATATTTAAACACTGTTTTATGATATTACTTTGCTCATATAATTTCCTTTACCTACAATGAGCCCCTTCGATTATCGTCATTATCTTGACAGCTCAGAAGGATGAAATAGTGCAGGTTAATGCGACAGCGATTAGTCACAGAGAAAATCCATCACAGAGACCAGAACAAGAGTGAGAGAAAGGTCTCTATACTTCCTTGTTTCAAACATGAGAAGAATGATATCATCAACATCACTTCAATATTAAATGGGTGGAATTATCTTGTCACTCATTTAGAACCACTGAAAAACTACCTATTTGTACCTGTGAGGGAAAGGTCAGCCATTCTTAATCATCCATAAAAAACAAGTTGATGGATTTCTGCTATCCATAATAACGACAGAACTAGCACCAGGGTACCAACTAGAACATTTCAAAGGAAAATGATCTCAGGCTATAATCCTCAGAGCAGTTAGGAATCCTGGAATTGCTGGAACTTAAACATTAATTTATAGATGAGGTCAACTTTTCCTGTTTAAGCCTTTGCAAGTTTCATAATGTTTCATAGTACAGTTCCATGTAAAGTTCATACGGATGGGCATGCTTGAGCAGAAACACATATGCATTCTCTCTGAAACCAACCTAATTTTTTTTAATTTGAACCAAATGCTTGGGATTAAATTTAAAGTGTTTTTGGGTCAAACATCAAGCAAAAGAGTTTTCTGAACTCATTTTTACATTCAAGGAAGAAATTATTGTTTCTGGAAGGAGCAGAGCTTGCTGTCGTTGTTACCATTCCCCTCTGACATGCTGGTTCTATGTGTTTAAGGAGTATTTTCTAAATATGCCAACATTTGATAATCTATCTGTAACTTCAAATGTTCAAAGAGAAAATACATCTGATGTGGTTTCTATTCATTTGTTTTAATCTCAAGAAATGTATGATACATAACTCTTAATGCATTGTACTGAGGATAACTGAATCTATCATTTGAACCTTCCCATCTTAGTTAAAATTTTGTTTAGTTTTTTCCATCCTATTTATGACAAACTTTGTGGAGTGTGATCAGTTATTATTGAATATTGATTGGACAAAATTCTTAACTGACAATTCTTGGCCAAATTAGAATATAGTGATTCCCATCATGAGGCCATGTTGTACCTGTTTGCCATGAAATTGTTATATATGAAAAACCTCCCCCCACCCACCTCCAAAATAAGGTAATAGTCCTTATTTAGTACCACAAACATGGGATTCAAATCCAACCTTCTAACAGCTAGTCACTTAATTCCTCTACCTAGATGGAGCCCTTTTAAAGGTTTGATTTCTTCTCTATTTGATTTTTTAAAAAACAAAATCTCAAACTCCTTCTTTCATGTTAGTGAAGAAATCAGCAAAATTGGAAAGTTCTTATCAAAAACCAAAATGGTTAACATTCTTACCTTTTTTCTCTGTTTTATCCATCTTTTTGGAAATTAGTAGATGTTGTGCTCTAGGTATTCCTGATCACCATATCCCTCAGAAATCAAAGGTTGATTTTTGTGCAAATTTATTTAAAATGCATTTTAGTGTGATTTTTATTAGTATTCTCCTGAAATGTTCTGTTTTGACATATATTCATTTCCTACTCCACAACATTATCTAGGTTGTGAGAATTTGTTCAGTAGGAAAACACAATGCTAAGTTTTAGCAATAAGGCAGCACTATCAGTCCTTTATTTTTCTTCAGTTACTGGGTATGTTTCTTCTGGGTTTTTTCCCCTTTCAGCAGCTATTTTATAGATTTTAAGTATGTTTTAGACTGCTATTTTAAATTGAAATGTTACATTGGCAACCTTTAATGCAATTTTGAGGACAGAAACTTTGTACTGATATGTGAAGTAATTTAATTCATTAGTCAGCTAACAAATAAATTAAATCTTGCTCTTTATTTTTCAGCCTGCCGTTGGAAAGGAAAATAGCTAATGGAGAGTAAAGCCTCAGAGTCAGGCTTGGAAGTTAAGAAAAGCAAAATCCTTTATTTATTGAAGTGATTGAAAGATTTTGGTATAAAATCAGGCAAAGTGATATAAGCTTGCTGTTCATAGCATCCTGGAATAGCTTAAACTAAACAGGTATTCACATCTGTGCCCACAGAGTAAAAAGCTGCTTATGGGAAACAATTTCACTTAAAAATAATAGTTGGGAAGGACAGAAATAAATGGCTCTTTCACAAGTACTGCTATCATCAACTGGTTGTGATCTTTCAAGACAAACTGAAGCAGATTTTGATTTTTTAATCCAAACCTCAGGGAGAAAGACGTTCAGACAACTGAGAACAAGAGTATCACTTCATTATTGCATTAACCAGCTAGGTGGAAGATGGATGAGGGTAGGAAGGTGCATAGCTATTTTTGCACAGGAGAACATGAAACTAGCCTCCACTGTGGAACCTTTAAAAATTTAGAGCCAGCAGGATGTGGTGAGAAGAATGATAGAGTGCAACTGCTGTTGGTCTGCACTATTTCAGAAGAACATTTTTTTTAAAAAGTCTAAATGTGGTTGTTGTACTGACCAAAGGAATCCCATTGGATCAGTTGATGAATAAGTCAAAATTTTATCTTAATCATATTGACTCAGTTTGCTTTTTCTAATTGGTACTAGCAATTGGATTTATGACAGAATATTTTTTTTTTATTACAGTCTAAGACCAGTCAGCATAAAAACAGATCTATGACTTTGTTTGCTAGGTAACCAAACTCTCATAAGAAACAGACCATCTCCATCTACCCTTAAAGGCCCTCCTCAGTAGGGTTGTCTTTGTCTTTGTCCAAACTTTAAAGAAGCTATTCTAGGTGCTAAACCTATTTGGCGATTCAGGTTCTATACCTTGGACAGCTCCTATAAGGTCTGGTCTAAAATCTGGAGTGGATTTACCGACCCACTGGCACCAGCCATTGCTGTTTAAGATTGTAATCCAGTCATGCTTGCTTGGGAGAAAATCACTCAGTGGTCTTACTTCTAAGTACACATGCACAGGATTGCACTAAATTATTAAGGATGTGTGGTACTTTTACATGTTGAATGATCTGAGAGTTTGTTCAAACTGGGCAACTTTTAAAACAAAATTGTAAGAAAAATAATACAATTTACTTCACTTACCTTGTAATAAATGGAGTGCCTTGTAATAAATCTAACATTAAAAAATCATTTCTGGCAAATTACTCCAATGAAATCAATGACTATTAGGCTCAGCTGGA
Source organism: Phrynosoma platyrhinos (assembly GCA_020142125.1). Taxonomy (NCBI): domain Eukaryota; kingdom Metazoa; phylum Chordata; class Lepidosauria; order Squamata; family Phrynosomatidae; genus Phrynosoma; species Phrynosoma platyrhinos. The sequence continues at coordinate 50,810,980 of JAIPUX010001232.1, read as the reverse complement.
GAAACAAATAAATTACAAACTATTGATGACTTGGGGGTAGATATAATTGTCATTGTAAAAACTGAAAAGAAAAAAAAGACAAGAAATAAAGACATTTAAATTAAGGAAGAAATCAAAATATCTAAAGTGGTAATTTAAATCTGTAAAAGTCTCCTTAGGAACAGCACTTTATGTACAGCCTGCATGTTCTCCAAATGTACATACTTATTTGTTTCTACATAATTAAGCTACACACAATATATTTCATGTAGTTCAGTGCCCTCCATTTCCCTCCAAACAAATAAAGCAAAGACCGTTGTGCAAAGAGATTCAGTTCTTAAAAACTGAATATTCACCTTTATTGTTGGTAAACTTTGTACACTCCATACACTTTTTTAAAAACAACAACAACAACAACTGTGTAGTATTTAGGCAGATTTTCTCAGCATATTTCTACAATAGGTACATTATAGCTTCCCAGTTGCTAAGTCTGATCTTTCCCTCAGCTTGCAAAACATTGTTCTCATAATTCCCAAGTGAAACAAAGTTGCCGGGGGTAAAACAGGGTAAGGTATTTCATGGCATCTGTGATATCATAGATTTGGATTTTCCCAGAACCTCCCCAAACTCATGCCTGGCTAAATGACTTAAGACTTATACAGGATTTATAGTAGATTTTGGAGGTGACAGTCTGAGCGCATGTATTTTATCAAATAAAATATCAGATAAATTAATACCTGGGGAAATTAATCTCCTTGTTGATCTCACAGTAGGAGCATGACTTGAAACATTACTTCTAAAAAAAATCTGAGTTAGAGTTCCACTCTGTGAAAAAAGTAGTTGATGTTAATATTAGAACATCTTCTCATTATCCAAAAGCAAACAAATATATTTACCGTATTTTTTGGCATATAAGACGCTCCGGCATATAAGACACACC
>JAIPUX010001232.1:50746461-50763782 GCA_020142125.1 Phrynosoma platyrhinos | reverse complement strand
AAACAGAGGCTGGATGGCCATCTGTCGGGGATGGTTTGATTTTGAATTTCTGCATGGCAGGGGGATGGCCTTTGTGGTCTCTTCCAACTCTATGATTCTATGATTCTATGATTCTGTCTTTCTTCATCCCTGCCAGTAAAACTACAATAATATCATTTGCAGCCCGTTAATTACTTCTCCTTCCACAACGCTCTACTCTGTCACCTCACTGAAGTGTGGAGAAAGGCCTGTTCTCTCAAAGGCTATACCAGTGGAGTATGTTCTCTGGCAGGTTGTACCAAGTTAGTAATGCTTTGCATACAGAAGTACTGTAATAGCATATCTGCCATCCAAGGCCAGCTCAGCTGAGTATTGAGAGATTTGTTAACTGAAAGTAGTTCACTGGGTGGCAAACTGGCCACAGCAACCATGAACATAATGGCAGCACAATTTTTTTCAGGAAAAAGTTCTCAGGTTCAGTTTTTGGCATCTCCAAGACGACAAGGGAACAAGTACTTCTCTTTATCTGTTAGTACTAAACTAAGGATCAAAGCACACAGCCCAGAAGGAGTGACCAGATACTGTTCTGGCTGCTATTGGGCCAGGACTGCAGCGATTGCACAGCCTGCTCCTGAAGGGGCCACTGCTGCAGTCCCAAGTGGGGTGCCAGCAGGAGTGGATTTCATCCGCTCCTGAAAGGCTGGCTTTTTCCAACTTGGTGCAGCATTGGCACAGCCTCCAGTCACTTTGGGGGGTGTACGTCATCTACACACCACACCCCCAAAGTGGCCGGAAGCCACCTTATTTGACTCCTCTGTTTCAGGCTTAGGTGGACAGAACACCTTAGGATGGTAGCCATCCTGAATCCCATCTTGAGAAAAAGGTGGAATGTAAATTTAATAAATAAACAAAACAGTCTGGTGCAGGTCTTATATTCCACATAGCCATGTCTTTCAGGGCCTTCTTATCCATGTCTTTTTTAAAAAATTGTCCATATTCCAAAAACCAGAAACACAGCTAACTCCATGTTAGCCATTATTAATGATTAAGAAGGATTACTAATCCACACCTGCCCTTTCTTTTTGCCATTCATTTCAATTTTCTCTTAATCCTACTGTGTTTGCTAATATCAAACAACATGTTTTTGTTGTAGTGTGACAACTTTACAAAGTCAGGCCCCCTGCCCTGCCTTTCTTCTTCTTCTCCTTTTTAGATGTGTAAATATATACCCTCCTTCCCAAAAAAAAAAGACTCCAAGTGTCTATTAGCAATTAAACTATTACTTCCCAATCACATCTCATCAAATTCCAAGAGCAGAGAAATGTCTGCTGTTGTTGAGTGCCTTTGAGTCATTTCCATCTTATGAAGACCTTATGGTGAACCTTCCACAAAATTTTCTGGCACTGAGAGTTTGTGATTTGTCCAAGGTCACCAAATGGGCTTTCATGCCTGAGGGGCTATCCAGACAGCCCGTAAGGGGTGGCTCTGTGCCGCCCCTGGGAGCGCCAAATGGGGGCTGCAACAACCACACATTTTCTGGCTTTTTGCTGCTGCAAAAAGAGCTGGCAAATGCTGCTCCTTTTTGGGGTGGCAAAAAGCTGCCCTTAGCGCTGCCGCTGTGGTTCTTTTGTGTCCCTTTGGAGCAGTGTGTCTACTCATTGCATCAAAGGGGCGCCCTGATGCTGCGTGCCATGCAATTAGGCACACAGCATGACGGTAGTGTCGGTGTGGAGTCGGGGCAGCTGGCGTGTGGTCACCCTGCCCCAACTCCACCCCCAGGTCGGCCCTTTTGGCCAGTCTGCATCGGCCCTGAGTGGAGAATCAAACCCTGGTCTCCAGAGTCATAGGAGAATGTTTAACAATTATATTTACTTATTTACGTATGTATTAGCTATAATCCAAGTGGCATACAACAGACCGAAGCCCCCAACACAATGAATGTAGTAAAAATACCACAAAGCATTTTTTAAAAGAGCAATTCAAAATCAGCTCTCAAAAGAATGACATAGAATTGACATTCTGGATAGAAAATCCTTACAATGGTCTGTCAAAGAGAAGGCAAGCTGGAAAATGGTAGGACAGGGAAGTGCTACAGAACAGACAAGCTAGGAGAGACTGCAGCAGTTTGCTTTTACTTGATTCTACAGGGAAAGGCAAGATTCCACCTTTCCTTTCCTCTACCTCCACTGAGTTAACTGAGCGCAAACTACTTGTGCAGTTTGAACTCAGTTTGTAGCAACTGAAGTAAACTGAGGATAAAGGGGGAAAGTGGGAAGGAAAATGAGAAACTAGGACATTTTAAAAGCAGTTGAAAAAGAAGGATGATAGAGGATTAATCAGAACTGTCCCTGCCAAATCAGGACAATTGGAAGATATGCTTCTTCCAGTGCTGAACACAAAACTAAAGAAAATCATATCTTATAATGTTTACCTCATCCCTTTCTTTCAAGGTCATAAAGACAAGCTTGAAGAATCAGAATCATGATGAAACTACTGCAGATGTTAAAAAAACAACAACAGATTTTCTTGTCCATCAAACACTTCTAGATATTTTTGTTGCCACTGTGCAGGCATAAAAATACCAGTACTTTCTTCCCATCAGCATCAGCAATAATTTTAAAAATGTTCTTTATTTGCAGAAAAACATTTGCATGTGTAAAAAAGTCTTTGTAAAAATCTTTGTGAAAAGTCTTTGAAATCTCATCCAAAAGAGAGAAATGTGTGATTTTTTTAATTTTCATGTGTGAATAAAATAAATGAAGATTTATACTCCTCGGCCATTATAGCTGTATGAGCAACAGGTTTAGAATATTTTTATGGCATTGACCAGCCTCAAACCAGCCATTTTGCAAGATCAGCTCATACACGGCTCTGTTTCTCCTAATGACTGCTGTTGATCCAGATCTAGCCGTGATAGAAATGTTTTTGTATGTTAATGTAATTATTGTAATTTAATGAGAGCATTAAAAAATAGATGACAAGTAATCCAAAAACCTCCAGGAGTTATTCAATCTGCATTACAAATCCCTTAACACTGGTACTCCAGTGATATCTTCATTTCCACACATTAAGCAAAGGTTTGGAAATTCTACATCTTTCACACTGCCATCCCAGGAGCAAAATTAACTAACACCTCTTTCTCTGTGTGTATGGAAGTACTTGGGGAATAAGGGAGAAGGAAAACTGATATCTAATCCCCAAAGAAATAACATCAGTTACACCAAGCAGGGGGAAAATGTGCAAGCTGTAGTCTTAATTCAGTCCAGAACATTTGTCATTTATAGCAGTTTCTTTATAGTACACAGAAATGCAAACCCAGTTGCTAAACTAGCAATATTTCCTCTCATATATTTGTTTACTATGAACGTCGGATGTTTGCAGGCAGGGGGTGGTGAAAAGCCATTAAAAAATGAATCTGGCACCCCAGCAGAAGTTTATATTGTGTATCCTTTGTATATTTCATCAGTTTATAGTTTAGCCACGAAAGATCTGAGCCCCTTTAGAGTTCTTTGTTTTTCGCCTTTCATTGTTTTGATTGAGCTCTGATGGAATTACAGTGTATATTGATACCACTCTCCAGAGGGAACCTTTAAAAAAGTTCCCCATATTACAATGCTTTTTTTTCTTTTCAGTGTGTGTGAGAGAGAGAGAGAGAGAGAAAGTGTGTATGCCTGTTTAAGTAGCTTCTGGCCATCACAAGCAATGTATTTCTAGTAATGGGTCTAGAGCTAGATTCTAAGACTGAATCAGATGTTGGACAAATTAGGGTTTTTTTTGTTTTTTTTTTAGACTACAACTACCAGATGCATGGCCAGTGACTACACTCTATCCTGTATGCTCTCTCTCTTCTCCTTGGAAGACTTTGCCTTTTTTGCTTATTGTCCTGTGTATATAAGCCAAAGGCATATATTTGATATGCCTTTGGCATAATTCCCATGTTCCTTAATCTCTGCTGCAACCAAGCCCATAACTAAACTTCACATACCTTCCAACTGTCGTGATTTAGTAGGAACAGTCCTGATTACTTCTTTGACATCCCACTTTTTCAGCTGCTTTTTAAAAAACCCTGCCTGCAAACATCAGCTTCTTTCTCCTCATCCCACTTTCCCTCTTTCTCAGTTTTCAATTTCTGCAAAGGGAGAGGCTGAACAGACGGTCCCTAAGGGGTGGTGTCCCACTACCGCTTTCCTTGCCGGATCATGGCCAAGGCAACTACATGCTGCCACCCCAATCCGGTGGTTTGCTGCTCCTTTTTAGAGTGGCAAAAAGTGACCCGTGCCACAGCAGCAGCAGTTTTTCAGCGCTCCTTTGGTGTGTGAACACTGCACCAAGAGAGCACCCTGATGCCTCCCACCATGTGGTAGGGCATGTGGCTTGAGGATGATGTTGGGGCAGAGTTGGGGCAGTCGGCGTACAGTCATCACGCCCCCACTTCACTCCCAGGCCGGCCTAAAGTGCTGGTCTGTTCAGCCCCTGAGTTCAAAGTGCAAAATGAGTTTGCACTCAACTCAGAAGGGGGGAGAGGAGGGAAGGAGTGGAATCTCACCCTTTCCAGTAGGCTCAAGCAAAAGCAAACTGCTGTAGTCTTTCCTAGCTTCTGCTCTTCCTTGTTAATAACCTTTGCCATCTTGACCACATTCTGACGTTGCTTGGCAACATGTGTCCTGGTTTTCATTTGAGAAATACTGGAGGATTTGGGCTCCTAAACTTATTGCATCAGAAAAGAAAGCCAAAACAGAGCCGGAGAAAGGTAGTACTTCCGTTCTCTTCTGAGGAAGACAGTCATAAAAGCATGCCTTTTGTTGTGCTGGAAAAATCCATTCAACAAAAGGCACAGAGGTAATATAATGGTATGTGGAGAGGCATGGAGGAAGCCACTACTCCCCCACTCTTTTTCTGTTTTCTTTTCTCATGTGGTAAGGCTCTCACTGTTGATAAAAATCAGTCACCTATTGCCTTCCTTGTTTATCCCTGACTCTATTGCTTCTGGAGTCTCCCTTGTGCCATATTTTAGACAAAATTTGTAAGCCACTTATGGACTTATAGAAGGATGAAATACCTGTCCTGCTCTTTTAGCTTCTTGACTGAAGATCACTCAACATTGTTTGTTTGTTGTACATCTTCAAGTCATTTATGACTTATGAGAGTTGGACTATGACTCTGGAGGCTAGGGTTCAGCCATAGAAATCCAGTTGATGACCTTTCTCAGGTCATCCACACTTTCTCAGCCTCAGAGCAAACCACTCTGAAAAAATATTGCTAAGAAACCCCCATGATGGATTTCCCTTAGGGTTGCTATCATTTGAAAACACAACACCACCTCAGCAACAACAATCTCTATGGATAGATTTTAGTGTTAAAGAAGGAAAAAAGGTACTTTCAGTTGGGAAGCTTGGGGTGAAAACAGAAACAAGGGAGCCTAGGGAGGCCAGGGCTTCTACAGTGAGGCAGTGAATGCACTCTATGTGCTAGTCTATACATATTATGCACATTGCTGTGGATTTTTGCACATTCACGTTGACAGTTAACTGTCTTCCCTCTCCTGTGCAAATTCACATCTATTCGTATCTTTTCACTTTCTCTCTGCTGAAAATGCAAAGCAGATGGATGGCCACATGTGTGATAACGCACATTCCTGCGGATTCCATGGATACGCCTGTAAAAAATGCAAAGGCTTTCTTAAGGAGTTTAGGGAGGTCACCCAAACTCTTGTGAATCATGTGTAGCCAGAGCCCATTCTATTCCAGAACAAGGAGTATTTTAATTGTGTAGACCAGCCAACATTTTGCTTTGGACTTTAAAAATGTTGCCTGGAATGCTGAACCCTATACCCCAAATAGGTTCAGTATGTTGGATAGATCCTTGAAAGTCTGAAATAAAACCCTCAGGAGAATTTCTTAGAAAGACTGAAAAGACATTTTTAAAAATAAAAATACAATAGTTTGATATGTTTTTTACAAAGCCAGGAAGGGTCAAAATAACCATTCCATAACATTTTGAAGTAGCAGAGAAAATAGTACTTGCTATAAAAAAAATTGAAATAAGTTAAAAAGTTAATGCCACTGACATTTTAAATCTTCAGAGTCCCAACTTTAGCCATTTTTAATCAAAAAAAAATAGCACATTATGCTTACTGATATAAAGGTTGTCACTTTTAACAAGCTGCTCCCAAGTTCTAATAGTACAGAATGTAGCATAGGAGTTCTAAAGCTCACCCTGTGGGTTTTTGGCTTTGTTTGTTTTGTTTTTGGTTTTTTTGTTTTTGGTGCTGGAGAGTTCAATGAAGACCTAGTCATTTTAAAAAGAGGGCATTACTACATAAAGTATGAAAGAGATTACTCTTTGGAACATCAGGAGAAAGCTTTGATTTGCCTTTTACTTCCCAAATACAGAAGAGTGTCAACATCCTTAGGGAAACCAAGTAATGTAGAAAGAGCAACAGATTTCCTTTCCTCGACTAACCCAAATACACATAGTTTAATCCGCCAGTGCTGCCTTCCATAATGCAATTCCAGGCTTCCAACTCCGTCGCACTGTCAGTAAAAATTAATTTTAAGAGTGGCACACAACAGCGACTCAAGCCTTTTGCCTTAATTTACTTCCCCACTAAGAGCAGAGATCAGATGTAGCACCACGGAGGGAAAGGATGGACTGCTGTACGCTACATTGTAGGAGACGACAGTGCTAAATTAATCATGCCCTATCTGGAATTTGCAATTCTTTCAGAGATGCTCAAGATGGTATAAAAAATTTAGTGGTTCACAGTGAAAGCAGGCAAGAGGTTGCAAAGCAGAAAGCTTCAGAGGGCACTTTAAAATGTGAAAGATGCATTACAGTTTCTCACACATGAACACGATAGCACATCTGACTTTAAAATATAACAAAATAAGGAGCGAGATCCAGCAAATGCATCTGGGAAGGGACTTCATTCCCAAGCAGATGCACTGGGCATTACTGACAGTCCCATTCAATTTACAATTAGACATTGAAAGGGAATTCATGGGCACAATGGAGCTTTATAGCAGGAGGAAGAACCTCTGACCCATGAGTCTAATTTGGTCAGTGGAGGTTTGCCGTCTGTCTAGGAGCTTCTGCTCTTACCACCAATCAGAGATTAACGTGAACAGGCTAAAGCCCAAGTGAAGTCACAAGATTTAAAGAAATTAAGAATATAAAAACGATTTCTTAACATTGAAACTGTTACAATTCAAAGGTAGAATGGGCCCTTTGTCTAACACAGATAACTGGTGCAAGCTATAAGATGTTCAATAAGTTATTTTTGTGCAGGACAACTTGAAATTATTTCTGTACTATTGATCATCTATTCTGCTAACAGGATCTCTTTCCATGCCTTATTTTGGGGTATATAATTAATGTATGCCAAATGGCTAGAATCTCCTTTAATGGTGATATTTGTAGCGTACTTCTGTGGGGAGATCCAAATATAGTGGTGGTGTAAGATGGGTTTGCCATGAGTATAAAAGAGTTGGGAGGCTGTTGTTTAAGCATCAGGCAAATTTGAGCATACACACTCTTGTCTGGTCACATATTTTGATTTTGCAAAATCAAATAAAGTTTTGTTCCTGTTTTTCAATTCCCTGTCTTTTGTTCAATTTTTGGACTAACTCTGGGCAAGAGTGAATATCTGCATTTTTGCAAATGCGATATCACAAGAAGACTTTGGATGGATCAGATGCCCTGGTTTGCAACCTAAGAAGGTTTTTCAGGGGACAGGAGCTCTTGAAGCTGTTGAAGGCTTTACATAAAAGAGGAGTTTTGGTTTGCAGCCCTAGGAGATTTTACAGGAGATAGCTCTGATCTGGAAGACTTTGCAGGAAACAGGAGCTCTGGTTTGCAGCCCTGAAAAGCTTTGCAGAAACGAGGAGTTCTGGTTTGCAGCCCTGGAAGGCTTTGAAAGACCTGGAAGCAGGAGTTCAGGTTTTGCCGGCCTTTACAGACTGCCAGAAATAGTGCAGCTTGAAGCCACTTTAACTGTCCTGGCTCAGTGCTAGGGAATCATGGGAATTGTATTTTTTTCTGGGACATTGAGCCTTCTCTATCAGAGAGCTCTGGTGCCACAATAAATTACAGTTCCCATGATTCCTTAGCACTGAGCAGGACAGTTAAAGTGGCCTCAAGTTGCAACAATTCTGGCAGTCTGAGAGATTAATTAATTGATTAATTAATAAGATTTACAGTTGGCCCTGGTCATTTTTCCTTGGTCTCACCCTGTGGCTTTAGCTCTGCCCACTTGAGGAATGTAGCCTGAACTCTTTACCCAAACAAGAATGCAAAATATTTCAATGTTTTTATTTTGTTTATCTTCCTGTAACCAAGCACAACCTGTGACTACTCAAGCAAAAAACAGGCCAGCAGCTGCATTTTGGGTTCATTCAGTTCTCATTAAGTCTATTTTTGCCAGCTGTTCAATACAGGACTAGTAAAGTTGGGACTGGGGCACAAGTCCTGTTGTTTCCTGAAAGGTCCTGTAGCAAAGCCCACAAATATCTGAGGATGTTTCAGTCATGCTCAGTGGGTCACAAGATGTGCAGACCTGTCTGATAAAAATATAATGAGGTGCATAAGGATACAAAATGAAGCTTTTATCAATTTCAAGCTTATATATGTCCAGGTAGGTACTAGATGCATCATGGGAAGCTCAAGATCAAATTGTATTTTTAAGAAACCCAGCAGCCTTCCCAATACAAAACAAGAGTATGTACATGTTGTCCCTCATACTCATGCCCAGATTTCATAGGACAAAAATTGAAACTATGTCTGCCAGTTTTCTATCTTGATGAAGAACAACATAAAGTGTCCAAGGAAAAGACCAAAAGTGTCTTCACAGCACACTCAGTGTGAAGCTGTGAACTGCCAACTATTTTTGTTTTTTAAATGAGCATCTGCTGGTCCATGTGAGCTTGGAGACTTGGTATGAATCAGCACAGGCCAAATCACCCCCATAGGCCTGGTCTAAGGGGATCAAGAGTGTGGCTATTCTCATACTCATGCCCAGAGTTAGTTCCATTGGTGAACACAGCTAAACACAAATTCAGATTTTGATAGCAAGGATCTACCCATGCTGTACCACAATGCCCTTTTTCTGTAAGACCTCTTTTGAAATGGAACCAGAAATCAGCACAGGACTACAATGTTGAAACATCAACCCTCACAAATATTTATAGAAGTTGTCTGGACATGCAAGATGCCTTCTAATGCAATTATAACCTCCTGCTCCCAAACAGAAACAACAGCAAGAGTGAGAGAAAAAAGACTACATGCCTCTATTGCAGAATATCATCATAGAATTCAAGATTCAGACAGTTTTCTACCTGCCCTCACAACTGCCTTCTCTCTTTGGAATCAAAGCAAATTGGAGCATGCCAAGAAAATGGGAAGGTGTACTTACCGAGAAAGTTCATTCTGGTAATGAAATCTGTGGCTGGCCTCAGAAGGAGGCCTGTGTGCATGTATGTGTGCGTGCAACTTCTCTGATGATATGACACTTGAACTTCCTCATTATCCTGATCATAGCCTGGAAAAAACAACTTTTAGGATTACAGCTCCTAGCATCCCACAGTCAGCATAGCTAGCTGACATATAAGTGGCCCTAGGCAAGCTAAATAACAGCTGAAGGGCTCTTAATTAACCATTAAGGCAAGAGTGGGCAACTTGGGTCTTATCAGCTGTTGTTGGACTGCACCTTTCATCAACATAGCCAGTATAGCCAAAGTGAAGGGTGATGGGAGTTACAGTGCAGCATCATCTGCAGGACTGCACATTGTTCACTTCTAATTCAAAACAACTAGAGCCCTGCTATATGGTGCATGATCCTCACTGTGGAGGACAGAATTCATGCTTTGCCTTCAAAAGATCACAATTTCGATCATTGGCAGCTCATGCTGAAAACCTTCTGCCTGACATCCTACTGAGCCACTACTAGTCATTGCAAATACTGATATGGACCACAGTTCTAACTCTATATAGAGCAGCTCCCCGTGCTTTCATAGCCTTGGGGGATATGATTGTCTGAAAATAGCCATGCCATTATCAACATCCCTTCAGAAAGTATGTGGGGCAAAGTCTTCCCATTCCTTTGGAGTCAGTCCCATTTGAGATGATTGTTCTTTGCACAAACATCATTTCCTTCTGAAATCAGTACTGGGCAGAGTTTAGGGGCCAAAGAGCCCTGAGTGACCCATGTCTCTCCCCTCCCCTTCCATACCAACTATCAGCTCAAGTAGAACATCCTCAGCTCCTACTTTTCTGTTCTCCTTGACCCTGTTACATACCACTGGCATCAGTCCTCTACAAGTACTACTACCTGGAACCCAAGAAGGTTTATTTTAAAAAAAACTCCCAGAGTCCCACAGCCTGTGGTCCATGCTGGCTGGTATTAATGTCTGTCTCAGGCAGTAGGATTTGGAGATCTGGTCCTTACTTATGTATAACATTGTTGTCACAGGCTAAAAAGATAAAGCATTGTCACAGATCTGTCCATTTGTACACAACCACCAAAGACGTATTAACAAAATTATGTTTGGAGGTTCTGCAAATTTAAGACACATTAAGCACATAATAATAATAATAATAATAATAATAATAATAATAATAATAATAATAATAATAATAATAATAATAATAATAATAATAATGACAACAACAACAACAACAACATGGTTTATTTGTATACCGCCCCTCTGGCAAGCCAATCTAGGCGGTGAACAACATAGTGCCAGCTGTTACAGATGCTAAGAAAACAAATTAATTGGAGACATTACCAACTCCTTTTTTTCTAGAGCTGATTCTAAGCATTCCATATGAATATATTAAATCTGTTTCTGAGAAGTTAAGGGAGAGGAGAAGAGGAAAAGCACATTTTCATATCCCTAACCAAGTTCACACATGCCCCATGCTTTTGATTTGGCTCTTATGCAAAGTTTCTTTTGATCTGTAGCTGCTGACAGATTCCAAGAAATAATGGTTTTGCTTTTTATATAACAGATTCTGGGCTTTGTGTGTTGGTCCCTTCTAGCCACAGCAAACACTGTGTGAACATTATGCATGTGTTGGAAACATGGATAATGCTTGGGATCATGGCCATGTTGCAGAGGCCTTTCTAGATGCAACAACAGCATGTGCTTTTTCCACCAGGTCCTATATTAGCCATAGCAAGTATATTTGTATACTGTGCACCTAAGCACTCCCTAAGTGGTTTATAATGTGTAATCTAATTGCCCCCAATAAACTGGGTACTCATTTTAGCAGCCTTGGAAGGATGCCAGGCTGAGTCAACCCTGAGCCTTTGGCTGGTATTGAACTCACAAGCTTGTGGTTTTTGAGTGAGTGGCTGCACTGTGCCACCAGGTGTCTGCACTGTGCCACCAGGACTCTCTGACACAGGGATTTGTCTATATATTCAAATCAATTATCTTAATTTGTTGTGGAACAAATGTTGATTCTGTTAATAATAGCTACTGTGAAATAGTACAGGTGACCTTTTAAATGTATATCCACATCTGATCTGTGTTGGGAAAACTGTGGAGAAAAATACCATGCGGTGTCAGATGAGACTTTACCCTATAATTGCTTTATTTTTCATTGAGTTGGTTATACATCCATGGAATCATAGAGCTGGAAGGCATTACAAGGGCCATTTAGCCCAATCCTCTGCCATGTTGGAATCCACTGCTAAAGTGTTCTGAGAGGTGGCCATCTAATCCATAATTAAAAATAGCCAAAGAAAGAGAGCCCATCACCTTCCAAGGTATGCTATACCACTGTTGAACAAATCCTACTATCAGGAAGTTCCAAATATTTAGTTGGAACGTCTTTTCTTGTTATTTGTGCCTATTGGTTTGGGTCTTGCCCTTTGGAGCAACAAAAAATAAGCTTGCTCCACCACTCACTTGGCAACTCATCAGATAGCTATCATAGTTTTAAGGTCTAATGTCTGCTGGAGGGGTTTTCCAAGACATGGAAGAGAGACTTCTGCAGGGGCACCTGAGTTCTGGAACACCCTCCACTGGTCCAATTAGTGCTACTTTTGTTGCCATTCCACTGCCAAATGAAAACATGGTTGTTCATTAAACGTTTCAAGGCCTAATTGGTTTTACACAAACCTTTGCATGTACATGGCTCTAAAACATTTTAAACAATTTAAATTGTTTTGATCTGTCCTTTCTGCGTGTCATGTGCCTTCAAGTCATTTACAATTTATGCCAACCCTAAGTCAATCCTATAATGGGGTTTTCCTGGCAAGATTTCTTCAGAGGAGGTTTCCCATTGCCTTCCTCTGAGGTTGAGAGCATGTGACTTGGCCAAGGTCATGCAGTGGGTTTCATGGTTGAGTGAAAATCGAACCTAGGTCTGAAGGGTTGTAGCCTAACTCAGTTTCTTACATTGTTTAATGTTGTTAGCCTTTTACAACCATTTTTATTTTTTACTCAGTTTTAAATTGCTTAGATTGGTTTTACTGAATGACATCCTGAGAATTCTAGATAAAAGGCAAGATATAAATATTTCAATATTTATTTATTTATTAAATGTATATCCCATCTTCCTCCCAAAATGGGATTCAGGATGGCTTACAATAATTTTTAAAAGATCAAGCAAAAACCTTAATTTACAAAGTTAAAAAAAAGAATTAAATAACAATATTATTTTTAAAAAATAAAATAATTAAAAACAGTTAAAATGTGTAAAACATATTTAAAACATAATTTCAATGAAATATTTTAAAAATACATTACACCATTTTACACACACATGACTGTGCTGTAATTATAATAATTAATAATTACATTAAAATTAAATAATTAAAATTCAAATAAAAATGCCTCCTCCTGCCAGCAGAAAGGGAGCAATAAAATAAAATAAAATAAAATAAAATAAAATAAAATAAAATAAAATAAAATAAAATTTTAGCCAACTGCCTCAGCCATTTTTGATATGACAATGGGCCTCGGCAGACGGCTTAAAAAGCCATTCTCAGCGCAAGGAAGGGGAGGGGCAGCCGCACGCTCGGTGCCCCATCCCTCTCCCAAGGTCGTCCTCGGAGCCGCCGGCCCTCCGCACGGCCGGCGCTCCGAGGACAACCTCCTGCCGCAGCGTCCGGACACGCTGCAGCGGAAGGGTCGTCGAAAGTGTGCCTCAACATTTTGAGGCGCACTTTCGGTGACATATGAAAGGAGCGCTATTTTAGCACTCCTTTCCAGGGGCGCCGACGGTGCGCCGCTGGACCGAGGCATGGGGATGCCTCGGTCCCGTGGCGCACTTCCCAGGGCTGCCCATGGCCGCCCATCTGCTTAGGCCCTTTGTCTCCAGACCTTCTTGGTCACTTTCCTCTGTATATATTCCAGTTTGTCAATATCATTATTTAACTATGTTGCCCACAAACTGACACGGTATTTCAAGCAGATACATTGGTACTGTTACTTTCATAGATCTGGACATTGTGATTCTATTTATGTGGCCTAGAATTACTTTTTTTTTTTTTTTTGCTGCTGCATCACACTATTGATTTGTGTTACGTTTGTGGTCTACAAAGATTCCTAGATCCTTTTCACTTACACTGCTCTCAAGATATTTCATATTTATGTGTCTGTTTTTTCCTACTCAAATTACTTTCATCTTTACCTTTATTCCTGTTGAAAGTTTATTTGTACCACTTTGCGCATTATTTTCCTTTTGGGAGAAGACTGGGGAAAAGTAGACAAGAAAATGTTTCACCTCTAACTACCTCTAATTTTAGCTAATTTGTTATTTCTTTTGCTTTTAATTAGTATTTTATATTGATATTCATTTTATATTGTTACTGTTTTTAGTTTGCTTCTTTTTCTTTTTTATGATTGGAAGGGGGTTGGGGTAAGGGTTATTTAGAAATCTGGTTTTAATTGTATATTGTATTTTATTGTCATTTCTAATTGTTGTAACCTGCCTTGATCTGCAGGGAAAGGTGGTCAATAATTAAAATGTGTTGTTATTATTATTATTATTATTATTATTATTATTATTATTATTATTATTATTATTATTATTATTATTATTATTAATTATTAATTATTGTGTTTGATTGTATTCAAGTCATTTCCAACTTATGATAAGCCTAAGAGGGAACCGATCACAGGATTTTCTTAGCAAGATTTGTTCAGAGAGGGTTTGTCTTTGCCTTCCTCTGAGGCTGAGAGAGTTTATCTTGCCCAGGGCTACCCAGTGGGTTTCGATTTGAACCACAGTCTCCCCAAGTCCTAGTCCAACACTCGAACTGCTACACCACAGTTTAGTCTTACTATTGCCTTATTCTTCCTCTTATTCTAAACATAACCAATCCCCCCCTTTCTGTTTTTAACTTCTCTTCTGGTTTCATTCTGGCTGTTATCATTTCTGACCTTCTGTCTACCCATTTATACTCTTCCTTGAGGCTCTATCACATGAGACAAGAAAGCCGAAACAGAGGGAGAGTAGTGGCTTTCTTTGTGCCTCGCCACATGTCATTGTAGCATTCCCATTCTCTTCCCAAGGGAGATGGTTATAAAAGCATGCCTTTTATTGAACAGATTTTTCCAGTGTGACAAAAGGCACACTTTTACGACTGTCTCCATCAGGAAAAGAATGGAAGTCCTACAACAAGTATGCAGAGAGGAACAAAAAAAAAAAGCCACTACTCTCCTGCTCTGGTTAGATTATGATAGTTAATTATTTTAAAGAATAAATTAAGGCGCTTATATATCTTCTTCAAGGTGCTAATGCAGCAAAATCACCATTGACTTCAAAGAAGAATATGAAAAAGTGGTGGAGACATCATGCTTCACTCTTAGCTTGAAAAAACTAAGTGCTGTAATACAGGTTTGAAACGTCTGTAACCCTTTTAAGTTGGAAGGGGGAAAACATAAATTCAACAATAAACTCTGCATCAAATGTGAAGTAACATTTGAAGGTAAACATTGCTCAATCTTGCTAGGTTGACATTTTGCAAATGCTATAATACAGAATGAGTTATGTGTTTTACATTGCATTGTGGATATGAAATGCCTTTCTTTACAATTTTGTTTTAAAATTTATCTGGGTGTTTTTTGTTTGTTTGTTTTGTTTTTTTGTTTGTTTGTTTGTTTGTTTGTCTTTCAGAAAGCACATCCTGGGAAATTATTTAAAAATCCTCATGTAATTAGAAGAAGGTGGGAAATCTGAGGATATGAATTGCTGCTGCAGCAGAATGATTCTCCTCACTCCAATGCAGAAGCAGCAGATAATGTTTGATAATAAGCGTCAGGGTCACCGGTTGTGAATCAGAGTATTTAGAACAAGAGTCTAACCTTTGGTCTCTATATATGTTTCTTCTAAATATTCTTGAGAATAGTTCTTGTTTCTTAAAAATACCTAAGAACTGCTTTTGTTTGTTATTGTTGTCAGTGGAGTGAGGTGGAGCTGGCTTAAAGTTTATGAATTTTTAAAAAGTCTTTTTTTGGTATGTTTGTTTTTTTAATATTTCCTGTATTTGTTTTTAATTTCACTAATTCCCTTGCAGTGAGTGTGTGGTTCAGAAATGGGGTTTTCAAATGTTCCTGCAGTTGCTTTCCTTGTATCCCAAGCTCAAAAGAGGGAGGAGGAGGGAAACAGGAATAAAGTCATGAACAGAATTTTCCAACTTCTTTCTGGTCAAGGTTGTTTGTTTGTTTGTTTGTTTGTTTTGTAATGTCACACAAATTTAAAGGAGAACTTTGAATTAAATTTAAATTATATTACATATGTCTCCTTTTCAATATTGGGGAGAAAGGTAGAATATAAATTAAACAGATAAGCACAAGAAACTATGTGAACAAGAAAATATGTTTTTATGGTTCCCTATACAAATTTTCCTATCTCTTTCCATATCATGTATGTGGTTTTTGGAGGGTTTCATGGTTAAGGGCCATGCTGGCTGGGGAACACTGGAAGACTAAAAATTACTTTTCCAAGATTTGTGAATATGTTTCTAAAAGGACAATACGGGTGTCTGGGGACTCACACAATAATGTGGGCATCCATGGGCATCTGGTTGACTCCTGCAGGAGCAGAATATTGGTTTAATAGGCCCTTTTGCTATTGAGGCATTTGGGTTTTTTGTTCCACCCCATACAGGGACAAAATAATGGCCAATGCTGTGTGTTTGTTTGAATGAATCATGATGCAGCAAAGCAGAAGTTCAACACTGGTTTCTTTCAGGCACCGAGTGAAAACTTGGTTGTTTACCAAAGCCTTTGGGCCTCATGGGTTTACCTATGTGCTAGGGCATATAGCTGTTTTAATCTGTTCTACCTTGTAGCTATATTTAATACAGTATGTTTTAAAACTTTATTTAAATTACATTTATTGTTTTACACTATTTTAACTTGTTTTTACGAAAGGGCAACAACAACAACTAAGTTATGCATATGCCACCATGAGAAATGGGTAGAAATTTTTAATAATTATGTACTCTGATTGTCCTCTTTGTCAGCAGACACCCTTAGAAAGGCAAATGGCATCCAAAGCAGCATTAGACATAAGACAGGGACCTGGAATTTGAGGAGCATGAGCCAAGGGAAGCTAGACATAGTAAAAATGGAAATGCAATGCATGAACATAGCAGTACTGGGAGTGAGTGGACAGGAATGGGCCGCTTTGAATCAGACAACTACACAGTGCTCTACTCAGGGAATGAAAAGACAAGAAGAAATGGGGTGGCTTTCATACTAAGAAAAGATGTGGCAAAAGCAGTCAGCTGATACAATGCAAAATCAGACCAAATCATTTCAGCAAGGCTCCATGGTAAACCTATGAATATCACCATAATTCAAGTATATGCACCAACTACAGAGGCAGAACAAGAAGAAATTGATAGATTCTATGAAGGTGAATGGGAAGAAATTGACAACACACCAACATAGGATTTTGAGTTCCTGCATGGCAGGGGGGTTGGACTGCATGGTCCTTGTGGTCTCTTCCAACTCTATTATTCTATGATTCTAGGATGTCAAGCTGATCATTGGAGATTGGAACGCAAAAGTTGGAAGCAAAGAAGAATCAAAAACAGTACACAGATTTGGATTAGGCAAAAGAAATGAAGCAGATGAGCATCTGATAGGTTTTTTTGTGAAGCCAATAACCTATTCATTACAAACACATTCTTCATACAACCAGAAAGAAGGCTATACACATGGACATCATCAGATGGTTAACACAAAAACCAAATAGACTATATAACTGGAAGCAAAATATGGTGAAACTCTATACTGGTGGCCAAGACTAGATGAGGCGCTGACTATGGCACAGATCACAAACTACTTATATCAAAAATAAGAGTAAGACTCAAGAAGAAGGGG
>JAIPUX010001232.1:50731801-50742244 GCA_020142125.1 Phrynosoma platyrhinos | reverse complement strand
AAAGGAAGGGGCACTAGGGACCACATTGCAAACATGTCAGCATGTGTTTTATAGATTACACCAAAACATTTGATTGTATAGATAATGAAAAGCTATAGAATGCACTCAAAGATATGGGAGTGCCACTACTGCAAATAGTCCTGATGAGGAATCTGTACCAAGGACAAGAGGCAACTGTCAGAACAGAATTTGGAGAAACAGAGTAGTTCCCGATAAGCAAAGGGGTCAGGCAAGGCTGCATCCTATCACCCTACTTGTTTAAATTAGATGCTGAAAACATCATAAGAAAAGCAGAATTAGAATCAGAAAAAGGAGGAGTTAAGATAGGAGGAAGCAACATTAACAACCTAAGATATCTGGAAAACATCATAATATTAGCAGAAGGCATTCAGGAATTGGAACAGTTAATAAAAAAGGTCAAAGATGAAAGTGCAAAGGCAAGTCTGATGCTGAACATAAAGAAAACAAAAATAATGATCACAGAAGAAATACACAAATTCAATCTAGATGGGGAAATTGAAATAGCTAAAAAAACTCCCATATCTAAGATCAAACATTAACCAGAATGGAGACTGCAGTCAAGAAATAACAAAAAGACTAGGAATGGGAAGGGCAGCTATGAAAGATACTGAAGAGCAAAGACATACAACTGAGCACTAAAGTCAGAATCATTCAGGCCATTGTATTCCTAATTACTATGTATGGATGCAAGAACTGGACAGTGAAAGAAGCAAACAGAAAGAAAAACAACTCATTTGAAGTGGTGCTGGAGAAGAATATTTAGGATACCATGGACAGCCAAGAAGACGAACAAATGGGCTCTTGAACAGATCAGACCAGGGCTCTCCTTGGAAGCAAAGATGATCAAGTTGAGACTATCGTACTTTGGCCACATAATGAGAAGGCATGGATCACTAGAAAAAACAATAATGATAGGAAAGGTAGAGGGTAGAAGAAAGAGAGGAAGACCACAAACCAGATGGATAGACTCAATCAGGGAGGTTATGGGCAAGGATTTGCAGGATCTGGGCAAAGCAGTTGAAGATAGGAATTCTTGGAGATGTCTCATCCACAGGATCACCATGAGTTGGAACTGACTCAAGGGCACCTAACAACAAACAAATTATGGAACAAAATAATGCTTCTTAAGGAGCTCTTTCACATTCTCCATACACAAAGAGAATGGATATTTCTAGATAGGTGACATCTAACCCACCCACTTGAAAGGCACTGTGAAATTCTTCTGCCCTTTCCTCTACAGCAAACCTTCCCCCCCTCCCCAGTAGTGAATATCAGGTGGTGGAAGCTATACTTCAGAGGAAGGAACTGCCATAACCATCTCTGAGTGATGTAGACTCAAGTCAATTGATTTGAACTTAAGTTATACCCAAGTCTCTTCAATGACTTGACTTGGACTTGACTTGGCAAAAATGACACAGTGACTCGACTTGACTTGAGACTTGTATATTTTTAGTGACTGACTTGCTGGTGCCATTCACATAAAGCAGCAGGCAAGACCCATCCCCAAAATGCAGGGCACATTCAGAAGGGAATAGCAAATGCATTAGGCACTAGTGCAGCGGGGACAGGCTGCCAAGCAGACCTCAACCACACTTCAGGCCCATTGCCTAACACACATGATGTTCTTTCTGAGAAATGCACCCACCTCCTTTTTAAAAAGTTGGTTCCCAGACCTGAGATTGACTTGAAAGTATCTTGCAAGGACTTGCAACTAAAAGACTTGAATACATCATTGGACTATTTCTTGACTAAGAAAGTCCTATGAAATTTATGGGATTGCCATAAGTCAATAAGAGACTTGAAGGTGTGCACGCTTACCATGCACGCACTCATATACACAAGGGGGGAAAACTGACACAGTAAGAAAACATGGGTTATAAAGGGAACTTCAAAAAAAATCCACCCACACACCAATAATATCCTATGAATGAGTCAGTATAATTTTACCATAAAAGCATAATCTGGAAATGCATTTTATTTTTAAACAAGCACCAGGCGTACACATTAAAAGGTCACAAATTCCTTTGATTATTAAAAAGAGATCAAATTTGATGTGTGGCATTTATCTTCACTGTGGCATTTTAAAGGCATTCTTTGGAAATATCCGAGGTGTTTGCTGAGAATTCTCACATCTTGAATCTGAACTAGTACCCCAGTATGTCTCACAACTAAATGAGATTTGTTAGTATAAATTTGCCTAATAAAAAATAAGAGCAAAAGGAGTCAGGAGAAGGACTATTTGGTTGACAAAATATAAGGGGCTTCTATCTTTTCTTTTGCTTTCTTCTACACCAGAAAGTGCAAAGGTTTCTTCTGGGTAAAATAAACATTTGCTCTTCCCAAGATTTTGATAATCATATAGGAACACCTCCCAACTCCAGGAAAAAAAAATATTGAAGATGCCAGCCACAAGCAAGCACAGACCTGGGGTATGCAATACTCCAAAGGGATATTGAGACATCAGCCAGAAAATTGGGAAGGAGAGGTGCTGTTGGAAATAAACAGAAGAGCATTTCTAAAAAGAAGTCTGCAGTGGCTTTTTAAATATCTTTTCTTGGCCCTACTTCCTCTGCATAACTCTAGCAAGCGAGCTAGGAAGCACTTTCGACTTGTGAGCATGGCCATCACTGTGTCTCCTGTGTGCATTGTTTCAGTAGTACTCCATAAGAGCCGCTTTTAAATGTTTATATTTTATTCAGAAAGCTTAATTGGGAGGTTTTTACAGCTCCTGATTAAACAGTGTATAACAAAAGGAAAAGTTAAAAACTGCTGGCAAATTGCTGCTGGCAAAAGAGATATTCAAGCAGCCAGTTCAAAACTAAAGGAAAACACATAATGGGGTAGGGGATAATAAAGTTTTGACATTTACTGTACGTTGGTTACATATGTCTTTTGGGCTGCTTTATTTTATTTACTTAAATATATAGAAAAGGTTTGCTTTTTTTAATAGACTAGTATTCAAGGCAATTTCTCTCCATTCCTGCAGAATAAAAAAGACATTCCTATAAAATCATCCAAATAAAATTAGTAAATAATGGCTGCCTACAGACACAGGTTTATTGTGGAATCACATTCCTTAACATTTTATAAGGTGGTGGTGATCAATGTGATATTGTCATCCATTTGTAATCGTCCCATGATTTCTCACTATTGCTCATTTTCTTTTTACTGGGTAGAGTTCAACTGTTCTGAGAGGATCAAAGGACCCTTTCACACTATAGAACTAGAGTGCTGTAATATCACTTTAACTGCCATGGCAGCATCCTGTGGAATCCTGGGATTTGTAGTTTGCACTAAAGGTGTTCTTTGGCAGAGAATTCTAAATGCCCCTCCCTCAACTCCAAATCTCAGGATTCCATAGGAGGTTGTCATGGTACTTACAGTGGAATCATAGCACTATAAACTGTGTGGTGTGAAACAGTGCAAAGACTCACAAAATCTCATATAGAGATGCCCTTAGCACACTCTTCCATCTTTTTAAAATGAGGTGTAGTTTTGACATGGACAGTGATCTACTGGAAACACAGTTCAACATATACTCAATTAAACCTTGTGGTCAGTCTCATTTTTATCAGTCATTTGTTTTTTAAATCACCTTTTGAAATAGCACAAAAGTATTTTGCCTAAATTTTAACATAATAGTACTAGTGAATCACTTACTAGTTAATTAAGGCTAGGAACCTGTGGCCTTCCAGTCCTGTTGCCTCTTGCTAATGGTGGAAAATGGAGTCTACCAACTTCTGGATGTCCACAGTTTCCTCTGGCATGACTTATATGGGCATTATAGTGCTATATTCCTGATCCTATAACATTAGAATATGTATTTCTAAAATGGGAGCAAAAATCCTTTCAAGCTATCACCATTTTATCAAGGCCATCAGTAGTGGTGGCAGCAAAGAGGTGGTTTTTAAAATAAATAAATAAATAAATAAAATTATAGGAATTGAGAATCATGACACTTCATGGAATAAGTATTACAATAGATCCGCAGTATCCACAATGGTTTGGTTTCAGCACACACACCCTGCATACCAAAATCTGTGGATGCTCAAATCCCATTATATACAATGGCATATTAAAATGGTGTCTCTTATATAAAAGAGCAAAATCAAGGTTTGCTTTTTGGAATTTTTCTTTTGTGAATATTTCTGAACCATGATAAGTTGCATCCATGGATGCAAAACCCGTGGATATGGAGGACTGACTGACTTACTGCTATGCCTCTGTAATGCTAATTATTAAAATCAGTTTTAAAAAAAGACTTTCCCTCATGTCTTCCATTAACTACCTTGCTGAAATGGTAGTGAATGGAAAGGCCATTCTTCCCACTCCATCACTTTTAATATAAATAGTCCTTTATAGTATTGTAGGAATATAAATCTATAACATTTGTTTAAGAGGAAATAGTGCTGTTTTAATGTTTTCCAAAATTACATAGTAAGTTGGTTTATTAATAAATTTAATGGGTGATTTTAAAAAAGAGACCTATGGCAAAGTAAAGATTTAAAGAAAGAATCATTCTCTAATGGAAATCCCAAGGTGCATACTTCTAAACTCAGAATGACCCATTTATTGAAGAGAGACAAGCAAAATGGCTACTTACCTGCAGTGCAGTTGAAGTGGGCTTCAGCTAAATATGGGAACACCTCAGAAGGTTCAGTTACAAAATGTCTATAGTGCAAAGAAGATGATGCCCAATCTGGGCCACAAGCTGAAAAAGTATGGGGAGGGATATACACAGAGGTGCCAAAGATACATAATCCTAGACATCAAGATGAATAATGTCAAAATATATAGGGCAGTATATATTGATGACGGTGAAAGGCCAAACATGAAAGAAAGGCTGGATACTGAAGCACACACTTATTAACAATCTCATTTGATAGTGAGGCTGAGGAGTAAGACTATCAATGTGCTTAACCAACATAAATGAGATGCATAGAAAGATATCAGCTGGTCAACTTGCTCAACCACAGGAATTCTACATAGAGAATTTTTTACCTTGTGTAGGAGATGAGATGCCAGAGTCATTCATATGAGATAATACAGCAAAGAGTAATGAAAGTAAAAGAGTAAAGTGGAGAAAAGCTACAGAAGAAGAAACAATTTCTACATAAGAACAAAACTTGGCACATCATGAAATTGCCATCAGGAAGGAAGATTCAAAAGCTCTTTAGGACCAAACATATCAAAGGTAAAGAGTCACTTAACTGAGCAAGGTCTTACTGAGTTAAAGAGTTGCTGAATAGAAGAACTGTTTGTGGTGCTCATAAAGCTGGTCCTCAAAGACCATCACAAAGAGCTATGAGAGAAGATTATTTTTCTGGACATATCATTGAAAATAGGTGTTGGAAGTAGAGAAATGGGTAACATGATTGCCTAAGTAACCGTGTGCCTGCAGAGGATAACAAAGTGGAGACAAGTTTCCTGCTGTGTTTTCTCTTTGTCTTATCTCTTCTGTTACTACCTCTGCAATAGACTTATATTTCTGGTTTGACTTCACTTTCTCCCATGCTCCTCTTAGTTATGTTTCCTATGGGATCAGGCCACATCTTTCTCTCATACACTAAACTAATTCACTAGTAAACATTTTTTTTTTCACCAGAGGTATTCTATTTTTTATGATGAGTGTGATGATTTCAAAACACCAGCTTTCAAACGAGCTTTCATACAGAATCAAGTACTACTTAATCCATATGGAACTTAAGGATGAAACAGACGACCCACAAAGAGCGGCTTCTGGCCATCCATCTGCATGCCAGATCGGGGTCATGGCAACCACACACCACAGCCCCAACCCAGTATTTTTCCAGTCAAAAGAAGAAGGGGCAAAATGCCACTCCTTTTTGGAGCAGAAAAAAGCCATCCTTTTTGCTGCCGCCGTGGCTCTTCTGTGCTCCTGCGGCATGCGACATCTAATCACCACACTGCAGGAGCATTGCAACGCTGCCCGCTATCTGGGTAGGTGGGTGGTGTGACACTTTGAGGTGGCATTGGGGCATGCATTGTCCAAACGCTATGCCCCCTGCCGCCCCCAAGCCGGTGCTTTCTGCTGGTTTGTTCAACCCTAGTTCAAGAACTTCCAAATCTGTACTCATTTACCAGAGAGTGCACGTCTATTGAACTCAGATGATCTTACTTTTGACTAGATATGTATAGGATTGCAACATTGGCTTAGAGAAAATCCCATGTTTGTATTCAGTAGAGCATTTACTGTGCAGTTTCCTGCCATTTATAGTACACATTATAGATACCTGGATAAGATGTTTTAAAACCAAGATGTACGCACCACTAAAGAGCTCTAAAGACACTGCAGTCTAACAAAAAATCATCAAATGATAATTAGATAATGCCACTAATGAACTCTGTCATTTGCATAGAACTTTAGTATTTGCTATACCTGAAGATCACTCCCCTAAGAAAACAATATTGCATAGGAGCATGACTGTGAAACAAACTTCCAGCCACACAGAATTCATTCTAAGGTACAGACTTTTGGGTTGTCCCTTCTGTTCAAGGATCATGCCTACCTATCTTGATGGATGTCCAGAATGTTCCCTCTAGTATCAGAAAGAATATCCTTTTTATATCAGTTAGCTCATAGCATGAGCAAGAGGGTGCTATTAAATTCATGTCCTCTTTGTGGGCTTCCCATACATAAACTAATTGCTGGAGAACGTAGGCCTTCAGACTGATCTATCATGGCTCTCCTGGTGTTCTGAATGTTTGTGGGAGATACAGGTAGTTTAATGTGCATGACTCCTACAACTTCTATAATACACATAGGCCTCAAAAATAGAAGCCCACATTTCTCTCTCTACCATGGTACCAAAACTCAGCCAAGTTACTTTAGTACATTGGGCAGGGAGGGAGATCCCATAAGCACCTCTCCTCATCCCTAGTGGTAAAAATAAAATAACAGCAAGCACATTGCTACCCTTTTCTGATACCCACATTTTTTTGCCTGAGCTGGCTGCATCATTGTGCCTAATGGGCTGTCTCTAACAGCCCATGTTGAATCAAATCAAGGTTTGTTGGGTCCAGCATGCTGTCTTCCACATCAATACACCAGGTGCTCCTGTTGCCACAATTACTACTGCTACTCCTGTAAGCAGATGGCAACATTCGCTCCTAACTCTCAGAGTAATAGGATCAATCATACAACAACTTTCTTTCACTTTCCAGTCTTCTTGCAGCCCTGATTCTCTCAGCCATGACCACAGCCAAGCGAGAAGACTGAGAGCTGATAACGATAGCCATCTTCAAATGTCTCAAGGTTGAGTATCACTTACCAGAAGTGCTTGGGGCCAGAAGTTCATTGGATTTTGGGTTTGTTTTTATTTATTTTGGATATCTGTATTTGCATATACATATATAATGTGATATCTTGGAGATGGAACCCAAATTCATTTATGTTTCATATGCATCTTATTCACATAGCCTGAAAGTAAGTTTATCCAATATTTTAAATAATTTTGTACATGAAACATTTGTGTACACTGAACCATCAGAAAGCAAAGGTATCACTGTCTCAGTCACCCATAAACAATTTTTGTTTTTTGGAGTTTTTGTGATTTGGAATTCCAAATAAAGGAGATGTTAGGGCTTTGCAGATGGTGCAAAGCACTGTCTTCAAGCCAAGGAAGGGGAGGGGCAGCCAGACACCAGGTGTCCCAACCCCTTCCTGAGAATGTCATCAGAGCACCCACTGTTGCACATGGCGAGCGTTCCAATGACGTCCTTCCGGCTCAGCGTCCGGACACACTGGGCCAGAAGGGACGCCAAAGAGATGCATGGCATCTCTTCAGGTGTCCCTTCTGCCCACTCTGGAAGGAACGCTATTTTAGTGCTCCTTCCAGGGCCGCTCAAAGGTTGGATTGGAGCTGAGGCATGGGAAGCTTCAGCCCCAATCCTCTGCTTCCCAGGGCGGCCCTTGGCCACCCATCTGCATCTCCCCATATCTGTATTAAAGGTAGTGCAAGCTTGTTTTTTAGTGTTCTACAGGATAGGACCCAAATCAATGGATTTAAATTACAAGGAAAGAGATGCTTTAGATGTGGATTTTCTACACTACTATGGGGGTCGTTGGATTACATGACTTTTGGAATCTCTTCCAACTCTACAATATGAGTCAGAGCTTCCACAGCTACATTTGCCTTTAAAAGAAAACATGAAAATTCAGTCATAGCTGTGTCTTTTAGTTGTTCTCCCAAAATTCAATGTGTGTTGAGTCTGCACACATGCTATAGTGAAATATAGATGGGCTTAAACAAATTGCAGAGCATTTATACCTTCTCAAAAGTTTAGGACTGCATTAGAGAGCAGTCTTCCTTTTGTAATAAGCTGCTGTAGTACATGCTTACTGGAAGTAATTGTATCTTGAGATGATAAAGTGAGGTATTTTTGGAGGAGCTTAAAATAAAACTCTTTAATTAGTAACCATTATCTCTCGAATAAAAGATTCATTAGTACTAAGTCTTTAAGTCAAACTAAAGAATGCATTTGATCCCTACTGGGCCTCCAAATGTAAAGTTTAAAATGGAAATTAATGTAGTTTGTTCATTCATGAGAAGCCACACTCCTGTTGCTAGTTTAGATGGTGTTCTTTCTAATATAACATCCTTATTTGTAGGTACTATCCATTCCTTATGTGCTTCTCCTGCAAAATTTATGGCTAGCTATTTTCAATATGGTAAATCCACATCGTGCCTGTATACTTCATGTTTGCATATGGCTCTTCAGATAAATTAACATAAGGGAATCCACAGAAAGTGGGTTCCATGTTCTCTCATCCTATTGTAATTACCCATGTCATAACCCAAGTACCTCCAGTAGGTTGGGAGGCCATCCTGGAAATGTGGGATGGGATGAGGGAGTTGCTGGAGAAAAAAGGGAGAAACAGCTCCAATCAGAGTAGAACCCAAAGTGAAGTTAACTTGAGGGGGTTCATAGAAGGAAAATTTTCTGTCCCCCTACCTCACATTCAGCACCCCCTTATCTTCCATTCCACATTGTTCAGGAGCTTTTTCAAGGGTGCAAGTAGCTCGGGGAAGAGACAAGATTGGAACCTTTCCTTTTTGAAATGTTCTTATCTTAGGATCATTATCAGGACTACCCTTCCCACTGCAGTGTTTCCCAGCCACAAGAATACATATAGATCAAGTGCTCTAGTAAAGAGGTGTAATGTTGTAGAGGGATAAATATGTAAATATGCAAGCATGTTCTCGAAGCATGGCACCATTCCTGAAGCATGGCACTTTGCTATAGGATCAGCCCTACCATTAGGCAGAACAGAGCAACCATTTCAAGCTAGAGAAGTGGGGTCATAATGTCTTTGCTTCAGGGCCAGGCCTATTATTAGGTTGCACTATGGAATATATTTATACCTCTGAGAACATGCAACCGCTTGTGCCTTCATTTTGACACTAGTGTAATACATCAGCAGGATGATGTTTTGAACAGATAAGGATCTTGTATCATTTTTGAGACAATTAGTTGCAGTAGACCATGATTCCATACTTATTTCTGTAAGAAACAACTATCTCAAATAGGCTGTGTGCGAAGATCTTGCCTTTTCCTCCATTTCACAGGGTGCCCACTGGTGTCAAATAATGCCTTTTGCATTATAATTATTTTCATTTTACAGAGGGATGAGGTCAAGAGTAAGGACATCCCTGTATAGAGAAAGTTGATGATGGGGCTGAATTTGAGCCTACATGCCAATGACCCAAGTCCAGCACTCAGCGGACCATTAAAGCAAAGAAAGATGCAGTACATGGAAAGTTATTATTTGTAGAACATCTATATAAACTAGGTGGGCTGGATATAAATCAGATAAAGGTCCTGCCACAAAGTGCTTACAATATGAAACATCAGATACACAAAAGAAAGGCAATAAAGGGGAAAGGTGGAGGATGAACAACAGGTGAATGAAAAGCTAGGGAAGATCTTCCTTGATTTCTTGTTGGTACGGAGATGAGCAATAAGGATGTAAACCTTTGTAAATGTTATTCTTGTGGACAAGAATATATATATTTATGAGTTGATTTATATCCTGCCTTTCTCCCAAAAGGGGATTCAAGACCATTTTTCTCCCTACTGCAGTCCCAGAAATCTGCAGTTTTCAAGATTTATTCACAGTTCAGGATTTATTCTTTGAAAAATTGACATGTGGGTTTGTTTGTTTTTAAGGGGGAGGATTGCACAGAAATCAGCCTTCCCTAGACATAAATAGTGTTTTCAGCACAGGAAAGCTGTTTTTTGTGTAGAAAATAACATTTGTGTGGAAAAAAATATTTTCTGTGCAAAACAACAACAACAACAAAACCCATGTGTATTCTTCATGCAAGATTAAGTCCCAAATTGCAAAAATTCTAATCTATCATCATTTTTCATTGTTGATACAAATATTCCCCCCCCCCC
>JAIPUX010001232.1:50721189-50731701 GCA_020142125.1 Phrynosoma platyrhinos | reverse complement strand
TTTTGGTCGTTCGACCCCGCTGGGGTCGCGATCCACAGGTTGAGAACCGCTGCAATAGATGGAGGTCCAGAAATTGCTTAAAACTTTAAAAGACATAGTTTTAGGGAGGACTAGGGGATCTTCTCACTTAACTTATAAAAGTGAGTTGAATTTAGTCTAGATCGATTTAAGTAATCAACAGTGGAATAGATCCCAAGCTTCCAATTTACATAAATATTCAAACAATTCCTTTTTAAAAAATCCCAGCAACATGATCTATCTCTATAACCTGTATAACAAAAATAACAGATTAATTACATTTGGACAGCAAAACTGTTCTTGATACAAATTATTTTAGCACTTGCCTTTAAATGTTTGAGAGGTTCTTCCAAAATGATATATGGTGTTGTGATCCAATTCATTACAGGTGTAATAGAAAAAAATACATAAACACAGACAGGAAGACAGACTCTGAACATGTTTGAAACCTTTTAAACAGCAGAAATATTATCATAAATGCTTTCTGGGGACATCTGACAAATTTCAGAGTAGTTCCAAAAAAAAAATCTATGTGTATCATACCAGAAGACAGTCATATTGCAAGTCTGATTACTTGGATCATTTTTGTTTGGAAAATACTCCAAGGGAAATTTAAAATAACAAAAGTATTTTCCTTCAATGAAACAAAAACAACTGAATCTTGTATTTCTTTTATATGCTATATGTTTTATATGTTAGATACTTCTTGTTTCAGGAAGAAAATGATCAATAATAGTTGGATGAAATTTGAGACACTGTTTCCTACTGTGCAGGTGACAATGCTGTAAGATTCAGAGCTTAGAAGTAACTATTTACAAATAATGAGTTAGTATTAATCAGTTAATTTCCCCTAATAACATAGGACTATAACTTTCCACTGCAATTTTAATTTAATATAGGATAGCTTCACTTTTTTTGTAGTATAACTGTAAGGTTTTAGTTATTTTTATAGAGGGCTCCAGACTCACTAAAGAAAGAAAAGAGTCAGCATGGTGAAGAGGACATTTGACCCACATTGAACTATAACTCTGAAGTTGTCATTGTGTGCCTTCAAGTTGTTTCCAACTTGTGCCCCTAAAGTGACCCTATAATGGAGTTTTCTTGGCAAGATTTGTTCAGAGGATTGCCATTGCCTTCCCCTGAGGCTGAGAGCATGACACTTGCCCAAGGTCACCCAGTGGGTTTTCATGGTTGAGGCAGGATTCGAACCCTAGTCTCCAGAGTCATAGTGCAACACTCAAACCAGTGCACCATGGTGGCTCTCAATGACTCTGGAGAACAGGATTTTCTGTGGTTCAAATGGTATCCCATGTTATGTCTTGTCCTACTGTTTATAGCTGAGTGCTGTCATGGGTATTGAGGCAATGATGAAACAGACAGAAAGAATGTAGCCTAAATCCAACTGCTAATCCCAATTTGGATAGAATCCATTAAATGAATGGGATTTTTAAAAATCATTTCTTATGTATCTACCCATATTATGGGTCCACTGTAGCTGGAAGTAGCGACTGGATTTAAGACAGTGTGTTTCACTATCAGCTGGTTGCTCAGAGCATTCAGATTGTTTTTGTTAAAAATAATTATTTATTTCCAAGAATTATGAGTTTCTTTTTAAAAAGTAACAGGAGTCTAATTAATTACTTTTTGAAGCTTGTTGCTGTAAGCACAATTACATTTTAAAAATAAATTTCTCAGGCTTTGGAAGGACTAGATTTTTTTATCTACTTCTGTATAAATTCTGTAATGAAAACAACCACAAATAAAGCTTCATCTCAGATCTTTTTAAGATCGTACAGTATTTAGCTTTATCTCGGATCTTTTTAAGATCGTACAGTATTTAGTTTTTAACAGTGGCTTAGGATCTAGATGTTTGCACCAACAATCCATTTTTTTAAAATTCTAATCAAGGATGCAACTTTTGCATACATTTTGCTGTATGGAAGCATTTTTATTTTTTAAAAATGACCATAGTATTTCATTTGGCATGTTTCTGTAATGATGATTACCACATCCAGCAATAGTTCCCAACCCTGGCTCCCCAAGTATTATTGGATTAAATTCCAGAATCTGTCACAATTGTTCATGCTGACTATAGCTTCTGGAAGCTGAAATGCAATGGGACCCAAGATTGGGAACCACTGACATAGCAAAAAAAGCCCACTTGTACATCTGTGAAGCTGCCTGGGTGAGACTGCAAACAAGCTCACAATATAAAATGAAGATACCATATTCATTCCTTTCATGCCCATGCCCATTGCATAGTTTTTGTTGCTTGCCCATGTTAATACCTTTTTTGTAATAGGAAAACAATTCCCATGGGATGTCGAGACAGCTGGTAAAAGGCCTTTATAGATTAAAACAATCAATGAAAAATGAAGCCATCATTTAAAATGTCTGTCAAATAAATATCCAGGTATACATTTGCATCATTTTAATCTGATAGTCAGGATCCACTAGGCTTTCTATGTACTGTAATAGTAAACATATTTGTATTGGTTCTCCTTGTTGCCCCTCTCTGACCTGCTCCACTTTGCCTATATCCTTCTTAAAATGAGGTGTCCAGAACTGAATGCAGTACTCCAGAAGAAGCTTGACTAATGCAGAATACAATGGACTATTACTTCCCTCAATTTGGAAACTATGGTTCTATTAATGCAGGCTAAAATAGCATTCATCTTCTTTGCCACCCTGTACCTGCACATTTTTGGGGGGGGGGGGTTAGCTTAAATGTAAAATTTTGCATTTGCTTCTATTGAATTTCATTTTATTAATGTCTGCCCAATTTTCTAAGCCTATTCTGTGCTGGCCCAGAGGGAAGGACCAAATCTAATGGTTCAAGTTACAGAGGGTAGATTTTGATTAAATTTTGGAAGGAACTTCTTGACAGTAAGAGCGGTTCGGCAATGGAATGAATTGCCTAGGGAGATGGTGAACTCTCCTTCTCTGGATGTCTTCAAAAAGAGGCTGGACAGCTGCAATTAAAATTGCAATGGAAATTTATAATTGAAAGTTATAGTCCTATGCAATTGGGGGGAAACTAACTGATTAATACTAACTTATTATTTGTAAGTAGTTCTTTGTAAATAGTTACTTCTAAGCTCTGAATCCTACAGCATTGTCACCTGCACGGTAGCAAACAGTATCCCCAAATTTCAGCTAATTATTATTAATCATTTTCTTCTTGAAACAAGAAATATCTAACATATAAAAGAAACTTTCCGCTGCAATTGTAATTTAATGCCAATTATCTTGACTTTCTAAAAAAAATCCCCCCCAACAAACATTGTGGTCCTACCTAAATGCTGAAAATTTAAAGCGAGTTCTGAGTTATATAAAATTATATATATTTATATGAAGTCCTCATCTGGGCAGGATCTGTCACACATGGAGTCAGGGTGATTTAAACTTTTCTTCTCAGCTGCTTCATACTTCAAAATTCACCTCTCTCCACATGGGAGCTAAAAGAAGGGGAAGCTCTTCTGGTCTCTTCCCATTTTAGCTTCTATGACTTGGAGGTGCAGTTTTGGAACAAGAGTCAAACCTCAGCAGAATCAGCAGTACATGAGATTTACATCCATGTTTGCTATTAATTCATGTTCTGGTGGATGTAATAATAAACTATCCTATAGGGGCCTTCAGTGATCTATGATTGAGCTGCAACAGTCAGACAGGAAGTGTAGCTAATAGATCTAGAACTCCCCTCTTTGGCAAATGAGTAGTTTCTTTAAACAGGCTAGAAATCATGGTGGCGCAAGCCAGCTTTTCAATAAAATGCACTCAAATTAATCAGAAAGCATTTTAAAATACCTTAGGGGGCTGCTTCCTTTCCAGGGATCCTGTTTTCTGATCCCTCTGGAGAAAAAGTGTGACCCATGGGAAAGAGAGTCAGAAGTGGATTGGCAAGATGCAAGTTCGAATCCCTACACATTTGTGAAGCAAATCGCTAACTTGCAACTTTGCCTATGTCACAATGTTGGACTAACAAGGGAAACTTTTATGCATGCTGCCGTGATCTCACTGTAGAAAGAGTAGGCTACAAAGGCTAATTACCTATGTATTTATTTATTTATTTATTTTTAAAATAGCTTTTTTTTAATAACCAGAATTGTGATTCCACCTAATAACAAAATTTAAAGCCAGTTACGAGTCATACATTATACAAAATTTGTCCAAATTCTTTAATATTTTGGCGAATCTTCTCTCACATCCTTTCCAGCTGTTCATTCTAAATGACCAGTTGCAATATTTTAAAATGTTTTATCTTCCTGGTGTTGCTTTCCATTTCCTTCCCTCAAAAGGTAGTGCAGAGGACTCCACACTTCCTTTAAAATCCAAGCCACAGACCAGCTGAGAGTTGCCAGTCCTTTTTAACTGCGACTTATACTTCCCAATGCTTTGATTACCAAAATGTAAAACAATAATTAGATAAGGGTAATTTACATCAATAATATAAAGTTGTATCCCAAGTAATTGGTCTTGACCAATGTAAATAATGCCTGTCCCTTTTATTTACATTTGGTTTCCCCCCATAAAGAGCCTACTGGGCTGTAAGGAAGTAAGAGCCCAGCAAAAAACTGAATCCCCATCTATCAGTATTAATCTCACACTTTACTGAGGCGCCATCCATTTATCTTGCCGACACAAATTAGAAATTCAAGAGTTTTAACAAATGAGCCTGCAAATGTAAACTTATTAGGCCATATATTTTTACTACACACTGTGCAGTGCCCTCCACAAAGCTGTCCCTTCAGAGAGTGTTTTTCTATTTTGTGTTATTGATGGCAGCTAACTAATCACATTTTTAATGTTGTCTTTGGGGAGGGCTGTTTGAGTGCATGGGCAAACTAAACTACCCAGAATAAATCTACCTTATTAAATGGTTGAAATTATGTGTCTTTTACGATAAAGAAACTCTCGAGCATTGTTACATTTGCTAACCTGCTTCTTCTCCCCCCAGAAATCAGAGACTTGGATTAATTAAAATAATACATCAAAACTGGGGATTGTACCAAATGTGTCTGGGTATGAGGGAACAGACAAGAAAAATTGGTTAATTGGTCTCTTTATCCCTATTCACATGCCACCTCCTTTGAAACAGTCTGAACTTTCTGTTCCTACAATGGATATACCATGCTGTTTGCTAAGTAATGCCCAATTGATTATTAAATTACTGTAACCAAGACCTAAATCAGAGGTTAGAATTATGTGACCCCAGAAGTGCAACTCCTAGCATTCCTCATCATGGGCTATTATGGTGATGGTCACTGGGAGCTGAAGACCAACAACATCTGCAGGCTTCCCAGTTCCTACACCTGGGCTAAATCCAATTTTTAGAACCATCTAGAGCAGATCCACTTGCATAAGAGTTGAATCATGTTGTCTATTCTAGTGGGGCTCAAGACTTGGACAAAAAAGCAAAGTTATCCTTAAAATCACCTTCCAGAGCACTTTTCCAAGTGCATACAGTAGGCCCTTACTATACACTGGGATTTGGTTCCAGGTCCACCTCCTCCATACCAAAATCTATGGATGCTCAAGTCCCATTATATACAATGGCATAGCAAATAGTATCCCTTATATAAAACAGTCAAATTAATGTTTGTTTTTGTTTTCTGGAATTTCATGAAGAAAGGTTTCAAGCTGTGGATAGCTGAATCTGTAGATGCAGAATCTGTGGATATGGAGGGCTGACTGTAGTTAGATCACAGATCTGAATCTGATTTAACAGCCATTCCCACTTTTCAAAGGATCTTCAGAGCTGTAGTTCTCACCCGCACAGAAGGCTAACAGAATTCCCAGGGTACTCCTTGGAGTGCAATTCCCAGGATATTTACTTTGTTTGTTAACATACTTTGTTTGGGGGGGGGGGAGCACACACATAGACGCAAACTGAAAATGGCTCACAATATCAAGTTTTGTTTTGTTTTTTTAAATCAACTGACAGAAGAAACAAACTAAAATAATATAAATCATGGCAAACTGGGCCAAAACTGACACAATCCTGTTCTGGAGAACTCTTGTTTTCAGAAGGACATAGGTAGCTGCAGGGGAACAAGGGGGAATTAGCTTTTCCTCCAGCATGAGTATCCTGCAAGTAATGGCCCACTCTTGGGAATTCAGGATACTAGCAAATGGCCTACATGGAATTGTTCTCTCAGACTCTTTGAATGAACTGCTGAATGGTATGTGAAACAGCTTTCCAAATCTCACTGGTTGAGTCTATTCTTGCCAGAACTAGCAACTAAACTGGATTTAGGACAATGAGTTTAAAGTAAAGTAGAACACCTTGAATGTGTCATCCACATGTTAATAAACTGCAACTCCCATCAGCCATAGTCCACTGTATGCCTTCAAGTTGCCTCCGACTTATGGTGACCTAAGGCAAACCTATCACAGGGGGTTTTTGAGATGACTGTGTGTATCTCAAGTGTAGCCCATGGTAAAAGGTGAGGGGAGCTGCAGACAAACAACATCAAGAAGAGTACAAGCTGCCCAGTGACATCAATTATTTTCAATGAGTGGGGTTGAGAATGCCTATTATAGAGGCTTCTGGAAGATATGATAAAACATTCATCCACAGGAAGCTGCCTTATACTGTCTCAGATCATTGTTTCATTTTAATCAGCATTGCTGGCAGAAGCTCTCCAGGGTTTCAGGCAAGATTCTTCCCTAACCCTTCCAGAAGATTCATGATATTTCCTGGTAGCCATTAATCCAAGCCTCTTATCCAGGATTGACCCTGCCCAGCTTCCAAAATTAGTTGAGATCATATGTGTTAAGTATAGTTCCTACTTTCAACAATCTGGTGCTCTCTAGATGTGTTGGACTACAACCCATACTGTCAACATGTTGTCTGGGGATAATGAGCATGGCAGTCAAACACATGTGAAAGGTCTTCATTGAAGAAGGTGCTTCATGTAGTACAGAGATGACCCTGCTGACATTCCTGGGTTCCAACCTTTATCATCCCTGACCACTGCTAACACTGACCAAGGCTAATGTCCAGAAACATCTAAAGGCAGCAAGTCATTCAGATGTACTTCAGAATGTTCTCCCACAATTCTTTGCCACATGTAGAAAATTCTCTTAAGAGAGAAAGGGATGTGGAAATTGAAGGTAAAACATTTGAGAATACCTTTGTAACATTAAAAACAACCCAAAAAATGAAAACAGGAAAAAAGAATCTATTTATCCTTCAGTGATAACAGAGTTTTGATTAAACATCTCTTGTGTGATATCTGCACGATGTTTTAAGAACAAATAGCATACAGAGTATGTTTAAAAATGTCCAGCTTATTAGGGCTGGGAATCTTGTTTATCAGCCTTCTCCTTTTCTAGTTACATCAAACTACAATCCCCACAATCCCTAACCATGGGCACACTAGCTGAGGATGATAGAGTTGCAGTCCATAATATTTGGACAACGCCAGGGAAGGCTGACCTAGCCATACACCTCCAGTTTCTCCATCCCTTAATTTAAATGGATTTCTCCATGATCTCTCTACCCGTTCCTCCACTCCTCCATTAATGTCGTACTTTCCTTTGTCCAACCATACCTAGAAGAAGAAAACAATTTTTTCAACATTGCCACAGGTACAGTACCTGGTTGGCAAGAACAACAGGAAAAAGGACCATCTATTTATCATGTACTCTTTTCAGTTGGGAGCCTCTAGGACCAGAATAATCTATTCTCCCACCACATTTAATTTTAAGTTATGTTCTCAACAGTCATTTTGTTACACATACATTATGTACAGTGTCATTCAGAAAAGGAAAGGCAAAGAATTTGCATTCCTCAATAAGTTCTGGAGGAACAGTCCGAATGTCTAAACAACCTGCCCAATGACATCTGTTCTGTATAATATCATTATTCTTAATGTTGAGCAAAATGCTGTAATTACTCTAGGAGCTTTTATTACTTTGTGAAAGGCCTTATTAAATCATTTTAACCAATGATCTGTAGAAACACTAATTGCCATTTTATGGCTCCCTTCCCAGCAGCAAATACAAACATGGGCAAGATTGAAATTCTCATCATTAAACATCAATGGTATGAAAAATTTTAAAAATAAGGGCTGGTCAAGAAAAATAGGACTTAGGAAGACAAATGTGAGCACTTGAGTGTTCAGTGGGTTATCAGTGGAAACACTACCTTTATAGATTACTGTTCAGTGGAAACACTACCTTTATGGATTACTGTTCTCAGAATCCCCAGTGGCTATGCTTGTATTTAAAAAAAAAAAAGGACCATTTTAAAGCACTGGTATTCCACCTGAGTACTACCACCTAACAATTGTCCCCTCCAAAAAAGAAAAGAAGGGGGGAAAGGAAAGGAAAAAAGAAAAGGAAAAGAGGGGGGGAGAGATTGGAGCAAGTTGGTAGATAGTTACATACCTGTAAAAACGTGCAGGTTGGAGTATCAGAGACCTTCTATTGACCTTTTACAATTACAGTTCAGCTTCAGCCTTGGCTGCGCACTGCCCAACCTACAGCTACAATAGAGTCTCATTTGACAATCAGGTGGTAAGGAATACAACAAAGAGAAAATTAACAAAAGTAAGTACAGTGGATCCATGGTATCTGCTGGAGTTTGGTTTCAGGACCACCAACACCCCCTGTGGATACCAAAATCCATGGATGCTCAAGTCCCATTTACAATGGGGTTGTAAAATGGTGTCCCTTATATAAAAAACAAAATAAAGCTTTACTTTTTGGATATATTTTAAAAAAAGGGCTGACTGTAAGTAAATATCACATGTGGTTGGTTTTAAAATTTTGGCTATAGAATGTGGAAATATTCCTGAATCTGGATTAGAGATAAACGTCTTAAGATTCTGAAAATGGAGCATCAGAGAGAAAGAGAGAGAATGAAAAGGGGGAGGGGGGAATTCTAAAAGTACATTTGGCACTCCATATCCACTATTTTTTTTTTTAACCATAGATTCAACCATTCACGGATTCAAAATATTTTAGAAATGTACATAAATTCCAAAAAGCAAATCTTGATTTTGCTATTTTATAGAAGGGATGCCATTTTACTATGCCACTGTATTTAATGGGACTTGAGCCTCCATGGTTTTGTTATCCATGAGGGGTCAGGGAACAAAACCACATCAGATACCAAGGGCCCACTGTACCTTACACAAGCTGCAAGCAGCAATAGAGGATCCAAGACACAGACACAGATACATACTGCTCTCACTCACCAGCAAAGCTGGATGATCAATGGTGAAATTGGATCCCCAGGTCCCAGTACAAAGGCTCACTGCAACTGCTGGCACTATGCACGCATACATGTGTACACACTTTGTATTGTCAAGCTAGAAATGGACTTAGGGAGAGGGCTGCTGATGACTTGCTAGACCTGGAAGGATCTAGCTTGAGTCCCAAGGAGAACTCTTCTTGGCCTGGCAGCCTTTCACTCTTGGCCCTAGCCAAGCCCACAATGAGAGAGCTCACCCATGTGCACAGAGGGGGCCTTGTTTTTCAAAATGCTCCAGTGCCCCAACTACCTTCAATCAATCTGGAACAGGATGTTACCAATATGCTGATGATACTCAAATATTCTGCTTCATGTCTCAGTCAACTGCCATGATGGCAGATGGCAGTTCTCCCCTCAATCAATGCCTCAAAGCGGTAATGGTCTGGATGAGGAAAAACTGACTCAAGCTGAATCCAAACAAAACGGAGGTACTTATGGTAGGGGCCCCTAAACCAGGAATTGGGTTGCGACTGCCAGTTCTTGATGGGGTCATGCTCTCTGTTAAGGACTGTGTCCGCAGTCTGGGGGTGCTCCTGGACTCGTCACTTCACATGACAGATCAGGTGAATGTGACGATCAGGAGTGCTTGTTATCAGCTTTGGCTGATACAGCAGCTGCGCCTATTCCTGGAAACAAGGGACCTAGAAACCATAGTACATGCACTGGTAACTCCCCGACTCGACTTCTGTAATGCACTCTACATGGGGCTACCCTTATTCCTAACTCGGAAAACTGCAGTTGGTACAGAATATGGCAGCCAGGTTAATCACCAGAAGATCTAGGAGTGATCATATTACTCCGATTTTAAAATCTCTTCACTGGTTGACTATTGGTTTCCAAGCACAGTATAAGGTGTTGGTAATGACCTTTAAAGCCCTACACAGCATGGGCCCAACTTACCTAAAGGACCACCTTTTTCCATATAATCTGCCCCATTCCCTCAGGTCCTCTGGGAGGCAGCTTCTTCAATCAACAAGAACTAGATTGACGGCAACCTCCCAGAGGACATTTTCTGCTACTGCTCCCAGACTTGGGAATGCCTTGCCGGAAGAGATCTGTCAGATATTCAGCTTAGATGGCTTTAAAAAAGCTATCAAGACAGATCTCTTCCAGCAGGCTTATCCGGAAGAGAGTTAGTTCGACCTGATTCTCACACATTAAGAGCCCTTTCCCTTTTAACATGTGTCTCTGAGGGGTTAACTTGCCCCAGCTGCAAACTGGGGGTGTTTTAG
>JAIPUX010001232.1:50702720-50720901 GCA_020142125.1 Phrynosoma platyrhinos | reverse complement strand
GTCTGTCTGTCTGACTCACTCACTCACTCACTCACGCACACACACTAACAACGAGATATCTGGAGCCCTTAATCCTCTGATAAATGGGACCAGAAACATGCATCTTTTGCTATTATGATCCTAGGTAATTGGCAGTTTCAGTTGCTTTTGGGGAGTGTTTGTTGGAGTGGTGAAGCAACTTTTCTACTGCTATTTCTTCATTGGGCAGGGGATGGGGTGCGGATCAAGAATGATCTTTTTGGGAGGCAGGGCCACAAATTCTCAGCAATCCTTGTCCTCATGGCTGACAGCAAACTTTGCCTGGCAGCAGACTCTTTTGGGCTAGCTCTACAAGGACTTTAAAAAAAAAAAAAAAGCTTATCATCTCCCATTCATGTCTGATCTCTTGGCACAAGCTGCTACAAAAGTGATACCATAAGAAATTATTGTATAACAAGGAGCAGTATAAGGAAGAGAGCAAGCAAGCCCTGCTCCAAAATTCCCCAAGTTTGCAGAAATCCAACTTCTTGCAGGGAATAGCTTTTGAACAAAAGATGAACGTGGTCTGTAGCAAATCAAATCACGTGTGTGGATGCTTGCAAATTCCAACAGACAGAGGGAGAGCAAGCATTGGGGAAAGAGGTTATTTGCCCAGGTAGGCAGGGGAAAATGAGAAAAATCCCTGCACAATACACAGAGGTACTAATGGAAGCAGGAGAGAGGACTGCTGTTAATCAAATGTCAATAGATGTCTAATAAGAGGATAAGAAGAAGCTGTACATTTGAGACCTAGGGGAACTGCACAAAACAGTTTCCCACTAATATTTGTTCAAAAATTAAATTGATCGTTAGACTTTGCACATATCTTATGTCAGCTTTGTACAAACATTGCATAAAGCAATTTCAAAATCTGGACAAGAAAAAGAAGATACTATAGAATCCTCTAAAAGTGAACTCAGATCATGAGTATTCACAAGCTGAGTAAGAATTAAGATGAAGCCATCTGAGATGAGAAATAAATGAAAACTATCTAAATTATCTTATTCTTCAATCTCTGAAACAATATATGCAAAAGTTAACATTTCAGTTCTGTCATTAACTTACAAATTTTGATACCATTCTAGCATCGTTGGGTCTCTACAGTTAATGATATAAATAGCAATAGTAAAAATTACAATAATTGCACATGAAAGCAAACTAGGTCCTGGGGAAAAAAAGCAAAAAATAGGTCTGTCCAAATCCCTGCTGGTAAATAACAGGCATAGAGCATAAAGAAAAACAGTTGACATCTATCAAATATTA
Organism: Phrynosoma platyrhinos; assembly: GCA_020142125.1. Taxonomy (NCBI): domain Eukaryota; kingdom Metazoa; phylum Chordata; class Lepidosauria; order Squamata; family Phrynosomatidae; genus Phrynosoma; species Phrynosoma platyrhinos. The sequence continues at coordinate 50,719,620 of JAIPUX010001232.1, read as the reverse complement.
TATAAATATTTTAAAGCAACATTTATATACAGAAACACTGAGTTTCTCTCAATGGATGAAAGCCATATTGGTTATTAAAGTTACAAATGTTTTTAGCATAAATTTGCTTGAACTATCAATTGAGAATTTAATCATTCAAAAGTCTGAATCCATTGACCATAGACAGATATTATTTTAAACTGTTCTAAACTAAATTTATTGTATGCCACTCAGAGACCCTCATATATCAGGATGAATATACATATTTTAATACATAAGAAATAAAATAAAAATGTATCTTGTTCAGTAAAAGTTTCGAGTCAACTGCTAAAATAATGAAATATTAAGAAAACAAGTGAAGTGCACACAAACACATTGCACTTCTGTATCTGTCTCTGACAGGCTGCTATTAGGTTTTTACTTGCTCTTTTTATATATTTATAAAGTTAAACATTAGACCAATTAAAGATATCTCAAGGATTTTGTTCACAGGTGTAGGCCCAATACAGACTTTCTAGGCAGGAGATGCTCCATTTATGTAGTTTGCAACCAGGGCTACAAATGGCATGCCATATGGAAGCTCTACATATAGGCACAATTCATGTAACTTGGGACACCACACATACAGGCCTCTATATTGTGCACCCATGTTACTTCTGGTGCTGGAGGGGGGGAAGCACAATGAGACAGGTAGGGTAGATTCGTCCATCACATTCTCTCTTAAGATTTGGATATCAGGAGATGTGGCCATCCACCAAACATGTTCTGAAGAGTTGGAGGATCTTAAGTTTTTCTTCCAGGGTCATTTGTATCCTGTTCACTTGAACGAGTCCGGAATCCAGTACAATTGATGCTGTGAAAACTGGGGAGTGAAGAAAGCTGACAGGAAGAAAAATCAATACATTTGAGATGTGGTGCTGGAGAAGAGTTCTGAGAATACAGTAGATTGCTAAAAAGACCAATAAATGGGTTGTACAACAGATCAGGCCCGAACTCTCCCTCGAAGCAAAGATGACTAAACTGAGGTTGTTGTATTTTGGCCATCTCATGAGAAGAAAGGGCTCACTAGAAAAGACAATAATACTTGGAAAAGTTGAGGGCAACAGGAAAAGAGGAAGACCAAATACCAGCTTGATAGATTCAATCAGAGAAGCTATGGCCACAAATCTGCAAGACCTGAGAAGGGTGATTGAGAGGGCTCTCATTCATAGGGTCATCATAGGTCAGTCAACTTGAAGGCCACTAACAACAACAATTTATGAAACCAGCTTAAAATCAATAATAAGACAATAAAACAAAAGGTGAAATGAATTTAAGACACTAACTTGATATGCTTTTTAAAAAAATTAAAGGATAAGGCATTTTGGAAAAGGGCAACCAGAAACATTAAAAATATTTCTAAATCTATATAGAAATAAAATATCTAAGACTATTAATCTATAATGCCAGGCTGTTGGTTCAAGTCTGAACAGAATGTAATCAGTAACTTTAGTAATGAGATAGCAATGCATTCTGCCACCTTTACCAAGATCACACAGAATAAGGGAGGAAATAGCAATCACACCCAGCCCACAACTGGAAAAAAAATCAATTTAGGGGGATGCGACTGCAGTTGTCTTACCGGGTTTTTAATTATGTGTTTGTTTGCCATGGTGGCCTAATTTAGTCAAGTAGATGAGGCAACATTAAAAGCTGGTAGGAGAGGTAAGTAATCCCCAGGGTGGGCAGCTTGTGCAGACAGTTTAAAAAGGTACCCATACAGTAGCATGAAGCCGTGGAGAATTTGAGATGGGGGTCTGCATGATAAACAGCAAAAAGGCAGCAAATCAAATTTTTCACAATTAGTTGAACAACAACTGTGACAGGTTCAGCGCTTAACGTTTTCATTTGTGTGCTCAAATTTGGTTATCTGTCCTCTTTTATGCAAATGTGATGTGACAGGAGAAGCTGAGAGCACTCAAGCAGGCCGATCACTCACAACAGGAGCCGGAGCCACACAGCTGAGAGGCCTGGATTAAATGGACTGAGAGCTGATGGAGAAGTGACAAGGAGGAGCAGTGCAAATCTCAGGAAATGATTTAAAACTTCTCTGGGATGAGGCACAGAATCCACAATTATAAACTTTAACATGCCGTCCTAAAATGCCAAAACAGTAAGATGAAAAACACACGTATACTCTTGGTATACTTCATTAAACCTGATGCATTTGTCCTCAATTTAAAAGTCAGGGAAAAAAAATGATGAAAATTAAAATAATTGGGTTATGTATCTCTTTATTAGTATGTCATACTTTATGGAATAGGGATTGGGTGGGAAAGAGGGTGGGAGTGAGGAAAAAAAATAATGTGAACAAAGAAAAAGGTGCTAGCTTAAGAGTTATTGAACTATAGTGTGTAAAATAATTCACATCATGCTTAATATATTTCTTCCATATATAGTTCCAGCAGCAGAAATGGTTCAAGCAATAAAAAGGACTGGCCAGTAAATTTTATGGCACGTCAGAGAATGTAATTATTATGATACCCGATTAAGCTGGGAAGGATATTTGCAGCATGATCCTAAACCTCTTTGTTCATTAAATATACTGAATTCTGTTAAACGGTACAGCCTTTACCACAAAGGACAAATTATTCTAAAAATAGGTGTGGACTGCTTCACAGATATAAGTGGATAAAATTTTGATAGCACAATTATAATGTAGACTTCAAGATTTAATTCGTTTGTTTGCAAACAAACCCCTACTGGGAATATAAACCAAAACCGAACCTGTAGCTTGTTTCCCCCCATCTTGACCAGATGATGAAAATAGAAAAGCAAGACCCTAATTTCATTATACATTAGGCAGCAAAGTCTTAAGCAGAAAAGTAATAGATATATTCAGTATTAAATATCTATTTAAATCTGTCTTCTTATCTTTCTATGGTGACCTCCAACTCACAAATGTTCTAAATTCAAAAGCCACCTATGTCCACTGTGTGAGAGGAACAACAGCTCCAAATGTAACAGTGTTCAATGATCAAATGCAGCAATTATCTTTACCTTTAAGGACAATAGCAAAGGGACCATATTTCTTCCAAAATACATGAAAATCAAGAGAAGGAAGACTGAAAAAAGCTGCTAAGAAGCACTTTGTGTATGAAACCACAGCATATTTTGAATATAATTAATCTGCTTCAGAACTGCATATGAATTACAACTCCTGATCCACTTTTGGAGGCTGCAATCTTGTGGAGTCTACCACTTTTCTAGGAATAAATCCCATTGAAACCAATGAGATTTATGAATGAGTAAGCATACATAAATCCACTCTTATTTTATTTTATCTTATTTTATTTTATGCTCCACCACAATCTAGATCTTTACTACTCTATAACTTTGGCAAATGGGATTTTAAAAGTTGGGTCCAGAGACTAGACCTACTGTAGCGCCTAGCTGGATCTATTTTTTTGTTGTTGTGTGCCTTCAAGTCACTTCTAACTTATGGCACCTCTATCACGGGGTTTTCTTGGCAAAATTTGTTCAGAGAAGACTTGCCATTGCCTTCCCCTCAGGCACAGAGCATGTGACTTGCCCAAGGTAAAACCCTCAAAACCACTGATCCAATGCCAGAAAAGGACCCAAGCCTAGGGACTGCCTATATAGTCTTTATCTAAGTATGACCATACTCTTAGTGATACTCACCTTCAAGTATTTATAAGATAAAGTTCCCATAAATAATTAAAATTTAGATTTTTTTTTTTTAGCTGCTGGATAAAAAAGCTGCTAATATATAAGCTAGGTAAGGTAAAAGTAAAGGTATTCCCCATTGACAAGATTGTCAAGTCATGTCCAACCATGGGGGGTGGTGCTCATAACCGTTCCTAAGCCAAAGAGCCAGCGTTGTCAGAGACTACTCTGTGATCATGTGGCCAGCATGATTGCACAGAACACTGTTTACCTTCCCAAGAAGTGGTACATATTTATCTACTTGCATTTGCATGCTTTCAAACTGCTAGGTTGGCAGAAACTGGGGCTAATGACAGGAGCTCACCCCATCATGCAGCACCCGGGGCTCAAACTGCCAACCTGCCAATCTTGCAATCAACAGTCAGCATCTTAATATATAAGCTATTAATATATAAGCTATTTTATGTTTATTCAGAAAGGTACTCCAGAAAGCAATTCTAGAGATCTTAAATGAATATTGGTTTCCTGTAATTTCTGGGAGCTGGACACTATCAACTAAGAAAGAATTGAAAATGGAAGGGAAAACAAACACCCAACTCTTTGTGCTTTTACAGGCTGCTCAGAGAAATCAAAGCAGAATGAATGTACTATCAGCAAATTCTGACACAACAAAAGGCTGCAGACAGCACCAAAATAAGTGGCTATAAAAATATTTATTATAAAAATATAGGAAATCAATTTTAACAGTTTTCAGTATAAACAAACTTACATGAGCCATTTCTGGGACAGAATTAAGCAAGGATCATAGAAATGTAAGTATTACATTTGTGCGCTCAGCAATAAAATACACTGTGAAAGAATCTCAAACTGCCCTTTTGAGACACATGGAATTTGGAAAATAAATGACTTTCAAAATTCAAGACTTTTTGTACTGGAGACTCAAAGCAAGGAGCCTTTTCATAACTAGAGGAGTACTGAAAAAAAACAGCTTTTTTCCCCCAAGACAGAACCAGAGAGGACGCCCACCCATTTCAAAATCAGATGGGAGTTATATCTCATCTTCAGAGGGGCAGCATGAATCAATCGGGGTGGGGGTCCTTTGGATGTTTTAATCCAAATGAGATCCACATTTTAATGGAGATTATATTTTATTAAGTTTTAACACAAACAATCTAATTTACAATCAAAATAATACACAATGAAAGATAAATAACTGGAGAGGGAGAAGAAGGAGAGAAAAAGAAAGGGGAAAGATGAAGAAAAAGAAGAAAAGAAAGCAAAAGAAAAGAGAAATAAAAACGAGAGAAAAGAATACAATTAATACAGTAGGACTCTGATCACAGAAATCCTGACTATAACGAAAAGAAAAATTGGGTGTATGTGTGTGTGGATATTATTCTACCATTATAGGTCCAACTAAATAATCTTACTAAAATAACTAATAACCATGGCCACAGATTACATTGTTACATTTCTTATTGTTCAAAAAGTCCATAAACAATTTTCAATATGTCGCAAAATAAAATAAAATAAAATAAAATCTTAAATTGACTTATCTTTTAGAACCCACATTAGTTTGGCCATTTGGGCTAATTAGGCAACCTTAACAATCCATTCTTCATTGGTAATGCTTCAGTTTGTTTCCAAGTTTAAGCAAACAATATTCTTACTGTTGTTATCATATACTGAGTAAGTTATCCATTTTTACTCTCCAGTTCTTTCTTCATAATGCTTAACAAAAACATTGCTGGTAACATTACAAAATCTGGCTTTAACGTCTTCTACCTTAACATATAAAATTTAACCAGTAATTTTTCACCTTCTTACAAGTCCACCACATATGAAAAAGGAACCCTCATGTTGACATCCCCAAAATTGATCTGGGGCAGAGTCAATCTTAATACACAGAAGGACTGAGTTTCAAATATAGCACTATTGGCTGTGCATCTGGTATGACATCAAAACCTAGAGAAGGAAAACCAGCAATATAGATTTAATATATCAGATGACAAAAAGATGTTCATATAAATCCAACACAAAAGAGAAGCAAATATGAAAGGAATGTACCTTAAACCAGTCACATAACCCCAAGACATAACCATAAATATCATTAGCATAAACCTACCATTATATTTATATTTCAGAATATAATCACTCCATTCAAATTAATCAGTGATTATTGAGACTAAAGAATAAAGAAATTCAGTTCATAACTTAAAACATCAGCAAATGTTCCTGACAGGATCAAAGCTGACTTAAATGCCCTTAAATTCTCTTCTTGTCTTTTATATAACATTGGCCTATCATTATCTCAGCTTCTTTCTTTAAGGAATGCACCTCTTCTAGCTCTTCCAAATTTGAAAATAAAATTCATCTGATTCTACAGCCAGTTATTCTATTTATTAATTTAGCATCAATATAAAACATCTTCTTAAATTAATGTATTTTAAATCTAAATAATAATAAACATAATGTAAATTAATTCATAATCTTTACCAAATTTTCATGGTAATGTACAGAATTTTTAAAAACAACAAATAAAAATAGCATATAAAAAACCCACAGTAAGGTCAAAAGCCCTCACTATATTTGGTATTAAACTAATCCATTTTTTCTCAAATAATTAAGATTTGAATAGGTAATTAAATACACATCAAGATTTACAGCTATCATATTGCATAGGAAAGCCTATTGTGGCACCACAATAGAATGGGCCATCCCTGGTTGCTACCAGATATAACTATAATGTAGATGTTTGCATTGTACTAACAATGTCTTCAGCCTTGCTATCTTCTATATTGCTTTCTTGAAAATATACAATAGACCCTCGGTATCCTACCATTGGAGCAACCACATATTAAAATGAAGAAACATTTGATTTTTTTTAAAAAAACTTGCAATGGCCAGGCTGAGCAGCAGTCCCAGGGCAATAGTGGAGGCTACTACCACAAGACCCAACCAAGGCAATGTTTTCCTCCCCATGGAAGTCAATCCCAGTACTAAGAGGACTGAATTTAAACCTCTTCCTCACTCTTTCCTCCTTCACATCACAAAGGCACTGCCAAAACTTAAACCCCTGCATCACTCTCTTTCCCACTTTCTCACAAGGAATCCGCTCCCAGAATTTGAACTCCTGCCCTACTGTTTCGCCCTTTCTCAAAAAGAAGCCTCTGCTAAGAGTTTAAGCCCCCTTTCTACCGATATACTTCCTTGCTCCACTCCTTCTGCTGCCCTTCCCTGAGTTGGAATAGTGGCAAAAGGGTTTAAAATCTGGCAGAGGCTTTCTGATGGGAAGGTGGGAATGCCTTCCTGGTTCCTAGATCTTGTAAACCAGATAATTTTAAATGTTAAATACTGACTTGAGCACCTGTGATTTTTGGTACCCATGGGAGGTTCTGCAATCAAACTCCTGCAGATACTGATGGACCACTGCATAGTTATTGCTATGACTGGGGCACTGGGGAAGTCTGAATAATTCCCATTGGAAAGATCTATTATTTTTATTTATAGTGCATCATCCATCCTTCATAGATATAGCTGCTGAAGGATACAGCAGCAACACCAGGGAGAGATTAGTGAAACCTGACTGAGATTGGATTCAAACTTTGACTCTCATATTGTCCCCTCACTTAGGCACTGTCAATTTCTTCCCTCTCTTCTTGATTTGAGATTTGTCTTGCAAATCAGAAGTTTCAGCTTTATTTTTCCATAGACAAGGGAGAAATTGGGACACAGAGATAATGTGGGACTTCAAGAGCCCAAAATTTATCCACATAGTTGTCCCATTACCTGAACCCAACAGCTGTACTTTTGCCTGAACAAAGAAGAGCATAGGGCATGCCTCTTCAGTATCCAGTCCAACTGCACTCTGCTAACATTTCAAAATACAAGCCATGTATATTGGAAATGGATCACGGGGAAATTACTTCCACATCATTACCAAAGTATGCAAATTGGTCCTAAATTACTTTTTCTGAACCCAGAAGTCTGAGGTAACCAGGTTTGATAGGTTTTGTACCCATAGCCTAAAAAGAAATAAAAGATGGGAGCCCAACCTATCCATTCCTATTTCTGACTTTCAGGTTCAGAGGTTTAGGAAGTTACTGATTTTTAACTTTAACTTCAATATATCTAATACAAAATATTAACATAAATGCAATGAACCAATGAGAATTATATTGGATATAAAGAAATTTCAGATTCATCTGTTTAGAATCACAAAAATATACTTAAATATCTAATATACAGTAGCAGTGCCATAGAAAAAGAGGTACATTAGTTCACATCTGTGCAAATATTAATAGATTGAAAACACTGTTATATGAGGTATCAAAGATATAATAGATAAGGGATGCATCCACCACACAAATGATTGTATTAGATATGTTAAAAGACATGTAAGAAGGGAAAAGAAGATGCTACTACTGTGTCATCTGTGGGATGTATATTATTAGTACAAACGTGGAGAATACTTCATTTACCACCTGTTGGGTTATGGGAGAGGAAAATTTAAAACATGATGCTTATAAATAAAACCATTGCCTATAAATATCTGTGGGGAGTACAGGAGTAATTCAACAGCATAAAACAGAACTAGTTCATTTATCCAATACTGAGATTCATACATATAGCAGGAAAGCTAGCAACAATTTTGATGTTTTAAAATGTTATACTCTAGATTAATTTGATTTGTCTTTTCTAGTCGATATGATTTCAGCCAATATCTATGATCTAGGAAAGAAGAAAATAGAGAAGAAAAGCAACTTTTAAAAATAGCTACCACAAACAGAAATAGAAATAAAAACTGAAGGTAGAGAGATTTTAAAATGAATGACGAAAGAACTATGACAAGATGAATAGACGAGGGAGGGGGGAAATTAAGAGCAAGAAGAGGATGGGAAATGAAAAGGAGACAAGAGTTCAACCCCCAATTTTTACCCAATATGCACCTCTGAGCTGTGTATTGTGCATATTGTTGGTCTAAGTAGACTAATTGCCTACTTAATTGTCCAAAGCTTTAATATCCCCAAGTAGGATATTGAGAAAAATGAAAGACATTTTCCAGTCTCTTAACACACTGAAAAAATGTTTTCTTCTGTGGTCTTTAAGAGGAAAGTTTTATAATATTAAAACATATTAAAAGAAATATTAAAACAAAAAAATCTTAAAAGATTGCCACATTATGAACACATGACAAATGCTAGACAAAGAAATATAAATGAACTTTTTAATTTGTAAGAAGCATGACCATGCTAGTTTCCTGGAGCAAAAACAACAACACATGTTATAGCATGTTAACAACTAACCAATTTATTACAGCCTAAACTACTGTGGACTAGAGTCCACTTCATCTGACATGTGGAATGACATTTAATTGCACCTTTTTTTTCCTTGTAAATTGAAAGTTAACTCTCCCTTCCCACCAACTTTATTTTACATTAATTTCATTTGCATAACCCTATAATTGGTGTACTAATGATCATTCTCAAATATGAGCTGATTGCTCCCATTTAAAAATAAGTTTAATATGAACACCAAGAACATATGAAAGGTTTTTGCATGACTTATACAGAAAGAGCTGGTGAAATAACCATATATATGGATGGATGGCAAGCTAGGAACACATTTTTGACCATCCGCTGATTATGAGAAGAGAAGACAAAACTGTTAACACCAACTGGAAAAACAGGCCAGAAAATTGCACAGTTCTGGAATCTCTCTCTGTAGGATCAAACTATTCCCCTTTGCAGCCATTCTATTTCTGTGTTGTATACTCTCCTCAGCAGCTACATCTACGAAGGACAGATGATATACACTGTAGGTGAAGATAATAGACATCCCTATTGGGAATTAATAAAGGGTGACCCCAATGCCTTCTAGATCATGACATCATAACTAACTATAGATTTTCCAGAAAGCAAAACAGCAATTGACAAGGTGAGGACAGTCTGTTAGCAAAACGCGAACACTTACAATCAACATTTTTCAATGTCTTTCAAAGCTGAGCAGACTGAACTTTAAACTCTTCATGAAACCTGTTTTTACATGAGGGTTTTATAAGAATGTGGACAGAATTTTTCATAGAGATACATAAACATTCATTCACTAGATCAGGCCAACAAGATGAGGAATCAATTGAAGATGAGCTAGTAAGTGCAAAGGAAATGAATCTGGTTCCATTCATGTAGACAGAGTGCCCCCTAGCCCTCAATAGAAAAAGTGTACATATAATATCGATCAACCTTAAAATGCTTTTATTTCATTTTTCAGACCTGGCTGAAAAGTATTGGTTTTGTTACAAAAGACCTACAAAGGATGGGTATTCTGAAAACAGCTGTCTTCTCTTTTGTTGTTCTTCTAGATTCTCACTACAGGATGTGGGCATTAGCAAGTGATTAAAATTTTCAATCAGGAAAAGCATTACTTTGAAGAAGTTTTAGTATCAAAATATACCTGTGAATCAAGTGCATTAATAGAACACTACCATTCAAAATATTTGAATTTCTGATCTTTCTCTATCAATCATGCACAAAAAGGGGCTTAAATGTTTTCATTTATAAATTGTATTTTAATTATTGATAATTTTCTGTAACTTTTTGCTGCATGAGGAAAGAGACTTTGTAGTAACAGTTAGATCTCAGATTGAAAAATCAGTGTCGCTGAATGTCTAAACCTGAAGCACTGATTATGGTCACTGTAGACACAGTTTCCACTTTCAATGAAACCAATTTGAATCTTCTTGTGCTGTGTGTTATCAGCTCGAGAGTAAACAGAAAGGCCTTTTTGTTATTGTTCTGTGCCTTCAAGCCGTTTCTCATTTATTTAGATTTGTTCAGATTTATTCAGAGGGAGTTTGCCACTGCCTTCTTCTGCAGTTTAGAAAGTATTTTTTGGCCAAGGTCACCAGAGATTTTCCATGGCTGATCAAGGATTCGACCCCAGGTTACTGAGAGTCCAATACTCTTATGAGTACACTACACTGACTCCCATCTTTTTGTTCTAACTATTGCTGAATTTGTTTTAAGGAAATCTAGCCCTTTACAAATCCCAGAATTCTATAGGATGGAGCCATGGCAGATAAAGTGGGTGTCTGCATTAACTCTGCAGTGTGGCAGTAGCCTAGGTTTCTTGAATGACAGAATTTCTGCCTAGCAAAGGGAAGTGTGGCAGGAAAACAGAAGAAGATACTCTCCAATTATGATCTTGAAGTAAAGCAAAAACAAGGAGCTCACTATATAGTTACTCCACTCACTTCTGTTCAGTGTGTGCAATTTTAAATTGAGTAACGTGCAATTGTTAGGTAAGCCATGTTCCAGAGACCTTATGAGAACCGACCCATGGATACTGCAACTGTCTTAAAATTGCTTTTTTATCCCACCTACATTATGACAGCTTTCTTCTGCAATTGATCAATCACCTGAGCATTTTGAAGGGAAAAAGAACATCAGAGAAAGTTGCCTACTTTTAGCCAACTGAGGGTTAATTGACTAACACAGAACTGGCTGCAAAATAATAATAATAAAAATTAAAAATGTGAAATTGCAAAAAACCCAGTAGAAAAATTCAAGATGATACCAAGAGAATACACAGACAAGGCTTTTTAATCACTTTTGACTGGTTTGCCAACAGCAATGTTTCTATAGAGACTGGACCTGGTCTTGGTTCATTATGTCCTAGGAAATGCTAAATTTGACTGTTGCAAATAACTTTACTGGCTGCCTATTCTAGATGAAAGAAGCTTTGTTTATTATTTACATTCTGTTCTTCTATTATAATAAAAATCAAAGTTTCCTGAAAAATTGCTTTCTCAGCTGAATACTGCTATTGTTTCATTGTATTTTTCTATAAGCCACTGAAGAGAAGTGTATGGAAAAGTGGGCTATAAACAGAAAACCTGTAAGAGAACTAGCCAAGAAATAGGATATGAATGTATTGGCTATAGTACAAACTTGAACATGGTGCATAACCCCATGTATCCATAAGAAATACAATGGGGAAAAAGGGAAGGATAAAACTACAAACACTTCTGAAGCCCAGGATATATTCATTTTTTTCTCAGAATCACAAGACACTCATATTGCTGCTTAATTTTTTTTAAATAAAACAGTCATCTTATTTTGCCTAAATATTTAAGCTGTGTGCTTATAAAGAGAACACAACATAACAAACAAATTATTAGAAGACAAAATTTGTTCCATGTTTTCTAATATAATTACATCTATTAAAACTAAGAAGACAACAATATTAATTTTTTCAACGCAAAAAAGACACAGGATCCAATAAAATGAACCTGTGCTGCCATACTTTAAAAGTTTCAACTATGAGAAGTGTGAGGTATTAAATTACCCAAGTATTAAATTGGGTAAATTAGACAAAAATTCATTTGGAATTGAAGGAAGTGACATAGATTGACTTCTTTCTCCCACTTTTATATTACAGAGTTGGATAATTTACCAGAGTTGTGGGCTTCACTGGATCCTCACAGAATCCATGAGAAAGTCATTTTATCAAATTTGTTTCCTTTCAAAAAATTGTAATAATACACAAAAAAATCAGTGTCTGCCACCCAATTTTATCTATAGCAGTGGTTCTATAGAGAAGTAACACTACAGAGAAATAATTCTGTGATGCAATAATGAAGCAAAAGGAAGTCAGGCAAGCAGCACAAAGAAACAAGAACAGTAAGAATGGCATTTTGTTGTTTGAACATCAGAGGTGCAGTGGCAATTTTAAGGTCTCTGGTCCTACTGGAGCAGCTTTTGGGATTCCTGAGAGTGGGGTCGTGTACTTGGAATGGGATTGCCCTTATTCTTCTGATACACTAACAGTTAGCAAGCACTGTAACCCCAAGTCTACATACAACAGGGTACCCCATTTCTTGTTCACCCTTGAGATCTCAATGCCTTAAATATTTATTCTTTTGGCAGAAATATAGTTCTATGGAGAATATGAAGAAACAGGATGGTTCCCATTTGGAAAAGGGATCAGAAAAGGCTGTATTGACCTTATCTATTCAACTTTTATGCAGAAAAGATCATGTGCAGAGCAGGTCTAGACATGGAGGAAGAGGAGTAAAAATTGGAGGAAGAAATATCAACAATCTAAGATATGTAGACAACACCATACTACTAGCAGAAAACATCAAATGCTTGAAATAATTACTAAAGAAAGTCAGGGAGGAAAGTGCTAAGGCAGGCTTGCTACTGAACATAAAGAAAACAAAAACAGTGACCACAGAGGAGTTACAGGTATTCAGTATAGATGAGGAAGAAACTGACATAGTTAAAGGATTTCCTATAACTTGGAACAATCATTAATCAGAATGGGGACTACAGTCAAGGAATGAGAAGAAGAGTAGGATTGAAAAGGGCAGCTATGAAAGAACTAAAATCTTAAGAGTGCAAAGATATCAAACTGAGTATTAACATTGGGACTGCCCGAGCCAGAGTATTTCCCAACACCATATGCAGAAGTGAGAGCTGGACAGTGAAGAAAGTGGATAAAGAAAATCAACTCATTTGATATGTGGTGCTGGAGACCAATGCTAAGTACCACGGATAGTCAAAAAAGACAAACAAGTTTGAACTCTTCCTGGAAGTCAAGATGACAAAATTGCAGTTGTCATACTTTGGCCACATCAGGAGAAGAGAGGACTCCTAGAAAAGACAATAATGCTAGGAAAGATGGAGAGCAGCAAAAAGATAAGACCACATGCCAAATGGATACACTCAGTCAAGGAGGCCAAGCCCTGAGCCTGGAGGACCTCAGCAGAGTAATTAAGGACAGGTGGGCTTGGAGGTGGGCCATGAGTTGAGGTCAACATAAACAGTTAACAACAGTTCTACATTATTACACTGGATCTTTGTTACAGGCAGGGGATCCGTTCCGCCGAACCCCCCCCCCCAGCGGAATACCACAGAACCTCAAGTCCTGTTTATTTTAATGGAGACACGCTGTCTGTGTGGCTTTGAGTCTGCATATAGTGAGTCTATGTATGGTGTGGGCTGTATAAGATATATTTGAAGAAATCGAAGGCACCAGATCTTAAATTTGTTTCTCAAGAAAAATCTGTTCTTGCTAGAACCTTAACATTCAATGAAAAGTATCAGAAGACAGAAATCTTGAGTTATGGACAGAGAGATAAGTTAACTGATACAGATTTTAAAGTTTTGAAGGTCACATGAATAAACGTGTATTTTATATTTAAGATCAGAATATAATGTGAGAATATTAAATTGTTTTAAAAACTTTTTTGTTAACCTTTTTAAATGTTGTTCTGGAAGCCACCTTGGGTCCTGTCCTTGGGAGAAAGGTGCCCTATAATATAAATAAATAAATAAATAAATAAATAAATAAATAAGATCCATTGCTAAATGATACACTAGTTTTCAAATCAAATGAAACCAGTTAAAACTGGACCCTTTCTTTTCATCCATTTAATATGTAACAAACATGAATTAAAATTAAGTTCTAAGAAATGCTCACAACAGTAGTAGTGGCTAATGTTTTGAAGTAAAAATGGTTGGCAAAGGGACTTTTTTGCTACAGTAACGTTTGTTGCTTAGATACAATGAGATCAGATGAGGGAGAGTCATTCAAAAATGTTTAAATTTGACACTGAATTGTGGACCTGATAAAACAGTATCCTCAGAACAGAGACCTCACAAAATTGGAACATTCGATAAAGGGAAGTGAAGGGGGAAAAAAACTCTTTTGGGATCTTCCATGAGTTAATTTATCTTAAGATCCAAGCCACTGTGTTTAAGCCAATTTATAAAACAGGCAAGTTAGCTATGCCCTTCTAGCTCATAATACATTTGCCAAAATCACACTGTACTGAACATGTCCCTTGCCCTACAAACTGCATATACATACAATCACAAGTACCATTCCAATATCATTTTCCACTCAGTTATCTGAACAACTTTTCAGAAACATTACATTCTTAGTAAACATACCTAATAAAAATGTAAGGTTACTTTCACATATAATTTTTCCACTGGCAAAGTATTCCATTTTTGAATGAGTTTTAAAATATAATTTGCATCCTTGCAATGCAACACAGTTCACCAATTCCCACATGATGTGGTGGGAGTAAACAAGGCAGGCTGAAGTAACAACCAAGTCACTTTTCCAGGAGACTTGAAGTAATGGAGAATCTTTGCAGTTGAACACATCACTGTTTCGGAGCTACATGAGAAAAAGAGAGAAACATTTCAGGTCCATGTGACTTATTTTTGAATAAGTACAACAATATACCTAATACTTGAGTTCCTTCATAGTTGCGGGAAACAATGCAACACGTATGGCTTGTAAAAATAACTAGCTAAGTCAAGAAACAAAACATAGGGTGAATTCTATCTGTCTTTTATCATTTAATATTTTACCAGAGATTTTACCATTCCACACATCTGATGAAGTATAAAATTGTGATAAAAATGTCATATTTTTTTTTTGGCAGGACACGTAAGTGGCTTTCCTTGAGGCACCATGTAAAATGTAACTTACCACTTGTCCCTATTAATCTAGTGACAGCAATATAATCTATCACTGACACATGAATTAAAATTAATAAATATATTGTAAGATTTGTAAGAGCTGAGGTTTATGCTTCAGATTTCTAGCACCAAGTATCTATCATGCATTTTAGTCTTCTCTGAACATTACTAGAAGCTGAACAATTAAAGCTTATTAATTTACTTAACAACTTCTTCACAACCATGTGATCAATATGTTCTTGAAGTTGCCTTATTTTATATAAACTAAAATCTTAGAATTTAGTGAAAACTCTTCCTTGCAACGAAACATTTACTAAACCAATTATAAGAATATTATTAGTTATAACCAACATTTTTAAAAACAAAGAATACATAGCATTTCAAAGGAAGTCTCCATAAAGCACTGATCAGACCCATCTGTTTAATCTTTATTCTATTTTTCTTTGGAACAACCACTCCCAAAGCCAAGAGGGTCCACTTAGTGACAATTAGAATATTACCATGGCTTCTTGATACCAGTTTGCCATCAGGGGTAAAAAAGTTTTTTGTCTCAAACTTACATTGGCTGGAACAAAAAAGCACCCCAAGGACAAAATGCATTGCCCCTGCTGTTTTTATCAGGTTAAAAAGCTATACATCGGAAGAGGCTGAAACATGGGGCAACGAATAGAATGAACTAAGGCAGTTATGAATGTTAATGTAGACTTACACATTCATGACTGGTTTGTAGTCATGACCCCTGTGTATTTACTAGCTTAGGGAAATGTAGGGATCATGGATGTCTGCCAATGCCAATTTAGCAGACAGCAGCCACTGCAAGCAACAGGGATGTGTTCTCCAGCTGACCGGGAAGCAGCTGACTGACATTCCTACCTCCTCTCATGCAAGCCATCTCCAACATGAGGGATAACTGCAACATGAACCCTGCTTCTGGCTGTTGCACTGGATACCATCCAAAGAAACGTGTTGGAATGTCAGTCAGTTGCTTACCAATAGATGGAGAGCAGGCACCTGATGCTTGCAGTGGCTGCTGCTCAGCAAGTGAAGACTGGATGAGGGGGGGTCATACCAGGAGACACTACACAGTTATACCTTAGTGAATTCTGGCCAATACTGTTAAATCTTCATGTGACAATATCACAGAACTCTGTAGTCAAAATTCCATATAGATTCTCCAACAAAATATGTGTCTGAACGGCTAAGATGTCCCATCCTGATGCATCAAGGAAAATGGAGCAGAGGGGACAGTAGGGGAAATGCAGCACAGACTAAGTAAAGAAGTAGTACAGAAATACCTGGTAAACTAAATGAATTTAAGTCTCCAGGACCAGATGAACTACATCCAAGAATATTAAAAGAACTGGCAAATATAATCTCAGAGCCACTGGCAATAACCTTTGAGAACTCCTGGAGAACAGGAGAAGTCTCAGCAGACTGGAGGAGGGCAAACATTGTCCCCATATTCAAAAAGGGGGAAAAAGAAGAGCCCAACAACTATCGCCCAGTTAGTCTGACATCAATACTGGGAAAGATTCTAGAACAGTTCATTAAACAGAGAGTCTGTGAACATTTAAAGGGAATGCCATAATCACTAAAAGTCAACATGGGTTTCTCAAAAACAAGTCATGCCAGACTAATCTGATCTCTTTTTTTGATAAAATTACCAACTTGATAGATGAAGGGAATGCAGTAGACACAGCATATCTTGGCTTCAGTAAGGCTTTTGACAAGGTCTCCCATGATATTCTTGCAAACAA
>JAIPUX010001232.1:50686076-50699296 GCA_020142125.1 Phrynosoma platyrhinos | reverse complement strand
CGTCTTATACGCCCAGTCGTCTTATACGCCGGAAAATACGGTACTCCATGTGCACACAGCACATGATGAGAAGAGTATACAAGCCACAAGTACATACATGTAGCATACGTCTCACTGAGCTATTCTGTAATTCTTGCCAGACTACACAAAGCTCACTGAGGTTGATGTCATGGGCTTTGTAAACATACAGCTTGAAAGAACAGGGAGATACATATGAAGACGTTTGACTTTATGGAAATGATTTTTTAATGTTCTTCAAGGAGAGCAACCTTGCTATTCATAAACTGGACCTGCTAAGGCACTATGCTCAAGCAACTGTGCCAGTACAAACAGCAGCAAGAGGAGAAAGGCCTTCATAGGATGACACAAACATTATCTGTCTTCCTTTGCCACCACAGTATGACCCTATAAAAATGCAACTGCTAGCACAATAGACTGTTACACAAGAACAATGCATCAACAGAATTCTGTCTAGAGTTTCTATAATCTGCCCTGGATTTTCAGGACAAGATACAGCCTAAATAAATATTTAAGAATATGACCTTGCTGTCTTCTGCTATACTAAAATACCCCTAATTAGAGAAATATTTGTATTTAAAATGGATTTTTCCTGAAATTAATATACAGTACTGCTTCAGAGCTAGAGCTTGTCAATTGTGGGTGAGAAGTTCTAAAAGAAATTTTCATAAATTAAATATATATCTTCTAGGAGGTGCTTACACAAAGGTCAGAACTAAAGAACATAAATAACAGAATAATGTCCTGACATTGAAACAGCAACTATGACAAAATTTATAGTGAAAGCAGTGTGGGTTCTCACTTATAATTTGCTCTACAGCTGATACATTTAGGATCTGGTGATTACATATATTCTACTTCAATACTCCTAGGTGTCTATGCCACAAGCAGTAGTGAATTTTTATATCAGGAAAAGCTGACATTTAAGAAATTCAAAAGGCTTGAGGGAACTCTGATTGGAAATTCATTATGTATGGGAATTTATTGAAGAAGAGAGAGGGCTGGTTCAGTAATAGTGGAAAAGAACGTAAATATAATCTGGTTGAGTAAACCAGAAAAGGGCCAATATATGTAAGGACAGAAAACATGTCTTAAGTAAAAAAGCACTTTAAAAATATGAGTGCTAAAAGAAAGGATTTGGAAAATACTAGTGTACTGCATTAAAACTACACGAAATTGTAAATACATAGTTTGAGAAAGTAAGTCAAACAGACCAAGAGAAAGGCTGTTGTTTCAATATAGTAAAGATACAAAAGCTGTTCAGTAAGATTTGGGTATCACTCATTCGCATTCTACAAAAATGTAACTGTGTGAACATGTTCCTTCTTGAGAGTACCAGTTTAATGCTGTACATAAAGAAGTCCCAACTTGAATTATCTGTTCACCTATAAAGTAATCTGGAAGGCTATGAACCAGGAGCTGTAGGCTATAGTTCAGAGGAAGGAACTGTCAACCCACATAAGTATTCCTTGCCTAAGAAAACCCTGTGAAAATCATGGGGCCACCATAAGTCAACAGGTGACCTGAAGGTGTGCACACACAGACATGCAAAGAAGTCACTCTCTCTCAGCATATCTGCTGTAACAGAGTTCTTGGGATGATAAAAATAGGATCAACTCTAAACAATTTATAACAGAAAACAGACAAAAATATCATCCCAATTTCGAATACACAGCAGATCAATTAAATGCAAACATAGGAATACAAATGTTGCTTTAAAAAGACCCAGAACTATTTTAAAGTATTCATGCTTCCTTGAAGTATTCTCAAAAAGCACTGTTAGCATTTGAAACGAAAAATGCTTCTTTGAAAAGTCAACATGGTCTTTCCAAATCATGAACACCATAGTACCCTGGATTCTGATACATATGCCTAGGAGGTATTGGAAACAAAATGGCAGAATGGAGACTTTCCAAACGTCTCCTGTATGTTTTCATTAAACTATTAACAACCAAGGGTTATACTCTAGCACTGTTACGATTGATTCATTTGGTGAGCGTTTTTAAGTCCTCATTCTATCATTTCTGTTATGAAAAAGTCAAACCTCACGCCTAACCAAGGAAGAAAAGTGGTTTGAATTGTATTACAAAGCCATCAAGTGGCAGAAGAAAAGACCATTAGAGCAGAAATAAATTTACTTTGTGTTTTTTTTTAAAGTTTTCTACTACTCCTTGAAGGGAAAGATTATGTTTACACTTACTTCTTCTTCATCTGGCTCTGGCTCTTCTGTTTCTACTGTGGACATGTTTGTGATTGGCTTGTTCCAGGCTAACTTCAAGTCCTGACCTTTGAATCTAGCTCCATGGATAGCAGCCTAAAGGGAACAATGTTTTCTATGAACACTCCTTTACAAAGAAAATTTCTTCAGTAATTAACACCCCAAAGAGAACAAATACCAGGGCTATAGAGTAACCATAAAAGCACCTCTTCATGCCAAGCTGAGATTTAAGGAACTATCCTTTCTCTGAAGAGGCCAGCCACAGATGCTGGTGAAACGTCAGAAAGGAACTCTTCTAGAACATGGCCACACAGCCCAAAAAACCCACAAAAACTAACTATCCTTTTTATTTTATTTTGTCTAAGCCACATTTTGGACATATGTTCTTGGAAATGCAATTCACCATGTCACATGGCAAGCTGCTTTTGAAATTTAAGTACAAACTCTGAAAAGAAATTTGTAATGCAGCATGGATTCCCAAACAAAAGCAAAAAATATTTAAAATGCCAATGCCAAAGTCTCTGTAAACTCAATAATGGTTTCTGCAGTTTTCAATGGAGGCACAAGACAGCTCTTTGCAACTAGACTAGAATGTAAGACAGGCTTATTACCATATCCCCTACTTTTCAGCCCTTATCTCTTTTACCAGCATGCTTGAGATCTGCTTTCTATGTACTCTATGCTTCTCACTCAACCAAGGATTTACTCTTCCTTGACTTGGTTTCATCCTTTTTCACTTGTTGCTGAATACTCTTGACACTGCACCTCTGAATATTTGTGGACTGCTCCTTCCTTCATTATTTTTAAAACTCAGTTGAACACTTTCTTATATTAGCTTTTAGAATTTTAGTTTAATACCGACTTATAGTCTTGTATATAATCTTGTATATTTGTCAGTTTGATTTATATTATTTTTTGTATTTTACCTGAATAATTTGTTTTATATTGTACCGTAGTTTTCATAGAATCATAGAATCATAGAGTTGGAAGAGACCACAAGGGCCATGCAGGAACTCCCAATCAAAGCATCCCTGACAGATGGCCATCCAGCCTCTGCTTAAAGACCTCCAAGGAAGGAGACCCCACTACTCTCCGAGGGAGTGTGTTCCACTGTCGAACTGCCCTTACTATCAGGAAGTTCCTCCTATATTTGATATTTGATATTTTTATTATTCCTTTCTTCCTTCCCTCTGCGTGTGTATGTGTTTATAACACACATACATATATTTTAGATTATACGTCTTTGGCAGGACCCACAGTTTTTGCTTGTTTTATTTGTAAAGTGCCATGTACATCAATGGCACTATATAAACAAACAACAATAATACTACAGATTAAAGTGCCATGTACATCGATGGTGCTATATAAACAAACAACAATAATATCACATATTAAAATTTCAAAGTTTATTTATACAATGTTTTTAAAACAATGCCTCTGAGGTCTTTAAACTGAGGCTGGGTGGCCATCTGTCAGGGATGCTTTGATTTTGAGTGCCTGAATGGCAGGGGGCTGGACTGGATGGCCCTTGTGGTCTCTTCCAACTCTATGATTTTATGAACAAGAGTGAAAACAAATGATTTTCTAAGTCCTGAATTATTTCAAGAAGAAGACAACACATGATACAGAGCAACCAAGTGTTACTGAACAATCTGATTGTTATATTGCTTTTGAAATAGTGATAATTTTTAATCTTCACAGGCAGGGACTTCCCAAAACAAAATGAGTCAACGTAAAATAAAAATAATTTTTTAAAATAGTGAATATAACTTATTATGCTGTAAAGGATTCCATTTCTGCAAAGATCTGGTAATTGAAATGTTAAAAAAAGAAAAAAAGAATTAACCTATGGGATGTTCATGGCTTCTTAAGTACCACATGCATTAAATGGCTGCTTTGGAAATAGTATGTTCAAATTAAAGTAACATGAACTAGCATAAATCAGCGTTAGCAACATTCCAAAATAACTGCCACAGTCACAAAAGATTTATAGTACAATCTGAATGTACAGTATAATGTGAAATGTGGAAACAATTACATGTTCAATGACATCTGAACATGAATTGTGTGATATTAAAGTCCCCAGGTATAAATTTTAAATCTGTACATATAAATTTATGATAAATTTTAAAAGCTTCCACGCCTATTAAAATGCAGCTCAGGAGAGGTTTTTTGGTTCATGGTCTCATCACAATGTCACAAACTGGCATTTTTAAGAATACTTATATGTGACATTTGAGTTCAGAAACAACTTGTAATCTTTGAAAGAAATTACTGCAAACATAAAAATGCAACATTTTATGGCTAGGGAATCCTCCTCTCCGAAGCACAAATGTACATGACCATAAAACTTAAACCTTTTTCATTCAAGGTGGTAAAATATTAGCTGCCATTCTTTCAAAGAAGGCTTTTATGAAGCTGTAACTTCTTTGGTGATGAATATTTACTGCCAATTATTATTTATAATATATTTGATTTACTAACAAGTAGAAACATAATGTGCAGATTTATGCATATGAACCTTTTTTTGATGTTTTCAAATCTGTCAGGCTGCTATGTTTTTATTTGAGAAAGTGCTCGTATCTACTATACCAAACATATACCTCTTCAGAGAAAAGTGAACAGATGCTTATTATATGTGATATGAACAAATGAACCTTTTTCAAACTCTCATACTTGAGTTTCATTTTTGTTGTCTGAACTAAATATATTTGTCACAGATACAAAACCTTTTCACTATTAAATAGTTAAATGCTATTAAATGTACAATTCATCAGATTCTAATTTTAGGATCCTAATATTCACAAACAGGACCACCATGTCACAAGGAATCTAACTTTCAGTTCTTTCTTTCAGTACTTTCATAATCCACACTTTCTCTTGATTGTTTTTCTCTAATCAAAACTAAGTTAAAGAAAAGTCCAGTATTCTAAAATCTAATAATAAACAAGCAGAAACCAGTGCTTCCCAATATTGATGCTTCCACAAACAGCTAAGTAAACGCTCCAAGTTACATCCCAATACACTTTTAGGGCAGATGTATTCAGCACTCAACACCACCACCATGCTGCATAGGCTGTGATACTAAGAGAGAAAGTCATTTCTCCCCTGTTCTCTTATTTTGCTTTCAGAATTTAATTATATAAACTAAGATAGAGCGAAACCTTTATGTTAATACAAAACAGAAATACCACCACATAAAAATTACTTGGAACACGGAAGCTCTATAGAATTGTTAAATTTCACCATGCCTTCTAACATTAAAGCATGTTTTCTTAAAAAAAAGAAGATAGACTTACTGCTTCAGCTTCTGCTCTTGTCTTGAAAGTGATTACTGCGTGGAGAGATGAGTCATCTATTTGGCAGTCTTCAATTTCACCATATTGCTTTTTAAAAAGAAGAAAAAAGTGAATTAGTTGAAATATTTCTTCTTCATGCAAATGCTCAATTTATAACACACAAAGACCGTTAGCACAGTTGGATTGCCAATGTGACTTAGCAAAAACCGTCCAACAACCTTTTTAAAATGAGCCTAAGGGAAACTGAAAAGTACCACAAAACATAAATAACTGAAGGGAAAATATTCAGTTTTTAAAGGCCACAGAAGCCACTCTGATTATCAAACTTACAGCATTTCAAACAACAACCTAATAATTTCCTTTATTAGCCATGCCTGACGTTTGCCTTAATATTCGTCAAGTGAATATGTGAAAATGCCTTTAATAAGAATTATGTGGCAATAAAACTCTATGTAAGAAAATCTAGCCATCATGCATTTTAAAACTCTAGTTCAATTCCCAGCTTGGCCATAAAATCCACTGTGACCTTGGGCAAGTCACACTCTCTCAGCCACAGATGGTAATGGCAAACCCTCTCTGAACAAATCTTGCCAAGAAAACCCTATGAAAGGTTCGCCTTAGGGTTGCCATAAGTTGGAAATGACTTCAAGGCACACAACAACAATAACAACAGCCAATGGCTTTCTAATTTATTTTGTGTGCAGGTAATGATGGTGTACACAATTTGCCTTAAATTAAACCTCATTATGTGAGAAGTGGCTATTACTTGCATCTCTTTCAATGATTACTGTTCATTTATTTATTTATTTTTTTAGCAGACAGACAAGTTATGAAAGGCATCACAACTAATCTTGTAGGCCTAACCGGTACCTGCACCATTCCTTCCTAAATGTTTTTAATTATTTATAATCTCTACAAAAATATGTTTTGGCATTTGCCTAACCGAAAACATTATTTCAGAAGCTCAAAGTATAAATTTCACATTTTTCCTGAATATCTTTTTAATTGGGCAACATCCAACAGTAGACTCCACTGGCAAAATGGAAGAATCCAGAAGAAATAGGAGGGAACAATACCCCCTCACCATTGCAGCTGCATACACAGCTCCAAAACAAACACTGGAGGTCTGGTAACCTTTCAAGACTCAGCGTCTGAGTAGTCAAAGGGTAGAGCAGAAGAATGTCTTCCTCCACCAGAAAGGTACATTTAGCCCAATGACCAGCACCAATAAAACAACAATAAATCTTGTACATACTGCAAAGTGAGGAAGGAGATCTTCACGGTCATTTTCTGTAAATGCAGAGATTTCAAGTGCACGGGGACGATGATCTACAACAGCATGAACAGAAACACCTCTACCTCGACCCCGACCTCTTCCTCCTCTGCCTCTCCCACGAGACACACCCCGGCCACGCGCATGAATTCCTCTTCCACGACCCGAGGAAAGGATTCCTCGTTTTGCAGCCTATCAAGTAAGAAACAACACTTATCATTCATACAGATCAAAATGCTTCATATACATTGTTACTGTAAACCTTACATTTATGTAAGATCTATTTTATGTTTCTGTCGTTCCTTTTAGTTTAGTTTTAGCATTTTAGTTTGGGCACTCAGCCCCTAAAAGGGTCACCATCACTGATATAGGGGATATGTATATATAGGGGGCACGATTGTCTAGTCCTGTACTTTTGACAATGACTGGAAGGGACTCTCCAGTGGTTCAGGAAGGGATCTTACCAATCTGAATCAGTTGAAAACTGAACTTGACAATTTCTGAATGCAAAACATGTCCTCTGGCACTGAGCAGTGTTCAGGATGGAGCTTTTTTACTTAATATATTAATCAAAATATACCTACATTCAGTTAAAAGCAGTGAATCTTTGCAAACTGAACTACTACTAAATATAAAAAACAACAACAGCACCATCTATGGGTTCATTTTAAAAATGCATGCAATTCACGAAGTTGTACAGGATGAGTAAATAAGATTGCAGGCAAGAACAATAGTGAATAACAACAGAAATCACTGAAGTCTCTCTTGTCCAAAAATATAGATCTATGGTTCTATTTTAAAACTAACAAAACTGTAACTACTTCAACAATGATTTAAATTTTAAAAGTGAAAAATCTGCAATGCTGACCAACGAAACTGAAACACTTACTTCAAGTTGTAGTTCTGTATACTTTCTTCTTAGTTCAGTAACTTCTTCTCCAGCTTGCATCTTCTTATACAAGTCCAATTCAGTATCCAACAGTTCTTTTTGCATCTGAAGAATTAAATGAAGTGATTTAGTATATGTTTCTTTGTAAAACATGGAATTAAACAAGCAGTCCTCGCAGATGAATACTAAAACAACACAAATCTGAAGTAGCAAGTCTTCAGCACTGACAATAGCTGACTTCTAGATGAAAGAAGATTACTGAACAGGATTTGCCTTGTTTTGTGATGGGGAACTTAGAAGCTGGAGTTGTGAACTGAGGGGATGGGTAAATAATGCATGAGACATTAGGAGGATTAAAATGGTTTGTTTTTTTACAAGCTGATTAACCTATTCTATTTGCAAAAACCAAAAATAGAAGGAAGATATGGTATAATTCAACAGTTTATCATAACCCAGCAATGGGAAAAAATGGTAGAGGTAGCCTTCTCCAACATGGCACCTTCTAAATGTAATAGGTTACAACATCTATCATTCAAAGTTAGCATGGTTAAGGGCTCAGGGAAATAGTAACTGTAGCCCAACATGAGTAAAGCATGTCAGGATGACAATGCCTGCTGTGGAGTATACAGAGCTAAACTGGGATGTATGCAGACACTTCTTTTTAACCATAGAGCTCAATAGGTGACTTCCAGCAAGTTAATTACTTCTCCGTCTAAATCTATCTCTTAGGATTTTTGTGAAGAGCAAGGAAAAAAAGGGCAATGGGGATATTCTCATGCTTACTGTGCTGAAATACTCGGAGGAAGGAACTGTGATATAGTCTTCTGTCTCAGTGCAAGGGATAAATTCAGGCATTGTGGATTGTGTTTTCAGCCTCATAGAGAGTAAGAAAGATCAGACTGAAGAGATATAAAGATAATAAAATATAACTAACTACCTGTGCTTTTGTTTTCATGTTTTTCAATGGAGTGTTTGCTGGGGAAGAGACTCCTTTCAACTCATCCTTTAACTTGGTGATACTGTTAGTCAAAGTCTCCAAAGTTTTCATGATTTCAGCTTTGTCCTCTGATTTCATAGTTTTATTTTTTTCCAGCTTTGAAATCAGCATCTACCAAAATTACATATGTTAATCACAGTAATCATCTACAGAGAGAAAATATGTCTATTCTTCAAAATGTAAAAGAAATGTCTGTTCTTCAAAAGGACTCTCCACTCCAAGGTATGTTAACGTTTAATTTATTAACTCTTGTTGCAATACAATCCCCTCCCCCCAAAAGTCTAGTAAGGAAAGTTGCTAAATATCTATAAACTAGGACCAACACAGTCCAGTGAAACAGATGAAATAAAGAACAGGAAAGTCTGATTTGAATAAACAAATTCAGTTCTGATATACTGACTATAAGACTGCCATAGAACTGTTCAAAGACAGGTTCTGAGAACACTCCATCATAAAATTCTATCATCTGTTTTTGGAATGTTTTATATTATTTGCAAACTGCGTCCCTGTAAGGCTTAAAGGGCAAGAAAGATTCATGGACACATCTGATAAGAGTGTGGTTTGAGGTGAATACATAGCACTTGTCTCCACCTCAGTTTAAAAAAACTGTTTTGTTTTTTTTACTACAGCTGTCCTAGCAGCATGGCTAAAAATTCTAAGAGATGTGATTTAAAAAGTAACTTTTCTAACGTCTATTTTCCATAAACCCACTAAGGGAGATCTTCTAAGTAGTTCACACTCTTGAAAACAGTATAGTTAAAAGAATACTCACTTGGCAACAGCAAAGAGATCGTGAAGAATATCACAAAGTATCCACTATATTTATCACTTTCTCTTTTATTTGCCTAATCTACCACATCAATGAAATTGTTGTAGAGATTTAATTGAGTAGCAAAAAAGATATGATTTTCCCATCCCAAGGTTGACAAACTTTGTATGGATACAGAGACAAAAACTGAAAATATAGCTTGTGTCTTACCTGAAACTCAGCTTATCTGTTTTCAGCACACAGATTTATACTGTTACATAACTAGCTCTGAATCTTACCAAATTCATGCCAAATTACTATTCTTCAGCAGTAGTTCAATCACAGTAACAAACTCTTTACCTTTTGTGTTTCAATGTGCTTTTCCAAGATCTCCTGCTTTTTCTTCCTCACATCTTGTTGAAGTCGTAATGCCTCCTGGAAGCATAAAAGCAATAAGTATTTCCACATTTTATAAATTCAGTGCTTCCAATTATACTAGTTATTAAATATTTTGAACAATCACCAAAGTGTTTTAAGTGATATATTTCCCCTGATGTTTTCTCACGTTTAGGTCATCTATCATTATATGTGGAGAATAAGCCAATGGTGTGAAAATAACTGATAACTCAGTATTAGCACACTGAATGATTAGGCATCTCTTCTCCCACCGCTCTACCTGTTGCCAGTCCCAATGAAAATATATCCAATAAGTCAAGAGACCTTACATAAATGCTGGAGTTCAGCCAATGTCTTTACTATCAGCACATCAAACATGACAATGTGTATAGTATAGAGCTACATATTTAATAATATTTTTAAAAAGATACTTGTGTCAAATATGTTCCTTTGGGTACTGAGAAAAAAATAACATATTAAGCTGAAAGAACTGTGAGCTCCTTGAAGGGCAAAAGCCATCTATTTGGTTATTCATGTAAACCAATGTAAAACAATATAAAATATGTTTCAATTTCAAGATTTTAAAAAATAATCTATTTAGGAATAACCAGTCCCTGAAACTTTGGCAGAAGAAGTTTCCACAGTGCAAAGTTCTGTGCTATGCTTTAGCACTGTTTGTAACAAAGCATTATATTGGCCTGCAGCATCATACAGTCATAATATTTAGCTCTGTACTGTTCATCTTTTATGTCAGCAATCTCTGCAATATTTCCTATAATTAGAGACCTACACACATTATAATTAAACTGCTTCTTTCTAAAGTCTTCTAAAAACTCATGACAAAACAATGGAAGACAAATGCAATTTCCAAATACAATGGAATTGGACTGCTTTCTTGGATTGTATCTGTAAATAATTCTGAATTCCTTCCCTCCTTCCCAAGATTCCCCGCATCACTGAATCTTTTAAACATGAGCAGTAAACAGAGGTGTTTTATGTTAACAATGTAAATATTTGTTCTTGACAGTTACAACTAAGTAGATGTACATAATGTAATTAAATATAATAAAGATGGTTAAAGGAAGTTTTCCATTTTAAAGCTAGGTTTAGCTATGACATCCAAGTTCTTCTATTTCATAACTTGAAAAGGTGAGAACTAAAGCAAATACACATGTAAAGTTAAACAGAGAACGTTTATAGGAGGGACCTGTGAAAAATGCACTTTCACAAATATAAATTAGGTAACAAGTATCATTGTAACTTTTATACACTATTTTAAGCACCTACTTTAAAGAGTTATCTGTATAGTTATCTGTCCAGAATATCTGTAGGGCATAATATATCACTTATCCCCGTTATCTGGGAAAATGGTAATGAGTTTTGTACAGCGGTAACACACTAGATTTTATGTTTTAATTTACGAAGATGATATAAACTTACTTGTCTATCACTAGGCAGCAATTTTATCTGACAATGAGAGCAAACATTTATACTAGGAAACCTCCCCAGATACATGAAGAATGAATAAAGATGAAAAGGTCTAATACAACAGGCTAAAGATTAGTAAACACAGATTAATATTAACTATTGCCTTCCGATAATGAAATAAAAATACTGAGTTTTGGGTAGAGATTAAACCAACTTATACACAGCTGGTATAATTATGAGCTTGGCTGTTAAACTCAGACTTTAAAGAATGGAAGCCCATTCCATTCATGTCTAAATTATTGCCTTATAAACATGACATGCAAAATAAGGTCATTATGAAGTTACTTTATGTAATAAATGAATGTTAATAGTTTGTCTTGATTATTTTGGTTAACTGGTTAATATCAACACTAGATTGGTATTGAATGAAACTTGTGCTATGACAGGTGTTTTTTTTTTAAAGAGAGACAAAAGAAACTGTAAGTGCAACAAGTGGCATCACTGGGCCACATCAGGTGACACCCCACAGGAGGGGTAACAACCTGGTGGGGTCCACCTCCTGCTTTGGTGGAGGAGTGAGCATACCCCTTGTGACTTTGCCACTGCCCAAAACCCTCCCTGGAGAAGGATCCAAGGTGGTGGCAAGGGCTGTGGAGGGGCAAACACATCCCTTGTGGCTTCTTCACCACATGGAACCCTCTCTGGGGAGGAAGCCAAGCTGGTGGAGGAGAGGAGAGCATGCTCTTTGTGGCTTTGTTGCAGACCTGGCTCCCTCCCTGGGGAAGGAGCCAGGCTGACAAAAAAGCCATGAGAGGTGAGCAGCAGGAGGTGGGGCAGGGAGCGGGAGGTGGGGCCCATAACATAAGAGGGGTGAGCAGTGGAGGGTGGGACACACCACTGCCACCCCCTGGTAGCCCCTCTCCACACCGGGTGTCACTAAGTCCAACATTTTCAGATCTGTAATGTGAAGGCACCAGATCCTGTCTTGAAAGCTAAACATGGTCAGGCCAGATTAGTACGTGGATGGGAAACTGCTAATGAATACCAGGTGCTGGAGTTACCATGTGATGACAGGAGATCTGTAGGCACATAGACACATTGTGCATATTAACTCTATCCAAAACTGAGCATAAAAGTGAAGAAAAATGTATCTGCATTTGGGATCAAAAACTACAGGATAAACAGTGGAAACCAAACCAAGAAGTTGAAAAGCTGTTCCAGAAGTAGCTTGAATTAAAAAAAATGAACTACAGTCCCCCATCCATGTCACTTGGCTAGCCATCTGCAGATGGCCCCGCTCCATCATCATCAACAGTGGTGCATGCACATGGAGGCATATCCTATGACAATAACGGGACCACAATTTTTAGTATCTCTGTGTGTGTGAGAGAGAGAGACAGAGAGAGGAACTGAACCCCAGCTGATACTGAGTGATGACTGTATTCAGAACAGAATACTGTGATTAGTACATTCTGAGTATTCTGTTCTGAATGCTTCACATTTTACTCAAGCTACTTCTACAAAAGCTCTTTAGAACACTGTTAGTTAGGCACTCCCCAAAGCCAGCATGGGTGTAGTGCTCTGAGTACTGGACTCTGGAATCTGGAGACCAGGGTTCATTTCCCTGCTCAGCCATGGAAACCCACTAGTCACACACCCTTAGCCCCAGAAAACTCCATGACCTTAGGGTTGCAAAGAGTTGTGAACAACTTGAAGGCACACAACAGCAACTGCATTCCCAGGTTGTCAGATCTTAATGTCAAATGTTCTGATTGTTTAAAACAGTTACAAAGTAATTTTCCAGAAGTATCTCATAGTAATCTGTGAAGTAATCAACCACAGACATAGATGAAAACAGCTGGTATGATATAACAAAATGAAAAAGAAAATTAGAGAATTATTTTCAATATCTACCAAAACATACAGTTCAAATTTGGGTTAGCAAGATTACCAA
>JAIPUX010001232.1:50659146-50673622 GCA_020142125.1 Phrynosoma platyrhinos | reverse complement strand
TATTATTATTATTATTATTATTATTATTATTTCCACCATTACAATGCCTTTTACTCAAAGAAGTGACAACAGAGTGTTGAGGTAAGGTGACACACATAGTAAAAGACAGAGTCAAGAGGGCAAAGGGAAAGAGGAAGAGGATTAATTTGATATCCTAATGTTGATAAAGGAAGTAGTGATGGAATGAATGCAGAAAGGATATACATTTTACATCTGGTTGTTATATTAAGAATGAAGTAGAAAATAATTTTAAAAACTTATAATACAGCTATCACCATAATCCACATTCTAACTGGTAACCAATTCTAATAATGCAAAAAAAAACAACAACAAACTATCACTTACCTGCAAATTCACTAAATTTCCAAATTTGCTGAAGTGCTCGTTTAGTTTACTGATATTGTTAAGATCTGGAGGAACTTTTCTCAATTCAAGTTTGGTATTTTCATTGCCAAACTGCACCTTCTTTTGAAAAGCTGGACTGTTCGTTCGGTTAAAGTTTTGCCTGAAACGGACAAGGCTAAGGATTGTTTTGACACGCTTATCTCGAACAGCTATTTAACTGGATCAATTTACCAAGATTAAGCTCAACAGACATCAACTATCCAGGACAAACCAACATAATATATTCATATGAACTGTCAGAGGGACATGAATCTATGCATACAACTCAACACCCTCCTCAAGGTCCTCTTTCAACCTCAGTCTCTATCAAACACCTGGACTGCTTTTTAAGACTGCGATGTGTTTAAAATGTAGTTTGAAAATGTAACATAATATCTCTTTAAAAACAAAACCATGACTACCATCCAAGTACATTCAGAGTGTGTGATCCTCTTTGAACAGCTCTTATGTCAAATTACCAGATCTAGGTGAATAAATGAAACCATTAGGGACCTCTAGTG
The DNA here is from genome assembly GCA_020142125.1 of Phrynosoma platyrhinos. Taxonomy (NCBI): domain Eukaryota; kingdom Metazoa; phylum Chordata; class Lepidosauria; order Squamata; family Phrynosomatidae; genus Phrynosoma; species Phrynosoma platyrhinos. The sequence continues at coordinate 50,672,717 of JAIPUX010001232.1, read as the reverse complement.
TGAATTGAAGGAAAATCTGCTATATTCAGATGAGCTGCTGCCCTCATGCCCCTTAAATCATTATTTTTAGCTACACTAGATTTTAAGATTAAGAAAAAGTTATGAATTTCTTGAAACTGTAGGAAGATATATACTCAGTTGCTAAAAGTCACTAAAAGTGATTTTCGCTTTCAATATTAAAGCTGCTTGATAATTAACAAGCCAACCAAGGTTGGCACAGACTAATTTATTTTAAGTTCATAAGGTACTGAACCAGACAACATCCAATTGATTCAAAGTTCCTCCACTGAAAATCAGTAACATGTCTTGAGAATTAAGAGGATTCATTAAATCCAGCCCTACCTTCTCAATAGTGATTAGACAACAGCAAAAAGGCCAGGATAGTCAAAAATACATTCACAGTATCTGTTAGCAACAGTATATAGATGAGTCTGATAACAGTGAACCATTCAGTTAAAAGTTAAATTCCCCTAATGCATGATATGTGATGTGGCTGCTTTTGGAGACAACCCATAATCCCCCAAATAGTGTAGCTGCAAGAAATCTGACGAGCGTCCTACACAGAGCCATACTACATCTTTTCTGAAAGGCCTACACTGGTTACTTATTTATACCAAATCTTTCCTAGATGATTTGTGTGTAATATCCACCTCTCTCCAAATCAACTCATTCATGAATTAAGGTAAATCATGTACTTGCATTACTTGACCACACAAGTGTATTTATCATTTAAAAAAAAAAGACAAGTGACAGGTTTTATGGTGTCAAAACATCATATAACAGATCATAGTACAAGTGGTCTGATGGTTTTGATGGCCATGCAGGAAGACACCAAATGTCTCCCAATGCAAGTGGAAGAATGGCTGCAGCAATTTTTCCTCCTGCTGCCACAGTTCCCATGTGCTGGGGATAATGTCTCAACACCTATCTAATGATGGGAGAGGGTTTGAAGGTGTCATTAGGCACTGAAGGAAGAGATAATGTATGGCTTATGTCTGACTCCAGACTATCTGAAAGACTGCATCTCTCTATTCTAACCTGGAGTCTTAAAGTCCCACTACCATCACAGACTTGCTTGGTGAGGACATAGGAGAGTGGCTTTTAAAATACATTGTTAGCCCCCTTGAACCCCGTTACTGGGAGAAAGGTAAAATATAAATGAAAATAATAACAACAGATCCCACACACTGGAATTCCCTTCCATGAGAGACTAGGCTGGCTCCCATTCTGCTCTCCTTCTGCTGCCAAGCAAAGATCCTTTTTTGTTTAAGCAGGCATTTCTGAGCGCCTTTGTGGCTGAAGAGCAGGATATAAATACTACAAACAAGCAAACAAACAAACAAATATAATGTGGTTACTTGCAGGGAGGCTGCATGTGGGAGGGAGTGTGCTTTATTTTAAACTTCTGTATGTTTTGTAACAATTTTATACTGTTTTTAATGTAATGTTTTACTGTGATAATTTTAATTGTGTTTACAATGTTTACTATTTTTAAGCTGATACTTTTTGTGAGCCACCTTAGGCCACACTCTGAGAGAAAGGGCACCTGTAAAATTCAGTCATTCGTGGATTGTCACACCCTATATTATTAAATGGTGGCAATGAGGGCATGGACATAATGAAGAGTGCATGTTCACAATGCTGCCATTTAATAATACAGGGTGGGGTTAGCTGTGTTTTTTCGCATTTGCATGAGGTCCTTGAACCAAACCCTCATGGATCTGAAGGGCAAACTGTACATACCATAAATATATAGTTTGGGGCTGTAGCTGAAGTGGTATCCACAGTGATGCCAAATAACTATGTCAATGGGGCTTTCCACTCCAACAGGCTATTGGAGTGCCATGACATCCCCTCAGTTTGGAATGGTCTCTTATGGGAAATTAGTGTGGTGCCAATGCTGCACTGTTTTTGTTGCAGGTTAAATATTTGTAAAAGCATGTGACTATTCTAAACTTTGTATATTTTAAAGTTTAAATTTGTATTTTTAAACCTGGCTGAAATAGTTTTATGCTTCTCAATGTTACTATTTTATGTTTAATTTTAATTCATAATGATTTTGAACGTTTAGATTTTGTGCCTATGACTCAGAAATCCCCTTTGGAACTTCATATAAATGTAAAGCAAAGCAGTGGCTATTACAGTACCCCCACATAGAAAGGTCAAGATACTGTCCCTCTTCCAGCAAAGAAGACAATGTTCCAAACCAAAGGTTGTAGTTTTAATTAGAAAATCATGTATGAGCTGGAGACACAGACATTAAAAAAACCACACATTTGAAATGTAATATATATTCCAGGCATTAATAAATGGCTAGCAAATCTAGCAAATACTCACTTGTCAAACCAATTCTTCTTTGGTGGAACTCCATCACCTGAACCAATAGTTCTTTTTCGAGACTCAGAATCTACTACTATCCTCATGCTGCTTTTATTAGGAGGCTTTTCTGTGTGGAAGAAAAGAGTACACTGATTAATTTTTAAAGGATGTTTGTCTGTGCATTTTATAGTAGGAATTTCTCTCCTTATTACCATCAGCTGACTTACTGCATTTTTGGAACATACTATGTGCTGTTCTTCTTCAAACCCAGGGTCCCTTTGCTTCAGCACTGGTCTCCAACAGATACCAAAACCAGATGCTTCAAAAGGAAGTGCAAGAAACCCCACAGGGCAACTACAGAATACATTGCCCAGAAAGCAACATTTCTTTTCAACTCCAGATATTTAGCAGATGGCTTACGACTTGAAGCCTGAAAGGGATTCCTTTGATATTTTCCAATATTTTTTAAGAAGAAAATAGACATGGGAGGGGGAGGGGGCATGGAAGCGCGTAGATGTATCATGCATAGAAGATCAGGAGCATCTTCCAGGACTGTACACCAGCCCTTGTACATGAATCTCTCCAACCCTTTTCAAACCATACTATGTCACACAATCCTTTGGCATCCCGGGTTTATATTATTATTATTATTATTATTATTATTATTATTATTATTATTATTATTATTATTTGTATCCCGAAGCATAAGAAAACTTTAACAAAGGCTTCCTCTAGGCAAATTATCCTAAAGTTCAAGATCTTCGAGCCCCTACTAGCCTAACCTTTACTCTCTAGGAAATTACAATACCCTTTTGCAGAATGTATGGGGAAAATTAAAATGAGAATGTCACTTCTTTAACAGGTGCAACATCCAAAATTTGATCAGCCTGTTACATTCTACAGAAATTTAACGTTAGGAGATCAGGATCATCATTACACCAGGTATTTAAGGTAACTGTTTTACAAGATCTGGTATAGCATCTTGGAATGACTGTGGCCTAAACCAATGTTAATCCTACCCAGAGAAGACCCAATGATACGCAAGGCACCTAAGTGAGTTGTGACTAACAAGACCCATTCAATGCATTGGGTTTATTTAGGTATGTCATAGCAAAGGGGCTGAATACTTATGCAATCAACAAGTGCAAGTACGCTTTTGTTTACTAAACTTGTGTGCCACGATGAAAAAGTAGATATATTTATCACCTTAACAGTTTGTAACCATCAAGTGGCTACAATGACAAACAATTCCATTTCAAATCTAGTTTCTAACACAGCACAATATGGAAAAGTCAGAGGAGGGTGAATGCTTTTGCAAATTTGTATACTGAATGCCACTGGAGATCAGCCCGATTCCCAGAAGAATATAGAAACATTTCTCTTAGAGAACATTCACTCAAAGCTAAGAACCTTCAGAAAAGTGGGGAAATACTGACAGCAGAACATTATGAAGTTTTATGCAATAATAAATCTCTCAGAACAACTACTCACACCTTTATCAGAAAACAACTAAAGGTGGACTGGGAGTTTCCACTGACATCTCTTATTACTGATTTCATTGTGGGGAACCAAAATGCTACATCAGATATTTGGACTAAAGAAACCATATACTTTCATATCAAGAAGCATTATTAATACCCATGCACATTTGCCTCTATTTAAGATTAGACATGAAGGAGAACAACTTTTTTAAAAATGGGGAAATGTGCGGTTGCACAGACTATGAAATCTTTTTAATGAAGTCAAAATCAGATAAATTAATCACAAAAGTCTATTTAATACTTTCTATCATTAAATATGCCCATTTATATATCACATATAGGAACAATTGGGGAAAAGATTTAGTAAGTTTAACCTAATAATGGCACAATTCTTATATGGTTATAGCTATTTAATAGAATTCCTTCCATTCTAATCAGTGCAAACTGTAAAGAAATGTATTTAAAATAGTGCATAAGTGCTACCTCATCCCATACAAATAGTCAAAGATCTTGTACAAAAAATGCTTTGCTGGAGATGTGGATACCTTAAGGCAGATTGTTTGCATATCTTTTGCTTTTGTTAAAAAAATACAAAAATTTTGTGGTGAAGTGTTAAGTATAATTCAGGAAAGCAGAGAGTATTTCAAATTTGGCTTCTAACACAACAAAATGTAGAAAAGTCAGAGGAAAGTAAGTACTTCTGCAAGATTTTGTACTGAATACCCCTGGAGATCAGCCTGATTCCCAGAAAAACGCAGGAACATTTATGTTAACAAAGATCCATTCAAATCTAAAAACCTTCAGCAAAGTAGAAAAATAATTTGGGACCAAATATTGGACAGCTCTTTGTCATACATTAGTTGATCATAATCTCATCTCCTATTTTTTTAAAATTATTTATATTTTACCCACTTAGATATGCCTTAATTTATAGACATAACATTCAATCTCCTCTTCCCCTTCTTTCCACTCCTAACCTTAGTTAATAAACCAAACATTTATAACAGTCTTGTCATTGTAAATCCAATGTATCCTCAAACCATAGACAAATTATTTGTGCTTTGCTCTTAGCATTCAAAATACATTTTTCCAAAATAAATCCCCTTCAGCTCTTCACCTTTTACTCTAGAGGTGGGGAACGTGCAGCATTCCCAAATGTTATTGCATCCTCATCAACCCTAGCCATCAGAACCAATGACTGGAGTCCATTCACACATGTAAGGCATCATGCTCTCCATCCCTATTTTACTCTTCATCTGGTTCATTAGAGCCTAAAAGTCTTGACTTGTATTTGTTCATTACCTGACATGACAAAGGCAATGCACGTACAGTGAGCCCTTGCTATCTGCTGGGGTTTGGTTCCTTGCTTGGGGCTGGGTGGGGGGTTGGGACCTCCTCAGCCGCCGCCACCTCCCTGATCCAGCGGCACGGGAGGCCAGGAAAGCCTCACTGGGCTTGAGGCACAGGCAGAATGGCAAGGCCTCCCTGGGGCTGGAGGTAAGGCACATGGTTGTTTTTTTATTAATGTTTTTCTTTAATTAATGTTTTGGGGTTTTTGTTGGTCATGTCCTCCATTTTTCTTGAATGTTCTACATTCTGTCATACATTTTCCCAGTTTTGTAGTAGGGAATTATGGCAACCTAGCTCCTCCTAGACTACCTGCAAGTGATATGGGGGACAGCAAGTACAATAATGAGTGGCAGGCTCTTACAGGTGGGGAATTTACCTGCTTGAAGCAACATGCAATTGCCAACTTTTGCTTTAAGGTAAAAAGAGTCTTAAGGCCAGAGCTCAAGAAATCTTTCACAATACCTCTTGGTGGCAGGTCCATATCACCTGATGTAAGTCCTATCAGATTTGGTCTTTGAGCATGCACTCTGTGTCTGTACATTGGTCTTGAAGTGCTGGTTATACTTGGTGCTTCAGGATTATAGCCATCTGTGTCATATGTTTCTGTTAAAGAAAAAAAAAAGTTACACTAAAATGTACAAAGGGCTATGAAATTCCCCATGTTCAAACTAGGCAGTCATATGTGCTAAGCACCATATGCAATACTCTTTCCATTACTATAAAGCCAACAGTGTGTACTGAACAGATCAAAATGTTCTCATACTGAATATCTTCAGCAGGATCCAAAGAACCGTTTTGGTTCATGCAGATCCCGGTGGGTGTCTGATCTCTCTTTTTGAATAGCTGAGGCCCAAGATATATTTTTAAAAGTACTTTGAAACTGTTCTGAATTTCTAAAGCTGTTTGCCAAGGGAAAAATGACTAAGCGAAACAAATACATTAAATGCTCCATCAGGTTCCCAGAAGTAGTTTGTCACAAATCATTTGATCATGACCCTGATTATAAAACTACAGTGATTTATTAAAAAATGCAGCTTACTATCCCACACTACATTCTGTTGAACTTACTCTTTTTGCCACTAGCAATCTTCCAACTTATGGCAACTGGGTGTTATCCAACTAAATCTTCCTGTTGATATATTTTTATCATTAGAACAAAGGGAGTGACTGCTCTTCCTCCATACCCTCAAAATCTGCCCCATGCAGTTCAGAGACCCTCTTAGAGCAGACTTTGAGAGATATGGGAACTGCAGGAGGAAAAAAAAAATTCTGTTGTACTTGTATGACAGTAGATTTCATCTCACAGTACTGTGAACATCCACTGCAGCTGTGTAATTATAATAATAGCATTCTACATTATCATAGGTTTAAAAATTATATTACCATACCTGTAAAAAGGGAGGGTGGAGCAGGAGGTGATTGGTGATGAATACCTGTCGTTACTACTGTAGGGACAGAACTGGTTGCAGAATTTGGGGGGGCATCCATACCAGAGGGCTGCAAAGGTGGAAGTGGAGGTGGTGGTCCTGCCAAAAACAGGAGCAATGAAATGTGAAAAATGGAGAAAAAGCAACCTCTGTGTGTTTAAAAACCCAGTTCTATCTTAACCATGAATGCATCTACAACAGGGTGAGGTACTGTAGAAGAATAGGGGGCCACATTAGCCCAGGAGACCTTGGAGACTGTGTTTCCCCCACCACAAAATGTCCCCACACCTCCTTTAGAGTGCGTGTGGGACATTTACACCACATTTGTAGGCACACCTGAGCTAGAGGGCATGGGGGGATTATTTTTTTTACCACCTTTTTTTTTTTAACCCTGGACAGCACAGCCCTGAGGAGTACAAAAACAGCCCGGGCGGCCGGGGGGGGGGGGGGGGGGGGGGGGGGGGAGAGGACACATGCAGCCTGCAGACCACACCTTGTCCACCCTGATCTAGACTTTCAAAGTCAACAGCAACACAGTGTAGCCTAATGGTAGAAATATACACTTCTGTTTCTAACTGTTAAACAGTTTTACAATGACTCTCTGTATGTAGATATATGATTTAACTAATACTGTGTAAGTGTAAACAACCAAGAGTCTTGATTTGATCTAATGAAGTGTGCAGCAATCCTGAAATCTTACTCCAAAAACCTGCTAATCATTAAGGATGTCAAAAGATGCTTTGTTGTTTTTGTTCCAATAGATGAATACTGCTACTCCTTTGTAAACTGTTGAAGTCTGTAGCCATCAGGGAAGCAAACAACCATTCCATGTTAGTTCACTAATGAATAATACTGTAACAGAGTTCTCTTTCAGGTGAGGCGTACTGGGTGAAAGAGAATAGCAGCAATTCCTATTACTGATTCTAGCTTGCTGTCTGAACGTCAATAAATTCATAATTCACTCACCAGAATTTTAACTGAAACAGGCAAAAGTGCCCAAGGTAACACTCATCTGAAAGATACATACTGACTGTTTACTTTGTTTCAAGGCACATTTCAATGTGCTAGTTTTATCCTTCAGTGTTTACATACTCTTAACCCTGTGTAGCTAAAGGAGCACCTTCTTGTACATTTCTTCCTCTCATACAGTAAGAAAATATTACCGTAATCTATTTTGAGATGTAGCAGATTGCTGTAAAATCTAGATCCTCATAACACTGAACTCCCTATTTGGGGATAATTGCTTATCTTCTTCCCCATGTCATTTTAAAAGTAGATGAAAAACAATTTTATTTCAGCAGCCTTTTATCTTAATGACATTTTAATTTCAAGCACTGTAGCATTGCAGTCTTGCCTTATGCCTCTATGAATGGTTTTAAGTTTTTTGTTTGATTATTGTTTACTCCATAATGTATTATAGCTTCTGCTGATTTGAAGCTATGTTGTAAACCATTCTAATAATTAATATGGAGCAGTGTACAAACTTAGTATATACAAACATTAGCTTATTATGCTGGTATTACTTGCCCAAGGGAGTTTTAAAGTGCTCTGCAGCCCCAATGAAATAAACAAAATTCAAGTACGATTAATGTACTCTACACTGCATCCAGAGTGAATATTTGTAGCAAAACAGGCTAAGAAATCAATCCCACAAAATATTACATAACTTCAAACATTTTAGATAATACCCAAGAAGTCAGCTATATAAAATAAAAATTATTTTTTTCATTTTGAAATGTACATTTTACCTGTAACAGGTGGAAGGCTGGGTGGTAGAGGGCCCGGAGGTGGAACAGGAGGTCTAAGGTTTACAGGAGGAGGAGTAAGAATAGGTGGTGGGGGAGGAAGCCCTGGAGGAGGTGGTCCTTCAACAACGGGGGGCTGTGCTGGAAAAGGCAATATGCCTGGAAGGTTCACATCTTCTACAACCACAGGGTCACTTCCATGATCGAATGGACACATATCTCCTCTCATACAGAAACCCTTTTCTGAAATGTTAAAATAAGGCATTACTAGCAAAGCCTGAAATCATCAGAGAAATACAAATTAACAGTTTCCCATTAAGTTTATTTATTTACTACACGATATCGCAATTTGATAAAGCTTTCCATTGCAAAAAAGAAACATTTTACCTTTACTTTTAAATATATATATAAAAATACCAATGACATAAAATCACTGAATGAGGATATTAAAAATATTTTATATGTATCATGGTTATTGTCATAATTACCTAGATGTAATACAAGAATTTTCATTTATCAGTATGAAGCAGAATCAATGAATGGTCTTAAGAAAACAACGATCTTGAAAATGTGCACCAACAATATTAACATTAACCTTTCTAGACCTACCATCATAGTCTCTGCAACGTTTCTTTGGCAGCGGTGGCCTACCATAGGAACTGTGGTCCAGCTGTTCTTCATGAAATTCTGACCAACTTTCAGTAGTATTATTTCCATGGTGAGCAGGAGCAATAACTGTTATAGTGCTACTTAGTGTAGGCACAGGATAGTGACCAGATGAAATGTTTGTAACAGAAGAAACAGGAGTATAATTATTTTCTAATGGCTCTGTTCTGTCCAAGTCATATTTTGGCTTCCCTAGATCCCGCTCTGCAAGAAAATTTGAAAAGGTACAATGTGAAGACTATTATATGCAAGATGTCTAACACTGTGCAGGCTGACCAACCTGACTAAAAATAAACCACAGCTGGTATAACAATCAACAGTCATAAGATAGCTAATGACAATTTCAAACAAAATGAGAATGGTTAATCATTTTAATTATTTTAATTAAGGTGACCCTACAACTTTCATAGGATTTTCTTAGGCAAGGTTTTCTTGGGCAAGGAATAATCAGAGGTGGTTTTGCTTTCACCGCATGATAGTCATTGACAGTTAATACATACATCTAGACATTTTACAGAGGACATCTCAAGCTTAATCCAGGGAAAGAGCAGGCCCTCTTTCTTTTACTACAAGAAAAAATAATTTATTGAGAACTATTCTTTTTCAGAAATATTCTCTGTCTGGCTTGGAGGAAAAGACAAAATAAGATATACCTTATTTTCTGGCGTATAAGACTACTTTTAACCTGCAAAATCTGGGGTTAAAGTGGGGGGGGTCGTCTTATACGCCAGATATAAGGAGGTTCATGATGGGTTTGCCTTAGTGTCATCATCAGTTGGAAATGACTTGAAGGTGCACAGCAACAACAACAGTTTTGGAAGTCATACTCTTCCCAAACTGTATATTTTAACTGGAAAAGTGGGGGGTCGTCTTGTACGCCCAGTCGTCTTATACACCGGAAAATACGGCAGTATGAAAAGGACAGAAACCAATTAAAAATGAACACTAAAACTTAAATTTAGCATAAAACCTTGCTTCTAGTAGAAATAAAAGACTTCAGACTAAGTTGCCACTTTAAAGGGATGAGATCAGATTCCATTTTTAAAACACAAATTTACTTTAAAAGTTCAGAGAAATGTCTTTGTCGGGGCAAAAAAACAAAAAAAAAAGGTCCCAGACCACTACCAAAAACGATCCTTTTTTTAACAGCTATCACGTCCACTACACTTGGACTACTTGATAGATCTAGGAAAATAAATAAAAGAAAAAAGGTTCTGTCCAATATTGGAATCAAAATTTGTCTTGTTGTAGTGATGTGTCTTTAAGCTATTTCGATTTATGGCGATGCTCATGGGTTTTCTTGGAAATATTTGTTCAAAGAGGGTTTGCCTTTGCCTTCTGCTAAGGCTGACAGGGTATGACTTGCCCAAGGTCATCCAGTGGGTGTCCAAGGCTGAGAAGCGATTTGAAACCTGATCTCCAGGGTCATAGTCCAATGCTCAAATCACTATACCACAATGGCTCTCTTGACTGAAGTAGATCTATATAATCAGTTTATTGAAGGTGAGTAGAGTTGGCAAGCCATTATTTTCTCAAACATGCTCATGAAAAAAATGAAAACCAGTGGTCTGTAACTGCTGAGATATTACAAACCCACCCTTGTCCCCCTCCCCCAACTGCATCAGTGTAGTTGGATTGTGTGTTCTATTAATCCAATTCCCTACCCTCTAAATGAAGCATTAACAACTTTCTGAGCATTGCTTGGCATTTTCTTTCTGCTAAATTTGAAATGCCATGAGGGCAACGCTTTAGAATACAAGTGGCTAACTGGACTTAACCCAGTATCATGTCTACAACTTCAGGATTCGGCAACAGAAAGGAATTCAACAAAACATGACTAGATAGGCACTGGACAAACTAAACAAGAAGATGGGCATTTCAAATAAATGTAGTACTGCATTTTCACTTCTACTCGTGATGTGTAAAATTTTACAAAAAAAGTAATAAAAGGGCAAACAGTATCTCAACAGATTCCAAGATTATGGCTACAAAGCTATTTACCTGCATGAGAGTAAAACATGTTCACTAACAGCAATAGCAAGTACATTTCTATACCACTTACTGATGTACTAAGAGGTTTACAAAGTGTAAGCTAATTGCCTCCAACAAGCTGGGTACTCATTTTAGCAACCTCAGAGGGATGTAAGGCTGAGTCGATCCTGAACCCCCGACTGGTATCGAACTCATAACCTTGTGGTTAGTGAGTCAGTGGCTGCAGTACATGAATTTAAATAAGATTTACTTTACTTGTAAGTAAATAAGCATAGTATGTAACTGTACTTTAAAATATGCACATCGCAAACTAGTTTGGTATGTATTCAGAGGTAACATATAGCAAGGTACAATAACATCCAAAATCCACAAAACAGTGATAACTCTGTTGGGCCAACCAAAGTGCACAAAATACACAATTGCAAGTTTTTCTCACAGACTCCACTGGCTTAATCAGGTACAGGTGTTAAAAATCATACAGGATTTTTTTTTTTAAAAAAATGACTATGCTAGTCACAGGCATGTGTTTTGTCAAGATGTTGTTGTATTGTTCTGTACTGAGATGGCATGGATAATATCTATACAAGCAGGCCTCACCTCCTTCTGACCATGTGGCACTGGGAACAAAACATTTTAGAGTCCAGGAGATAAAATTTGAATGCCAAAATCAATATAAAAAGGGACTTCCTCTGAGATCCAGGAGGTCTCAATTCCTTGTGAGGTTGTAAACTCCTTTGTTAGGCAGAGAACACTGAATTTGTCAAGAGAAGCCTCCATGCTTTTGCTTTAGGAAAATTTTAAGTGCTGTTTTGATAAAACGTGCCAAATGTAGCCTCAATTTAAAAAAATGTTTTACCTTTGTTGGAGGTAGAAACCTCAAATAGTAAAGTCCCAGTCCATTGGCTCCCTCTTTAGGATTCCTCTGCTGTGGCTAAAATGTGTTATCTTTACATCCATATTCAGAGGTAGCCATGTTGGTCATATAGTAAAGTACAGTAACATCCAAAATCCACAAATTAGTCATACTTTTATTGGACCGACCAAAATGCACAAAATATATGATGCAAGATTTCAAAGCAGCACTGGCATCTTCATCAGACAAAGGTGTTAAAAATCATACAGGAGAAAAAATATTTTAAATATATGAAATTAGTTACATTTTGTTAAGATATTGTGGGTGTGACTAACATCACCATATTTTTTCATATTAACTGAATGAAAGTGTTCAACTGCAGTAGGTTATCAGGTCACAGCTCGGAGACGTTAATTTTTAATATTACAATACAACACAGAGACTAAGGATTACCTCTACTCCTTGTTCTACTTCTGGTTCGACTTCTGCTCCTGTCCCTGTCTCGATCCCGCAACCTTTCCTTGCTCCAACTTCTACTGCGACTTCTACTGTAGCTCCGGCTGCGCCCCCTTCTTCTATTATAACGGTCTCTATAAGACTCTCTTCGTGGAGGATTCCGATCATATTCTCTCTTGCGAGAGCGCTCTTCTTTCTTTCTTTCATCCCTGCTTCTAAATATTTTGGATTGTTATACAGAAAAATACTCTACACTCTAAATAAATTTGGAATCTACAATTTAGATCAAAGAGAAAAATGTAACCATACATATAAAAATCAACGGACAAATTCATCAAAACTTTTACATGGATGCACAAGATACTTTAAATTACAATATTGGGCAGGAAGTTACCATATCAGCATAGAAGCATTTTAAATTAATTTAAGTTAGGGGTCTCTGTGATGTTTCAGACTTATGAAGAAAACATTGCATATATTAGATAAATAAGGTAAAGTACACTTACATACGCACTACACAGTAAAAATTATAAGGTAAGGATCTTCTGGAAGGAGTGAGAGAAAAGAATGTCGGGAGTGAGCGGTGATTGGTGGAATGTCTAATGAGATTTTGAAAATTTATTTATTTCATTTATATGGGGCCTTTCTCCTGGAAGGGAAAATGCTGGTGTATGACAGTTGGTAAGGGGTGAGAGTAGAGCACAGTTTGGGGATTACTTGATTGGGCATAGGAGTCAGAATCGGGGTCAGAGCAGGCTAGAAAATGAATGCAAGAGAGATGTGATTTAAATGTATTAAATAAGCAACCTGTCATGTTATGTTCAATTTATATTTAATAAATTATTATTCTTTACATTATATACTTGACTCCCAAGAACTCTACATATTAGAAAGCTTGAGTGCAAACACGGTGTCTACAAGGGCAGGGTGGTCGTGTCTAGTGAGGAGATGAGTCTTTCACAGGAACCTGAAGGGCATCTGGGAAATCCCCACAGCTGGTGGCTACTTCAGAGGACAGGAGGAAATCAACATACTGGTGGCAGAGGTGGGATAAGCAGAAGATCTATATGTTTGGTAGCAATGGAGACCTTAGTGACAAATCTCACAGACTCATTCAGGTGTTCGAAGATACCTCTTGCTTCCTTTTACCATGTATCCTTCACAAGACACAGGATCATGGAAGAAACATAACTGGATTCCTAAATCGTTCCTTGCTAATGTCCTCTTAATACATATACCTTATTTTCCTGCGTATAAGATTACTTTTTAACCTGCAAAATCT
>JAIPUX010001232.1:50632257-50642496 GCA_020142125.1 Phrynosoma platyrhinos | reverse complement strand
TTTAAGAGCGGGCCTTGATTTTGCCATTTTATGTAAGGGGCACCATTTTGCCTCTTGTTGGTTGTAGTGGTTTGAATGTTGAACTCGTAGGAAAAATCAATGGGGTTACCTTGGGCAAGTCACACTCTCTCAGCCTCAGAGGAAGGCAGTAGCAAAAATCCCCTCTGAAGAAATCTTGCCAAGAAAACCCTAGGATTGGGTCGCCATAAGTCAAAAATGACTCAGAGGCACAACAAGGAGAGGCTGAGAGTGTGTGACTTGCCCACAGTCACCAGGTGGGCTGAGCAAGGATCTGAGCCCTTGTTTTCAGAGTGAAAGGCCCAAAACACACTGCAGAAATAACCTAGTTTGAGACTGCTTTGCCTGCCCTGGCTCAATGCTGAGAACTGTAGTTTTGTGAGACATTTAGCCTTCTCTGTCAGAGAGCTCTGGTGCCACAATAAACTACAATTCCCAGGATTCCCTAGCACTGAGCCAGGACCGTTAAAGCAGTCTCAAACTGGAATTATTTCTGCTGTGTGTTTTGGACCATAAACATGACTGTCACAAAGACACATTTTGCATTTGCCAGCACCTACTGAGAAAGGAGAGATTCCTCACTGAGGCTGCATCTACACTGCAGAATGGATGCAGTTTGACACTGCTTTAACTGCCATAATAATAATAATAATAATTTTTATTTATAGTTAAGATAAGATATAGTTAAGATGCTATGGAATCTTGGGACCTATAGTTCTGTGAGGTATTGGCTCTAGTGCCAAAAGCAAACTGCAAGTCCCAGGATTCCATACCGTGGAGCCATGACATTTAAAGTGGTGTCAAACTGTATTCATTCTAAAGTGTGGCAGCAGCCTAGGTTAACTGAGTACTGTAATTTAGGTCAAAGAATTGACCCAAAAAACCTGAGTCAACTTATCCATGGGTCAATGTAAGTACGGTTATCTTAACTCTTATTTGAAAGAAGGAACCATCCCCTGTTGAAAAGCAAGATCATAATCTGTCCTGGAAGCACTGATCCCCTCTACTCTCCCACCCATCCAGCCTTTAGTATGAGCACAAACAGTTATGTTTTCTGGAATTTTATAAGTTCTTTGACATTGTTTTGCTTTCCTTCATTAGATCTTTTGCTATATGCCCCCAAGTTTTATCCTCAAATTATCCATGGGTCATCTCAAAATCCTTAATTTCGGCCCCAAAACTTGCCCTCGACTTATACACAAGGTTGACTTATAGTCGAGTATATATAGTGCTTTGTATACTTTGGACTCAATTTGCAGCAACCAAACTAAAATTAGGACTAATGAGAAAAGTGGGAGGAGGAGAGAGAAACTGGGACATTTTAAAAACGGCTGCAAGAACAGGATGACCAAAGGATTAATTGGGACTGACCCTATTAAATTGGGATAGCTGGAGGGTATGAACATGGAGTCTATCCTTCACTCTGGAAAGAAATAGGCAGCCTAGATATGTTGGCCTTCAAGGCTGCTGTGCTGCTTATTTCTGTGATGTGAAAATGCATGCAAGCTGCTTTCTGAGATCAGTGATACACTGCAGTCCTAAAACAGAAGCTTCATTCTTGGCAAATAAGGAAAGCAACTGTAAAAGGTGAAAGAAAGATGTAACTAAATGCAATTGTCTCAATGTTTTTAAATATTCACAGATTACAAATTTAAATCCTTTTCTTTACTTTTCCTTTTTTTTTTTTTTCATTTGTTATAAAACAATAACACAACCTCACTTGTGGACTTTGTCCTAAGATTTCATTCATGGTGCGTGTCTTCTGTCACTGGGAATCAATGCTGCAAAACTGAGGAGAACCTGTGTCCAAGACACACAAGATATCACTGTTACAACTGCAGTCTCACCATGCACTGCTATATGTGTGCATGTTGTCATTATGTGCCTTCAGGTAGTTTCTTACTTTTGGTGATGCTAAGGCAACTCTATCATGGGATTTTCTTGGTAAGATTTGTTCAGAGGAGGTTTGCTATAGCCTTCCTCTGACGCTGAGAGAGTGTGACTTGCCCAAAGTGGGTTTACATGGCCAAGCTGGCATTCGAACCCTTGTCTCCAGAGTCCTAATCCCTCTTCCAAATCATTATGCCATGCCGGCTCACGCAATGCATGTACTGTATACTTAAATGTAAATGTTACAGTGTTCAATGCAGCTTACTCACAGGGGCATATGTACAGACATATTCTTGCAATGCAATGCCATGCCAGTCTTCTCGGAAGTAACTCCCATTCAGTTTAGTGAGGTTCACTGCCCCCTCCCCTTATAGATCTAGATTGCTTGGGGTTGTGTCATAGGTTCATACATTTGCCTTGAACTCAGAGGGGATTATTTCTGATGGACACGTGACAATACTGTAAATTGTACTTCTAATGCAGTCCAATAGTCCTACCATAGTCATGTCAAAAGTAATTTTAATTCTATTGATGTAACTCAGACTTATTTCCAAGTGAGTAGAAACAATGGGGTCACTAGAGGGGTGCGGCATTTGTTGACTGCATCAGGTGGCACCCTAAGGGGGGGGGTGACACCACTGCTCCACAGACATCTGTGTTTTGGCAAAAACGGGCTGTGGCATTCGCCTGCTTCCCCTTGAAATGCTTTCAGAGATGGTTCGAGTGGGACTAAGCTCAGTGGGAGGGGAAAGGAGAGCCCTAGGATTTTTTTGAAAATAAAAATTGAGAATTTTAAATGTTTTAAAATATGATTTTTTTA
Source organism: Phrynosoma platyrhinos (assembly GCA_020142125.1). Lineage (NCBI taxonomy): Eukaryota > Metazoa > Chordata > Lepidosauria > Squamata > Phrynosomatidae > Phrynosoma > Phrynosoma platyrhinos. The sequence goes on along the minus strand of JAIPUX010001232.1, from coordinate 50,639,768 downwards.
AAAATATATATATTTTATTATTTTTTTAAAAAAATGGGGGGGGGAATCACATTTTGCCAAATGTTCACTATATATATGTAAATACATTTAGGCTGTGCATATGATACTGTAATTTGAAGGTATATTTTTAATTTTGCTAGATGTTTATGGAGATTATTGCATAAGGATATAAACCGGCTTACTTGAGCTGGCTTAAAATTAGAAGCGGGCAGCAGCCTGATATTATCAGATACATTTAGCTGCCAAAATCACCGCCTGGGTGTAGCCAAGGTTCATGGCCACTCGAAGGAGTGCTCCTCGCACCTCTTTTCGAAGCCCCTCTGATCAGCGATGGACCTGGGCTACACCCAGGTGGCAATTTTGGTGGCTAAATGCATCTGATAATATCAGGATGTCACCCACTTCTAATTTTAAGCCAGTTTAGGTAAACCACGTTATATGCAATAATCTCCTATATCACAACTATTACAGTTACATTCAGGGGAATTACAATTTATAAGTAACATTAGTGGGAAAAAACATGACTAAGGATTCTGTAGCATGTGGTATGGGAGGAGGTCAAGGGGGGTGACACCATGAATGACCGCACTGGATGACCCCAACCCTAGGGACACCACTGAGTAAAACTTAGTACTGTAACAAACGTGTGGTGAATGTTACTGTTGTTTCCTCTCTCTTCTTCCTTTGTGATTCATGTGCATGAATGACCTTTTAAATTGTTGTTTTGAGTCATCAAGTCACACTGTAAAACCACTGGGTGACTTTGGGCAAATCACACTCTCTCAGCCTCAGAAGATGACAATGGCAAACCCCTTCTGAACAAATCTTGCCAAGAAAACCCCATGACAGGATCACCCTAAGTTGGAAACGAATTGAAGGCACATAACAACAACAAACCTTCAAGTCATTTCTCACTTATGGTGACCCTGAGGCAAGATTTGGTGTTTTCTTGGGAAGGCATAAGACATGAGGTTTTCTTGGCAAGATTTGTTTACAGAGGGGTTGGCCTTTATTCCCTGTGAATCTGAGATAGTGTGACTTGCCTAAAGGCATCCAGCGGGTTTCCACAGCCAAGCAGGGATTCACACCCTGGTTTCCAGAGTCATAGTCCAATGCTCAAACCACTATAACGCACCGGCTCTCAGTCTTTGAATTACAAATCATTTAATCTAGATAAATTAATATTTCTGGCCTCAAGGATTCTAATGTGAATGACACTGCACCACCATGGAGTAATGTGTGCTATGAATCTGAAAGTTAAAATCACCCAAGCCATGGTATTCCCCATCACCATGTACAGATAGATGTGAGAGCTGGACAGTGAAGAAAGTCAACAGAAAGAAAATCAACCTCTTTGAGATGTGGTGCTGGAGAAGAGTGTTGAGGATACTGTGGACAACCAAAAAGATAAACAAATCGGTCCTTGGTCAGATAAAGCCTGAAATCTACCTGGAAGCTAAGGTGACAAAACTGAGGCTGTTGTTTTGGGTTCATTCACAGAGAATATTGATTGCTATTTCTGTACTCACTTTCTAAAGTGGATTATGATTAACTTTATTTACACCTTGCCTTTTCCTCAAAAATGGGACTTACCAATAAAATTCAGTACAATATAGGTAAAAATATGCAAAAGATCAACATTAAAATAGAGATAAACTACACAGTATAAGTTAATCTACTTATCCAAAGATATTTGTATTCTCCTTTTGAGGGGAAAATCCTCTCAAAATTTTGTATATAAACATAAATTGAGAGAACAGGAAAATCCATCAGAGGATTTGCCCATTTTGTGACTGAATGTAATAGGGTGTGGAGATTTAGTGTGTGTAAGAATATCCCTCTCTCAATTGCCATGTACTTCCAGTGCTTCCATCAGGCTGCAGCAGGGAGAAGATAGCTGGGCTCAATGGCATCTGAGGGCCTCCATGTCATGGATTGGTGAATCCACTCTGGGGTTTAGTCTAAATGTTAAATGGGCTATCTGAATTGGTGAACTCTATCCCCCAGATAGGTTCAGTATGTTGTATTATTCCAGTACAATTAAAACTAAAACCTGGGGTGGATTGATTACCCCACTGACATGGAAGCTGTCACTGGCAGGGCTGTTCCACCGGCTCTACTAAGTGACCTACTCCCTCTGCTTTTTCTCCAAAGTCCCCTAGTAGAGTTCTTGATGTTTCCATCCCAACTGGTCATTACAGTAACTTTCACTTTTAAGTAATGGTGGTTGAATTTCCCACTCCAACCTAAGCCTTCTCTTCCAATATCCCCCCTCCCTTTGTATCTTGTCTGGGGCAGTCCTTTTTCTCTATTGACCTTCTCTAGTAATATTTCTCATTGAAAGCTGGCATGAAATTATTTAAATAAGTATCTAATTTGCTTTGATTGGTTGTGAACATGCTAATGTGGAATGGTGGCACATATAAGTTGCAGAATAATGGGAAAATGTATTACAAGCTAACATATTAACATTATTACTATTATTATTACTATTATTATTATTATTATTAACTTCCTGGTATAATTAGACTAGGGGAAGGGGGGACTTGTAATTACTGTACTCATCTATCATGACATAATATGCTTTTGCCTAAATTAGTATGAATGCTAATACTGGATACAATATTATGCAACCATAGCTACTTGATTGTCATCATGTGCCCACCTTTTTTCCCATTTTGAACATGTGAAGCGCTCTTTCTGATGACTCATTAAATCGTTGTACATTGAGGGGGAAAGTATACAGTATGTGCAGATACATATAACAAATATTATTGTCATTCTCTTTTTAAACTAAAATACTTAATTAAAAAATTAAGGTTACTTCAAATTTTGAAGAGAAAAGGGCTGAGAACGTTTCATCCTTTCCCATTTGACTGTTTGTTTGATTTTGCTTGAAGTGCCGGCAAACCACACAATCCCACGGACTTCCAGTTATGTCCATTAGAGGTTTTGTTAGCATTATTAATTTAATCAGTGTTATTAGTAGGTTTGTCCAGTGAACAAAACATTATAGTTCTGTAGTGCTATGACCACTAGTCACACATGTTGCCGCTTATATTACACAATACAAATCCTTAGAGGCTTAAAGACAAAAACCCTACATACCGAGGATGGAACTGGATTGAGGATGTTGGGCTGAGATTCTCCATGTTCTTGGAATCCATCAATATCCCTAGCAACACGAAGCTGTTAAACAATTGTTTGCAGAATGCAATGACAGTGACTGGAACATGGTGACATCAGGATGGAGCTGTGGAGCCCATGGAGCGGTTGGTGTCTGAAGAAGGTGGTTTGACGCCAGATTTATTTTGTATGTGATTTCCCATGAAGTATGGAAACACTCACAAGAGTAATGTCACCAACTGGTATAAGATACAGGCAGGATGGATTACAGGTAATACATCTTCCTTATATCTAATAAGCACTGGTAACATATATAAACCATAGAGATGATTGTGATTCACTCTTTGTGGGGCTGCCTTTGAAAAATGCTCGGACACTTCTGTTGGCCCAAAGAGATGCAGCCAGAGATGGCTACAGTGAACAATGAACCCTTTCAAGTGCTGGTAATGACCTATAAAGTCCTAAATACTTGGATCCATGTTGTCCGTAGGGCTGGATCTCCCTATATGTGTGCGTCCAGTTTTCAGTATCTTAAGGAGAGGCCCTTTCTCAGTCCCACCACCCTGCCAGGTATGTTTGGTCAAAACAAAGCAAGGCCTTCTTGATGGCTGCTTCAAGACTTTGGAACTTGTTCCCATGGATGCCTTCCTCTTCTATCCTTCCTCTGGGAAGAACTTTTTTTTTAATCCAACAGACTTTTAGGAATTGATTGTAATGGGCTTGTTGTGCTGTTTTGTTGGTGCTTATCTTCTGTCTTTTAATGCATTTTAATAGTTTTGATTCTATAGATGGTGTTTGATTATATTTAAATATGATTTTTATGTATTTTACTGATGTTTTGTATGCACTTTAATCTGCTTTGGTTTTATTTATTTATTTTGTAAGTTGCCTTGAGTCCCAGAATTGGGAGAAAGGTGGGACACATAACAATATTAATATTAATAACAATAATGGTAATGATGATTTACTCCACAGCTGGTGAGTGGCAAGAAGTTTTGGGGGCTCCAACCCAGGGTTCAATTTAGAAAGTGGTCAGTAGAGATTTATGGTACAGTATTTATTTACACATATCTACAGTGAGAGTTTAAGATAAATATTCACACTAACATTCTAGCAGATACAGTCCCATCAGATTTCTAAAGGAAACCATGATTCTGGAGATGGCAAATTCAGCTCTCTTTTCTGTTCAATGTCAGTTCCACAAATGAGCAGCTGCCTGCTGCACATATAGACTTGTAACTCATTTGTTCCCTTCCTTTATCGAATGAGGGGAAGAGTTATCTCCATCCACCAACATGGTTTTCTTCAGCTGTTTTAGCTCTCATATAGATCCATCATCAGAATACAGACTGTCAACTGTCTGTCTTTATGACTCAAGAAGTATTTTCTCAGGCACCTACATAGACTGTTCTGTGTACAAGATCCAGAATTACAGAATGGAAGAGATTCTATATGCACTTACAATGAGAGCACAGGAACATAAGGGAAATATCTGGCTACTCATGCCAAACTCAAGCTGGAAGGGAATACAGAGGGAAGAGAATAGTGGTCACCAGAGAATAATGCCAACAGAGTCTGGACCTGCTACAACTGGTAGAGCAGGGTGGGGAGCCTCAGGATCTAGAGCTGAAAATTTCTGGGTTAGAAAAGTAAAATAAAAATCTTAATGGTTAAAATTTTTGAATCTTGAAACCTTAAAATTTGAATTCTAGCCAGATTTGGGGTTTTGTTGTAATTTTTATTACTGGAAACTGGACCTTCACAACATTGTTCGTATACTAGCATGGAATAACTTGTTTTCACATTATGGATGTACCTGTCTGGATTGATAATTTTGAAAATCAATTGTATATTTTGACAAATTTATTTCAACTTAGATTCATCTGTTTTGAATTATGGTTAACAAAAAGACACTTGTTTCTCTGTAGACTGACTGTATTTTGTGTTAATTTTCTATCACCACATATGTACCAGACCTTTGCCCTTCTTGGGTTAATAAACAAGCCAGAAAGAACTGGCTGAGTGGATAATGAGAGTGATTGATTCATAGATTCATAGAATTGTAGAGTTGGAAAAGACCTCAAGGGCCATCCAGTCCAACCTCCTGCTGATTGTTGTCTCTTTACTGCATGGTAGGATCCTAACATGCCTGAAGTAGTACTGTACATGTAAGACTACTGTAAAAAAAAATCATTCTTTGGAAGCTGCTTTATTAGATAACTATTAGCCAGTTTCAAATATTCCATTTTTGGGAAAGGCACTAAAGCCTTTCACCTCCAAGGGTTTCTGGATGAACTGAATGTATCTAGGTATGTTTCAGTTTGGCTTCTGGTCTGCTTATGAGACAAAGACAGGCTTAGTCACTTTGTTGGATGACCTAGTTTGGGAACTGGACCAGGAGAATGTGTCCCTGTTAATTCTGCTGGACCTCTTTTGACTTTCAATACCATCAACCATGATATCTTTCTGGGTCAACTCATTGGGATGAGGCTTGGAATAACTGTTTTACAGTGGCTCTAGACTTTCTTGGAGGGACTTATTGGCCTGTGGTGTCCCTCAGTGTTTGCTTTTGTCCCCTGTGCTATTTAACATATATGTGATACCTCTGGGAAAGCTTGTCCAGAGTTTTGGGGTCAGGCATCATCAGTATGCTGATTCCCAGCTCTATTACTCCTTTCCATCTAATTCCAAAGAGGTTTCCATGATAAACTGGTGCTAGCATCTGTAATGGACTGGATGAGGGTGAACAAATTGAAGCCTAAGAAAAGAGCTGCTCCTAGTCAGTTGAAAGGCTGAACTGAAAACAGAAATTCAGTCTGTGCTAGATGAGAGTTATGCTCAGTAGAGTCACTGGCAGGTGCAGGGGTGCGGGCAGCACCGGGTGATACCCCAAAAGGTGTTGGGACCCTGCCGGGTCTCCCCAGCCCTGTCCAGGTGCTTGTTGGCTGTGCCCAGGGGCTCTAGGAGTCACACCAGTCTCCCCAACCCTGTGCGGGTGCTGCTTGGGGCTGTGGAGCCACCCCTCTGAACTGTGGGGGTGCTCCCTGCCCTGGAAACCACGAGGTGTACAATTATGTACTGTGTACAAAAGCAGTCCTAGAACAGATCAAACTAGATCTTTCTTTGGAAGCCAAAATGACAAAACAGGCTGCCATACTTTGCCCACATCATGATAAGGCATGGCTCACTGGAAAAGACACTATTGCTAGGAAAGTTTGAGAGCAAAGCAAAGCAGCTTCATTTATATACCGCTTCATATCGCGCTATGGGATGTCTAAGCGGTTTACAACTGTAAGCTCATTGCCCCCCAACAGTTGGGTACTCATTTTAGCGACCTCGGAAGGATGCAGGCCTGAGTCTAGCCTGAGCCCTGGCTAGGACTGAACTCGCAACTGGCTGCAGGACAGGCACTGAACCACTGCACCACCAGAGCAGTTGAAAGAGAGGGATACCACATGTCAGATGGCTAGACTCAGTTAAGGAGATCATGAACATGAACGTACAAGACATAAGTTAAACAGTGTTGGACAGGGGAGCTTGAAGATGTCTCACCCATAGGCTTGCCATGAGTTGAGACCAACTTCCATAAGCAAAAGTAGTATACAGTATTTGTCCCTCCATTTAGCTTCAGCGATTTCAGGTTGTAATATTATGAGAGAAGGAGAGAAACTTATAGCCACTTTATCCACATGATGCACACAGTATTTTTACCAGTATAATCTCTCCTCTTACTTATCTAAAAATAGTAACCTTTTCTCATATGCAACTTGCTTCAGCCTTTTGGTTATTTTTCTTGCCCTTTTCTGCACCTTTTCCAGCTCAGCAATATCCTTTTTTTGGCAGGGCAGTGACCAAACTGCATATAGTAGTCCTGGTACACTCATTATTATAATGACAGTTATATTTTTTAGCTTGTTTTCAGTAATGCCCAAATAAAATAACATGAAGAATGTTTTTCCCCAATGTACCTTTGATAGAACTGTCCACTACAACTCGCAAGATCTGTTTCCGGTCAGTTGCCACTCGGATCCCATCACTGTTTATCATTTATTATATGACTTACACTTACTTATCATGGGCTAATTTGTTACTTAGTTTGGGGAGAGTCTTCTATGGGAGTTACTTACAGTAATAATTTAGTTAATTTCTTAACTGCTCCTGCAGTCCCACCAGAGGGAGCTCAAACTCTGTTTTTGTTTTATTCATTGCTTAATCATGGCTGTCATGCACATTCATTTTAAACATCCAAACTTTTTCCCCTCTCCATGTAGAATATGGTAACACTAACACAGAGGTATAACCTCATCCTATTTATAATTTCTCAACACTAGGCATGACAAGGGACCTTATCACACGGGGTCTAAAGCAGACAGAACCCCGTCCCA
>JAIPUX010001232.1:50594361-50604394 GCA_020142125.1 Phrynosoma platyrhinos | reverse complement strand
AGGCATGTTAGGGAAATGGACGACGATACCCCAAATCCACAGTGGTGATCTCTTTGTGGGTGGCCATTTGTGGGAGAAATAATTCCTCAGAGGCATGTTAGGGAAATGGACGACAACACCCCAAATCCACAGCGCACTATGGGCAGGGTGACACTATCAGTTGGAAAGGCTTGAGCCCACTTCCTTAGAAAGAAAAGGACGACAACAACACCCCAAATCAGGAGAGGAAAGAAATGGACGACAACAACACCCCAAATCAGGGGTAGGCAACCTTTCCCCTTTAAGGGCCGAGGGACTTCAGCTCCCAGAAGCCTCAGCCATGTTGGCCAATAGTCCCATGTTGGCCAATAGCTCCTGGGATTCTGGGAGCTGAAGTCCCTCGGCCCTTAAAGGGGAAAGGTTGACTACCCCTGCCCCAAATCCACAAAGCAGTGATACCTTTATGGGCAGGGTGGTGATAAAGATGTGTCCTCCCTGCCAAGGAGGAGGACCAGGCGCCGCAAAATGGAGGACCGCCCAGTAAAAACGGTGGTCATAACTAAATAAAAGTTAAAAACACTGATAGAAATGTAAACTCGTGTTCCTTAAGTCATGGCCAAAATGGAGGAGATTATTTGGGGATTCCTCCTGGACAGAAGATTGAAATGGAGGATGTGTCCTGGAAAAGGAGGACCTCTGCTCAACCTGCCTGGGGAGGAGAGAAATGCACCCTCGCACCCCAAATCCACAAAGCAAGGATACACTTTATATGGGGCCAGGCAAAATAAAGGGTATCCCTCTTTTGTGGATTTGGGGGTGTTAGTTGTCCTTTGCTACATCCCTGGATATGTTTTGTGAAAGGGAAAGAAATGTCCAGGAGGAAGTAGTTTTGGGGGGCTCTTTTTTCTCCTCTTGTTTCCTCTCCCTCCTTCAAAACCTCCTCTTAGGTCAGTCATCCTTCTGTTTTTGAGAAGGTGAATTCAGCTGACCCTCCTTATCCATGGATTCCTTATCCACCGCTTGAAAAATATTTTAAAAATATATAAATTCCAAAAACGCAAACCTTGATTTTGCCATTTTATATAAAGGACACTATTTTACTTCACCGTTGTATTTAGTGGGACTTGAGTATCCAAGGATTTTGGTATCCTAGAACCAAACCCCAGTAGATACCAAAGGTCTCCTGTATATCAAATTATATATATAGGCTCATCACCATCTCTTCTTGGCCCCCATCCCAGTTTCTTTGGATTTTCTTTCTTTCCGCCCTTCCTTCGCATACTAATGTTAGGTAATTGGGCCTGCTGCCTTCTGTACCCTTGCCTGGGAGTAAACAAACACTGCTGAACCCAGCAAGATATTTCTGAGTAAACATGTCTGTAGGGCTGCGACCTTCTCATTGCTTTCCAGTCACAGACACATTGTGATCCGACAATGTGTGAGGCCAGGCTTGTAGTGTTGCCAGACAAGTAAATATTTCTGGTTTTGTGACTTCTAATGGATATTTGCACAATTAGCCAACAGATATAATTAACAGGTATATTTAAAAACTCAGTATGAGTGGCTTCTTGGAGTTTGACCAGGGAAATGTGAGAAGAACTTATGGCTCCACAAACCGGTGATGGTTCTTGGTTATTAACATGGATCAACTTCCTTGCTTTTGTTTCCTGGTATGTAAAAAAAGAGCCTTGACTGTAAGCCTGCTAATTAAAATGGCCTGCTCTAATTAATAAACATTAAAGTTATTACACTGACTGTTAATTAAAACGTTGATAACCCTTCATGTTTAGGAGCATTCCTAATTTTTAATGGCTTCCCACTGCATTTCAGAGCATTTTCAGATTGTAATTCTGAAAATATCACAGTTCTTTAAAAAGAAAGAAAGGAAGGAAGACCAGTGGTAGTTGGGATTTCTGTATTTGAAAGCACGTTTTGTAATAGACGTGAGTAGCAGGAAACAAAAATAAAATAAAATAAATTATAATATTTTTAGTATGACATGCGGCCACTTCCTTGAGAGACAGGCAAAAAAGGACATTTGCTGCATTTGTATGTTTCTGGAAAAGCTCTGTAGGCTGGAGCAAATTGATTCCTATCTTGGTGGCAGAAAGTCCACCTTTTTGCCCTCTGCTTGGACAGCCTGATATAGTATGTCTGGCACTTTTCATCATCAGGATGAAGGAAGCATTCATTTTTAAAACAACAGTATTTCTGTGCGGACAGATTCAATATGTATTCTCAAGCTCCACAGCACTGTAAAAGGCTATACTTTAAAACAAGGTGTATTTCCATACAGTAGACAAGCAGATATTTTGGAGTAGTAGAGTGTTTCTTTTCAGCCCCAATGAGCTTCTTCTATGTGAACAGATAATAGCATTTGTTTATGCTGAGAAACTGTAGGTGACAATTTCCTGATTCAGCAGGGCTGGCTTGCAGTTACATCACAGGTGCCTTTAGGAAATGGACGGTGACCAGAGTTTAAGGAAATAAACATTGTACTTAGTTTGTTCTTTGCTTGCCCTACTAAGTGACAACACTGTAGGTTTTGAATACAGGATGCCCCCACTTGTCTGATGGGTTAGGGATCAGAGAACTGTCAGAAAATGGAATTAGTTGATTGAAAAATGGAAACCACTTTTTTAAAGCTTGTAAATGCATTTTGGTCACTGAAAATATCATACACTATACAGGTTGAGTTTCCCTTATCCAAAATTCTTGGGACCAGAAGCGTTTTTGGATTTTTGATTTTTTTAATTTTATTTTGGAGTATCTGTATTTGCATATAATTACATAATGAGATATCTTTGAGATGGGAAATAAGTCTAAACTCAGAATTCATTTATGTTTCATATATGTCTTATACACATAGTCTGAAGGTAATTTTATACAATATTTTAAATAATTTTGTACATGAAACAAAGTTTGTGTACATTGAACCATCAGAAAGTAAAGGTATCACTGTCTCAGCCACCTGTGAAATAATTTTGGTTCTTGGAATATTTCAGATTTTGAAATTCTGGATAAGGGAGACTCAAAATGTATATCACTTTTGAATGTGTGTGAAAGCTAAATTAACACACTATATATTTATAAAATTGCAGGCAGTTGGCTCCAAGAGAGCAAGGACCTAGGCAAGAAGAACTGACAAAAGAGCAGAACCCCTTTGAAATTAATAGAACTTGTCTGTATTTTGCAAGTGCTGAAAGCGAGATGTCAAAAGGTGGGGGAACCTTAACAAAGTGAACACCTTCTCCCATATTTCTTCCACTTGTTTGTTTTTGCTTGGTGGGTAGAATGGGAAGGGGGTGATAATGACAAACCTTTCCTGAGAAGAACATGGCCATACTTTTAATTTTTAATTGGACATGAAGTGGTATTTAAACAAACTAACCAGAAGGCTTGTTGTTCAAACTTTCAGAGAGAGAACGTGTGAAAATTTCCTCATGCCTCAGATTTTACATGTCAGGTTTCCACTGTATATACCGCATTTTCTGGCGTATAAGACGACTGGGCGTATAAGACGACCCCCCACTTTTCCAGTTAAAATATAGAGTTTGGGAAGAGCATGACTTCCAAAACTGTTGTTGTTGTTGCTGTGCACCTTCAAGTCATTTCCAATTGATGATGACACTAAGGCAAACCTATCATGAACCTCCTTATACCCGGCGTATAAGATGACCCCCCACTTTAACCCCAGATTTTGCAGGTTAAAAAGTAGTCTTATACGCCAGAAAATAAGGCACTTATCTTGGTGAAGTAGTGCAGTGCAGATAAAATCCTGAACTTATTGGTGATAGTACTGATACAGTTCAAAATGGATAGAAAAGAAGTCTACTATTAGACTTGGAGGAGAAATTGAGTTGGATCCAAGGACAGATTGAGTGGTGAGGCTGTTGTGATCTGTACTCCACTCCCCTTTTTTCCCAGTCAGACTTAAAATATTTACTGGAAAATTAAACCTAGGAAAAATAATTTGTGATTTTTGCAGAAGCTAATTAGCAGCATTCTCACAAGAGCCAACCAAGTCCTCAAGCCATTTGCCACCTCTCTAACCAAGTTGCAGAAATGTTTAATGGGCTAACCAGACTAATTTTTAATCAGATCAATATGCCAGCTACCTGACACTTAAAAAAAATCTTCCCAAAACATATGTGATGTGTAAGAATAAAATTCAGTGTTAAATCCAAAGCTTTCTCTGTATGTTTATGTTTATAGGTACAGTGATCAAGGAAAACAGAGAGACTACCTGGTAGAAATAAAAGATTATGTGGCTCCTATAGTTAGGCACATCTATATGTGCCATCATTTTGAAAGATTTGTTTGTAGGATATGTATGTGTAGAGATAGGCAGAGTTGTTGGGTTCTTAAGAAAATCCTCTCTTCTATTGGACAAATGTATACCTATTTTTATATTACATATGCAGTCATTCAGTTGGATGGCGTTACCAAGCAACTTAGCCTTACTGCATTTTGAGGATCTCCCTAGCACCTTGATTCCAACATCTGCATTGTGGCCAGGAAACATAGGGCCAAAACACACTGCAGAAATAATCAAGTTTGAGACCGCTTTAACTGCCCTGGCTAAGTGCTGAGGAATCCTGGGAACTGTGGTTTGTTGTGGCACCAGAGCATTCTGACAGAGAAGGCTAAATGTCTTAGAAAACTACAATTCCCAGAATTCTGTAGCATTGAGCCAGGGCAGTTAAAGTGGTGTCAGACGATTATTTTGTGTTTTGGTCCATAGATTAAGCATGATCTTGGGCTAATTGGGACACCGTACACATTGCTGTTTTCTATTAACATATATTACAGAAGTAGCTTCTACTATTGGATCTCTGGGATATGCAGATATCTTACTCTTCAGTTTCCTGTTGATTATATTTCTTTTTGTCTTTTTATACTGGAGAAAACTCTCCTGAATGAAGATTTTAAGACAGCACAGAGTCTGTCTAGTTAGTTTGTGTTCCCCTCCTGTTGTCCATATGATCAGAAACCGACTTCTATGTATAGTATTTTTGTAACAGTTTGAAGGGTTCTAGGAGAACTCTTTTTGTTTAAACCCTGTGTTATATGGGTCTACAAGGGCTCAACTTTTCCTCAGTCTCTTTCATAGGGTAGTAGCTGTCTTGGGGATGTTTTTTGAGAGCTGGCGGCCCCTAGCACGTTCATAATTAACCACCCATGCAAACGTCAGTGCTTCAGTCTCAAAGATGTGCTCCTGGTTCACAGTGAACCCTCAAAGAAGAGTCACATTCTACCATGTTCACTTTGAAATTAACTGTACCAGAGCTTGAAGAACTTATTATTTTGGAGTACAGCTTCCAAAATATCACAGACAATATGGCAATTTCCCATTTCCATGTTGGCTGAGAGATTCTGGGGGGTTATAATTCAAAAACATAATGTTTTAAAAGCCTGGGTATTATTTGTATGCCACTCTTAATTCTCTTCCTAACCTTCTTTTCTTTTATTGACTCTATAAGTTACCTGCATACAGTATCTGCAGGCTAGATTAATAATTATACTTGTCCCTCCCTGTTTGCAGACTTGGGTCTGTGGTCTTGCTCTTTCGCGGACGGCAAGCGGGGAGGGACAAAATGGTGTGCACGCTTGAGGCACACATGCAGCGGCACACACAGAAGCGCATGATTGTAAAAAATGGGGACTTGAATATTTGCGTCTTTCCGGATTTGCGGGTGGTGGTGGTCTGGAACGGATCCCCCATGAATCAGGAGGAATGACTGTACTCTAAAGGCATCATATACCATCTATTTTGGAAACTAAGCAAGGTCAGCTCTGGTTAGTACTTGGATGGGAGACCACCAACAAATAACCAGGTTCTGTGGACTATATTTCAGAGGAAGGAACACAGGGAAAGCCAGCTGAGTATTCCTTATCTAACAAAACCCCATGAAATTCATGGGGCCACCATAAGTTAACAGACAAGTTGGAGGCACATAAACACACATCTCCAATCTCTTTGGGGCCCACACATAGTTATCTTGCTCTAGTCCTCTCCTATATCCTTTTATACATTTCCCTCTCCTTCCCATTATTCAAAATACCAGCATATAATCCCTATTCTTCTCTTGTCATCTCTTTCCTTCTATATAAAATGAACCAGAAAGCTGGCAACCTCATTATTATGTTGTGCATATGCTGTATATAGTTCTCAAATAAAGCATAGATTCAGTTACTCTATTTTCTGGCTGATTGTGTCTTGCTTTCTGCCACCGCTTGGTAACACAGGATTCTTTTCTTGTTTGTATATAGCAGGGGTAGGCAAAATAAGGCCCAGGGGCCGGATGCGGCCCCCCGAGGCCGTTGGACCAGCCCTGGGCCGGTCCTGCCGCCGCCGCTGCCACCCCCCGCCCGCCATGATGGTATTGATTATTGTTGTTATTATTTGTTCTTGGGGTTTTCTTGGCAAAATCTCCACAGGGGTTTTGCCATGGCTTTTCTGGGGCTTAGAGAGTGTGTATGCATATTTTTTTATTTTTATTTTTTTAAAAAATATTTATTCATTCATTTATTTATTTATTTATGGAGCTTCGGCCCCCGCAATTGTCTGAGGGACAGCAACCCAGCCCCCGGCTCAAAAAGGTTGCCTACCCCTGGTATATAGTTTGAGCCTTCTCTCAGAATTATCTCTTCAACTTGTGGTCCAAATACTGGTCCTAGTTTTCTCCTAAATACACTTTTTTACTGAGTGATTTAAGGATGGGCTCCCAGTAATTTTCTCTATTATGTGTTTTAATATTCTTGGTAGTGTGCTTTTGATGTTATTCCCTATAAATCACTTCAAGCCACTCTTTTGTGAACAAGAAGAAAAATACTGTAACTTTTATTTACTAACAGAAGTTAGTACCGGTATCTTTTGGGCAGTTGGTACTCGAGGCTTGTTGGTACAATGTGTGCATTACTTCACTTGTTACCAATTTTCTTTGTTCCAGTACCCTCGCTGGCTTTAGTTACATTTCAAAGTGTTGTTTTATTTGTTTACCTACAAGTTCTGCTACAGCCCCTTCATTAGGAGTATAAATCCTATGAAATTTTAGCTTTATTCAGAAGTCACAAAACCCCAGAAGAAGGTGGTTATGAGCCTCCCCCCCAACTGCCTCTTCACTTGTCACAGAGCTTAAGTTTCTTAACTAATGTCGCTGGACTTCTTCATTCCTTACATGGAAATCTGAATCCCTTAAGGCTTATAGGTTGAGTTTATCCGAAATTCAGAATGCTCCAAAATCAGAAATATTTTGAGTGCTGACATGATGCCACAAGTTCAGTGTACACAATGTACACAAACTTTCATGTACAACATTATTAAAACTATTATACAAAATTACCTGCAGGCTATGTGTATAAGGTACAGTATATATGAAACATGAATTTTGTGTTTGGACTTGGGTACCTTCTCCAAGATAACTCATTATGAATATACAAGTATTCCAAACTGAAACACTTCTAGTCCCAAGCATTTTGGATAAGGGTTACTCAACCTCTAGCATTTTTTTCCTGCTTTTCTTGAAATAATTTCCTCTTTACTGCTGTATGGATAGTTTTTCAAAATGTCTTCATTCCAAATAACATAATAACTGCCCTACTTTGTGCAGCTTCCTTATGACATAGTTTCCCAGAAATGTATTGGGAAAATGAAGCAACTGCTACTGTGTCGACCTTGAACATAATTTAGCTAATCATCTGTTAAGAAAACGAGGAAAATTCAGAATACAAAGTCTGTCCGACTTTGCATTCTGCAGTATGTTATGAGAGAGAGAGAGAGAGAGAGAGAGAGAGAGCGCTGTGGGAGTGGATATTGCTAGTCATACAAACTGTGGAATTGTGGGCTTTAGCTGAGTCAGTGTTATGGCTTCCAGCCGGTTGGCTTGTTTGAACATGGGAGGCTTAAACTGATAGAGATTACTTTTGCTGCACATAGGTCAGTGTAGTCAGTTATTGCTGTTTGGGATAAGGGGATGTTTTGGATATCCACATGGCATAGTAACATTTTGCCCAAACAGGCTACATCCTAGATCATAGAAAGTATAAATTGCCATTTCAGGGCAAAGGTAGCATCTTATTGAGTGTGGATTCCTTGGGCTTTGTTTATATCAGGTGTGCTACACTTTTTTTCAACTTTGCCAGTGTAAAATGGAGATCCCAAATTCAAAAGGAAGCTTATGTGTATATTGAGTGGGGTGATGTTTACAACACTACAGTATTACAGGTTAGGGATGGATTGCCGTATTATTTCTTTCCCTAAAGATTACATTGGGTTCTTTCTCATGTAGTTGAGTTTAATCAGTCTATTTTCAAAGTGTAGTCCTGTCTCCTCAGATGTACATCCCCTTCACTTAAATAGGTTTATTTCGATGCATTATTATTATTATTATTCATTTTATTAATTTCTGGCCTTTCTTCCAGGTAAGTGGGTACAGGATTGCAGCCCTAATGTCAGATCTCTAGTGGAATTCTGGAACATAGGCTCTTGGGGGCAAAAGTATATATTATAAATGTATTTCCCTCTGGGCACAGTCAGTAGTCAAGTGTGTCTTTGCCCTTTCTCCTCTTAGTGTAATCCACTGTGGACATCACAAATTCAGTTAGGTACATAAGAGTGAGACTTGTATTTTTTTCTTTGTGTGGAAGTCTCTGTAATTCCAGAATAAAATAACTAGAAACTAGTGGGGCTGGGTTCTGCTTTTAAGCTCCACTGGGAAAAAGGCTTCTTGTCACACATGTGTGAGCTGTTCTTGGAGTGGCAAAACAGAATTTAAATAAATGGATGAATATAAATAAAATATTAAATAGACAACAGCTCTAAAATCCTATTATCAGCCTTGCCATTTCACTGAGACAAACAGCGTGAACCCATGTATTATAAGTTCTTACAGTTAACATAGAGAATGTTAATTATACTTTAACTTCCTCGTGTTTAATGTTCATGGATTTTAATATTTGTGAGTTTATCAATAATTAAATGGGAGCCCCCCCCCCAGACTAGACCACTTCTTCCTTTGGAACGAACAAGCATAAGTGTCTTCAGTGTCTGGCTGTGGCACTTGTGCTGTTTTGTTGCAAAGAGCAGAGAAGAGAAAGGGTTTTTTCCCCATTTCTTCCAAAGGCAGAAGCTGATGGCTGGTGGGCTCCCCTACCTTCCGGGAAACTCAGCTGTCACCCCTTTTCTCTTTGGGTTGGGTGAAGAGAAGGGAATCTTGCCTTTGCTCCTTCTAAAGGTAGAAGCTGATGGCTGGCAAGGTTCCCTGGATTCAAAGTAGTGGAGAGAAACTTTTTCTCTTTTCCTTGCTCATTCCAATGGCAAAAGGGGTGGCATCAGATTCTGCCTTTGGAAGAAGTGAAGGGAAGCATCTTTCTGTTCTTTTCATTCCAAAGACAAAAGGTGTGGCATCATCTTCCACCTTTGGAAAGAGCAAAGATTAGTGCTTTTCTGTTCTTGCTCATTTCAAAGGCAAAAAAGGTGGCAGCCATGCTCCTCAGAGGTAGGGGAGCCTGCCAACCATCTACTTCTGCCCTTGAACAAGCATAAGCGCCATAGTAGAGTCTCAATTGCACTTATTCTCATTTGTTCCAAAGGTGGAAGCAAGTGGCTGGTATTAAATATTTAAAGTTAGGGTTTGGGGAGCCTAGAGATATTTACAGTTTTCTCACTTTCATGGGGCCCTGTGCCTCAACCCCTATGAATGTAGAGGGCCAATTGTACAACAAATGCAACAACCTTTTGCAACCTGATATGCAGGAGTGTATCAGGAAAGCTGAGTAGGTGGATAGTGTTGGTAGGTGTACTCAGAATAGCAGCAGGTGCTGAGGGAATCTAATATTAGTCCTTTACATGTTAACCACAGGTACCCCCAGATCACCCATTTACATCTCTGCTTGTAAGAATAAGAAGCTCACAGCACAAAATCCTGGTTATACATGTCTATTGGGAAGTAAGAGGGACTAGGAAAAGGCACAGGCAGCACACTAGATCTAGAGAATACCGACAATCTTAAAGGATGGGTGGGATTCGGGATTTTATGTTCTGTTTAATATA